>CM060886.1:50688008-51890508 GCA_030762935.1 Hymenopus coronatus
TAGGTAGGTAGGTAGGTAGGTAGGTAGGTAGGTAGGTAGGTAGTAGGTAGGTAGGTAGGTAGGTAGGTAGGTAGGTAGGTAGGTAGGTAGGTAGGTAGGTAGGTAGGTAGGTAGGTAGGTAGGTAGGTAGGTAGGTAGGTAGGTAGGTAGGTAGGTAGGTAGGTAGGTAGGTAGGTAGGTAGGTAGGTAGGTAGGTAGGTAGGTAGGTAGGTAGGTAGGTAGGTAGGTAGGTAGGTAGGTAGGTAGGTAGGTAGGTAGGTAGGTAGGTAGGTAGGTAGGTAGGTAGGTAGGTAGGTAGGTAGGTAGGTAGGTAGGTAGGTAGGGTAGGTAGGTAGGTAGGTAGTAGGTAGGTAGGTAGGTAGGTAGGTAGGTAGGTAGGTAGGTAGGTAGGAGGTAGGTAGGTAGGTAGGTAGGTAGGTAGGTAGGTAGGTAGGTAGGTAGGTAGGTAGGTAGGTAGGTAGTAGGTAGGTAGGTAGGTAGGTAGGTAGGTAGGTAGGTAGGTAGGTAGGTAGGTAGGTAGGTAGGTAGGTAGGTAGGTAGGTAGGTAGGTAGGTAGGTAGGTAGGTAGGTAGGTAGGTAGGTAGGTAGGTAGGTAGGTAGGTAGGTAGGTAGGTAGGTAGGTAGGTAGGTAGGTAGGTAGGTAGGTAGGTAGGTAGGTAGGTAGGTAGGTAGGTAGGTAGGTAGGTAGGTAGGTAGGTAGGTAGGTAGGTAGGTAGGTAGGTAGGTAGGTAGGTAGGTAGGTAGGTAGGTAGGTAGGAGGTAGGTAGGTAGGTAGGTAGGTAGGTAGGTAGGTAGGTAGGTAGGTAGGTAGGTAGGTAGGTAGGTAGGTAGGTAGGTAGGTAGGTAGGTAGGTAGGTAGGTAGGTAGGTAGGTAGTAGGTAGGTAGGTAGGTAGGTAGGTAAGGTAGGTAGGTAGGTAGGTAGGTAGGTAGGAGGTAGGTAGGTAGGTAGGTAGGTAGGTAGGTAGGTAGGTAGGTAGGTAGGTAGGTAGGTAGGTAGGTAGGTAGGTAGGAGGTAGGTAGGTTGGTAGGTAGGTAGGTAGGTAGGTAGGTAGGTAGGTAGGTGGTAGGTAGGTAGGTAGGTAGGTAGGTAGGTAGGTAGGTAGGTAGGTAGGTAGGAGGTAGGTAGGGAGGTAGGTAGGTAGGTAGGTAGGTAGGTAGGTAGGGTAGGTAGGAGGTAGGTAGGTAGGTAGGTAGGTAGGTAGGTAGGTAGGGAGGTAGGTAGGTAGGTAGGTAGGTAGGTAGGTAGGTGGTAGGTAGGTAGGTAGGTAGGTAGGTAGGTAGGTAGGGAGGTAGGTAGGTAGGTAGGTAGGTAGGTAGGTAGGTAGGTAGGTAGGTAGGTAGGGAGGTAGGTAGGTAGGGTAGGTAGGTAGGGTAGGTAGGTGGTAGGTAGGTAGGTAGGTTAGGTAGGGAGGTAGGTAGGGTGGAGGTAGGGAGGGAGGTAGGTAGGTAGGTAGGTAGGGAGGTAGGGTGGTAGGTAGGTTGGGAGGGAGGGAGGTGGGTAGGTGGTGGGTGGGTGGTAGGTAGGGTAGGGTGGTGGGTGGGTAGGGAGGGTGGGAGGTAGGGAGGTAGGTAGGTAGGTAGTAGTAGGTAGGTAGGTAGGTAGGTAGTAAGTAGGTTAGGTAGTAGGGTAGGTAGGTAGGTAGGTAGGTAGGTAGGTAGGTAGGTAGGTAGGTAGGTAGGTAGGTAGGTAGGTAGGTAGGTAGGTAGGTAGGTAGGTAGGTAGGTAGGTAGGTAGGTAGGTAGGTAGGTAGGTAGGTAGGTAGGTAGGTAGGTAGGTAGGTAGGTAGGTAGGTAGGTAGGTAGGTAGGTAGGTAGGTAGGTAGGTAGGTAGGTAGGTAGGTAGGTAGGTAGGTAGGTAGGTAGGTAGGTAGGTAGGTAGGTAGGTAGGTAGGTAGGTAGGTAGGTAGGTAGGTAGGTAGGTAGGTAGGTAGGTAGGTAGGTAGGTAGGTAGGTAGGTAGGTAGGTAGGTAGGTAGGTAGGTAGGTAGGTAGGTAGGTAGGTAGGTAGGTAGGTAGGTAGGTAGGTAGGTAGGTAGGTAGGTAGGTAGGTAGGTAGGTAGGTAGGTAGGTAGGTAGGTAGGTAGGTAGGTAGGTAGGTAGGTAGGTAGGTAGGTAGGTAGGTAGGTAGGTAGGTAGGTAGGTAGGTAGGTAGGTAGGTAGGTAGGTAGGTAGGTAGGTAGGTAGGTAGGTAGGTAGGTAGGTAGTAGGTAGGTAGGTAGGTAGGTAGGTAGGTAGGTAGGTAGGTAGGTAGGTAGGTAGGTAGGTAGGTAGGTAGGTAGGTAGGTAGGTAGGTAGGTAGGTAGGTAGGTAGGTAGGTAGGTAGGTAGGTAGGTAGGTAGGTAGGTAGGTAGGTAGGTAGGTAGGTAGGTAGGTAGGTAGGTAGGTAGGTAGGTAGGTAGGTAGGTAGGTAGGTAGGTAGGTAGGTAGGTAGGTAGGTAGGTAGGTAGGTAGGTAGGTAGGTAGGTAGGTAGGTAGGTAGGTAGGTAGGTAGGTAGGTTAGGTAGGTAGGTAGGTAGGTAGGTAGGTAGGTAGGTAGGTAGGTAGGTAGGTAGGTAGGTAGGTAGGTAGGTAGGTAGGTAGGGTAGGTAGGTAGGTAGGTAGGTAGGTAGGTAGGTAGGTACGGTAGGTAGGTAGGTAGGTAGGTAGGTAGGTAGGTAGGTAGGTAGGTAGGTAGGTAGGTAGGTAGGTAGGTAGGTAGGTAGGTAGGTAGGTAGGTAGGTAGGTAGGTAGGTAGGTAGGTAGGTAGGTAGGTAGGTAGGTAGGTAGGTAGGTAGGTAGGTAGGTAGGTAGGTAGGTAGGTAGGTAGGTAGGTAGGTAGGTAGGTAGGTAGGTAGGTAGGTAGGTAGGTAGGTAGGTAGGTAGGTAGGTAGGTAGGTAGGTAGGTAGGTAGGTAGGTAGGTAGGTAGGTAGGTAGGTAGGTAGGTAGGTAGGTAGGTAGGTAGGTAGGTAGGTAGGTAGGTAGGTAGGTAGGTAGGTAGGTAGGTAGGTAGGTAGGTAGGTAGGTAGGTAGGTAGGTAGGTAGGTAGGTAGGTAGGTAGGTAGGTAGGTAGGTAGGTAGGTAGGTAGGTAGGTAGGTAGGTAGGTAGGTAGGTAGGTAGGTAGGTAGGTAGGTAGGTAGGTAGGTAGGTAGGTAGGTAGGTAGGTAGGTAGGTAGGTAGGTAGGTAGGTAGGTAGGTAGGTAGGTAGGTAGGTAGGTAGGTAGGTAGGTAGGTAGGTAGGTAGGTAGGTAGGTAGGTAGGTAGGTAGGTAGGTAGGTAGGTAGGTAGGTAGGTAGGTAGGTAGGTAGGTAGGTAGGTAGGTAGGTAGGTAGGTAGGTAGGTAGGTAGGTAGGTAGGTAGGTAGGTAGGTAGGTAGGTAGGTAGGTAGGTAGGTAGGTAGGTAGGTAGGTACGGTAGGTAGGTAGGTAGGTAGGTAGGTAGGTAGGTAGGTAGGTAGGTAGGTAGGTAGGTAGGTAGGTAGGTAGGTAGGTAGGTAGGTAGGTAGGTAGGTAGGTAGGTAGGTAGGTAGGTAGGTAGGTAGGTAGGTAGGTAGGTAGGTAGGTAGGTAGGTAGGTAGGTAGGTAGGTAGGTAGGTAGGTAGGTAGGTAGGTAGGTAGGTAGGTAGGTAGGTAGGTAGGTAGGTAGGTAGGTAGGTAGGTAGGTAGGTAGGTAGGTAGGTAGGTAGGTAGGTAGGTAGGTAGGTAGGTAGGTAGGTAGGTAGGTAGGTAGGTAGGTAGGTAGGTAGGTAGGTAGGTAGGTAGGTAGGTAGGTAGGTAGGTAGGTAGGTAGGTAGGTAGGTAGGTAGGTAGGTAGGTAGGTAGGTAGGTAGGTAGGTAGGTAGGTAGGTAGGTAGGTAGGTAGGTAGGTAGGTAGGTAGGTAGGTAGGTAGGTAGGTAGGTAGGTAGGTAGGTAGGTAGGTAGGTAGGTAGGTAGGTAGGTAGGTAGGTAGGTAGGTAGGTAGGTAGGTAGGTAGGTAGGTAGGTAGGTAGGTAGGTAGGTAGGTAGGTAGGTAGGTAGGTAGGTAGGTAGGTAGGTAGGTAGGTAGGTAGGTAGGTAGGTAGGTAGGTAGGTAGGTAGGTAGGTAGGTAGGTAGGTAGGTAGGTAGGTAGGTAGGTAGGTAGGTAGGTAGGTAGGTAGGTAGGTAGGTAGGTAGGTAGGTAGGTAGGTAGGTAGGTAGGTAGGTAGGTAGGTAGGTAGGTAGGTAGGTAGGTAGGTAGGTAGGTAGGTAGGTAGGTAGGTAGGTAGGTAGGTAGGTAGGTAGGTAGGTAGGTAGGTAGGTAGGTAGGTAGGTAGGTAGGTAGGTAGGTAGGTAGGTAGGTAGGTAGGTAGGTAGGTAGGTAGGTAGGTAGGTAGGTAGGTAGGTAGGTAGGTAGGTAGGTAGGTAGGTAGGTAGGTAGGTAGGTAGGTAGGTAGGTAGGTAGGTAGGTAGGTAGGTAGGTAGGTAGGTAGGTAGGTAGGTAGGTAGGTAGGTAGGTAGGTAGGTAGGTAGGTAGGTAGGTAGGTAGGTAGGTAGGTAGGTAGGTAGGTAGGTAGGTAGGTAGGTAGGTAGGTAGGTAGGTAGGTAGGTAGGTAGGTAGGTAGGTAGGTAGGTAGGTAGGGTAGGTAGGTAGGTAGGTAGGTAGGTAGGTAGGTAGGTAGGTAGGTAGGTAGGTAGGTAGGTAGGTAGGTAGGTAGGTAGGTAGGTAGGTAGGTAGGTAGGTAGGTAGGTAGGTAGGTAGGTAGGTAGGTAGGTAGGTAGGTAGGTAGGTAGGTAGGTAGGTAGGTAGGTAGGTAGGTAGGTAGGTAGGTAGGTAGGTAGGTAGGTAGGTAGGTAGGTAGGTAGGTAGGTAGGTAGGTAGGTAGGTAGGTAGGTAGGTAGGTAGGTAGGTAGGTAGGTAGGTAGGTAGGTAGGTAGGTAGGTAGGTAGGTAGGTAGGTAGGTAGGTAGGTAGGTAGGTAGGTAGGTAGGTAGGTAGGTAGGTAGGTAGGTAGGTAGGTAGGTAGGTAGGTAGGTAGGTAGGTAGGTAGGTAGGTAGGTAGGTAGGTAGGTAGGTAGGTAGGTAGGTAGGTAGGTAGGTAGGTAGGTAGGTAGGTAGGTAGGTAGGTAGGTAGGTAGGTAGGTAGGTAGGTAGGTAGGTAGGTAGGTAGGTAGGTAGGTAGGTAGGTAGGTAGGTAGGTAGGTAGGTAGGTAGGTAGGTAGGTAGGTAGGTAGGTAGGTAGGTAGGTAGGTAGGTAGGTAGGTAGGTAGGTAGGTAGGTAGGTAGGTAGGTAGGTAGGTAGGTAGGTAGGTAGGTAGGTAGGTAGGTAGGTAGGTAGGTAGGTAGGTAGGTAGGTAGGTAGGTAGGTAGGTAGGTAGGTAGGTAGGTAGGTAGGTAGGTAGGTAGGTAGGTAGGTAGGTAGGTAGGTAGGTAGGTAGGTAGGTAGGTAGGTAGGTAGGTAGGTAGGTAGGTAGGTAGGTAGGTAGGTAGGTAGGTAGGTAGGTAGGTAGGTAGGTAGGTAGGTAGGTAGGTAGGTAGGTAGGTAGGTAGGTAGGTAGGTAGGTAGGTAGGTAGGTAGGTAGGTAGGTAGGTAGGTAGGTAGGTAGGTAGGTAGGTAGGTAGGTAGGTAGGTAGGTAGGTAGGTAGGTAGGTAGGTAGGTAGGTAGGTAGGTAGGTAGGTAGGTAGGTAGGTAGGTAGGTAGGTAGGTAGGTAGGTAGGTAGGTAGGTAGGTAGGTAGGTAGGTAGGTAGGTAGGTAGGTAGGTAGGTAGGTAGGTAGGTAGGTAGGTAGGTAGGTAGGTAGGTAGGTAGGTAGGTAGGTAGGTAGGTAGGTAGGTAGGTAGGTAGGTAGGTAGGTAGGTAGGTAGGTAGGTAGGTAGGTAGGTAGGTAGGTAGGTAGGTAGGTAGGTAGGTAGGTAGGTAGGTAGGTAGGTAGGTAGGTAGGTAGGTAGGTAGGTAGGTAGGTAGGTAGGTAGGTAGGTAGGTAGGTAGGTAGGTAGGTAGGTAGGTAGGTAGGTAGGTAGGTAGGTAGGTAGGTAGGTAGGTAGGTAGGTAGGTAGGTAGGTAGGTAGGTAGGTAGGTAGGTAGGTAGGTAGGTAGGTAGGTAGGTAGGTAGGTAGGTAGGTAGGTAGGTAGGTAGGTAGGTAGGTAGGTAGGTAGGTAGGTAGGTAGGTAGGTAGGTAGGTAGGTAGGTAGGTAGGTAGGTAGGTAGGTAGGTAGGTAGGTAGGTAGGTAGGTAGGTAGGTAGGTAGGTAGGTAGGTAGGTAGGTAGGTCGGTAGGTAGGTAGGTAGGTAGGTAGGTAGGTAGGTAGGTAGGTAGGTAGGTAGGTAGGTAGGTAGGTAGGTAGGTAGGTAGGTAGGTAGGTAGGTAGGTAGGTAGGTAGGTAGGTAGGTAGGTAGGTAGGTAGGTAGGTAGGTAGGTAGGTAGGTAGGTAGGTAGGTAGGTAGGTAGGTAGGTAGGTAGGTAGGTAGGTAGGTAGGTAGGTAGGTAGGTAGGTAGGTAGGTAGGTAGGTAGGTAGGTAGGTAGGTAGGTAGGTAGGTAGGTAGGTAGGTAGGTAGGTAGGTAGGTAGGTAGGTAGGTAGGTAGGTAGGTAGGTAGGTAGGTAGGTAGGTAGGTAGGTAGGTAGGTAGGTAGGTAGGTAGGTAGGTAGGTAGGTAGGTAGGTAGGTAGGTAGGTAGGTAGGTAGGTAGGTAGGTAGGTAGGTAGGTAGGTAGGTAGGTAGGTAGGTAGGTAGGTAGGTAGGTAGGTAGGTAGGTAGGTAGGTAGGTAGGTAGGTAGGTAGGTAGGTAGGTAGGTAGGTAGGGTAGGTAGGTAGGTAGGTAGGTAGGTAGGTAGGTAGGTAGGTAGGTAGGTAGGTAGGTAGGTAGGTAGGTAGGTAGGTAGGTAGGTAGGTAGGTAGGTAGGTAGGTAGGTAGGTAGGTAGGTAGGTAGGTAGGGTAGGTAGGTAGGTAGGTAGGTAGGTAGGTAGGTAGGTAGGTAGGTAGGTAGGTAGGTAGGTAGGTAGGTAGGTAGGTAGCGTAGGTAGGTAGGTAGGTAGGTAGGTAGGTAGGTAGGTAGGTAGGTAGGTAGGTAGGTAGGTAGGTAGGTAGGTAGGTAGGTAGGTAGGTAGGTAGGTAGGTAGGTAGGTAGGTAGGTAGGTAGGTAGGTAGGTAGGTAGGTAGGTAGGTAGGTAGGTAGGTAGGTAGGTAGGTAGGTAGGTAGGTAGGTAGGTAGGTAGGTAGGTAGGTAGGTAGGTAGGTAGGTAGGTAGGTAGGTAGGTAGGTAGGTAGGTAGGTAGGTAGGTAGGTAGGTAGGTAGGTAGGTAGGTAGGTAGGTAGGTAGGTAGGTAGGTAGGTAGGTAGGTAGGTAGGTAGGTAGGTAGGTAGGTAGGTAGGTAGGTAGGTAGGTAGGTAGGTAGGTAGGTACGGTAGGTAGGTAGGTAGGTAGGTAGGTAGGTAGGTAGGTAGGTAGGTAGGTAGGTAGGTAGGTAGGTAGGTAGGTAGGTAGGTAGGTAGGTAGGTAGGTAGGTAGGTAGGTAGGTAGGTAGGTAGGTAGGTAGGTAGGTAGGTAGGTAGGTAGGTAGGTAGGTAGGTAGGTAGGTAGGTTAGGTAGGTAGGTAGGTAGGTAGGTAGGTAGGTAGGTAGGTAGGTAGGTAGGTAGGTAGGTAGGTAGGTAGGTAGGTAGGTAGGTAGGTAGGTAGGTAGGTAGGTAGGTAGGTAGGTAGGTAGGTAGGTAGGTAGGTAGGTAGGTAGGTAGGTAGGTAGGTAGGTAGGTAGGTAGGGTTAGGTAGGTAGGTAGGTAGGTAGGTAGGTAGGTAGGTAGGTAGGTAGGTAGGTAGGTAGGTAGGTAGGTAGGTAGGTAGGTAGGTAGGTAGGTAGGTAGGTAGGTAGGTAGGTAGGTAGGTAGGTAGGTAGGTAGGTAGGTAGGTAGGTAGGTAGGTAGGTAGGTAGGTAGGTAGGTAGGTAGGTAGGTAGGTAGGTAGGTAGGTAGGTAGGTAGGTAGGTAGGTAGGTAGGTAGGTAGGTAGGTAGGTAGGTAGGTAGGTAGGTAGGTAGGTAGGTAGGTAGGTAGGTAGGTAGGTAGGTAGGTAGGTAGGTAGGTAGGTAGGTAGGTAGGTAGGTAGGTAGGTAGGTAGGTAGGTAGGTAGGTAGGTAGGTAGGTAGGTAGGTAGGTAGGTAGGTAGGTAGGTAGGTAGGTAGGTAGGTAGGTAGGTAGGTAGGTAGGTAGGTAGGTAGGTAGGTAGGTAGGTAGGTAGGTAGGTAGGTAGGTAGGTAGGTAGGTAGGTAGGTAGGTAGGTAGGTAGGTAGGTAGGTAGGTAGGTAGGTAGGTAGGTAGGTAGGTAGGTAGGTAGGTAGGTAGGTAGGTAGGTAGGTAGGTAGGTAGGTAGGTAGGTAGGTAGGTAGGTAGGTAGGTAGGTAGGTAGGTAGGTAGGTAGGTAGGTAGGTAGGTAGGTAGGTAGGTAGGTAGGTAGGTAGGTAGGTAGGTAGGTAGGTAGGTAGGTAGGTAGGTAGGTAGGTAGGTAGGTAGGTAGGTAGGTAGGTAGGTAGGTAGGTAGGTAGGTAGGTAGGTAGGTAGGTAGGTAGGTAGGTAGGTAGGTAGGTAGGTAGGTAGGTAGGTAGGTAGGTAGGTAGGTAGGTAGGTAGGTAGGTAGGTAGGTAGGTAGGTAGGTAGGTAGGTAGGTAGGTAGGTAGGTAGGTAGGTAGGTAGGTAGGTAGGTAGGTAGGTAGGTAGGTAGGTAGGTAGGTAGGTAGGTAGGTAGGTAGGTAGGTAGGTAGGTAGGTAGGTAGGTAGGTAGGTAGGTAGGTAGGTAGGTAGGTAGGTAGGTAGGTAGGTAGGTAGGTAGGTAGGTAGGTAGGTAGGTAGGTAGGTAGGTAGGTAGGTAGGTAGGTAGGTAGGTAGGTAGGTAGGTAGGTAGGTAGGTAGGTAGGTAGGTAGGTAGGTAGGTAGGTAGGTAGGTAGGTAGGTAGGTAGGTAGGTAGGTAGGTAGGTAGGTAGGTAGGTAGGTAGGTAGGTAGGTAGGTAGGTAGGTAGGTAGGTAGGTAGGTAGGTAGGTAGGTAGGTAGGTAGGTAGGTAGGTAGGTAGGTAGGTAGGTAGGTAGGTAGGTAGGTAGGTAGGTAGGTAGGTAGGTAGGTAGGTAGGTAGGTAGGTAGGTAGGTAGGTAGGTAGGTAGGTAGGTAGGTAGGTAGGTAGGTAGGTAGGTAGGTAGGTAGGTAGGTAGGTAGGTAGGTAGGTAGGTAGGTAGGTAGGTAGGTAGGTAGGTAGGTAGGTAGGTAGGTAGGTAGGTAGGTAGGTAGGTAGGTAGGTAGGTAGGTAGGTAGGTAGGTAGGTAGGTAGGTAGGTAGGTAGGTAGGTAGGTAGGTAGGTAGGTAGGTAGGTAGGTAGGTAGGTAGGTAGGTAGGTAGGTAGGTAGGTAGGTAGGTAGGTAGGTAGGTAGGTAGGTAGGTAGGTAGGTAGGTAGGTAGGTAGGTAGGTAGGTAGGTAGGTAGGTAGGTAGGTAGGTAGGTAGGTAGGTAGGTAGGTAGGTAGGTAGGTAGGTAGGTAGGTAGGTAGGTAGGTAGGTAGGTAGGTAGGTAGGTAGGTAGGTAGGTAGGTAGGTAGGTAGGTAGGTAGGTAGGTAGGTAGGTAGGTAGGTAGGTAGGTAGGTAGGTAGGTAGGTAGGTAGGTAGGTAGGTAGGTAGGTAGGTAGGTAGGTAGGTAGGTAGGTAGGTAGGTAGGTAGGTAGGTAGGTAGGTAGGTAGGTAGGTAGGTAGGTAGGTAGGTAGGTAGGTAGGTAGGTAGGTAGGTAGGTAGGTAGGTAGGTAGGTAGGTAGGTAGGTAGGTAGGTAGGTAGGTAGGTAGGTAGGTAGGTAGGTAGGTAGGTAGGTAGGTAGGTAGGTAGGTAGGTAGGTAGGTAGGTAGGTAGGTAGGTAGGTAGGTAGGTAGGTAGGTAGGTAGGTAGGTAGGTAGGTAGGTAGGTAGGTAGGTAGGTAGGTAGGTAGGTAGGTAGGTAGGTAGGTAGGTAGGTAGGTAGGTAGGTAGGTAGGTAGGTAGGTAGGTAGGTAGGTAGGTAGGTAGGTAGGTAGGTAGGTAGGTAGGTAGGTAGGTAGGTAGGTAGGTAGGTAGGTAGGTAGGTAGGTAGGTAGGTAGGTAGGTAGGTAGGTAGGTAGGTAGGTAGGTAGGTAGGTAGGTAGGTAGGTAGGTAGGTAGGTAGGTAGGTAGGTAGGTAGGTAGGTAGGTAGGTAGGTAGGTAGGTAGGTAGGTAGGTAGGTAGGTAGGTAGGTAGGTAGGTAGGTAGGTAGGTAGGTAGGTAGGTAGGTAGGTAGGTAGGTAGGTAGGTAGGTAGGTAGGTAGGTAGGTAGGTAGGTAGGTAGGTAGGTAGGTAGGTAGGTAGGTAGGTAGGTAGGTAGGTAGGTAGGTAGGTAGGTAGGTAGGTAGGTAGGTAGGTAGGTAGGTAGGTAGGTAGGTAGGTAGGTAGGTAGGTAGGTAGGTAGGTAGGTAGGTAGGTAGGTAGGTAGGTAGGTAGGTAGGTAGGTAGGTAGGTAGGTAGGTAGGTAGGTAGGTAGGTAGGTAGGTAGGTAGGTAGGTAGGTAGGTAGGTAGGTAGGTAGGTAGGTAGGTAGGTAGGTAGGTAGGTAGGTAGGTAGGTAGGTAGGTATGTATGTATGTATGTATGTATACACTTTATACAAACAACTGTTTTAATTATGGGTGAAAAATGTACCTTCATAACTAGGCCACAAAAGGCTTATATGGAGACTCATAGTTATATAATTTTTTTGCTTTTATGTATATTCAAGAGCTCCGATTTCTGCAATCACCTTCATATAATAATAATAAATATATAATATAATAAATATAATATAATATAAATATAATAAATAGGTAGGTAGGTAGGTAGGTAGGTAGGTAGGTAGGTAGGTAGGTAGGTAGGTAATGTATGTATGTATGTATGTATGTATGTATGTATGTATGTATGTATGTATGTATGTATGTATGTATACACTTTATACAAACAACTGTTTTAATTATGGGTGAAAAATGTACCTTCATAACTAGGCCACAAAAGGCTTATATGGAGACTCATAGTTATATAATTTGTTTGCTTTTATGTATATTCAAGAGCTCCGATTTCTGCAATCACCTTCATATAATAACGTGCGGTTCTGATCATATAATATGAACTGCAGCACAACAAAGAAACGTGTATGGAAATGCCTCTGTATCATTTTCTGTTGACACTTCGCAGTGAGGATTTTCTTATTCTTTACCTTCATTTTTCTCTCTTTTTGCACCTCACACACCATATACACACGCATCCTATTAAAATAAAGTTTACCTTATTTAGTTCTGCCTCCGATGAGAACCCAAGTCCATATACGGTGTTGGCACGTACGTCTGACCACTGGCCAAACTTCTGCGAAGTCTTCGTGAAGGTCATGTTTGGTGTAATTGTGCTGTTTATCACTGCCTGCAACAAACACAATTTAAAACATCATTAAATAAAGGCTTAAGTGCCTTTTAAAATAAATTGATTTATGCCACAATATAAAACAGTATTAAAAAGAGAAGTAATTTTCAGCACATTTTACTGTTATTTGATTCTAATTCTCTACTGTTAGTGAGATACGTAACCACTTTAAGGCATAAGTTACTTTCTGAGATGTATGTCATAAATCATCAACATACTTGTCACTGAGGATCTTCAAGTGAAGAACTATGTTAGTATCACTTCCTGCAAAGTTGACCTCAAATTATTCATAATCAATTAAAACTTTCAACAACTCACGCATCAACCCTACAGACCTGCTTTGGCAAGTGATTTTGCTGAATAAGGCAATCTCGAAATATTGTAGTTATGGTTTTCATCAATACCGGACTTTCTTTGAGGAACGGATACAAATTCTTGCGACCTCTTACGACCTCTCACCCGTAGGGCTGGATCTCTTTCTTTAACCAGAGTTATTCCCCATCCCCCGCAGAGTCTGGAAGTATGTATGTAGGAGTGCATGTATCTGTGTTTAATGATATAAAATGATTAAACTAACGGCAATAACCTACAGTGAATATATGAGTTGTTTCAGAAGTCAAAGTTTCATTTGTATAGCGGGGACTATACAAAAGAAACAATTAAAATCAAAAAGTAGTAGCCACATACAGATACAATTTAGGATGTGCAATACAATGACAATTATGTTAAAAGGAATATCGTGGCTCTATACTTAAAAATCTGATATGCTCCATTTACATGACTTTCTCTACTTTCTCTCTGCAACAAATTATTGTTAAAAAGTTTATGCTTCTATTTACTTCATGTTAATCGAGAAAAAAATTAGCAGAAATAGTCTTATTACTTGCTTCCTTGTAAGAAGAAGCTAAATAAGGGAGTAACATGGGTTAAAGTGATAGTCCAAAGCTGGTTGCTGTGTGACTGAAATTCCTTTGTTTGTGTGGACAGGAGTTGACAAATTCCTGTATGAGAGAAGTTTTTTAAAGCTGAAACCAATAACAAGGAATATCTAAAAAACGATCAACTCCACGAAAAAAATGTATATAACATAAATTGTGTGTTTTAATGTGCTCTACATTTTTTGTGGTAAGTTTTTGTCCATCCCTTATGGTTTAGCATTTATACAAAATTCGTAAAATTCATCCAGAATAAGGTAGTCTTCAGAGACTATTCCCAGAAAATTCAAGATATACATTTTATTTGTCAGGTAAATGTCTTTAATACAGAATATTTTAATCAAAATCGTTAGTCATTTTTGAGAAAATAAACAATTTCGAAAAAAGTTCCATGTAAAGGGTAGTTTGGGGTCGGATGATTTTTCTCAAAATCTTCGTGTCACAACCCTGGAAGATACTAAACTTAAATACCAAGCTTGGTGTTTTACCGACTTTTCGTTTTTGAGTTATCGTGTTCACACACACACTCACGCGCGCGCGCGCGGATCTTCTTATGAAAATGCTTTCTTGGATACAGGGGACCCTAAAACATTTCCGGTGAAATCTCGGTATCGAATTTTTGGGTGGAGTGCAATACCTTCTCTATACACTCTGCACATAGTATGTGTAGAGAAAGTAAAATATAATCGTATATAAGCTTTAAAATTTGAGTTGATTGAAAGAAAAGCTGAGATAATGTACTGGTCGACATGAAAAGCGAGAACTCCAAATTATGCTTAGAGAGCGCTATAATGTACGGAAGCTTTAGTAACATCATCTGCTTTATCGCCTTAATGCCAGCTAAAAACATTTTGAATCTAGAACGACATGAAAGGAGTATTAAAATGTCTTTGCCAAAAACAGCACGGTGTTTGTGTTATGGTAGCAATACAGCTGTAGTACGGAAGCATTTGGCATCCTAAGCTTTGTTTTTTCTCTCCTGCCTTCCCTTCACTCCATCGTGTACATTCTAGAGCGATAAGGACGGCGGGAAAAAGCATGTGGCACGGAAACGGGGTGTGAAATGAGGCAGGAAAGAAGGCTGAAGAAAATGCCTTTCCATCTTGTGATAGCGGTTGTTTATTGACGGCAGGCTATTGTTTATTTTTAGTTTCTCTCCGTGTTCGCTTTAGGCAGTTAACGTTCACTTCACCGACACACAAAGAAAATATTATTAATAATAATACGATATAATGATATAATTATTATTAAAAATTTGAAAGAGAAAATTAGAAAAATAATGAATGCACTTATTAAAATAATAGAAGCAAAAAGACCATTGTTTGAACATCTGAAAAGGATTAAACGTAGCAGAATTTACAAAATGATGTTGGAGTGGAAGGTCGAAGGAAAAAGAAAGAAAGGTAAAAATACTTTTATTTGGATTCAGGGGACCTCATATTTCTGCTGAAATCTTTGTCATCAAATGCTGAGTGGAATAAAGTATAGCCTCACATACCCAGTGGAGGACGATGGATTTTTTCGGCCCTAAAAATCTTTAGCATGGCTTCCTTCGGAAGGGAAGTAAAGCCGTTGGTCCCGTGTTGTAGATTTACGGCACGTAAAAGAATCTAAAGCCTGATAAAGAGGTCTTAAAATTAAGCGGTTTTTCACGCCCAGTATACAACAGTTAAAGAGCGCCCATAAATATAACTCCGTTTATTTCTTACCTATTGTAATTAGGTGGCAGAGAAAGTAACAATTTGTCCCTCTGTGTAGCAACTGCACTTAAACATGAAATAATCTCCAACTTCATATAATCTCCTTATATTACACTATAAGGATAAACAGCTATGCAAAGAAAATATTCTAATTTTAAAATACTATTAAACGTTCCCATGTTTGCAAATAATCAACAGCATTATTAAAAAAAAAAAAAAAAAAAAAAAAAAAAAAAAAACTGTGAGTAATTTCAAACGGTAAATTTATGGTAACTGTGCATTTTTGGCAATTGTAAACATAAATACATGTTCTCTTTTCAAGTTTAAACGAAATTTCAAAGTGCTATCTGATAAATGTTTCTTTGGGAAGGCAACGTTGTTGTTCATTTTGGAAAACATCTAAAGCACGTGTTTCAGCTTAAAATAATATTATTTCCACATGAAATTATTCAAGTGTGGCGTCAGCAGACAACACGTCATTTTTTTTTAAATTATTTTTAACGGTCTGTCAATGCCAGGATATCAGCGCCATCGATATACTGGGAAAGAAGAATTCTCTTACCTGCCAGTCGCTGTTAAGTACACTTAAGAACCATCGCTCTGGTCTAGATTTGAACCCACGATCTTGGTATCAGAAGTCCAGCGCCTATCCAACTGAGCCATCGAGATAGATATCAATCCATAGATTTTCCTTTTGAGACAGATTGGCAAGAGCCACCATCAAAATGATCTCAACACGTCAGTCATTGAAACATTTTACTTCAGACACATTAGATGGCGCAGCCACTGTATTCCCTGACCATTAATGCATTCAAGAGGTCGTTATTGATAAATGTAAATGGGGTGTTGTTTATGGACGCTCTTTAACTGCTGTGGTTCTCAGCGGCCCCATTCTATACTGGGCGTGAAATACCTCTTAATTTTGCTCAGAGACCTCTTTATCAGGCTTGAAGTTCTTTAACGACACCTACGACACGGGATTATCGGTTTTACTTCCCTTCTGAAGAAAGCCATGCTAAGAATTTTACGCCCGAAAAAATCCATCGTCTTCCGCCGGGTTTGAACCCGCGACCTTGGGTATATGAAGTTAACATGGTAATCAGTACACTCGTTATTGATAGCCACGGTAATCTCTCTTGATGAAAATTACTGCAAACAACGTTAGAATATGGTCAATGTAACTTCAACTTGCTGCTTCAGGTTGAAAGAAACATAGTTGTTTTCCGAATTTCCAATTATTTATTAATTAATATAGATAATTTTGAAGATTTATATAAGAATCAGTAGGTTGAAATTCTAGCTGCCATGGTAACTATTCCACCAAAATATGACTAAACGTGGTAGTCAATGTTACGCACAGATTTTCTTGATTAGTACATTCTGCTTCACATCACCAAAGCGATTCAATGTGCAGGATTTCTAGGGCGTGTCGTGTTAATATCCCACCACAAACAAAAAGCACCTGCTACACTTGCATCAAGTTCACCATAATTACTGAATGATAGAACAGAGTTTTCATGCCTGTTTCATTTCCACGCAAAGGCAATGAAAACGCTCATCAAGTGGGAGTCATATGGTGGCCAAATCGATAATTTCTTCTCTAATCCGACGTGCGCTGCGTGGCGTTATAAACAGTTCACCGGACAATTATGCCGAGTTTAATTGCATTTTGGAACCACATCTAAAATTGATGAGGCTAATTAAACAGACATGTGAAATTTAATAACCTTTAGTTGCTTCACACTTAAACGGTTTCTGTCTTCCTATCTCCCGCTGATGACAGCGAAAATGTGAAATGAGCCTTCTGGCTCTTATTGCGGGTGTTCTGTACTGCGAAATTTTGTCAGATACATCCTGACGTGTAAGTTATATTCACTGCGACTTTCTACCAAAGCAGCGCTGATTAAAAAACCGCATGAGGAATATGCGGAACCAGTAGATTATCGGAAATTCTTCGGCTGTACTCACCAATTGCATACATTTTCTTTGCCCACCTCTTTAGTGTGGGGATCCGTCGTCCCAATCTCAAAGTCTGGAGTTCGTTTTTTTTATTGGAAGAAAACTCTTTTGTACAATTAGGTACAATGCAGTTGAGCTAATTAGATAAACAGAACAGCATGTAATATGTGGTCGGGGTACCATCCGGCGATGGGCCCAAAGAAATAGTACAAAGATACAAAGAAAGCAGCACAGAAAGTAATAAAAGCTAAATGATCAGTCGCAGATCGGAGTGCCAGCGGCGCTTCAGTCTTCGTCGTTGAGGTTCGGGAGGAAGATAAATATGACGGAAAAGAGGATTGCTGTGGCGCAAACAGGATCGATGGAGCCTGTTGTAGCTGATGCGGAGGACACGCATTACCTCCGGCAGGCCTATGTCAGCGTGCAGAGTTGAGTTGCGCACGTACCATGGAGCGCCAGTCATGAGGCGGAGAAAACGGTTCTGTGTGCGCTGGAGTTTGATGGTCTGCGACGGAGCGGCAGAACCCCATATCGCACAGCTACATTGCCACATGGGTCGAATTAAGGAAGTGTAGACAAGACGCTTGTACCGCAAAGGCAATGGCGAGGAACCGGACACAAGATGATGAACGTCGCGGATGCGATGACGAATCCTCTGCACTAGACTTTAGAGACGGGGACCCCAAGTAAGCCGGTTGTCCAAGATAAGGCCGAGGTTCCTTATAGAAGTCGCGGTGGGTATCTCCGTCCCATTGAGAGAAATGGATGATGGGCCACGTTCGTTTTGTAGGTGAACTTCACAACACGGGATTTATGAGCGTTCATAGTCACTCTCCAACGTTGGCACCAGGAGTGAATTTGGTTGCAGAAGTCCTGAAGGCGGCTTGCCGCCGTAGCACAAGTACCCACACTTAGCGCCGCCACATCATCGGCATAATGAGCAATGGTGAGTTGCGGATGACTAGGAAAATCCGAGGTATAAGCCAGGTATAATAAGGGGCCCAGTACGCTCCCTTGCGGCACACCAGAGGAGATAGGAAGGGCCTCGGAAAATGTGCGATCATGTTTAACAGAGAAGATGCGATTGCGCAAATAGGACTGTACGAGGCGGAAATAAGTGTCCGAGAGATGCGGTTTGAGTTTGAATAACAATCCATCGTGCCAAACTTTATCAAAGGCCTTCTCCGCATCCAAAAACAGTCCTATGCACACAGATTGACGCTCATAGGAATCAAGAATAGCGTCAACGACACGATGGAGCTGCTGAGAGCAGGAGTGAAGAGAGCGAAAACCAAACTGGGTGTCAGGGATAATCGGTGTGAGCTGAGGCAAAAGAAGACGTTCGAAGATTTTGGAGATTAGGGGGAGTATACTAATAGAACGATAACTGAGGGGATCATTCTTGACTTTATCAGGTTTGGGAAGAAGGATAACTGTAGCGTGTTTCCATTGATGAGGAATATGAGCAGTGCGGAGGATAGCGTTGTAGATTTGCGTCAACAAAACCAGCGCATTCCGGGGTAAATGAAGGAGTAAGGGTTGCACAATAAGATCAGGACCCGGAGCTTTGCGAGCTGAAGAGCGAGCAATGATGTTTTTAACTTCAGCAAGGGTAAAGAAATGGCGGAAAGGAATGAGCAACAAAGGTTGCGTGAGTTCTTCCTCCACACGATGAGCAAAGTCCGCGTCCAGCACAGGATTCGGGGAAAACTGACGTTCCAGGAGTTCTGAGCACAAGTTAACCTTTTCAAGTGGCGTAGAAAACCAGGTGTTCCCAACCTTAAGAGGTGGCATGGCAGCAGAAAGACGTGTCAAAGTTTTAGTCTTCTGCCATAGTAACCCATCACTGGCGTTTAAGTCTTGTAGTCGGTGTTCAGCAGCAGTGCAGCGTGCAGCACGTAAGGCAGCCTTCAGCTCCCGAGCAGCGCGATTAAAATTGGTTTTGTGAAGCGGGTAACGCGTGCGTTCCCAGAGTTTCCGACAGTCTCTCTTGATGGAGTGCAGTAGACGGATCTCGGGAGAATAGAATGGCACAAAACGAGGAGGACGAACATCCTGGAGAATACTGCTGGCAAGGTTAGCCACACACTGGATATTGCGAGTCAGGGTAGAAACAGCCACATCGACATCACGGGGTGACTTAAGCGGCACAGTCGTAATAGTGAGATCGGCAAGCAAAGAGGTGTACAAAGGCCAGTCAAAAGGATGGCGTATCAGGGATGGGGGTAAGTCTTTGTATTTCGCACCATCGGAGAGAGTGAGCAGGACTGGTAAATGATCGGAGCTCAGATCATGAACAACGGAGAGACGGGAACAATGACGGGAAATATTACGTCCAATGAAGATATCCAGCACGTCCGGAGTCGTACCATCGTGCGGGTAAAACGTATGTTCAACAGGAGAGAGTACGTCTAGGTGTAACTGATGGATTGCAGCGTGCAAAAGTTTACTCCTAGGATTAGATAAGTTCGAACCCCATAGAGGATGTTTGGAGTTAAAATCGCCGCCGACCAAGAAGGGGCCCTGGAAAGCATGAACAAGACCCCAGAAGTCGGTGAGACTGACATGGTTCTGAGGAGCAGAATAGAAAGAACCAACTTGAATGCTTGCGGAAGTAGTAGACAGCTGAAACCGAGCAACCTGGAAGGAGTCCTCTAGAAGAGGCGGAAGGGCATGGTGAGCCAGACAAGTTTTGATAAACACCGCAGAACCACCCATTCGAGTAGAGTTAGGGTGATCAGCACGATACACAGTATACCCAGGAAGATGGAAAGATATGTGAGGAGCCAATCTGGTTTCAGTGGCGAGCAGGAGGTCTACGTCATAAGCCGTAAGGAAGTGTAATAATTCATAAAACTTATTAGTGATACTCTGACAGTTCCAAGTGCAGATGCGAAGGCAGGAAGGGATTGAATTAGCCATGAACACGGAGAAGAACAGGAAGCAATTGCTGCAGGGTAGTAAGAAGGGGCTGGAGAAGAGCGAAGATAGAGTCCAGTCGAGCCATCAAGCAGTCCAATGGAGAACGGTCCTGTTCACACTGACGGGTTGCGGCTGCAAAGGGCTGCGTAGCACCGGGAGGGGAACCCCGAGAAACTAGAGACGACAGCAAAGGTCGAGCATGAAATGCAGGAGGACGAGGAGAGGCAGCTTCAGTGGAAGTAGGCAAGGTAGACTCCATAAGTGGGGAAGCATGAAGTGGAGGAACGGCAGCAGGAGAGGCATCAGAAACGGTACTTCGGGGAGAAGAGCGAGACTGAATGACTTGGAGGCGTCAATGAACAGGGCAGCCTTTGTAATTCGCCGTATGTTGACCTTGACAGTTCACACACAGCGGTGGCGCGTGAGGAGCCTTAGAGCACTTCGCACTGGGATGATGGCCATCACATTTGACACAACGGGGCTGTTTGTGGCAATAATTACGACTGTGCCCAAATTCCCTGACAATTCATGCACTGAATAACACCCCGTTTGGGTTTCGAGGGGTTCCACTCTCACCATCGTGTAGTACAAACGATCGAACTTATAGATGTCGTCGTAGAGCGGATTGGGCTTGAGATCCACGAAAAAGAAAGGCAGTTTCGCCTTGGTGACGGGATGGTAAACTGGAGTCATCTGTGCGGGTGAATATCCAACGGAGGTCAATTCTTGCAGCACTAGAGCAGTGTCTATAGTGGTATGAAGCCCACGAATAACCACCCGGAGGTTGCGATCATGACGCATTTGGTACGTGTGAAACTTGGCCTCCTGGGCCTCAAAATAATGTATGGCTGCACGATAACCGTCCACAGTCTCGAAAGTGAATTTGACCTTGTTGCTGTCCAGTGTAACAAGCTTGTAAGGGCCAACATTGGACGTTTGCAAGTGTTTGAGGACAGTATTTACGTTGAGTATATTAGAAACATAGATAGGAGGTGGCTTTGGGGGTGGGGAGACAGAAGGAGTAGGCGTACTTATGCCATGATCACCATCCTCTAGATCTATGTCAGCCAAGGGTGCAAAACTGTTAGTTGTAGCGAAAGGAGAATCAGGTACAGCAGACTCCAGTTTCTTCCTCTTGAACTATCCCGGCTGGGTGGTGCAAAACCGGCGGAAGGCAGGCCGCGGTCGACAGGCCGCATTTGACCAGAGCAATGCGTAGTAGCGGGCACGGGCTGGCGTTGCTGATGAGGGACAAAGAGGTTTCTCCCTGGGAGCTGCTTGACGCGGTTGGAAGAACTGAGTGTGGCGCCGGTAGAGAAAATGGCTGGTCCTCAGACTGGTAGCACGTCTGCATTGCAGAATAAATAAGCTGCCCCGTATCAACGGGGGAAGAAAGCACGAACACACAAGGAAAGTACGGATAGAAGAGGCTGTCAAAGTAGCCCCGTTAAACTCTATGCGAAACTGCACGCGAAAAGAAAAACACAAGTCGCACCAGTGAGAGCAAGAGGCAGGCACCACAGCACGAGTGAGCTGCCTGACTGTCAGACAGCGACTGACTGGAGTTCGTGTTAGTTAAATAAGCTTTTTAAAGGTATTCCTTTATCCTTAAAATACAAATGTAGTGTACACCAGCTCAGAGACTCCAGGGTCATTTGAGCATCATGCCAACCAATTCATTCACTGTCTTTGTAAATATCAGTTGTTTAAATGGGCGTTACGATTTTTATGCTTATTAGGTTTAGTGCATATGTCATTACAGCAAGTTACAAACAAACTGACACTTTGAGAAAACTCTAAGTTGATAAAAAATAAAAAAAAAACACACAAAAATTCTGATGTAAGAACAACAAATCATGCCACTGCTTGGATTTCCCAGCCATCAGAACAAAGGTTTTTAGAAGATGTTGAGTCAGTTGTCACAGTGAGCAAAAGTATGAGATTATTAGCCAAAATAAATCGTTGCGTTCTAGAGAAGAGATAATAGTGGAGGATATTGACAACTTATTAGCATGAAATGTGTTCAAGGTGCTTAATATGGAATGTGAGACTTTATCACTTCCATTGCGTTTCAGTTTTCCTTTAAGCAGGAATCAGACAGAGCATCTGAAGGTAGGGGGTAATTGGGGGATAACAGCACTGGAATGACCCCGCTCTTAGCTTTACCATTTGAAAACTCCAGAGTTTTAATTGTTTTGCGACGCTTATAACAGTGCAAACCCTTTTTTGTGTGCTGGTGGTGAGCTATGTGTTGCATAATTATGTTGCCGCCCAAGTACTTACATTGTGATAAAAAAAGGCAGATTTTTTTACCTCTAAGATAAAAAATCATTAACATACCTATGTTTAAAAAAAATCTGAAGCTAAAATGTCTCTTGTTACAGCTTTAATATTTAACTCTACAATTTTGGGAGACATTGTTACAGGAAACTAAAGAAATGAGTGCAGATTTAGCGTAACTTGGTGATAAGGTGGGACTCTGTGCGCCCACCCCCACAAATAATCTAATTCGAGTTACAATCTGATATGTTCCATTCACATGACTTTCTCTAGCTGTTTCACAGATAAATTTTTCTGCAAAATACTATTCTTTATCTACATCATGCTAATTGAGATAAACATTAGCAGATTTGTTATTACCTACTTGCTTCTTTGTAAGTAGAAGGGAAATATGGAAATACACTAGCATAAAGTGATGAATTGTCAAATATTTTAAAAGTTGAATACTAAGGGACAATTGACGTTAGGTTATCCCTTCATTGCCAGGAGTAAAACAAAAGAGAGATGACACGAAAGATGACTTCCTGTTTAAGAAAAGTTTAAGTAGTTGAAAATTGAAACCAACAACAAGGAACATCTTGGAAACTGTTAACTTTACAAAAAAAAAAAATGCATATGACAAAAATTGTGTTTTAACAAGCTCTACATTTTTTGGTAGTAAAAATATATGATATTTTAATCAAAATCATTAGAACCACTTATGAGGAAATCAAAATTTTCGAAAAATGTTCCATGTAAAAGGCAGTTCACAGTGTGGGAATTTTCTTGATAACTTCGTATCGTATCATTAGAAGATACTGAACTTAAATACCAAGTTTGGCATTTAACCGCCTTTTCGTTTTTGAGCTATGCTGCACGCACACACACACACCTACGGACATTTTTCTAAAAATGATTTTTATATTCAGGAAGTTTCAAAACATGTATTTCCGCTTAAATCTCCATAGAGAATTTTTGGGTAGAATACAATCTACTACGTATACACGTGCATGAGAAAGTAAAAATACACAAGTCTAAATTTGCATTTAAATCAGCCAAAATAGATTCATAATATTGTTTCATTTCCGATCCTAATAACCAATATTTTGCTCGCTAAATACTTATGGATTACGGTGATTATTATTCAGAGTAATCCTGAAGAAGAGAAGAATATATAGATGGTGTTACTCTGATAAAAATCATATTGCCCTCCCACACTTACATATGGCAAAGCATATAAATTATCAACCACAGATTAGGCAAAGAGCGCTAAAATAGTGGGGAAATTAATGTTGCCAACATATGAAAATGTTGCTACAGTATCCAAAACCTATAAAACTATCTCTAAATCAATTCTTTTGATCATATGGGTGGCTTTAGGGCTCACATATCCCTCGGCAACGCTGGATACACATCCCTCGGCTATGCAACGACCCAGCTCTTCACAGATCACTCGGCTATGCTTTTCTTATGCACCTCAATTCCTTGGCTACGCTTTTCGGTTTAGGGCTCTCAACTATTCGCCTTCGGTTTCAGGTTTAGGGTCTTGTTTGAATTGCTTTATTTTCTTTTTTCCGTTTCAGAGATAGCTGCTAGCACCTTCTTCCGCCAAGTTTAGATTGTCAATGTTGGTCACACACAGGGAGACAAGGACGGAGGAAGCAGTGCTCCCATGATGTCTCGAGTGAAATGTACATCATTTTTTGTGAAGTCCGTTGCGTATGAGGAATATAAGTGACGTAGAAGTGACAAAAGTAAAATGTATTTGTTATAGATGTATTAAAGCACGCAATAAATAAGTGAATGATGTTTTTAGAGTGTATTCCCCACATTTTGACAATAAATTACTATCGCAGATGAGTATTTAGCAACTGAAATATTGGTAACTAGGTTCGGGAGTTTATTAAGGTGAATGCATAGATACGTGAAATTCGACAAAATCGGGGAAAACTTAAGGAAATATATCTTTTTTCCCACTTGGCGCACTTAACTACCAATTAACTTTAAAAGTGCAGGCGCATGCTTATTAAGAAGCAGTTCCAAATTTAAGCCTTGTTTTCTCGCACAACTTTTCCCAAACATTTTCTATACTCAAAATGCTCCACACGATGCAACGTTTTTACTAAATTGTTTCAAAAACTGTATACTGCCTCTCAAAAGTACATTAAAGGAAATGATCATATAGTTTTCCGAAATAATGCTCCAATTTTGAGAAATAAATTATTTTGTTTTGAAAAATCAAGAGTTTTAGTAGAGTACGGAAAGTAATAATTTTAGTACAATAATTAGGGTTAATATAAAAATATGATAAGACATATATTTGTAAGCTCATTTATTGAAAACTGAAGTTTTAATATGCATCACTGTTCAATTTTGAGAGCAATGAATTTGGAACAATATAAAATTATTACTCAAATAGCTTTGCAAGCGATAATTTTAAAAGTTGGTAGTGGCCTGCCTGGGTAGTGAGATTGTAGCATGTCTGCCTCACATTCAAAAGGTCGTGAGTTCAAATCTCGCTTAGGGTGAGCTACCCGGATAAGGTCTTTTTTTCTCGGGGTTTTCCCTTATCCTGAGAAGACGAATGTCGAGTAATTTTAAGCTCCATGAACCCCGAGATCATTTGAGCATCATTTCACCAATTTCATTTATCGTCCGATATGACCAATCAGGTTAAAGGGCGTTAAACCTAAAAAAACAAAAAACAAAAACAAAAAAAAACAAACAAAATAACAAAAACAACAACTTGGTAGTAATATTATAATTGTGTATAGTTTCAATAAGATCTTACATATTGTAGATTTTCCAAATTTCTCTTTAAGATAATCATTATATATATTTTGACTTTTTTTGAGGTGTCAGTGCCACAGTAAAATTGGCTGCGGATATACATTGCAATTAACCATTCAAGTTAAATGTTGGCGGTATTCACCACTGAAACGTAATACCAACAAGCACTGGTAATAGTTTAAATAGCCAGTGTAGCCTTTAATACTACAGATTCCTATCGTGTTGAAACTTTACCTAATACTTGTACAGTACTGCTGAGATATTCAAGTGAGATATCTGCCACATCTAATTATAAAACTTCGTCATGAATACATTTCTTTGCAGTAACTTTTCTCCCTAATAATGAGACTCAAGCCATGCTGCGCCAACGGGTTCTCTTGGATCAATCGCATACGTTGCCAGGTAGGTTTACAATGCAAGTTTTTATTTTATACATTTTTACTTTCTCTATACGTATTATAATTATAGAGAAAATATTGCACTCCACCCACATTAAGGGCTCCTTATCAAAAACAAAAGTATTTTCAGAAGAAGGTCCGTGTGTCTGTGAACATGATAACCCAAAAACGAAAAGTCGGTAAAGTACCAAAATTGGTATTTAAGTATAGTATCTTCCAGGGATGCCACACGAAGAATTTGATAAAAATATCCCAACACAAAACTGCCCTTTATATGGAAAAAATTCGACAATTATTTTCTCAAAAATAGCTCTAACGGTTTTGGTTAAAATACCGTATATTAAAGATATTTTTATGGAAAATAAAATTTACATGTTGAATTTTCTGGGAATAGCTTCTAAAGACCTCTTTATTCTGATTTAATTTTGTGAATTTTGGTAACTGGTAAACCATAAGAGATAGACAAAAAATTAAAATACGAAACTTGTAGAGCTCGTTAAAACGCACAATTTATGTTACAAACATTTTTTTCGTGGAGTTGACCGTTTTTGAGATATTCCTTATTAATGTTTCAGCTTTAAAATACTTATACTTGGCAATACAAACAAAGGAACTTCATTGACATGGCAACCAGGCTTTAAAAGATTTGACTATCACTTTGCTAGTGTATTCACTTATTTCCCTTCTAATTACAAGGAAGCAAGTAAAATGTGCACTTCTCATTTTTCTCGATTTCCATGAAAGAAATGGAAGAATAAGCTTTTTAGAATAATTTGTTGCAGAGACGTAGAGAAAGTCATGCGAGTGGAACACATCAGATTTGTTGTACATGTAGTTTGTATTTATGGCGCAATCAAAACAAAATATTCCTCTAAACATACAGGTGGAAAGTCTTATTTTCGCTCTCAGTGTTAGATTGTTCACAACAATTGCGAAGGACACTATTTATATTTTGAGCCTAATAATAATTAAAAAACAAAAAAAAAAAAAAAAAAAAAAAACAAAGAAAGAAAGGGGAAAAAAAAAAAACGCAGTAATTTGTCAGTGAAGATTGCTATATTATTCCTCAAAAATTTTCCTTTATGATCATTACATTTTTGCATGCGTTCGAAAGATTTGTCATAGCATTTTTCCAATCAGCTTGAGACACCTCCAAATCATGGGTTTTGACGTAGCCTACGCCATTATAATAGCGTAGGCGACGGTTTTGAACTCATCAACGGCTTCTTCTGCCGACGAAAATAGTCCACGCATTTTATTCTTGATGTTAGGAAACAAAAAGAAGTCATTGTGTGGCAAATCAAAATAGTACGGCGGATGAGTCATTAATTCGATTTTTTGAGTGTTCAAATAGTCGGTTGTTAAGATGAGATGTGTGAGCGCTCCAATATCTTAATACAGAACAATCCGGCGGTTTGTTTTCCTTATTTCACCGAAGACTTCCGGCAAACAAATTGTTGTCTAACATTCAGAATTGACCGAATAAAGGCACTGTTGCCACATGACAAGTTTTTCTGAAGAAAGGAATTATAGAAATAAAACGACCATTTGTTTTGAAGTGTTTCGAGTGCGTTAACCTGGTTGGTCAATGAATGCCATTGGCGAAATGATGCTCAAATGATCTCGGGATCCATGGAGTTAAAGTTACTCGACATTTGTCTTTTCAGGATAAGGGAAAACCCCGAAGAAACCTTATGCGGTAACTCACCCAAAGCGAGTTTTGAACTCAGTCAACTGCTGTTTACGTTTCGGCTCAAATGCATAGATCCATAATTCCTCACCTGTTACAATGTTATGTACGTCTCTATAAACCCCATCATTGCATTTCTTGAGCATTATGAGCATCGACACGAGCATATTTTTGAGATTGTGTCAAATTATGTGGGATCCAACGAGGGTAAATCTTTTACTTGGCTAAATGATCATCAACATTTTACATGTGCTGGGGTAACTAATGCTTAGGACTGCCTCTATCTCACATATGTGGTATGACGATCAGTATTTGCACAGCATCAGTTTTTTCTGGCACAACTGATTTTGGACGACCTTCATGAATTTCGTCAGTGAGCGCACGGCGGCCACGATTAAACTCGTTATTCCAGCGTTTCACAGTGGTAAAGAATGGAGTTTCATCGCCAAATGTAGGTAATAGTAAGTTGATCAATACACTCTTGTCTTGATAATCCACGTCGAAAATCATCGCACGAATGTTTTAATTCCATCTTTTAACTGACACACAATTTTAGTCACTGAAAACAACACAAATAAGGTCAACAATGCCAAACTTTCCAGCGGAAACCCCAGAATGCACCTACAGCAATGAGTGCTGCTAAGGCTCAAAATATAAATAGTGGCCCTCATATACTGTTGGTGAACAGCAAGCATTTGATGGATATACTGGATTGAATTGGTAGAATCAAACTGAAAAGTTCAATACCATACTCGAATTTGAAACACGATCCTGTGTCATTTCTCTAAACAACAGACTATTATGGCAACACGGCATTACATTTTCCATTGACTCGCATTTTGCCCGGTAAAAATGCTTTTGTATTTTTTTCCTTGGGATTTCAAATTCATTTTGAGATGACATAGTGACATAAAAGTTCGTAAGTACCTACTTTAGGTCCCGGTCTTCATAGTTAACTGTTAGTCAATCAATATGAAGGCTGAAGTTCAGAAGGTAGAATCAGACTGAAAAATGCAATGTTTTGAACCACAGATCTTGGTCTTTCCGTGCTATTGCTCTTCGCGATATGTTTGGAAACAATTAACATAATAGTATCGATTCCATGAAATTGTTTCCAGAACAAGCGAGAGGTTTTAGAGAGAAAACAACATTAGATCTCCTGATACTATGGTGCGATAGCAAAATAGGAAAGAGCCTATGGAACGCAATATTGAAGGTAAATGACGTGATAAAGATTGCAGGACGCAGATAAATGAAAAGACTCATTGGAAGAAAAATAAAGAAAATACGATTCGCGATGAGGCAGGGGAGCAAGCTTTAGATATTTGGGATGTAACACAAGCAATAATATGGCTCGTTGCGCGGAGGATAACAAAAGTAAGTTTTTAACATTAAAGAACAATTTTCTAAGAACTCTTTAAAGAAAGAACCAAGGAAGACAATTGTGAAGTGCTTTGTGCACAGTTTTGATGAAGTGAGGAAAACGAATGCATCATTCAAAAGGCGGATATGAAATAGGACAAAGCATGTGAAATGAATACACAAAATCAGCATTAAAACTGTTTTATAAAAAGTGGGGTGTACGAAACCCCAAACAAAATTGCCAAAAAGAAGAAAATGATTTTACATAGACATTAAATGAAAGGAAACTACTTGGTAGGAGATTCAATGAAGGAATGGTGAAAAGGGTCGGAACAGAAGATACTATGTGCGGAAACGAAGAGTGGCAGAATAGAAAGAAATATGGAAGAGACTACTAGGTACAGTGAAGGATCTGTCTACGGGCAGAAAATTATGATTGACAAATCCATTGATTGTTTCATTGATATACTAGAGTCGGTTTTTAAGTCACGGGTCTCTCAATGAAAACAGCATTTAAATTCCTTTGTTTGCTTTATTTCTCAACATAATCTCCAGAAAGGCTAATACATTTGTCATATCGGAGTTATAGTTTAATTAAACAATTTCTGTAGTGCAACTTATAGAGGTCCTCAAAATAGCTGCTTACTGCATCAATGACCTCGTTGCTGTGAAATCTTCGTCCTCCAATTGTTTGAGACTTGGGAACAGGTACTAATCACTGGGTGCGAATAGAGTGGATGTTCAAGCAATTCGAACTTTAATTCGCAATGTTTCCGATTGCAATGACTGAATGATGGACCGAAGCATTGTCGTGATGAAACAAGACTTTTTTTGTTGTTGCCAAATGAGGTCTTTTTCTTTTCACCTCGTCACTCAAAGGTTGCAGTAAGCTTGCGTAGTAGTCACCAGTGATGCTTTTACCATTTTCCAATTAATCAATAAAAATAATTCCCTATGCATCCCAGAAAACACTCGCCATAAGCTTGTTAGATGACAAAATTGACGTTGACTTTTTTTGGAGTTTGTTCACCTGGCGCAATCCACTGTTTTGACTATGATTTGCTTTCTTGAGTGTAGTTATGCATCCAAGTTTCATCCATGGTAATAAATAAGCCGTCTCAAAAATTCACTGAGATTATTACGGTAGAGCGCCACATTCTTAACAGAAGCAGTTTTTCTTTGCAACTTTTGATCAGGTGTGAAGAAACGCGGCACCCATCCTGCACGACCTTATGAAAGCCCTAAACATTACATAAAATATGCACGTTCTTTTGATATGTTTACAGCCTCTGCTATCTCAAACAATTTTAATCTGCGATCTTCCAGTACTACATTCATATCTCTGGAGTTGTCACTTCTTAAGGGCGTCCAGAGCGAGGCTCATCACTAGTGCTCGTACGTCCCATTTTAAACTCTGCAATCCACCTTTAAGTAATTGAATATAAATGGGCAGAGTCTTTCAATGTACTGACCATTTCCTCTTTGATTTCTTTACGCGTTAAGCCTTTCGAATGGAAGTCATTCGAAAACTAAACAAGCTATTGAACTCTGACTATAGATACAAGCTAGTCTAGAGTTAAACGATATGATTCTACCGTCTAATTGACCTAATGGCGCCATATCTGTGTGAGGCCCGGGACTTATCAGCCGACGCTCGTATGTTGTTGACATTTATCATTTAAAACTCTGAGTAAATGTAAAGTTTGAGGTATGTAGGGTTTGGTTTCGTTTGGAGGCGTAGACATTTGCTTTCCTTGTTAGAAAAGCTTTACATACAGCCTACTTATTTTGCAGAAGCTCGAAGTTGTACCTCAGTGATATGCATATATCATTTTTGCATTCGACTCAAACTCGCTTGCCTCTTTCAGTTGCTAGCGTACGTCCAACACTTCATTTGCCCTCCACTCAAGGAGCAGAAGAAGAGCAAGAAGAAGAAACAGAATGAATGTATTTCCTGCCTCTTTCTCAGCCGGAATCGATAATACTACACTTCTTTACAAGCAGAAAGCTCACCTAAGGTGCAGCTATATAGGAAGCTATACTTTTAATTATCTCGGAATTCCTAAACATTTAAACTATAGCAATATAGATGAAGCGAAACATTTCAAAGTACTCTTAAAGCTGTGCTGTTTTACAGTTCAGAATCACCACCGAAGCAATATCGACAGGTCGGTGTCGAGATAAATGCATAATCAATGCATACTAGGCTCAATGAGCTCTTCTAGAGCGGAAAAATTCAACCAGCTTGTGGAAATATAAAGTGCGTATGTCTCTCTGCTCACACCAAACACATTTATAGCCATCTGCTTTATGGGAAAATAGGTCAGGCGCCTAGCCTTTATTTTGTTCTTGCACGTTACAAGCTATATGTCCGCCTTTTAAAACATATCGTTTTCCAAAGGTAGAAACCGGGCTTTCAGTTGAAACATCTCAGGAATGTCCCAATTCAGACAGACACCAATAACGGAAAATGACGCTGGCAGATCCAATTCTTCGGATTCTCCTGAAATCCACTACCACGGCCTTTATTATACGCATAATTTTCATTTTTTAACGTCCTTTAACAGGGTAAGTCAGATAGGGTGATGAATGAGGTAGGGAAATGACACTGAAATGAACCGGAACGAATAAAGATCAGTTACCCGACATACATATTTTCAGGGTAAGAGGACATGCCGAAAAATACCTTATTCGGGTAACTCACACTAACCAAGTTTCGAACTCTCAACCTCTTGAATGAGGCAGACACTCTACCCTACACCACGGAGGTATCGCTTATTTTCATTTTGTTGATATTAATAATTGCAATGTGACATCGCCACTTGCATCCAGTTACTGATTTTGCTCTGCTTTAATTGAAACATTTTAATTTGTTTTTATATTATAAGATGATCCTTTAAATGGTTCTTAAAACACAGCTGTTCCGCATTAACATGCAACACTCCCGGGTTCAATTCCGCTACGACTTGTGCGCAAGTTGGTAGTTCCTAGTTGGTAAGCGAATGCAGTGTGGTTTTTTTTCATCCACCAAGATTTATTTTCCCACATTTCTCTTTCACTCCATTTCTTTCTTATGTTTCATGTGTGCTTATAGTTTCGTAGCGTGAGGTGATGCCAAGGAGAATATCCCCGTGGACACTAGAGAGCTATCTATTTACGTGGGCCATTCATCGCCCTCTCTGGATAACTTCAACAGAGAGTTAGGCCAGGAAACGATAGGACTTCCGTGCGTCTCTGTCTACCTGCGACCTTTATCCTTCTGTGGCTCCTTCTCTTTATACCTTTTCTCCTTTATATTACAATATTAATAATAACAACAATTAATTAACGTCTCAACCTAGACACTCGCCAAGTATAGAGGAAAAACTACTTGGAAGAAATTTATACTGAGAGTTGCGACATATAATGTCAGAGGGATGAAACAAAAGTAATGACATTCCACTGTGTAGCTCCGTGGATCGCAGAGCGTGGGGTGTCTTCTTACTGAACATTGTTTTAATAATCGTTCATGGTTTATGTTCTTCAGGTTTATTTTGTTTAGCAATACTTCACAGAGATTAGTGCCGTTAAAACTAGATGATTACGGTTCCCACCTAGACCGACAATCTGAAAGTGCTTGCCGTATTTTGTCAAGCTTTTTCTTCTGTGTTCTCTTTATTTAAAAAGCGAACAAAAAGCGAGGCGATCCACGCCAGTAGTAATTTATGTTTTGGCGTTTATGTCAAAATCAATATGAAATACGGCAGCCGTTTCCCATGGATTTATCGGATACTGCCATGAACGTTCGCTACTCGTGTTGTAAAATGTTTATTTTACCACAGGAGGCTAATGTGTTAGTGAAAGAGTAAGCTAAGCGATCTATACAGGTGTGTTCACACTCGTTTGTGTTAGAAAGACAAACACAGTTTACATACATGCTAGAAGGGCGGGCAAATAAAGTTGACTTGCATCAGCTAAAAGCTTTCGATTTTGTCCCCGCAAAAGCAAAATAGTGTAACAATCACACAACTTCCTCTGCTGTTTATCTTCTGCAAATTAATTTCAAATTATTATATTAAAGTTAATTATTCTGCCTAAGTTTCGTTAATTGTGTTAAATATTTGCACTCTATAAGTTTAAATCACGACATGGCTGATGGGATAGGAATTAAATTACATTGAGTTTCATTCTCAGGTCCTCTTATATTGGGTGTGAAAGACCGTTTAATTTTGCTTCAGGGCTTAAGTGTCGTAAATCTACGTCACGGGACCATCGACTTTACATCCCTTCCGAAGGAAGCCATACCTGGAAAAATTCATCGTCCTCCGCCGGGTTTGAACCCGCGACCTTGGGAACCAGAAGTTAACGTGTTATCCCTAGACCATTTTTGATAACGTTTAACGCCCGTTTTTACGCAGGCGATGACACTGATGATACATGAAATGAAGATGGAGCACTGATGAAATGTGATGGCGGGGGAAACCGAAGAACCCCGAGAAAACTCGCCCCTGCGTTGCTTTGTCTACCACAAATCTCACATGCAGTCACTTGGAACTGAACCCGGGCCGTCTAGGCGAGTGCTCTAACCACTCGGCCACGGCGCGGCCACTCCTAGACCATGGAGGACGACGTAGGCTTATAGGTGGTCACGTAACATCAATGTGGGAGAGTTTAACTCATGCATGTCCAAAGGTAATCTACGAGGTAATCACATCAAAACCTCGTATATATACACATACGTGATCAGTAGCGAGTGTGCTGTTTGTAAGCAAACATAAACAGAATGTCAGCTTCGCAACGAAATTATTACATATCATTCTCAGAGGCTCCACACGAACTGCAAATGGTATTACTCATTCTACAAAATTGTACAAACATAAAATATTTGAAAAAAAAAGTAGCTGAGAGTTATTTATCTCATTGCCAAAGGGTTAATTTTCCAAATTTCGATTATTTGTATCACATTTAAATGGCAATGTGTGGCTCACATACATTTGCGAACAAAGCTTCTGTAATATAATTATATTAAAAACCAGCATCGCAGTAGACTAGACGACATCATTTGATTCATCTATTACTCATCCAAAGTAAAACATCAGCAAAGTATAAAAAAAAAAAAAAAAAAAAAAAATCTTTCAAAGAGATAACTTGATTTTTCGTTCTGTAGTGGAAAATAGTCACAAAAGGAAGCCACATTTTACAACTTTTCTGATTGTGGATTCTATCTTAGGCTGAGTGTGCTATACAGCTACTTTTTCCGTTAAAAATAGGAAAACCTTCTACTTTATTGCATCATATCATCCAACATAATACATAACCAAGAAAAGAAATTGATGAATACGTCGTTTATTTTAGTAGTAATTAAAGGAAAAATAGAAACTTGTATCTAATAATGTATTAATATTCTAGTCATGTTCTAAAGCCATAAACCAATTTCAAGAGTATACACTCTCTCTGACTCTTTCAGTAAGACGTCACAATGAAAGTTATAGAAATTGCCTAACTATAGTGAGTTTGAGTTCTAGACAAGCTATTAACTTCTGCTATCACAAGCAAAAAAAAAAAAAAAAAAAAAAATACAATAAATTATAGTTAAGAAACTTATTCTTCTATTTACTTAATGCTAATCGAGAAAAAATAGCAGAAATGGTCTTATTGTTTGCTTCCTTGTAAGTAGAAGAGAAATAAGGCAGTACCATAGGCTAAATTGATAGCTGAATCTTTTAAAAGCTGGTTGCTAAGTGATTGAAGTACCTCTATTTGAATGGACAGGAATTGAGTGTGTATCATTCACCTGACCTTCTACCTAGTCTGTAACAAGCTATTCTTTCGTTTTTACTTAGTTATTTATAACTAGAAGAGAAATAAGGGTATACGTTTGGCTAAAGAGTTGGTTGCTATATGCTTAAAATTTGGTTCTCTTTGCTTGGTAAGGAGAAAAACAAAAGAAACAGGTATGACAAATTCCCTTTTCAGAAAAGGTAAAATGTTTTGAAATTGAAACTAATGACAAGAAATATCAAGAAATTGTTTCACTCCACGAAAAAATATACTTATGACATAAACTGTATGTTTTAAAAAGACCTAAATATTTTGTGTAGTAACTTCTTAAAGTTTACCAGTTATGCAAACATAATCCAGAATGGGGAGGACTTCAGAGGCTATTCCAAAAAATTCAAGATATATATTTTATTTTTAATATAAATATATTATATATAGGGTGTTTAAATCAAAACTATTTGTGAGAAAATCAACATTATAGAAAAATGTAAAGGATAGTTTGGTTTGGGTGGGAGGTGGGGGGTTCTTGAAAATCTTCGTGTCGCGTGCTTGGAATATGCTGAAGAAGAGTGTATTATCTATCTACAGAGAGGAAGTACTAGAAATCTTATCCAACTTTAGCAGAAGACATGCAAAGGAATTGCATGCCTCGTCTAGCACCACATCATCTGATGGTCTCTAGGCAACCTTCTTCCTGGAACGATGTCACTAGCATGTTAACCTAGTCTTTTCCGTGTATGCAAGGGAAAAGGGCCACAGAATTATCAAGTTTGGTATTTAACCGACTTTTCTTTTTGAGTTATGTTGTTCACGAGCACTCACATACACACACACACACATGCGCGCGGATTTTTTTCTAAGAATGTATTTTTGTATACAGAGGTCATTAAAACGTGTATTTCCTGCAAAATTCCGTAATCTAATTTTTGGGTGGAATGCAATATTTGCTCTACTTATGTACTATGTATTAGGTAGAGAAAGTAAAAAAGTATTATAGGCTAATAAGTTTTAAAAAAAAACGCTTATCCTTATTTTCAGCCCCTTACATAGAATGCATCCATATAATGTTGGGTAAGGCAATGCTGGGTTTGCAAACATACGGATTTTAATAAGTTTGTTTATTTACAACATTTCAATAAGATAATTATTTATGAAGTTACAGTTTTAGGTAGTTATAATTATTCGAGTTATAATTATATAATTATTCGTAGTTATAATGGGAAACAACGTGGTCGAGTAGTCAGTAGTCAAACCAGAGGTCCTGGGTTTGATTACAGAACGCAGTGGCGGTCTTTCCCCACCCTCCGCTGAATTTGAAGTCTGGATATGCAGTTTTTTAACGAATAAGTTCAATAGGATCTGAAGCTTTCCTGGCGACGAACATATTCTATGATGGGAGAGATGCACGCTCCCGAAACGTCGATGATTCTTCATCACTATACCTGGCTTGAAGCCCGAGAGCATCTAGAGTATGTATAAGTTCAAATTTAAAACTACAATCAATGTCTTTCCACCATATACCATAAAGTTTAAAGGGAGCTACACAAAGTAAACAATAAAACTCTTATGTGTTCCATTCAAATGGCTTTCTTTACAATTGTGTAAAAAATTATTGTTAAAATGCATGATCTTATATATACTTCGTGCTAATCGAGATAAACATTAGTAGAATGATCTTATTAATCTTGCTCCCGTAAGCAGAAGAGAAATAAAGGAATACACGAGGCTAAAGAGACATTCAATAATTTGAAAGCCGGTTGCCATATGATTGAAATTCATTTCTTTGCATGGCTAAGGGTTGACAAATTCCCATATGAGAGAGTCACAAAGAATATTTCGGAAATGGTAAAAGCCATGAAAAATGTACATAATATAAATTGCATGTTTTAATAGCTTACTTTTTTGTCTATCTCTTAAGGTTTATCAGTCACAGATAAATCATTCAGGATGAATAGGTCTTCAGAGGTTATTCCCAGAAAATTCAAAATATACGTTTTATTTACCTGTAAATATCTTTAATATACGATCAAACTCTTTAGAGCCATGTTTTGAGAAAATCAAAGTTTTCGACTTTTTTCCACATATATGGTATTTTAGGGTGAAGGGATTTTTCTCAAAAACTTCATGTCGTTCCCTGGAAGATGCTAAACTTAAATACCAAGTCTGATAGTTTGTCGAGTTTTCGTTTTTGAGTTATGTGTTCACAGTTACACGGGCATATTATACACGCACACACAGGACCTTTTTTAAAAATTCTTGTTTTTTTTGGGGGTAAAGGGGACCCTAAAAGCGTATTTTCGGTGAACTTTTGGTATCGAATTTTGGGTGGAGTGCAACATCTTCTCTACCTATATACATAGCGACGTATTAAATAGAGAAAGTAAACATAATATTTTCGCTACTTACTATACATAGCAGAGAAACTAATAAGTAGGTAATAAAATTGTTAAAAAGAAAAAGCGCAGTTCCGTTGAATCACAAGCATAACAAATTTACACGTGTTGTTAAAAATCTTATATTTTATTCACATGTCTTTCTCTACCTATTCTGCAACAAACTATTTCTTCTCAAGCTAATCAAGATACACATTGGCAGAAATGGTTTTATTACTTGTTTCCTTGTAAATAGAGGTGAAATAAGGGAATACACTGAGCTAAAGCGACAGTCCAACCTTTTAAAAACCGATAAATATGTGATTCAAACTCGATTTTGACTGCCTCCGTGGTCGCCTACCCGGAGGTCCCGGGTTTGATTCCCGGCTGGGGCGTGGAATTTTTCTTTAAAGGGAATTATTCCCTATCTCCCATAGAGTCTGGAAGTATGAATGTGAGAGTAAATGTACGTGTGTTTAGTTATGTAAAATTTAACCTAATGTTCTGAACCTACAGTTTCACAAGTGAAAGCCCCCGATATGACCATTGATGTTAAAGGGGGCTATAAAATGAAGCAATTAAAAAAAATATATATTTCCTTTGCATGGTCAAGAGTAAAACAAAGAACTAGAAATGAGAAATTCTCGTTATAGACAAGTTTAAGTATTTTAAAATAGAAACCAGTAACAAGAAATGTCTCGAAAATGTTAACTCCCTAAAAAGAATGTATAAAATATAAAGTGTGTATTTTAACGAGATCAACGTTTTTGTCTATCTCCTACGGTTTATCTGTTACACATCCGGAGTGAAGAGGTCTTCCGAGGCTATTCCCAGAGAGTTCAAGATATACATTTTATTTGTCATGTAAATGTCTTTAATATATGATATTTCAATCAAAATGGTTAGAACCATTTTGAGAAAATCAAAATTTTTCCATGTAAAGGGTAGAGAGGGGTGGGGGATTTTATTGAAAATCTTCGTGTCGCATTCTTGAAGATGCCGAACTTAATTATCAAGTTTGACTTTTAACCGATTCTTCATTTTTGAGTTATGTTCTTCACACAAATGGACACGTGACCTTTTTCTAAAATGCTGTATTTTATACAGTGGGTCCTAAAAACATATTTTTCCAGTTAATTTTTGATATTGGGATTTTTGAGTGGAATGTAGTACCTTCTCTATTTATGTACTAAGCACTAGGTAGAGAAAGTAATTTTTATTAAAGCCCCAGAAAAATTATGATAATTGTTTATGAAGTTACAGTGATTATTGCTGATTTTGAAAACATCCTACGATGTACAAACTGAGAGAGAAAGATAGATAGATAAGATAGAGATAGATAGAGAGAGAGAGAGAGAGAGAGAGAGAGCAAAGAAGACGACGGAAGGATAGAGTTTTTTTTTACAGTGTTTAACGCCCGATTTTGCTATCATCGCACCGCAGGCGATGGCGCTGGTGATATATGGAAATGAAGATGGAGCAGCGGTGGAATGCGATGGCGGGGGAAACCGGAGAACCCGGAGAAAACCTCCACTGCGCCGCTTTTTCCACCACAAGTCTCTCATGTGGTCGCTTGGGATCGAACCCGGCAGTATAGGTGAGAGGTGAGTGGCCTAACCACTCGGCCAGGGCGCGGCCGCGGAAGGATAGAGTGAAGGAACATGGGGATCGTAAAGTGAGTTAGAGAAGGAATTAAGTGTTCAGGCAAAATGTGAAGGAGGGAGGGAAGCTTGATGTTTGCCAAATAATTGAATACTGGTGCAACGCCAAAGACAAGTTTGAAAAATATTTAATTCGTAAAGCTTTCTCGGCGTAAATTACCTTTTGGACTGTAAGTCCTTTTAGCACCAAATGGTGGGAAGTATAAACGGCAAGAACAGAGGTGGAGCTGAGAATTTCATTTCAAACAATTCTTACTCCTATACATCTGCCTGTTCTAGTCGTTCTACACGGAAGCCGGTTACAACTGACGTTACTGTGCAATCAGTAGTTGCTTTTAGTAATGCGAACACTGCACTGTAGTCTATCACTGGGTGTCAATGTTGAAGCAGCCTTCGGCTTAAGTATCCTGGAGAGGGAGGCGGTTGCTGGCACTGAGAGAGGGGAGATGTCCTGTAGCGTAACGAGTCTGCTCCCGACACTCTCCTGACTCTCTAATTTGATTTCATGCCATTCGCACATAAGGAAGGTGACAGCAAACAATATCAACTTAAACAGAACGTTTTTCTTCCATCCAAATGACTATATTTACAACGAATAAGTAATAATAATAGTAATAATAAATAATAATAGTAATAATATATTAGATAACGGTTGGGGAGAGAGAGAGAGAGAGGAGTAGAGAGAAATTTTAGGAAGAAAAACTGTGTGGTCATATATAGTGGTTGTCCTAGAAGTACCCGACTTGATGAATAGATAGCGGTTGTTGTTTCAAACAACAACAATGGTAAAAATTACTAACCTTAGAAAGCTTAAGTTTGAAATTTTACGATTTTACATTATTTAGTGAATACTGTCAGATAATTTGTAAACATTGATAAAACTGGTCATCGTTATGATACAATACTTTCATTTTTGAAAGGTCTTAGTCCAACTAATATTAAAGCTGAGCTAGATTCTACTTTGGGAGAGTCTGCTCCTTTGCTTGCAACAGTAAAATATTGGGTGGCAGAGTTTAAGCACAGCCGTACGAGCTGCCAAGAAGAACATCGCTATGGTCGATCAAATGAGGTTACAAGTCCAGAATTTGTAAAGAAAATCCACAAAATGGTATTGGAATGACCGTCGACTGAAAGTGCGCAAGCTGGCAGACATTGCAGGCATTTCAATCGCATACTGACTGAAAATTTGGATATGAGAAAGTTGTGTGCAAGGTTGGTGCCACGTTTGTTCACAATAGAAGAAAAACAGGAGTGAGGATGTTTCCAGCAATGTTTCGCTGCAATAAAGCTGAGTTTTTGAGTCGATTCATAACAATGGATGAAACCTGGGTCCATCACTTCACATCTGAGACGAGGAAGCAATCAAAACAGTGGATTGGCAGGGGAGAATCGGCTCCAAAGAAGACGAAGACAGTTCCATCTGCAGGCAAGGTCATGGAGTAAATATTTTTGGGATGCACGCGGGATAATTTTCATTATCTCCAAAAAGGAAAAGTAATCAATGGCGAATATTATCGAACTTGTTACAGCGTTTGAGAGATGAACTCGAGCAAAAACGGCCGCATTTAGCGAAAAAAAAAAAAAAATTCATCAAGACAATGCACCAGTTCACACGTCCATTATCGCCATGGTCTAAATCAACTAATTAAAGTCCGAATTGCTTCCTCATGCATTCTATTCGCCAGATTTGGCCCCCTTTGATTATTTTCTGTTACCAAACTTGAAGAAATGGCTTGGTAATAGAAGATTTGCCAACAATGAAGAGGTGGGGTCCACAGTTGAGGCTATTTTGCAGACCTCGATAATTCTCACTATAAACAGGGTAGCGAATCTATTGAACATCGCTGGGAAAAGTGTATCGAGCTGAAAGGAGACTATGTAGAGAAGTAGATATGTTTTCCCCCAAACTTTTGTGCTTTCTTTGTTAGGGGTAGTTCTGGGATAGCATCTACATTGCCATGAGATCGTACACTATTGTCAGCTGCATAATATTAACTGCCTTTACAGCCTCCGTGAACATATAGAAGCCTACTTTTTACTTTCTTCGCCGTTTAGTAATCCATTTAAGATAGTGAAAGCGATACATTTGAGGCGGTGAATATGGAACACCATTTTGAAAACTACAGTTTTATTGCAATAAAGGTTATATAACGTTTATAAAAGCTTAACACAAAGAACAAGGCTTAGGAAGCATACAGTATTGGTCATAAGTTGTTATTATTTATCAAAAAGGAGGGAAACCCATATTTTGAAGACATATTCAGCATCATCAGCCCTGGGGATAATATGGAACACTTCCCGTAATACTGAATGATACCAATAAAAAGTAGTCAAAACTTACACAGATTATGAATATAACAAAACTTGTACAATATTCGCTTCAATTATTCAAAATAGATCCAATATGATAACATCAAGTTTAAACCATTTACAGTAATCACAAAGTCTAACTGTTCTACATCGGAACAAGCACTGTGGGACCAAGATTCACATACTGAGCACTGTATCCATTCTTCTCCTCCGGCATCATCAGCAAATTTTCTGGCACAGAAACTGCAAACAGCGTCATCACAAGGATCTTCAGATGTGGAGGCATGAGCACCGATTTCCACAGTCATATTAAGAGACATTCCTTTTGTTGAATTTGTAAACGTGTGAAACACTAATTTGTAGTATTAATCTATTATCAGCTCTCATGCATATACTAAAAACCAAATGCATTGGAAATAGCGTTTGAGACCTTTTTTTCCCTGTATCATGCTTCTCAACGACAAATAGCATAACAGATTTGGTGGGAAATACGATGTTCCATACACAGGACCTTTTTTAAAACTGCTTGTTTTTTTTGTTTTTTTTTTTGGTATAGGGGACCCTAAAAAGCGTATTTCCGGTGAAATTTTGGTATCAAATTTTGGGTGGAGTGCAACACCTTCTCTACCTTGTTTACTAGGTATTAAATAGATAAAGTAAACATATAATATTTCCGCTACTTACTATACCTAGCAGAGAAACTAATAAGTAGGTAATAAAATTGTTAAAAAGAAAAAGCGCAGTTTCGTTGAATCACAAGCATAACAAATTTACACGTGTCTATGTATTGTTAAAAATCTTATATTTTATTCATATGTCTTTCTGTACGTATTCAGTAACAAACTATTCCATCTCAAGCTAATTGGTTTTATTACTTGTTTCCTTGTAAGTAGAAGTGAAATAAGGGAATACACTGAGCTAAAGCGACAGTCCAACCTTTTAAAAGCCGATAACTATGTGATTCAAAATCGATTTTGACTGCCTCCGTGGTCGAGTGGTCAGCGAGCTGACTTCTCACCCAGGAGGTCCCGGGTTCGATTCCCGGCTGGGGCGGGGAATTTTTCTTTAACCGGAATTATTACCTATCCCCCATAGAGTCTAGAAGTATGAATGTGAGAGTAAATGTACGTGTGTTTAGTTATGTAAAATTTAACCTAATGTTCTGAACCTACAGTTTCACAAGTGAAAGCCCCCGATATGACCATTGATGTTAAAGGGGGCTATATAAATGAAGCAATTAAAAAAAAATCGATTTCCTTTGCATGGTCAAGAGTAAAACAAGGAACTAGAAATGAGAAATTCTCGTTATAGACAAGTTTAAGTATTTTAAAATAGAAACCAGTAATAAGAAATGTCTCGAAAATGTTAACTCCTTAAAAAGAATGTATAAAATATAAAGTGTGTATTTTGAGATCAACATTTTTGTGTATCTCCTACGGTTTATCTGTTACACAAAAGTCATCCGGAGTGAAGAGGTCTTCCGAGGCTATTCCCAGAGAGTTCAAGATATACATTTTATTTGTCATGTAAATGTCTTTAATATATGATATTTCAATCAAAATGGTTAGAACCATTTTGAGAAAATCAACATTTTTCCATGTAAAGGGTAGAGAGGGGTGGGGGATTTTATTGAAAATCTTCGTGTCGCATTCTTGAAGATGCCGAACTTAATTTCTTTGTTAGGGGTAATTCTGGGGTAGCATCTACATTGTCATGAGATCGTACACTATTGTCAGCTGCATAATATTAACTGCCTTTACAGCCTCCGTGAACATATAGAAGCCTACTTTTTACTTTCTTCGCCGTTTAGTAATCCATTTAAGATAGTGAAAGCGATACATTTCGTCATCGTGTGTGTGACTAAACAGTACAGGTAAAACACGAAAAGCCGGATAAATTTCAACTTCGTATTCAAGTATATGGTCGTATCCTTAGCGTGATGGTAGCGAGGCTACTTACCAAGAAGGAGGTTCGAGTTTGATTCCCGGTACCGGCTGGAAAACCTGGTCCGGGGTGGGGGGGGAGAGCTCTTTGCGGAAGAAATAGCGGCTCCAAGTTGCGTAGATCGCATTAACCGGCCGGAAGGAACTGGGGGCGTTAACCACTTCCCACCCTCCAGTGCTGCACCTTATCCATGGGCAGCCTTGCCCGACTTCGAGCTGTTGTGCCGTGGCGTTTTAGTTTAATTCAAGCGTGCATAACGAACATTTTCAAGAATTTCACCCATCCCAAACGACCCTTTACACGTCCTTTGCTTCTTCTTGTCAGTTTCTTGTGTCCTAATTTAAAATCTGATTAAAGAACAAAGAATCTGGAATAAGTTATTTGCAAAAAAAGAGCCTGCATTGTTGATGGAATGATTAAGATTACTGGTTTTCATCCATTACATCATTATAAACTACATTAAATCTATCAGAGTAGATAGATTTCTACATATTACTCACCATAAGTGTTTACTACAAAACTTTAACCATTTCTCAGGTTTATTTTTGGTCTTTGAGGTTTAATAAAACGCAATTTATATCGAAATAGCCACATACTCCATTTGCTTTGGTTCATTTAAACAAGGATTGGGTAAATTATACCGCAGCTCGAGCAGCTTCGAGTAATTCCGATACGGAGGATGTCTCAATACCATGTCGACACTACTCAAATGTTGAGGTTATGACTAGGTTCGGACATGACTTTAGGTTAAGTTAACTTTTAGTATACTGGTATGTAATTTACAAGCGAGCGGAGAGGGGAGAGGCAGAAGTCCAGTGCACTACTGACTTTGTGCTATATGTATAGGTGGGTGCAGAAGTTCATATGCTGTTATATAGTCAACAAAAGTTTTTATTACAAAGTAAATAATAATGCTGTACTATGACAGATGAAATGAGTTCCTGTGTGATTCACATACTTGTCAAAGTTTGCAATGGATTAAAATATATTTTCTGAATGTATCAAAGGCAAAACGTCTTCTATTGAACTTCCTATCTTCAGAACAGGCTGTACAGTTATACTGATTACTCGCTTAGAGTGAATGGCCGGCAGTGCCTGGAGAAGGGGAGACCCAGTGAAACTCTGTACAAGTAACTAAAGGTTCTTCAGATGTATTCAGCCTCTGCCGCCAGTCGTTTACCCGCGCATGACGTCAATACTAGTAGCGAGTTTATCATGCATTGCCTATTGCAGAAGACTAGCGAGCGATGGTAGAAGGGTCGAGGAATGAAGCAGTTGCGGCCGAAGTCAGACGTTTCTTGGTTCGTTTTGTGAGGCATGCCAAGGAATTGCTGCAAATAAATAACTCAGTACAGGTGCTTCGTAGACTACAAGAGTATGCAAATGTCGAAGGGCAACAATTTGGACATTTAAGATAGTGATAGTAATAAGCCTTCTGAGTTAGTGTTGCATCATAAAACTGTACTACAGTGAAATTAAAGTACATTTGTATTAGCATACATAATGTCATTACTGTATACCTTCTTATTAACCCTAAAATGTTAAGATAGAAATATATCCCAAAATCAACCAGAGGACATAGGTAGAGCGATTAATATACAGTCTTATTTTTCTGCTTCATGGACTTAGGCCATTAGGACTATTTTCAATCAAGATCCATCAATTTGGTTTTGGCGTGGGGCGAGTCCCTTACCTTTTGAAGGTTACCAGGATTTCACGGTTGCAAATAGCTCTGCTAAAGGGGAAATGCACTCAAACAATCGAAACATTACAAATTATTACTTTTTAAACAATTTATTAATGTTACTCATGGTCATAGTTACATCCTGTGCTGATGGCTGTTAATGATGGAGTCCTAGGACGCACACGTGTTTCTCCTTGAGTTTGCTAGCAGTGACTCTCCAAATTGGCCGGCACGCTCTGTCCAGAACCGTCAAGCTGCCTAATGCGCATGCTCGGTACTGGATAGAAGTGTAACCAGACCTGCTATTGGCTGCCTAATTTGGTGTGCAGCGTTTAAATCTACCTAATTAGAGTATAACGAACCTCAATGGTTTATAACTGCTATTGACCTCTCAATAATGCAGTACTAACCGACGCTCCACATGCTACAATATATGCAATTCCTTCCTAATTTGTTCACTTATTTTGTCAATAGAGTCACTCCTACCAGGGAACGTAAGAATTTCAATTCTTATTTTTTCTGATCGGTTCATACCCAATTTTCACAGAATATGTTAAAACAGGTGCAGACATCATTTTATAAACCTAAGTTGTGTATTCTTTAGAGACATATATTTCAATGTTCGGCTTATTATTCCACATATTCTGTTAAATTTACCTACTTTAATATTTATGCCATCTTTCGCTATAAGACACATTGTACCTAAATACTTACAATTGTTTTCCTGCTCCATTGATTATTAATGACAATTTTACATCTACCGTGGCTCTTCTCCTAAAAGGCTACCACTTTCGATTTCCTTTCTGATATTTTAAATTATACAATGCAACTATTTCTTTTAATTTATAGACAATTATCTGTACATTATTTTCTAAGTCACGTGGTCGTCTGCATATAAAACAGTATTTAAAATATTTCCATTTTATCACAAGTTATTTTAGCCTGCCATTCTTACACAGTAAAATTCCGAAATTTACTTGCAGTTTTATGAAGGTAATCTACAAGTTTTCAATGTTTAATAGCCTCCGTGGCAATGTTTCAAATCATTAAAATCCACATTTTAAGAACCTGCAATCAACAAGTTGTTTCTCAAGTAAAACTCACAATATGCCCATAGAAATTAAAGGTTTCTATAATATGAAGCAATTAAAAACGTTTTAGCCGCCCATGTTTTGCTGATGTGCACTGGAAACAAGGTTTGACAGCAGTTTCTAAGCCAAGCAGAAGCGTTAATTTTGGAATTCTTGTACGCCAAAAATAAAGGCATGGCTGGGAAAATTGAGAACTAGCTGAAACTGAGGCAAAATGTTGCCCTCTTAATCATTTTGGCCATCGGTATTATTATTATTATTATTATTGAATTTGAACAATGTCTAATGTGCTTCAATTTACAAAACTAAGTCATTGACAAATCACTAATGAGAGATTGAACTCTATATTTCTTTGGCCAATTTAAATGAAAGGGTTAAACTCTTTAATAACTCTATATTACTTAACTAACCCTTTAAAAGAAAAATTTTAATCCTAAATTAAAAAAATAACGGAAAATTTAATGATAATGAAAAAAATCTCCTTCATGACAAATATATTAACTGATCACATCAATAAGTTGATGCTGATTTCATGTAAACACAGTCTAATAAATTGTCCACAATACTTATCAAGAAACAGATGGACAACTTATCTTTATAACATTGTTTCGTAAAGCAAAGTATTTTTGTAAATTCATTTCTTAATTCTATAATGAATATGTGAATTATAAAATAAGGTATAGAGAAGGTATTTCACTCCACCCAAAGTTTGATACCGAGGTTTCACCGGAAATACATATTTTAGGACAACCTGATAACTATTTTTGGAAAAAGGTCCGTGTGTGTCTGTGAACACGATAATTCGAAAACGAAAAGTCGGTAAAACACCAAACTTGGTATTTAAGTTTAGTATTTTCCAGGAATGCGACACGAAGATTCTGAGAAAAACCCCACCCCAAACTAACCTTTACATTGTGAAAATTTTGATTTTCTCAAAAATGGCTCTAACAGTTTTGATTAAAGTACCGTATATTAAAAATATTCATGTGGCAAATAAAATATATCTTGAAAATTTTCGGAATGGTTTCCAAAGACCTCTTTATTCTGAATGAATTTTGCTGAATTATGCGTAACTGGTGAACCGTAAGAGATAGACAATAACTTACTGTACAAAACTTGCAGAGCTCATTAAAGCAGACAATTTATGTTTTAAACATTTTTTCTGGAGTTGACCGTTTTTGAGATATTTCTTATTAATGGTTTCAGCTTTAAAATATTTATACTTTTCTCATACGGGACTTTGTCAACTCCTGGCCATTTGAACAAAGGAACTTCTATCACATAGCAAGCAGCTTTTAAAATATCTGACTATCACTTTAGGCAAGTAAAAAGTCTATTTCTGCTCATTTTTTTCTCGATTTGCATGAAAGAAATGGAAGAATAAGCTTTTTAACAATAATTTGTTGCAGAGACGAAAAGAGAAATTCATGTGAATGGAACACATCAGATTTTTAGCTTAACACACGAATTGCAATGCCTTTATATTATTTTGGGAATTCCGATATATTTTTTCCGGAAAAAGAAGAAAAAAACTAATACCTTTACATTCACACAACACACTCTCTACTGTCCACGAACTACCATGAAAGTATTTCATTTCTTTTTTTGCGCCATATCTCTCAGAGGAAAATTCTCCACGACGAAGAACTCGTTTGGTCTGCCTCGGAGCACATATCGACAAGCGAACGTTTTATTTCTCACACTTTGCTAGAAGGGAAAGGTTGGTTGAATTTCGAGTGCTGCTCGTTAAAACCCCCGGGTGTATCTCTCTGTGAACACCCCTACAGGCTCACCCTTCTTTCCGCGCACAATAAGATTCAGCTACAGAATATATCTTATACATCTCCTGTTTTATAGTGCCCCTCGGCCGTTAACGCGGCTAGAATTCCGTTTCTCTCTTTTCTGTTGTACAAGAAATGGAACTTTTCATTCTCTATTTTTTTTCTTTTCTTTTCTATCTACTGGCTCAAATCCGCATTACTTTCTATTCTTTCAAATACGAATGTGTTCTATGATACGTTTATCTCAAGTAATGTAGTCATTTTACATCTTCTAAAATAACTACTCCAAATCTATTAGACGCAGCTAAAATTATTCTGTTTCTTTGAATTATATCTCTTGAAGAGTTAATATCAAAGTTACGAACTTTCAAGAGCATTCATCTACACTTGTCTTCCATTTGATCGCATATGAACGTATTTCGAACATCCCAAATGCGGCGAAAATGTATGCTATAGGTTTTAAAACAAACTTTATGTATTTGCAAAAAATTTAATACACTGAGCTACATAAGTTTTGAAATAATAAATACATTGTTCAAATGGATGATTTGCTTTAAGCCGCAATTTCAAACTAATTCTGAAAACGTTCATCCGAGGATTTTAAAACAGGCTTTATTTGGATTCTTAAACGCAGTTTCATATAGTTTAGTAAGTTTCTTCTTTTTATTTTTACTGAAACTGAACAATATAAGATACTTTTGGGAGCAACATGCACTTTTATTCTACAGAGTATCATTCTGTATTTTAAAAGCTAGAATACGCATTTCATTTTATTATTATGTTTAAAATAAGTTTACTCATGGATATCTATGTCGCGCTCCGTGTGCCCATAGATTAAATCAAGAGTCAAACAAGATAAGTCTAATACCCTTTCATATACAATTGAGTGTATCGTGGCAATATAATGTCAAATGTTTATGCTAATAAGGAAGCATTTAACGATTCTGCCACCCCGAAATCTCACTCTCACCTGGGACATGCACTCCACTTAAAGTTTGTTTTTATAAACCTTTTCCTTCGATGCTGAGCCTGAAATCGATCTTTGTTAATAGGTTAATGTTTGAGTGCCAGACCTTTGACATCAAACCAATACGACTTGCAAAGGGGCTGGTGTGGACCATCGTTGCAATGCTCGCCTTTGAAAAACCCACACCTAAGCCTAAATTTCATAGGCTAATGCGTGAATGACGGGCTTGAATGCATTTCAAAGATTGGTTAATCCTGGGTTTGTGTAGACCACAGATAATAAGGAGTTTCTGCCAACATTAAATAAACAAAAACACTTTAGCAAACCAGAACAATCGGCACGTTTCATGCACTCAACATTACACTATATTGGGATGTTTTGAGCTCTAGAAGTCCCTGTTGCAAATCATTGCGCAATAGTCAGATGTTGAGTTTGCTGAAGATTATACTGCTCAATTTGCTATCGAAATCTACTATATTACCTGTGCCTCGAAAAGTATTATAAGTCTAAGAAATTAACTGCACCGTGATAGAAGTGGTAAATACGCTCTTTTACATTTTCATTTATAGTTATTGCAACTATGATACTAAGGTTATACTACTGCACCTCCTCTGTTAATATGCTTCTTTGTCACCTGGGAGAATAGATCCGAGTCGTCATGTACCTAAATATCTCTCTCTCTCTGTCCCTCTCTCTCTCTCTCTCTCTCTCTCTATATATATATATATATATATATATATATACACACACACACACACATATATATGTATATAATTTATCTTTCTGGACAACCTTTACTGTGCTTTCTCAAACTGATTTAATGTAAAATTTATCATTAAATATAATTGATACATTAGGAAATTTTAAAGGTTTATAAAAAAATGCTCCTGTTAATTACATAATTTGATTTTAAAATGTGGATAAAGTATCATCTCTAATTGAAAACATGCTTAAGTGCAAAACATATTTTTAATTAAAAGTTCATCCTCGAATTAGTATAGTTCATTCTTCTGAAAACAAGTAAAACAGTATAGTTTAAAGTCCCATTATTCAAGTATTTCGAAAGTATTTCTGAGTTCTGAGTGACGTCATCGTCTAGTATCTAGTAGAATTAAAAGTTCCGATATACTGCTTCCGTCGATGATGTATGTATAGGTATGTATATATATGTGTCACAGAATTTCCAGAATGCATAAATTGGGGGATTGTAGAGGGGTCCAAGATTAATTGTTGAGATAGGGAACTTATGGGTTATGGTTCTAAATTCTTTGCTAAAGCATAAAATGCATTATAGGGTTAGCACGCCACTAATCAAACCGCAATGGACCGTGACGTGACACACGAATGTCAGAGAGCACAGACAAAGTGGACTTATTTATTGCTATGCTTTGCGTGTGAGCATCGGGTTAAGATGTAGCGCGAATTGAAGGTTTGAAGCTCTGTATGCACTAATTTGTATGTTGTCTCGTTTGTTTGAATTTTATAATGAGCCGTTCACATTTTGCTGCGTTATTCACTATTCTTATTTGTACTCAATACTTATTCGTACTGACAATTAAATAAGTGTAATGTACGATAAGCATCTAGGTGCAACGGAGAACGTTTCAGTAACAACTACATTTAATATCTGAAGGGGTACACTTCTCCATGTTTCTGAAAGGAATTTATAAAATAAAATGTATCACACATTGGCGTGTTATGTACTTACACATTACAATTCTGACTTTTTCAGTGATACTCAACAGTTAAACAGGTCCTTAATCGCTCGGGTTGATACTCTTGTACATTACGCATGCGCAACTTTTTTGATAGTGTTTAACGCCCGCTTTTACTAGAAAGACACCTCAGGCGATGACGCTGATGATACATGGAATAAAGATGGAGCACCGGTGGAATGTGATGGCGGGGGAAACCGGAGAACACAAATCTCACACAGCAGCACTCCGATTGGCTGCCGGCCTGGTGGCGCTCAAGTCAAACCTCATTCCATTTGAAGGTCACTGCAGTTAGAACATATCTACATCCCGATACATTAATGTTCGTATTCTCACAGTCAGCACATTTGCTTACATGCAGCAGAGTTTATAATGTTGTGTAGAAGCCGGATAGAACTATTGATTTAAGCTGGTGATAAAAGTGGCAAATTCTCTCTCTAGTCTGGAAAGCGATGTGCTCTAGGTGTTCGGTAAACAAACCTTTTATTCAAAACATTAATCTGTTATCTAAGTCAGGCTAATCAAGATAAACATAAGCAGAATTAGTCTTATTACTAGCTTCCTTGAAAGTAGAAGGGAAATACGAAAATGCACAAGTTAAAGGGATGGTCTCGTCCTTTAAAAGCCGGTCGCTCTGTGAAATAGTTGAGATTCGATAACAAAGAAAAAACAAACAAAAACAAACGAGAAACAAAGATGCCTTCCCGTTTGAGAAAAGTTTAAGAAGCTTAAAACTGAAACCAATAATCCGGAATATCTCGAAAGCGGTTCACTCTAAAAAAAAAAGTATAAGACATAAATTGCGTGCTTTAATTAGATCTATATGCGTTTGAGTAGTGAGTTTTTGCATATCTCTTACGGTTTGGCAGTTACACGTATAAAAGTAATTCAGAATCAAGAGGTCTTCAGAGGCAGTTCCCAGAAAATTTCAGATATACATTTCGTTTGCAATAAAAATATCTTATACATGAGGTACTTTAATCAAAATCATTAGTGTAATTTTTGAGAAAATCAAAATTTTCGAAACAGGTTCCATGTAAACAGTAGTTTGGGGTGGGGGGTTCTTGAAAATCTTCGTGCCGTATCTTTGGAAGATATCAAACTTAAATACCAAGTGCGGTATTTATCAGTTTTTTCGTTTTTGAGCTATGCTGTCCACAGACACACACATACACCTTTTTCTAAAAATGGACCTTTTTCTAAAAATGTTTTTTTTTTTGGATTCAGGGGATCCCAAAACACGTATTTCCGATGAAATCTCGGTATCGAATTTTTGGGTGCAGTACAATACCTTCTCTATACACTATGTACATAGTACATATAGAGAAAGTAAAAATCTGGTATGTGCCATTCACATGACTTTCTCTACCTCTCTGCAACAAATTATTGTTGAAAAGCTTATTCTTCTATCGACTCCATGCTACTCGAGATAAACATTAACAGAAATAGTCTTATTACTTGCTTCCTTGTAATTAGAGGGGAAGTAAGGGAATACACTAGGCTAAATCGATAGTCAAATCTTTTAAAAGCTGGTTGCCATATGGTTGAAATCCATTTCTTTTCATGGCCAGGAGCTGACAAATTTTCGCATGGAAAAAGTTAAAGTACTTAAAACTGAAACCAACAGAATGGAATATGTCGGAAACGGTCAACTCCACGATGAAAATGTATACGACATAAATTGTGTGATTTAACGAGATCTACATTTTTGTGTAGTAAGCTTGTGTCTATTTCTTACGGTTTACAGTTACGCAAACATCAGCAAAATTCGTTCAGAATAAAGAGGTCTTTAGAGGCTATTCCCAGAAAATCCAAGATGAACATTTTATTTGCCATATAAATATCATTAATATACGGTATTTTAATCAAAATCGTTAGATCAATTTTTGAGAAAATCAAAACTGTCGAAAAATTTTTCCATGTAAAAGGTAGTTTGGAATGGGGGAGGGGATTCTCTTCAAAGTCTTCGTGTCGCATCCTTGAAAGATACTATTCTTATATACCAAGTTTGGTATTTTGCCAACTTTTCGTTTTTGACTTAAGGTGTTCACAGACACACGGACACACAAACACACGGACCTTTTTCTAATTTTTATTTTGGACACAGGAGACCCTAAAACTTCTATTTCCGAATAACAGATGAAGGGTCTCAACTGCCTCAATGCGAATATACTTACACGTAAATTTACTGACTTCGCTCGAGGCGAAAATCCGAGGTAGGAACGTCTGCCACAATGCAGCAAATTAAATATTCGATTTTCCAATTCGTACAAGTGAACTAGTGGAAGCTTATGCGTAGCGCTGGTTCTGAAGATTTCAATCCACCATTGGACGTTATTCAACAATTCTTAATGCATAAAGAAAATTTCAAAATATTACCTGCAAAATATTCCATTCCACTCAAAAACAAAATATCGATCGAATACCAAACTTAGTATTTATGCTCAGAATCTTTCAAGGATGTGACATGGACATTTTCAAGAAAATCCTTCAGCCCAAACTATACTTTATATGCGACACCTTTCGTGAGCTTTTTGTTTTCTCAACAATGGGTTAAACGAATTATATTGACATGCCATAGGTATGTTTAGGTATTTTGCATAAATGTATGGGAATAGCCTCAAATTCTTTTCATTTTCAATGTATTTTGTATAATGTAAACATAATAGCTAAATTTTATCCCACAAAAGATGTACATCCCCTTACACACTTTGCGCCAAATAAATGTGTTGTGCATAACTATTTCCGAGATATTCTTTGGCATTGGCTTTCATTTTCAAATAGTTATACTTTTTCAAGTGGTAAAGTCGATAAGTGGACATACTCGTGTTATTTGAAACAAATTCGGTTTTTGAAAACTTACTGTCGCTTTAGCCCACTGTCTCCTTATACCGTAACGAAATGCGTAAATGCACAAAGAGCATCTATCTCATTACAAGAAATGAATAGAGGAATGAATGAGCTTTTGTAGGAATAGTTTAAGGAAGATTGATTAGCGAAGGGAACGTAAATGTAACACAAAATTTGTTTTTACATTTCAATGAACTGGGGAAAAATAGTAATTAAAATTCTGTAAATAATAAATATTAATCGAGAAAAATGTATCACCATCTGTAGTTACCCTACAGCTAGGATTTTAATTGCTCTGGGTGGGCAATACCCCATTGGCTTCAGTTTAAATGCAACAATATTTTGATATTAAATAACTCCAACTTCATCTCAACTGGTTCGATAAAATCCGTTGTGATAGAAGGACCTTTGTTATTCATGATGGGTTCCTTGCGTGAACTTTTCGCGTATTCCACCTGCGGCTATGCAAATGGTTGTCTGAGATTTATGGCTTCCGCACATGAATATAATTGCAATAAAAACTTCTTTATTTATAAAGGGCCATAGAAATGAAAATGAACTCAATAAAGATAATTGCGTGTTGGCGACTCACTTCGCGACCTCTAGCAATGGCGGGACATTGCTGATGCATAAGTAGTGAATACTTGAATTTCACTGGTATTCAACTGGCAGTTCAGAATATTCACATTTTGTAATAAACTTCAATTCTCATTTGAAGTGAATGTCCTTCGTAGTTCTCGCACTTCATAACAATGCTGCATAGGTTCAATCAATTAGCATTATATTACTATGCGCGCACCTTTTCTTGGGTGCTATTTTAAGGGGAAGTGAGGAACGGGGGAAGAAGAGCTTGCCATTTATCTTTCCGCAGTGTTGTCAACCAGAGAAATATTTTATCTTGAGGCCCTTAGCCATTATGGTGACTAGGTTATCTAATTTACCAGGAACTAGCATGTACGGGAACTCTGGGATTTACACAGAATAAAACCTTAGCATTGAAGTCACTAGATGTGAAGATGTATAGTGTACATGTCTTAATGTTGTCACTCATCTCTGCTTCTGAAATTGCAGAAATCTAGTGAATAAAGACTAAGAAGCCCAGTGCCCAAAAAGTGCGCGCATAGTATCCCTACACCATTTCATTCCCTACCTTCTCCCCACCATCTTTGGCTTACAAGGTATACATAGGGTATTATTTCATAACTGTGGTATCTGTTTTATCATAATCTTCTGAATATATTCCAAATCATTTTATTACCTCCCAAACCCATTTATTTGAATCCTAAATAAATTAATTGATTTATTCTAAAGCGATGCTGTTACTTACACCTCACAACAAAGTGGAGCCGTAGCTTAGAGGGCAGAGCACCTGCTTGCTTTGAGAGGGGGTCCCGGGTTGGTATCGATTTCTGCCTGGGATGTTTTTTTATACAACGTTTCTCTGTGTGTGTGTGTGTGTGTGCGTGTGTGTGTGTGTGTGTGTGTTTAACAACCAATTCGCCCATATATACGTTTTCAAAAAACTGGGCACACGACAAGACATATAATTACTATAGCTATGTGCCATTAATATTTAGGTGCTGCAAATTCAAAAATCTGATGTGTTCCATTCACATGACTTTCTCTACAACTACTTAACAAAGTATTGTTAAAAAGCATATTCTTCTATCTACTTTATGATAATCGACATAACGATTAGCAGAAATTGTCTTAATTATTTGCTTCCTTGTAATTAGAAGAGAAATAAAGGAATACACTAAGCTAAAGCGCTGGTCAAATCTTTTAAAAGTTGGTTGCCATGTGGACGAAATCCGTTTCTATGCAACCCAGGAGTTTACAACTTTCCGGGTGAGAAAAGTTAAAGTATTTTAAATCTGTAACAAATAACAAGGAATATCTCACAAATGGTCAACTCCACGAAAAGAACATATGTGATATAAATTGTGTGCTTTAACGTGCTCTACATTTTTTATTTAGTAAGGTTTTGTTTATCTCTTACGGTTTACTAGTTACACAAAATTCATTCAGAATAAAGAGGTCTTCAGAGGCTATTCCCAGAAAGTCAAGATATATATTTCATTTGCCATATAAATATTTTTAATGTACGGTATTTTAACCAACAACGTTAAAACTATTTCTGAGAAAAACTAAATTTTCAAAATTTTTATCAAGTAAAGGGTAGTTTGGGGAAGGGGGATTTTTCTCAAAATCTTCATGTCGCCCCTGGAAGATACTAAACTTAAATACCAAGTTTGGTATTTTACCGACTTTTCGCTTTTGAGTTATCATATTCACAGTCACACTGACACACGGACACACACACCCGGACCTTTATCTAAAAATTTTTTTTTTGGATACAGGGGACCCTAAAACATATATTTCCGGTGAAATCTCGATACGAATTTTTGGGTGGTGTGCAATACCTTCTCTATACACTATGTACATAGTACGTGTAGAGAAAGTAAAAAGTGGGAAAAAAGAAGTGTGATGCGGTTATATACTTCCAAATCCAAATTTCTCAGCGTTTCAAGCCACCCGAATTAGCGATAACTGAGAATTGCAACATTTAAAACGCTGTACTCAACGATGTACGCAACATTCATCCACACGAGTACCCTTTTTTTCGTAAGGCAATTTATACATCACTATCAGTGTCATCGTCGTCTGTTGTTGGGATCGGCTACGGCTGCATCAACTTGTTCATATCATAACTATTATTGAAACAAATTGTGTTTCAATTTCCAGGACTATCCCACTGTCAAACTTTTGAGAACATCCTGGTGTATACTCAACGTCGCTACTGCAATCACAACTTATTCGGTTCTGCTGGTATTTAGAAGGATGGTTTCGTAAAATCCTAGGAAATAATAGTCCTAAAGCTTAGTACAAGTGAAGCCTAACACAGGTTTATTGTATGTCTATACACACTATGAGTGAATGAAACATTCTGTTGACATGAAAGATGCATATAATTCACTTGAAGAACTGCAGTTTTTGTGTGAGAACTATTTCTGCCGCTCCGGACGGGTTTGCTTCAAGAACATGAATGCGCCGAACCAAAATATCGACCAGTATCTTCATTGCTGCACAGACTTTAAAGGACTATACGGGACTAGTGGGTCACGGCATATGTATTCCAGAAACTCTTAAGGGTGCCCAGATAAATAAATGCTATTATATGCTCATGGACGAGAGCAATACCTGCTAGTAACCCTCGCGTGATAAAGCGCGTTCAGAAGCAGCTGATGGGGAAATCCCCTCTTGCTGATTTATTTGGACCCGATAGCACCAACAAGGGGAAGCTGACCTCCATAAAGCTGTCCTTACTTCCTCTGTCAGGTTTCCTGACCACTACTCTCTCTCTCTCTCTCTCTCTCTCTCTCTTTCTCTCTCTCTATCAACGACATGGGAACACGAAACAACTGAAAACCGACCTGCTGAACGCAGAAAGTTTGAATCCCTTTGGGCACTATAGAGCACTGGAGCGTTCAAGTCATCTCTTTTCAGTCATGCCCGAGTATGACCGATGCCTCTCTGTTTGTTTAGCACACATACACAAAGGACTCCAACTCAGCGACAAAAATTTATGGAATAATCTCTTGAAATAAATGGAGCACAGTTTTCCATTATCATTTACCAGTTTCAAATGTTGTCAGACACAAAATGGTTCTGTATGTTTGTTAGAATATTGGACAGGAGAAACATAACAAAACTCATGCTTTTCTTTTCATTTTTACAAATTAAACATCTCAAAAGGTCGAATATACAGGATGAGTTTTCGTAGAAGCTATTCAATGCACAACTCTAAAAATTTAGAATCATATATGGAAGAAAATATAACAGGATTTACAGTTTGTGGAGCTATTTAAGACATTATTAAAAATCGGATGTGTCCAATTCACATGACTTCCTTTATATTTCTGTAGCAAATACTTGTTAAAAAGCTTATTCTTCTAGCTATTTCATGCTAATAGAGATAAACATTAGCAGAAATGTTCTTGACATTTGCATCCTGGTATGTAGAAGGGAAATAAGGGAATGCACTAGTTTAAAGCGATAGTTAAGAGTTTTAAACGCTGGTATTATGTGATTGAAATTGTTCACTTTGCACGCCCAAGAGTTGACAAGATCCTGTATGACAAATTCGTTAAGTATTTTGAAAATTAAACCAATAACAAGAAATATATTGGAAATGATAAATTCCACGAAAAAAATGTATGACATAAATTGTGTGTTTTAACGAGATCTACATCTTTTGTCTATCTCTTAGGTTTATCAGTTATGCAAAAGTCATTCAAAATGAAGAAGTCTTCAGAGGCTATTCCCAGAAAATGCAATTAATATCCAATACATTTTATTTGCCATATAAATATCTTTCATATACGGTGTTTTAATACAAATCATTAGAACCATTAGAGAGATTAAAGGATAGTTTAGGGGATTTTCCTCTAAATGTTCGTATTGTATCCCTGAATATACTGAATTTAAATACCAAATTTGGAAGTGTACTGACTTTTCGGTTTTGAATTATCTTGTTCACAGACACATGGACACACACGATCTTTTTCTATTTTTTTTCGATACATAGGACGCTAAAACATGTATTTTCGGTGAAACCTAGGTTTCGAATTTTTGGGTGGATTCAGTACCTTCTCTATCTAGTATTATGTAATAAATAAAAACGTAATATAATAATAGTAATAATAATAATAATAATAATAATAATAATAATAATAATAAACATCATGGCTTAGGCCTGCTGAATCTTTCCGTTCCTCAGTGGACATTATGCCAGATGATCTTTCCAACGTCTTCTAGGTCATCCAACATTTCTATGACCTATAGGTGTATAATTTAATACCTTTTTGGAAATCTGTCTTCTTCATTCTTGTTACATGTTGAAACCAATTATATTTATTAGTCTTTATCCTATCATTTAATCTAAAAATATTTAATTCACATCTCATACCTTCCCTCCTCTTTTGGTCTCTTATTCCTGTAACTCTTCTAAGAAACTGCATTTCGGCTGTTTCTATTCTTCTCTCCTCCAATTATGTCAGAGGCCATGCTTCTGATCCATAAATCATAATTGGTACTCCATTGGTTTATAAATGTCATTTTCGTTTCCTTCGTTATTTCATTTCTTAAACATCATGTTGAAATGTTTCTAATTTCCTTTCTATATCTATATTATGCCTATATAAGACATACTTCCCAAATATTTAAAGCAGGTCACTTGTTCAATTATTTCTGCTCCAATTACAACTTTTATTCTCTTATGATAAGGTTAAAGAAAAACTATAGTGTTGGTTTTCTGACTTGATATTTTTATATTGTACTCTTTTATTATTTTACACAATTCACGAGTTGCTTTTTGCAGTTGATTTTCTTGGTTATCTATAAATAATTTACAATTTTCATTTTCATTTCGTCTATCATAAAATTTACATATAAAACATTTTGCCATTTTCTTATAGACCATCCAAATATATATATATATATATTTAAAAAGGCAATGGTGAGAGTGGGTAACTTGGTCTAACTCCTTATTAATATCCATAAGCATTTCTCTTTTCTTTAGCAATGCGTATTCTTTATTTTGGTATAAACTTTTAATTGCCTTTATTTATATGTGCTAGATATGTAGTCTATTGTTGACCGCTCTTTTCTAAATCCATGTTGCTCATTGCCAATTAGGTTTTCAGATACTTTGTCAATACGTATGGATAGAATTTTGGCGTATATTTTACTGCATGCAACCAATAAACGTAATGCTCTATAATTATTTAGATTATGTCGATCACCCTTTTTTTTTAAATATTGGTTTCACTCCATTCTTCCAGTATGTGTCCATATTGCCAACATAAATTTATGAAATTCAACATCCTATTTATAAGTGCTTGAGATCCACATAATATGTTCTATATTTAAAAATCTGATGTGTTACATTCACATAACTTTCTCCATATCCCTGCAACAAATAATTCTTAAAAAGCTTATACTTCTATTTACTTTATGCTAATCAGAAAAAAATTAGCAGAAATAGTCTAATTACTCGCTTCCTTATAAGTAGAAGCGAAATAAGGGATAACCGTATGTTAAAGTGATAGTCATAAGCTCCTAAGCTGGTTGCTAGGTCAATGAAGTTCCTTTGTTTATATGGATAGGAGTTGACAGGTTTCTGTATTGAGAAAAGTATACGTTTTTCATAGCAGAAACCAGAAAAAAGGAATTTCACAAAAACGACGAACTCTACGAAAAAAATATATATAAAATAAATTGTGTGTTTTAATGTGCTCTACATTTTTTGTGTAGTAAGTTTTAGTCCATCTCTTATGGTTTAGCAGTTATTCAAAATTTAGTAAAATTCATCCAGAATAAAGTACTCTTCAGAGGCTATTCCCATAAAATTCAAGATATACATTTTATTTTTCAGGTAAATATGTTTAATATACGACATTTTAATCAAAATCGTTAGAGCCATTTTTGAGAAAATCAAAATTTTCGAAAAACGTTCCATGTAAAGGGTAGTTGGGGGTGGGAGGATTTTTCTCAAAATCTTCGTGTCGCATCCCTGGAAGATACTAAACTTAAATACCAAGTTTGGTATTTTACCGATTTTTCGTATTTGAGTTATTGTGTTCACAGACACACGGACACACGGACACACACACACACACACACACGCGGACCTTTTTGTGAAAATGATTTTTTTTGGATATTGGGGACCCTAAAACATATATTTCCGGTGAAATCTCGGTATCGAATTTTTGGGTGGAGTGCAATACTTTCTCTATACACTATGTTCATAGTGCGTATGGAGAAAGTAAAAATCTAATGTGTTCCATTCCCACAAATTTCTCCACATATCTGCTACTAATTATTGTTAAAAAGCTTATGCTTCTATTTACTTCATGCTAATCGAGAAAAAAATTAGCAGAAATAGTCTTATTACTTACTCCCTTGTAAGTAGAAGAGAAATAAGGGAGTACCATAGGCTAAGGTGATAGTCAAAAACTGGTTGCTATGTGACTGAAGTTCCTTTGCTTGTATGGACATGAGTTGATAGATTCCTGTATGAGGAAAGTATAAGTTTTTTAAAGCTGAAACCCAAAACAAGCAATATATCAGAAACGATCAACTGCACGAAAAAAATGTATATAATTTAAATTGTGTGTTTTATCGTGGTCTACATTTTTTGTGGGATAAGTTTTTGCCCATCTCTTACGGTTTACCAGCTATGTAAAATCCCGTAAAATTCATCCAGAATAAAGTAGTCTTCAGAAGTTATTCTCAGAAAATTCAAGATATACATTTTATTTGTCGTGTAAATATAATTAATATATGACATTTTAATCAAAATCGTTAGAGCCATTTTTAAGAAAATAAAAATGTTCGAAAAAAGTTCCATGTAAAGGGTAGTTGGGGGTGGGGGAATATCTTGAAAATCTCCGTGTCACATCCTTGGAAGATACCAAACTTAAATACCAAGTTTGGTGTTCAAAGGTCTTTCGTTTTTGAGCTATGCTGCACACACACACACAGACCGACAGACAGACATACCGACAAACAGACACACACATACACAAATATTTTTCTAAAAATGTTTTTTTTTTGGGTTCAGGGAGTCTCAAAACATGTATTTCCGGTGAAATCTTGGTATTGAATGGGTGCAATACAATACTTCTCTATACACTATATACATAGTCGTATAGAGAAAGTAAAAATGTGAAGTGGTTCACGCTCAGGCACAGATTTTTTTATATAAGCTCCCCAGTTCAGAATATAAACTGCAGATATACCCAAAAAGAAAAAGAAAAAGAAATCACTGTGGAAGCTTGTGGTGTAGCACTGTGTCGCAAAGTAGCTTCATCCGAACAAAAATAGAGTGTACCTGTAATTAAGTTAATTAAATCTTCGGGAAAGCGTTCGCAGCGACGAGTGGTTGGAGTGCTCGTTCATCAACAAGACCGACCAGATTCGATGCGGAAGGCAAAACGGCTTCTGGTCAGTTTTCTTCGGATTCTTCGATTTCCCTGCCATTTATTCCATAAAGTGCTCCATAATCGAGGCTTCGGACATACGTTTAGGTTAAGTTACCTTCTAGTATACTGGGAGGTTGTTCACAAACGAGCGGATAGGGGAGCAGCAGAGATCCAGTGCGCTATTGAGTTTGTACTTTAGGTATAGAATGGGCACAAGTAAGTGCTTAGTTCTATAATAATTATACGTTTTTTCGTAGTCGGCTTATCCTCTCCGTATTTAGGACACATCCCCTAGGATTTACAAGCGGATGCCTAGGGGTCTTAAGCCTATCGAGGAGAATGGAGAACCTAGAACGAGCGGTCGGCCCGTAGCCAGGCATGAGCGTGAGGAAGTGGATGATATGAAATGCAAGCGAAATGGATGATAGGAAAGGTGAGGGAGCAATTGGTGGAATGAATGGCGGGGGAAATGAAGGACCCGGAGAAAACCCGCCCAGACGCAGCCTCATTCCCCACAAATCCCACATGCGGGCGCTTGGGACCGAACCAGGCCACCTAGATGGGAGGCAAGTGGTCTAACCTCTGGCCACGGCCCCGCCAATTTTTTATTACAAGATATAAATAACACGAAACAAAATAATAAAGCTGTACTTTGGCAAATGAAACAATCAATTTAGTATGTGACTTGCATGCGTGGACAACTATTCCAATGGATTACAATGCATTTTCTGAAGGCATCAAAAGTAAAACGGGTTCTGCACTTTGTACCTTCAGAAAGGTTGCACATGTACTCAAGGCATTTACCTAGGAAGGGGGAAGTCACAGGAAAACGTGACTATTTTCCAGCTAGAGTAAAGTCAAAGACATTAAAAATCTGATGTGTTACACTCACATGACTTTCTCCAGCTGCTCTATAAACAAATGATATATATAGAAATAAATAAATAAATGATTATTCTTCTTTCTACACAATGCTAATCGAGATAAACATTAACCGAATGTTCTTATTACTTTGCTCCTTATTAGTAGAAGGGAACCTAGGGAATACACTAGGCAAAAGTGACAGTCAAATATTTTAAAAGCTGTCGTTATAAGATTATCATTACAAATCGCTCCTTTGCTTGGCTGGCCAGGAGTAGAACAAAAGGAAAACAGACACTTCCTGTCTGAGACTTTTACTTTTCTATTGAAATCAATAAGAAGAAATATCTCAGAAACGGTTACCTCTAAAAAAAAAAAAAAAAAAAAAAAAAAAAAAAAAAAAAAAAAAACGTAAAGGATATATATTGTGTGTTTTGAGGATATCTAAATTTTATGAGCAGTATGTTTTTGTCTCTCTGACGGTTTAGCAGTTAAACAAAATTCGGCAAAATTCACCCAGAGGTCTTCAGAGCCATTCCTTCAAGATATACATTTTATTTGGGATGTAAATATCTTTAATAGACGGTATTTTAATCACAAACGTTAGAGCCATTTTTGAAAAAATCAAAATGTTCGAAAAGTTTTCCAATTAAAGGGTAGTTGGTGGAGGGGGGGATTTTCTTGAAAATCTTCGTGTTGCATCCTTGGAAGATACCAAACCTAAATAACAAGTTTGGTATGTAACGGTTTTTTCGTTTATGAGCTATGCTGTCTACACACACGGACCTTTTTCTAAAAATGCTTTTTCCGGACTTAGGGGACTCCAAAACATATATTTATGGTGAAATATCGACATCGAATTTTTGGTTGGAACAGAATACCTTCTCTATTCACTATGTACGTGCATTGTACATGCGGGCTAGAGAAAGTAAAATTACGCCTAGCACTGTGATGTTGTGGAAAATGCGAACATTTGACGGGGACTCGGGTCTGTGCACATTTTTCATTGGTGCCATTCTGGTACAACATAACACGAATAACAAAATGCAACACCAATTGGGCCATTCACCCCTTCATCCCTCAACCCCCGCTCGACACTCCCTCAGAACATTTTGACTTGTATAAGCAGTGTATTAATTTAGACTACCACGTGGGCGCATTACCTTGGCATTATGACTTCAATGTGTAACGCAGAGAAAAGATCAACCTAATTTTGTAACACCCGGTTAAAGGGGTGGAGTATTGTCCAACCAGAAAATTTAGGGATCACCAGTTCGCAACTCAGAACTTCAGTTGTCATAAGTTACGTTTCATGTTCACCGCCTTCTTTTCGGTGACGTGGCCTGTCCAATACATGGGCTGTGTCAGCAAAAAGACCCTATCTTACGATAAGTATTTCCAGGAGTATTTTTAATGTATTTGGGTGTACAGCCAAGTCGCAACCGAATCCTAATCATCACCTCTCCTTTCATCTATTTCGGCTTGATTTTGTATCATCCTCTTCCTCGCTCTCGTTCCTGACTAGGATATGAAGAGTCTTTCTTAATTAAAATCATTTTCCACTCTTCGCAGTGTGAAAGTGTTAATGTGCGTATGAATGGAGTGTGTTTCATAGGAAATGCAATCAAACCTAATGTAGAAAGCACGCACACTCGAGATAACATCAAGTAATTTTTTCCTAAAAGCCAGAGCTGCTAATATGATCACAGTAGTAATGGTAGTTGTATAAATGAAACGATAAATTAGGACTTTTTTAAAAGTTTTATCAATTTATGTCATCTTTGATCTTCCTGCCGTGTGTTCCCTTCTCATATGCAGGTAATTTCGTTTCATTTTTATAGATGCTGTTTAGAGCTTTGCATTATAGATGCAATGCAGTCCATTCGTAGAATTCACCAATATGATTTATTCGATCATTTCATACTTATTGTTTTTTATTATGGGCCGTCACAAGCTACTAACAAATATTATTTTAAAAAAAACACATTCACTTCTACTATAGTTAAACTTAGTTTTAGTTAAATAATGGAAAAGAAAACGATTTTCCCATATATCATTGGAGTTGAAAAGAAGCACGTGTTTGTAATTTCCAGGGCTAGCACCACGCGAAAGATTTCATAATTATAAACAACAGCGCCATTGTATTCTTTTTCGCCGTGTTTGCAAGATATAAATAAACACTGGTTCTTTGTTTCCAAAGCTTTAGGCGTTTTAATCTTATTTTCAGAAAACGCATTTCCAGTAAAGCATACCGTAATATATATATGGTTTATCAAATGGCTGTATTTTATATAGACATAAATATTTTATTTGCAGACAAATACGAAGTTATATACGACAAGGTCTAAACTCGCAAGTTAAAAGAGTTAAACAAAAGACAGTGAAAATGCCGCTCTTGAGTGTTAAGCAATCATTTCAATCACAATTTAAAAATGTTATTGTGTTGTAAAAGTACTTTTATTTCATTCCTTAATAAAGAAAAACATCACATTACTTTCACTTACTATTCTAGAACAAACTACTTTTACAGATACTCATCGAGATAAACATTAGCAGAAATACTCTTATTTCTTATTTCGTTGCATGTACAAGAGAAATAAAGGAACATAATAGGATAAAACGATAAGTAAATCTTTTAAGAGGCAGCCATATTATGCACAACACTGAACGTAGAGGCCTACGAGATCACTATTTTACTTTTTCTTTAGTATTTTCTGAGTAATGAGTTTAAGACAAAAACATATGAATGTGGCCTACTTTGTAGTTTCAGATATTTCAAATTATGAATATAAACATTAAACTTGAAGTGTAGCTAAGATATCTTGCCATGGTTTTAGAGCAAGTCGTTGGAAAAAATCCTCTTAGGGGGACAAGATATTCTGAAATGGCAAAAAATAGCATTTTTTGTTTTAGACTCTAATAACATCTCTATTTATAGTTTCCGAAAATGTATAATTTTGGGGAGTTAAGAGGGTTTTAATCAATTTAAATATAATTTAAATGCTAGTCTGCATTTATTTAGAGCTCATATGCCTCATTTAAGAACGTTTGTATCTTTAAATTTTTAATTTTTTTCTCAAAACAGCATTTTTGGATACTTGTGCACCTTTTTTCTCAGAAAGTATGAGAGCTGGAAAGCTGAAATTTTCAGTACATATATACAACACATAGTTGACCTTTCTTAACCACACTCGTGAACTTATAGTATATATTGATCATATTAAGATAGCAACAACATTGCACATTTTCCACATTTTCACTTTTTTGAATTTGCAAATATTTTTTTTTTAAATTTCTATTACAATTGTAACATAGCTAAATAATTGAGATTCAGAAGATAGCTGATTATGCTAAGAACAGGCATGTAAAAGTGTGATTATGTATTGCAAGTAGTATCAGAGGAAAAGGTACATGCATTCACATGTTTTAAGACTAAGTTTTACTACTTTTCTGCTGAATGAAATACTTTTTATAGACTCAGCTTCATAAGCTATTAATGCAAACAAGCACTTGAAATAATTGTCGTAATTTATAAAATAATACATACAATTTCTGGAAAAACAATTGAATACTTTAAGAGCATGGTAATTCAACTCACTTAAGGTGTAATTTCCCTATGTTCAGAATACCTTATCCTCTCAATTTTAGCATTATTCATATGTTAGCTAAAACGATTTTTCTTCCATTTCAATGTTATGATGATACTGTAAGAGTAACGCTGAGTTTATTTTGAACTTATTTTTACCATGACCTTTGTACCTTATTTTGCTCTGAACTCTCCCTATTGAACCCTTCCAAGTTTCATTTAATCCGGGTCACACCATCTATCAATCTTAACGTAGGTCTGCCAATTTCCGCCCTCCTACAACTTTGATTCAAATACTTGCTTAGCTGGAACCGATCCCTGTATCCTGGCCAAGTGACCCGCCAATCGATCCCTCTTACTTTTGTGAAAGACTGGGTCCTGGTTCGTTTTGCTCTTCCCAATGACCAGATCTAAAGATTTTTCTGAAACTCTTTTTTTCCAATCTTTCTTTTTAGGAAATCTTTTTATTCATTGGAATAAATTGATATTTTTACTTTCTCTATACGTACTATGTACATAGTGTATGGAGAAGGTATTGTATGCACCCAAAAATTCTATACCGAGATTTCACCGGAAATACAGGTTTTGGGCCCCACGGATTTCAAAAGAAAAATTTTTGAAAAAAAGATCCATGTGTGTAACTGTGGACAGCATAGCTCAAAAACGAAAAGACCATTAAATACCAAACTTGGTATTTAAGGTTGATATATTCCAAGGATGCGACAAGAAGATTTTCAAGAAAATCCCCCCACCCCCAGCTACCCCTTATATGGAACTTTTGATTACGTCAAAAATGGCTCTAACGATTTTGATTAAACTATCGTAAATTAAAGATATTTACCTGACAATATGTATATCTTGAATTTTCTGGGAATAGCCTCTGAAGATTAGTTTATTCTGGATGCATTTTACAGAATTTTGCATAACTCCTAAACCGTAAGAGATGGACAAAAACTTATCACACAAAAATGTAGAGCACGTTAAAACACACAATTTATATTACATAATTTTTTCGTGCTGTTGATCGCTTTGGAGATATTCCTTGTTTTTGGTTTCAGCTTTAAAAACTTATAATTTTCTCCTACAGGAATTTGTCAACTCCTATCCATACAAACAAAAGAACCTCAGTCACATAGCAACCAGCTTTTGACAATCACTTTAATCCATGGTACTCCCTTATTTCGCTTCTAGTTATAAGGAAGCAAGTAATAAGACTATTTTGTTAACTTTTTCTCGATTAGCATGAGGTAAATAGAAACATAAGCTGTTTAACAATAATTTTTTGCAGAGATGTAGAGAAAGTCATGTGAATGGAACACATCAGATTTTTATATTTTAATTTTTAATTAGGTAGATTTAAGTAGAAAATGCACTCATGTATGAGTACTATTTACTTGGTTTTTAGTCACACATTGGCATGTGATTGAAAACCATTTCTTTGTATGATCAGGAATTAACAAAATGAGAAAAGTTAAGTAAAAAGAAATAAATAAAAAGAAATATCTCGGTAATGGTCAATTCCACGCAAAAATGTGCACGATATAAATTGTGTGTTTTAACGAAATCTTAATTTTTTATAGTAAGTTTTTGTCTGTGTTGGTTTAACAGTCATGCAAAATTCTTATAGAACGAAGGGCTTTTCAAAGGCTACTCAACATATACATTTATTTTCCAAGTAGGTAAATATATTTAATACACGAAATTTTAATCAAAATCGTTAGCGCTATTTTGAGAAAATGAAAATTTTCAACATTTTTTCTGTGTTTTTGGATGGGGGGATTTTCCTTACAATCTTTGTGTCGCATTCTTGGAAGATACTATACTTAAATACCAAGTTTGATATTTTACCAACTTTTGTTTTTGAGCTATCGTGCTCACAGGCAAATAGACCTTTTTTTAGAAATGCTTTTCTGGGATACAGGGGACCCTAAACGTGTATTTTCAGTGAAATCTCGGGATCAAATTTTTGATCGGAGAGAAATAAGTACTAGGTAGAGAAAGTAAAAATAGAACCAACAACGATTGAATGCGACTAGAATGTAAATTTTAATTTTTAATGTACGGACAAGGTAAGTATGCATTTAAAAGAGTATATATGTAAAGCTGAGGTTGGATTTTCATTTTATGCGCATTAGTTGGAAATGCTCAGACAAAAAAAAAAAAAAAAAAAAAAAAAAAAATCTAAGCGACACTCTTCTCTCTCACTTTTACAAGCACTCAACAAATTCCGCCTGTGTACCGTAGCATCAGAAAAGTAAGGTAATTTGGATAAGAGAGCATGTAAATACTAAAATAGGCTAGCTGTATAGACTCAGAAGTCTATTGTAATAACTGCTATTGCTTTTTCACAAGAAACCGTCTAAAAATGCACATTGGCACTGCAGATATCCTTGATTTACTTTAGCCTCCAGGCTAATAAAATCGATTTAGACAACTTTTACTTTCTCTACGCATACTACGTATATAGTGTATAGAGAACGTATTGTAATGCACAGAAAAATTCGATACTGAGATTTCACTGGAAATACATTTTTTGTATCCCCCTGAATAAAAAAAACAACACATTTTTGGAAAAGGTCCGTGTATGTGTGTGTGTTTGTATGTGTGCGTGTGTATGTGTGTGTGTGTGTCTGTGAACAACACAGCTCAAAACGAAAAATCCTTTAAATACTAAACTTGGTATTTAAGTTTACTGTCTTCCAAGGATGCGACACGAAGATTTTCAAGCAAAATGCCTCACCCCAACTACGCTTTCCATGGAAAAAAACTCGAAAATTTTGATTTTCTCTAACGATTTTGTTTAAAATATCGTATATTAAAGATATTTACCTGACAATTAAAATGTATATCTTGAATTTTCTGGCAATAGCCTCTGAAGACTGCTTTATTCTAGATGAATTTTACTGAATTTTTTACAACTGGTAAACCATAAGAGTTAGAGGAAAACTTACTTAACAGAAAATGTAGATCTTGTTAAAACACACACTTTTTGTTATATACGTCTTTTTCTTGAAGTTGGCCGTTTTTGAGATATTCCTTGTTATTGGTTTCAGCTTTAAAAAACATACTTTTCTCACGCTGGATTTGTTAACTCCTGTCTATAGAAACTAAAGAACTTCAGTCACATAGCAACCAGCTTTAGACTAATACTTTAGCCGTATGTTATTCCCTTATTTCCCTTTTATTTGTATGAAGCAAGTAATAAGACTATTTGTACTAATTTTTTCTCGATTAGCATGAAGTAAAAAGAAGCATAAGCTTTTTAACAATACTTTGTTGCAGAGATGTAGAGAAAGTCATGTGGATGGAACACAACAGATTTTTCTAAATGATGAGTGAAGAGAAGATGAAGGAAAGGGTGCTTCACACATTCAGTATCTATATCAAATCCTTGATATCCTTGATAGGCTTATTACCTACTACTGTAATATTATTACTTCTATTCACGATTAGTTAGGCTACGCAATGTGTTCACTGTTTACGCTACTCTTTTTACTTTCCCTAGTACACTTTTGCAACATGTATAGTAAACAGAGAAGGTATTGTATTCCACCCAAAGTTTCAATATTGAGACTTCACCGAACATTTATGTTTTGAGGCCCCAAATATCAAAGAAAAAAGACTTTTAGAAAAAGGTCAATGTGTGTGTCTATCTGTCCATCCGTCTGCGTGTGTATATGGACAGCATAACTAAAACGGAAGTCCATTAAATACCAAACTGGGTATTTAAAATTTAGTATCTCTCAAGAACGCGACACGAAGATTTTCAACCAACTACCATTTACGCGGAAAAAATTTTCAAAAATTTTGATTTCTTCAAAATGGCTGTCTGCACATTAAAGATATTTACATGACAAGTAATTTCCTGGGGATAGTCTGTGAAGTCCTCTTCAACCTGAATGATTTCTGCATAACTGGTAAACCGTAAGAGATAGACAAATGCTTACTACACAAAAATGTAGATTTCGTCAAAACATGTAATTAATATCCTTTACATTTTTGTTCAGTCGCCCTCCGTGGTGTAATGGTTACCATGCTGACTTCATATACCCAAGGTCGCGGGTTCAAACCCGGCGGAGAACGATGGATTTTTTCGGGCATAAAAATTCTTAGCATGGCTTCCTTCGGGAGGGAAGTAAAGCCGTTGGTCCCGTGTCGTAGATTTACGGCACGTAAAAGAACCACAAGCCTGATAAGAGAGGCATCTGAGCAAAATTAAGCGGTCTTTCACGCCCAATTTAGAATGGAGCGCTGAGAACCACAGTAATTAAAGAGCGTCCATAAATAACACGCCATTTCCATTTTTGTCGTGGAAGTAACCGTTTCCGAAATATTTCAATTTTAAAATATTTATACTTTTCTCAAACAGGACATGCCCGTGTTTCCTTTGTGTAATTCTGGCCTAGCAAATATGCGAATTTCAATGACAATCGCATAGCGAAAACATTTGATTATGGCTTTAGTTAAAACATTTGACTATGGCTTTAGCCTAGCGTATTCACTTATTTACCTGCCACTTATAAAGACCTAAATATTAAGAACATTCTGCGAATGCTTATCTCGATTACCATGAAATAGAAAGTAGAATAGTCTGTAGGAAGTTGTTTGTAGGACAGATAGAAAAATACAGGTGAATTGAAGACATAATTATAGGTATAAATTTATGATTAACTTATTTCCTCATCTACACTATCAATATTACCTCCATTATTTTCTTAACAAATATGAGCAATATATCCTACATTTCACAAAGATTTAATTCACTGATTATTTAAGAGATTGTTTTTATGCAGCGAATTATTGAAACGGATGATAGCATGGGGAAAGTTTAACACACGCAGATTGCCAACAGATACCGTCCCTCTACAAATCATAATATTGATGTGTGGGTGAGACAGCTGTACGTGATTGAGTTCCTAAAACTGTGGGACTTTTCACTGATTGAGACCCATCGTCATCTGGAGGAGAGTTATGGAAGCCATAATGCTAGCATTAACAGTGTAGGGTATTGGACACCATCTGTGAATAACGACTAAAGTCCTCAGACTGAAGGATAATTCACGGTTGGACTACTCGCGTTCTATGGCGATAGTACTGAGCTTGACCCTTTGCTAAGAGAGGACTAAATTGCGAGGGCAAGACAAAGCTTAACACAAAACATGAGAACCATACCGTATATTTGGAATCGACGATATGGGTATCAAATATTGCTTTATGTGGTATATCTTTTTACTTTCTCTACACCTTGGTATTTAAGTTTAGTATCTTCCAGGGATGTGACACGAAGGTTTTGAGAAAAATCCCCCCACCCCAAACTACCCTTTACATGGATTTTTTTTCTCGAAATTCTTGATTTTCTTAAAAATGTCTCTAACGATTTTGATTAAAATACCATATATTGATATTTATCTGACAAATAAAATGTATATCTTGAATTTTCTGAGAAAAGCCTCTGAAGACTACTTTATTCTCAATGAATTTTACGGAATTTTGCACAATTGCTAAACGGTAAGAGATGGACAAAAACTTACCACACAAAAAGGCAGAGCACGTTAAAACACACAGTTTATGTTAGGTATATACATTTTTATCGTGGAGTTAGTCGTTTTTGAGATATTCTTTGTTTTTGGTTTAACCTTTAAAAACTTATGCTTTTCTCATACAGGAATTTGTCAACTCCTGTCCATACAAACAAAGGAACTTCAGTCACATAGCAACCAGCTTTAGACTATCGCTTTAACCTATGGTATAAACTCCCTTATTTCGCTTCTGCTTACAAGGAGGCAAGTAATAAGACTATTTCGGCTATTTTTTTCTCGATTAGCATGAAGCAAATAGAAGCATAAGCTTTTTAACAATAATTTATTGCAGAGATGGAGAGAAAGTTATGTGAATGGAACACATCAGATGTTTTAGCTGGTTTTTATTCTAAGGATAGGTAGTTTCTTTAAGAAATTTGAATATATTTAGAACATTTTATATTTTTTTCTACAGGACTAATAGTTTGTTATTCTCTTCGTTTATTTTATTATGTTTTGTGAGGGGATTCAGTTTAGAACCTATATATATATACTATTCTTACAAACTCGTATTATTCTATGTACTTGTTGATCTAGATGATCTATTTACACACTTATTTATATATAAAGAGGGTACATTAAGCCAAAGTGATAAAAAGTGTTTTTAAACTGTGGTTGTCTATGTGAAATTCCATTCTTTTTACATGGACACGAGAAAGAAAGAATAACTACTCAACATTAAACTCCGAAACTAATTAAGATTCTCCTTCAGCAAAATCAAAAGGACTTGGATTAGTTTCAGCAAGATATGATGCAAATCAAATATTACATAATTTCAGAATTATACATTACATGCTTATTTAATATAAATATAATTAGCACTTGGAGAAAACATCATGCGACAGATTCATATGACTTTCTCTACCAATGTCAAACTCACGACTATTACATGTAGTTTCGTATAATAAATCATTCATATAATAAGTTGTTATGTAAAGTACATATTCCTTTAGGAATGATTTCAAATTAAATAAAATGCGCTTATTTACAACGGCCGTAGTAGTTTTCTAATGTTTATTTGTTTGGAAACAAAAGAAAGAAAAGCTGGCAATAAAATCCCACACTCTTTCCTTGACTGCACGAGAACAACTGGATAAGGACATCAGATTAAAAAAATTACATGCGTTATATTTATATGCCTTTCTCTGCCAAATGTCATTTATTTTAGATAACTTCTACACACTATTCTTATGAAAAGTATTCTTGCTTTACTTCGTGGAAGTCGAGATAAGCTTTACAAAAATACGCTGAAGTTATAGAAGGGAAGAAGAAACTTAATAGTCAGATGCTTAAAATCTAATAGATATATCATGGAAATCCATACCCTTTTCATGATTGCGAGGAAAAATTGAATACGACCGTAGTTACTTTAACAAAACGCATAATTTTGAGTTATGCTGTTCACAGACAGACAGACAGACATTTTAACACGTCCACTTCCGACATTCTGGTTTTACTGTTAGTGGACATATCTGCTGATGTCTTTACTAACATGACCTCCTTTTTTATTTTATTTAGTTCACATCGTTTTAACTACTTGGTCATATTGTGACGGAACTGTTAGGTCAGTATTATTCGGTATGAGGTGGATAGTAACCTCTTACCACTTTCGCTTCTCGCCAAACGTATGGTGTTAGGTTACCGTGGAGTTAAAACTTCATATCATCCGTATCCAGATGAGGGGTATGACTAGAATTTGAGATCTCATATCTTTACACCATACCAACTTGTTCCGTAGCTGATTTCACTATCTGCGGATAGATGACAGCGCAACCACAATATATTTTCAGTTTTATTATTGTTTTAGACTGAAAATGGAACTTCGGGTCGTGGTATTGAATATCCAATACGGTATTTACTTTGACAACTGAAGGAAACCACGAAAAAACCTCAGCCAGACTGGTCGGCCCACGGATTTGAACCTCGAAATTCCCGAATGCGGAACACTGACGCTTCCTCATGAGCCACCACGTTCGGTGAAGACCTCTTTACTGTTGTCGGTAATCTACAAACTGCACTTAGCTCTTTAGTTTCCTGCCTAAACACTGGCGCATTGTTCTTAATCCTTGGAAATGTTATACTATGATCTTTACTCTTCACCGAGCTACAACTGTTGTGACTAACGAAGAAGACTTACCATGGAAGCGTTCGGGTGAAACCGTGAAATATTTAAGAACACCATTATCACCTTACCTGGAAGGATCACAATACCAAACCTGCCAAGTTATGTACTTTCAAATTTGTAACTAATGATGAAATAAATCCTACCTTAGAATCAATATCAACATCTTACTTTACTCTCATGTACGCTCTTTGTAACTTACTCCCCGAGTGGAATGCCGTAGTTACAAGCAAATTCCTCCACAACAAAATACTCCTTATAGAAGTTGACGCATCCTAATTTATCCACAACATGCAACTGCACTGTTCATTTAGTATCCTCACCATTCATCAGTTCATTCGTATCAGAACTTCTTTCATTAACTTCGGAACATCTCCATAGCAGCATCCTTTTCTCTCAGCCAGCGATCCGCCAAACCAACCATGATTCTAACCGGCTACTTCATGACCACTGCGGTGACTGCTGTCATCGATTGCATCATCTGAGGAAGATTGACCTCTCTAATCCTACAGCTCCATCTTTTATATTTAATTATTTATTGTGTTCCAGAAGGACTTCACTGAGAGAGGCGTCCTTTACTGTACTTTATTGTTGTAATGATTTGATGGTATTTATTCCTTGTGTAAATTTTGTTGCATAGTGTTCTCCTAAGTCTATGTAGCGTTGTTCGCTGAAAAACATATAAATAAATACATAAATAATTACCCTGAACTCCCGCAATAATATAAACTGGATCCGTAGGGATAATGAAAGTATTATTATTTTAAAATCCCTGTCTTACGCCCACGAGACAAGTTAGACCAAGGCAACCAACAAACACGAATAGCAACAATTGGCTAAGTTCAGCCCTTAATTCACCTTAATGTTATTATAAAGGATGGATCCCTATGTAATGGATCAGTGTATTATAGTGGGAAACTAAAATGGGTTAGAAATAGAACTTTCAAACCGACACTAAATACATAGAACTGAATATAACTTTTTTATTCTTTAGAAAACGTTACGCCATAAAGTATTCTGAATTCTTATGAAGCTTTCTTTCTATGCTCCTTACTATTTAACTATATTCAACAACATTACAGTGTTCAACTATAATTTTTATCGGTTAGGTACACGATTTTGTTAGCCATAAACGACCCAAGAACCGCGAAAATAAAATGAATCCCTCTCCCCAATATCTATAATAATAAAATTACAAAATATACAAACTATTCTTACAAAAACACAATACTAGTCAAGATAAGAGTACGCATAGGATACATTCGCAGAGTGTCTCAATGATATTGAAATAAAATTAATCACGATGGAAACGTCAGGTGTAATCAATACTTAATGCACCAATTTTAGCTGCCCATAGCGGTAATTGTACTAATTGGTGAACCTTATAAATTGTGGCGCAATAACGAATAGGACAGGAAACACTGAGTATTCTATAATGACATAATGAGAATTCTATTTCCATTTACCTATTGTTATGTATGTTAAACATGAGCAGAAACTTTGTGGTTCTTGGTGTAGAACTCTGTTAAACACAAATGTCCTGGAATATGGTGATTTAAATAGCTCAACACTCAACTGCTATCATTTATTTAATGCACATATTGCCGTTTACATATTTTGTGTTTAACAGATTTCTACACTAAGACTCACAAATATGCTTAACAATAGGTACGTACAGATAAATGTAATATAATACTCATTATGTTATACCAGTGTTTCCTGTATTCATTATTACTACGCCACAATCCATAAGGCTCTCCAACATTTATAATTGGACAGCTAAAATTGGCGCAGTAAGTATTGATTACACCTGAAGTTTATCATGATTAATTGCATTTCAATATCGGTGAGACACTTTGCGAATGTACTTATTAGTTCCTTACAAGAAGATGGGGAATAGGGAATATACTAGGCTAAAGCGACAGCCTTTAAAAATAGTCGCTATGCGAATGTCATTGAAATTCAGTTCTCTTTCCACGGTCAAAAGAGACCTGGAACGGATGAGAACTTTCCGTTTGAGAAAAGTTTTAAGTATTTCAAAGGTGAAACAGATAACGGAGAATGTCTCAGAAGGGGTTAGCTCTAAAACCTTGGATATTATATAAATTATGTATCTTAACCAGATATACATTTTCTGTGTAGGAAGCTTTTGTTTATCTATTATGATTTACGAGTTATGCAGAAGTCATTCAGAGAGGAGTACTTCAGGGGCTGTTTCCAAGAAATTCAGGATATAAATGTTATTCACCAGGTACATTTCTTTAATATATGACATTTTAATCCAAATCATTTTTAGAGAATCGTACATTTCGAAATACATTCCATGTGATGGGCAGTTTGGGGTGGGAGATTTTCCTAAAAATCTTTGTGTCGCATCCTTAGAAGATCCTGAACATAAATATCAAGTTTGGTATTTAAAACAATTTTCGTTTTTGAGTTATGCTGTTCACACACACACACACACACACACACACACACACACACAAAACAGACCATTTTCTAAAAATGCTTTGTTTAGATACACGGTTCTTTAAAATATGTATTTGGTGAGAAATCTCATTATCGAACTTTTAGTGGAATACATTACCTTCTCTATCTACTATGTTCACTGTACACACGAGCTAGAAAAAGGGACATTATGACCCCCTCTTTTTGCCGTGAATTAAAACTATTATACGGAGCAGATCGCTAGTGTTTTTAAACTTCAGTCGAGCTCGTGTGATGTGGAGTGCCCACTTTCAATTTTGACTCAGAAACGGTTCACGTGAGCGTGCGGTTTAATGGGGAAGACACACACTGCATATTTAATTCGGAAACAATTTAATGTGAACGCACACATTATACACTTAGCTCAGAAACGATTTAACGTGGGAGGCGCACCTGAATGTCACGTATTAAACTCCGAAAACGCAGGCATGATCAACTGGCCGGTAATTCAGTTTTCAGCATGGTATTCATTAACGTGCATTTATGTTCAGCGGCGGGCGGATAGCATTTCCTCACTGTGATGGGACTGCTTGACAAAAACGGTAAGTGAAGATATATCTGAGATAGTTGTAAAAAACATTATTTCTATTTAAAACGATACGTTACAAATATTGGTAAGAAAATACAAATTACTGAAAAATAACAACAATAATAATAATATCATTATTATTATAAACACCTGTTGGGTTTATTGTAAAAATATAAGTTAAGTCTATTAATATCTTGAAAATTAAAAGTTATAGCGCTGTATTTATAATCAATTTATATTTCTTTTAAAAATGGCATAATTGCTACATAAATGATATAAAACTGATATTTATTCAATTTATTAAAAGTAGCGCACAGAAACTCATAAATTAATGCATACTGGATATAATTACAAAACAAGTTATTACTTTCACATTGTTTCTTTAGCTTCTATCTTTTTCTAGTGGGTATGTAAACTATTCTTACAACAGTTTGTTATTTCACTTACTTTTAACTGGGATAAACGTTGACGATTTACACATTTCGTTATAGATACAAACACAGTCATACTTTAACCACTGTACGCTTTAACTCTCCATAGTGTTTCCATACATATTGAAAGAACTTTAAAACAATAACAAAGTGTTGAACAATTGGAAAGATTAACATCAGATATCTGGGAAATGACTTATGTTACAATAAACTTATTTGGCATAAGCTGTATATTTTAAAGAGATCTACATTGATGTACAGTACATTATCTACCGCTGAACCTTTACCAGTCAAGCTTATGTAATATTGCTTCAGAATGAAGAGGACTTAACAGCCTATTGCTAGAAAATTCAAAATATACACTTTATTTTAAATGTAAGTTTCTTTAATATAAGGTAGTTTATTCAAAATTGTTAGTCCCAATTTTGAGAAAATAGAAACTTAACGCCATTGCAAAAAATGGAGACAAAATGAAAAATCAACACATTAAGAATAGAAAGATATAATTTACGCATTACGTTGAAATATGAGAAGCCGTTTTGAAATTTTTTGAAATGCATTATTGTTTGTGACTCTTACACTCATCTCTTTCAACCCCTTCCATATCAACATCTACTTCTGGTTTTTGTTCCTTAAATCTGAATTGATCATCCTCTTCATTTCCTTCTTGAAGAAGAGCTAAAGTTTATGAGAAATGTCTTACCATAATCGTAACCATTTCTGGCTTTAAGACACAAAGGCTTTTAATACATCTCGTGTAACGTTGGGACGCAGTAATAACTGCAAGTTAGGAAGCTTGCCTCATGATGGCGTGTTGTTTATCTGGAAAGGGGAGCCCTGGAGCTGTCTTCATCAAGCCTTTGAAGTGGTCTATCTGTCATTACCCTTTGTGATGTCCTAACGGTATGTACAAACTTTCCTTGCGCCCTACCCACTCCTCCAACCAATGTCCGTTAAAGTCTACGCCTACTGCTCAATACGACCAAACCTGGCAACACGTACCTTTATAACACAAAAACAGAAAAAGAAAAGTTAAAGAATATTTAGCTGAAAACACTCAATTACAGAAAATAAGATATGTTTATGTTCAGGATATATGAGGCGGAACAGAAGGCCACCCCTAGGCATCAATTTTGTTTTCCGTAATTATTTTATGCTTGAATTAGTATATCAAACTGTATCAGTCGATCAACACGTAAGTAAAATCCAATAGTATATACATTAACAGTATTAAATATTGGGGACGACGGAACTAGCCCATTCTTTTGGAAAATTATACCTAATAATGGTTATAATCATTATACCTAATAATGGTTATCAACTACACATTTTACTATTCGCACACATTTAATCCAGAGAGTCAATAAGAACTATAGGTTGTCTCAATCTTAAACGATAATATGGAGATAAATGGGATATCGTCTCCAACTAACGTTGCCATTAGCTTAGTCCTTTTTTACTTTCTCTATAGGCACTATGTACATAGTGTATAGAGAATGTATTGCACTCCACCAAAAAATTCGATACCGAGATTTCACCGGAAATATATGTTTTAGGGTCCCCTTTATCTAAAAAAAGCATTTTCGGAAAAAGGTCCGTGTGTGTTTGTGTGTGTGTGTGTGTGTGTGTGTGTGTGTCCGTGTGTCTGTGAACACGATAACTAAAAAACAAAAAATAGGTAAAATACCAAACTTGGTATTTAAGTTAAGTATCTTCCAGAGATGCGACACGAAGATTTTGAGAAAAATTTCCCCACCCCCAACTACCCTTTACATGGAACTTTTTTCGAAAATTTTGATTTTCTCAAAAATGGCTCTAACGATTTTGATTAAAATTTCGTATATTAAAGATATTTACCTGACAAATAAAATGTATATCTTGAATTTTCTGGGAATAGCCTCTGAAGAATAGTTTATTCTGGAAGAATTTTACTAAATTTTGAATAACTGCTAAACCGTAAGAGATGGAAAAAAACTTACTACACAAAAAATGTAGATCACGTTAAAACACACAATTTATGTTATATACATTTTTTCGTGGAGTTCGCCGTTTTTGTGACATTCCTTATTTTTGGTTTCTGCTATGAAAAACTTTTACATTTCTCATACAGGAATTTGTCAACTGCTGTCCATACAAGCAAAGGAATTTCAGTGACATAGCAACCAGCTTTTGATTATCACTTTAACCTATGGTTCTCCCTTATTTCACCTCTACTTACAAGGAAGCAAGTAATATGGCTATTTCTGCTAATGATTTACTGATTAACTTGAAGTTAATAGAAGTATAAGTTTGTAAGAATAATTTGTTGCAGGGATATAGAGAAAGTCATGTGAATGGTACACATCAGATTTTTACTCTCGCGCTGGAGGTAATTTGTTAATAAGTTATTAATAATAAGCAGAAACCGGAACTTAAATGTGTTAAATTTGTCTTGAATTTCTAAGTGAATCTGTAACGTCGCAGTTTGATGGTTTTTTCTGACTTTTTTTTTTTTTTTACTTACTCCATACGTACTATGTACATAGTGCATAGAGGAAGTATTGCATTCCACCCAAAACTTCGATACCGAGATTTCACCGTAAGTACTTGTTTTAGGACACCCTGAATCCAAAAAAAGCATTTTCAGAAAAAGGTCCGTGTGTGTGTTTGTGGACAGCATAGTTCAAAAACGAAAAGATCGTTAAATACCAAACTTGGTATTTATGTTTGGTATCTTTCAAGGATGCAACACACATGTGGTGCAGGGGCGGGTTTCTCCGGGTTCTCCAATTTCCCCCGCCATCTCATTCCACCGGGGCTCCATCTTCATGTAGCATCAGTGTCGTCGCCAATACTGCGGTGCCAGAGCAGTAAAAGCGGGCGTTAAACACTACAAAAAAAAAAAAAAAAAAAATATATGCGACACGTATTTTCAAGAAAATCCCCTACCCCCAACTATCCTTTACATGGAAGAATGTTTGAAAATATTGATTTTCTAAAAAAATTACTAACGATTTTGATTAAAATCCGTATATTAAAGATATTTACTCCCAAATAAAATGTATATCTTGATTTTTCTGGGAATAGCTTTTGAAGACCTCTTTATTCTGGATGACTTTTGCCGAATTTTGCTTAACTGCTAAACTGTAAGAGATGGACAAAAACTTACTGCACAGAAAGTGTAGATCTCTCAAACCGCACAATTTATGTCATTTACATTTTTGTTGTGGAGGTAACCGTTTCCGAGATATTCCTTGTTATTGGTTTCAGTTGTGAAGCACTTATATTTTTCTAGGACAGTTAAGTGTCCGTTTTTCTTTTGTTCTACTCCTGGCCAAGCAAAGAAGCGATTTGTAATGACAATCGCATAGCGACAACTTTTAAAACATTTGACTATCGGCTTAGCCTAGTGTCTTTCCTTATTTTCTTCCTACTCATAAGGAACTAAGTAAATAGAACATTCTGCTAATGATTATCTCGATTAGCAAGGTACAGACAGAAGAATAATCTTATGTAAGAAGTTTGTAGAACAGTTAGAGAAAGTCATGAGAGTGTAACACATCAGATTTTTATATAAGTACATGATGTGAATAGGTCTTGCGTCGTAATCGCCGAATGTATGTGTATGTATGGCTTGATTTGTAAGTTATAGCTGATTGTTGTCATCTATAGTTACACGCGCGTTGGTGAACACTGGTGCCGGCGGCATCTTTTGACATCTCAGCTGAGATTGTTACAACTATGCAAGTGGGCACGTGTTCTGTCGGAAGGTTTTTTGACGTAGAAGCCGCGCATTATTAAGCCTGAATGAGTTTGTGAACACCTGTGGTGTACTGCATTTACGCCGGCTTCTGGAAATTTCCAGACACGTGACCAACATCTTTCAAAAGGCAATGAAGCCCTGTCCGGCGTGCAGTTATCACTGGGAATGCATCACATGCAACAGATGACTGAGTTCGACGGGAATTTCGTAGCGAACTGTATTGTTGCCACAACAAACGTCGAAAAGAAACCATACTGCAGAATTGTTACGAGCAGATTGTAATCAGTTTGTGGAAAAATAAAGAGTTGGAGAAAAAAAGTGTTTTTGTTACAATAATTTCCGAAATATATGTCTTTTGTAGCATTTTTTATTGTTATTTATTCCTTTATTACTAAAACCAACAATCGATGTCACCGTAAGAAGAGGTAACGGCAGGTAAGGCTTTTATTTATCACTTGCCTTCCATAAGGATCATACCTGAGAATAAAGAATGCTTGAGCTAAGGCTTCATTTATGCACGCAATTTCGCGTCGCGTGACACATGCGGCACATCTGAAAATACATTGAGCTAAATGGAAGCATTTACGTAATGCCTCGCGAATTCCTTGCCGCGAGACGTGAAAAAACATGTCGAGTGGTATTTCATTTTGCGCGGCACACGCGGTATTCGCATTCCTCAATATACATGGGTGTATATGGGTCTGTTTATTCACGTCGCGTTGTCGCATTGTCAGCGACCATTCAGTTAGTGCTGCCACTCTGGGAAACCCAGAGGGTAGTTTTATTTTTCAATGTGGTTTATGCTTTCACGTGTTGCGAGAGTAATTGACATGTAGCATTTTACCAAATATGGATACGGAACATTTTATGGAACGTATTCATATTTGGCGCTCAATTTGGGATGCTGCCTAAGACAATAAGTATTTGACAATAAGAAGGAATTTTACATACACGTTCCTAAACGCATTTTCCACGAACTTGTACTGTTAATTGAATGTAGGCGCACTCCAAAGTTATTTTCGCCTGTATATATCAAGTAGAGGAAATATTGCATTCCACCCAAAAATTCGATACCGAGATTTCACTGGAAATACAAGTTTTTAGGACCTCCTGAACCCAATGAAAACTTTTTACTTTCTCTTACACATATATGCAGTTTACATAGTAGCTAGAGAAGGTTGAGAGATTGCATTCCACACAAAAATTCGATGTCGAGGTTTCACCAGAAATATATTTTTTGAGATCCCCTGAATTCGAAAAAAGCATTTTAGAAACTGGGCCGTGTGTGTCTGTATGTGTAGGCGTGCGTGTCTGTGGACAGCATAGCTAAAAACGAAAAGACCGTTAAACACCAAACTTAGTATTTTTATTTAGTATTTTTCAAGGATCGAACACGAATATTTTAAGGAAAATTCCCCCACCACAAACTACCCTTTACATGGAAAATGTTTTGAAAATTTTGTTTTTCTCAAAAATGGCTGACGATTTTGATTAATATACCGCATATTAAAACATTTACATCACAAATAAAGTGTGTATTTTGAAATTTCTGGGAATAGCATCTGAAGACCTCTTTATTCTGGATGAGTTTTGCAAAATTTTGCATAACGGTTAAACTGTAAGAAATAGACGAAAACTTAATACACAACAAATATAGATCTTAATTTATGTCACATAGGTTTTTCTTGTAGCGCTGAACGTTTTCGAAATATTGAATTTTATTGATTTCAGTTTTAAACTAACCTAACTTTTCTCTAATGGGATCTTGCAAAGTGAACCGAACCTCAAATATTTCACATAGCGACTAGCTCTTAAAGGATTTGACTGTTGCTTTAGCCTAGAGTATTTATTCTCTTATTTCCCTTCTAGTTACAAGGAAGCAAATAAAAAGACCAATTCAGCTAATGTTTATCTCGATTAGCATGAGGTAGAAAAAAGAAATATCTTTTGTAAGAATAGTTTGTATTTGGAACAGTGAGAGAAAGTTATGTAAACGGAACACATAAGAATTTTAGAAAAGGGTCCGTGTATGTGAACAACATAACTTATAAACGAATGGTTGGATAAATAAGCAACTTAAATACTTAAAGTGCCACATTTTAAATATATTTTATGAGTGATAAAATGTACAGATATTTTGAATTTTACGGAATAGTTTGTGAAGTCCTCTTTATTTGAAAGGGATTTTGAATAAGCTTATATAACTGGTAAACGTTAAGTGATACAAAAAAGTACTACACAAACATATTGATCCCTTTAAAACACAATGTATTCCAAATAGCTTTTTCTGTAATATTAGCCATTTCCGAGATATCCATTACTAATGTACGAATGAATTAATACGTCGTCATTCTTTTAAAGTCCTGTTCTCAGGATTGCATGGAAAAGAGTACGGAATTTTCAGGACTGCACATAGCGTGCAGCTCTTAAATATCGCTATTCTTTTTTGTGTTTCTAATGAAGTGTAATACAGCTGTTTCTGCAAACTTTTATCTCGAATCAACTGAAGTAGATGGAAAAAAATCTGATGTGTTCCATTCACATGACTTTCTCTACATCTGTGCAACAAATTATTGTTAAAAGGTTTATACTTCTATCTACTTCGTGGTAATCAAGAAAAAATTAGCAGAAATAATCATATTACTTGCTTCCTTGTAATTAGAAGCGAAATAAGGGAGTGCCATAGGTTAAAGTGATAGTCAAAAGCTGGTTGCTATGTCACTGAAGTTCCTTTGTATGGACAGGGGTTGACAAATTCCTATATGAGAAAAGTATAGTTTTTCACAGGTGAAACCAAAAACAAGAAATATCTAAAAAACGATCAACTCCACGAAAAAAATGTATATAACATAAATAGTGTGTTTTAATGTGTTCTACATTTTTTGTGTTATAAGTTTTTGTCCATCTCTTATGGTTTAGCAGTTATGCAAAATTCCGTAAAATTCATCCAGAATAAAGTAGTCTTCATAGGCTATTCCCAGAAAATTCAAGGTATACATTTTATTTTCCAGGTAAATATCTTTAATATACGATATTTTAATCAAAATCGTTAGAACCATTTTTGAGAAAATAAAAAATTTCGAAAAATTTCCATGTAAAGGGTAGTTGGGGGTGGGGGATTTTTCTCAAAATCTTCGTGTCGCATCCCTGGAAGATATTGAACCTAAATACCAAGTTTGGTATTTTATCGACTTTTCGTTTTTGAGTTATTCTGTTCACAGACACACGGACACACACATATACACACACACGGACCTTTTTGTGAAAATACTTTTTTGGATACAGGGGACCCTAAAATATATATTTCCGGTGAAATCTCGGTATTGAATATTTGGGTGGAGTGCAATACCTTCACTATGTACATAATACGTATAGAGAAAGTAATAAGCTTTCATATGAATAATTGTATGTATAGACACTGATAAACGATAGAGGGCAGAGAAAATCATCTGAATAAACACATCAGATTTTTAAAGCGCTAATAGTTTGTAGTAATGCTTACAACACGCAGGCATCCACACTAGAAGTCGAACCAAATATGGAAACAGGTTGGTAGAGCTGATATTCCTAACAATACACACGCGACACGTCATGCATAAATAGACCATGCCGTGCGACACGCATTACATACATAAACAGGGCCTAAAACCTGATTTAATTATTGTTCTAAATTTCCTTTCTTTTAGTTTTCATTGCGACGTTGTAACGCAAGTAACATACCAAACTTCAGTGTTCTTTTAAGCATAAAATTACGAAAATCTTTCGAATCCATGTATTTTCTACTGAAGGTAAAATACTTCTGTGCATTATATGTGAGTAGTCAGTGAACTACGAAAAGAAATATTTCACTTCTTGATATATCAGTACAACCAAACACAAAAATGCAATTTCCAAGCTCATTCAATTTCCAATGAACCTTCTTCCTTTCAAAAATTCTACAAGGTGATAATTTTGTTGCAATAAAAATGGATCCTTCAATAATTTAATGCATTAGATTTTCTCTAATCATCTCTGAAGCTGTTAAGAGGTAATTTTCTCATATGAAAAATGTATTATTTGACAGGAGACTCAACAAGAACTCTAGAAAATATAAAACAAACTTTTGCAACCAATAACTAACAGGGCATTGCAATGCATAGGCTTCCAAAAGCAGTTTCATTTTTCTGTCAAGTACAATTGACATATCGTTTGAAACTTAAAACTTACTTCAAATACAATATGATGTACACATAAATATGCTGATTGTGTGCTTGTCTAAATAGGGTTCAGTAAATAATTAGTTATTACGTCAGGTTTTTCTATATTATCTTTTATTATTCCATTTTAACTATTTACTAGCTGAAACTCTCGACGTTACTCGTGATTTGACGGTTTCACTTGCTCAGCAGCCTTACGCTTCTTTAGAGGCGTTTAAAAAGTGTATTACTACTCCTAAATCATCTCACCTGTAAATCTAATATTGTATTGTTTTTATAAGGGGTTAGAAATTCCCCAGGACTATTTTTGGTCATTAAGGTTCAATACAACACACGATTTATTTTGAAATACACCAAAACTACTTCATTTGCTTTGGCGGCTTTGTTGTGCTATGTGAATCACAATCGCAGAGCTACCAACATGTTTCATCAAAGTCGTTCACGTGCGCTATTTTAGGTCTAGGATAGTGTGTGTTTACACTGATGTTCGTGCAATCAAGGTGCCAATCTAGCGAGTTTCCCTCGTGGTATTAGTTCGCAATTGCGCAACAGCGGTAAAATGGTGTGCATTTCTTCCCCATTGCGCATATTTTTGTAATTTTTGGTACTTAAACAAGTGCCTTAACATGGTGGGTGCGGCGGGTTGATTCAAACCATAAAGGATAACGTCATGACTTCCAGATGCTCCACTAAAACTGTGACTTAATTAAAACGGACAAGAAAGATGCTGCTACATACGTCCTAAACTGTTACCAAAATAATGTTGCTTCAGAAGTCGACGTGTCACGGCATTAGCTTTTAAAGAACAATGTTAGTTACCAATTGTGAAGCATAACAACTGCTGTGGCCAAAGGAAACGTTGGAAAATTTGGCAGAGTTGCTAAAATGCTATGCGGTACAGTAATAGAAAAGCGTTAAATACTAAAAAGGTACAAAACAGTAAATAATTGCAATTTGTCAGGTGCAAAACTATATTTTCTTGGCACCTTAAAAATTAATGCATTACAAAACATATTCAAATACCGTGACTTCTAGAAGCTTCGCAGTGGATAATAAATCTGTCACTTCTTAAACACGCTATATAAATAATCTATCCTTTCCTTGCACTTTTAAAATGAATACACTACATATTATAGCATCGTGGCTTCTATATATATACAAATATAAATTTGATATTTTATTATGAAAATATTTAATGCTCCTAATTTTGAAAGAAATCATTGGATAAGATCAGCTTCACTTCTTAAATGTGTTATATTAGCTGTGTAGCCAACTTAAACTGTTTTTAATGTGTATTCAAGAGCATTTTACTAATCGCAAACACCACCATTTGTAATGATTATTTCACATGAATACAATTGAGTAATCACCAGGTTGTTTGTATTACGGCTGTCTCGTTGTTTATACAGAGCATCTCAGTTGAGTAGGTATAACAACAGTTTAAGTAACGTCAATATAACCTTGTTTATTCCTAGTAAATACGTGCTTTACAAATACTAATAAAACGTACAGAGGCAAAACGAAAGTAAGGCAAGAATTAATATACAAATTGTTATTCGAACTATCAACATTATCGTTGAGAAAGATACAGATGGCATTGTCAGCTTTGATAAACATAACATGAAATAAAAATTTAATCCTGTGAAATGGGACGGAATTTCAATTTTAAACTAGACAATGTTCTTTGCCTTGTGTCAAAAGATATCTGTGCCAAGTTTGGTCGTAACTGGTGGGAGCCTATAAGGCGCATACCTACCTACCTACCTACCTACCTACCTACCTACCTACCTATACACACGTTTATACAAGGTGTTAATGAACTACACCGAAATAATTTTCGAGATTGTGCACGTGACTGACATAAGTAATTTGATATGGGCGATGCATGGTCCCCGGATAAACATAACGCAGGTACATAGTATTAAACGTGTGGGTATCAGGTGCTGATAAGTCGGTGTTAAAGCATGGCAGGTTGAAAAAATGGCTTAGAATGTCTTTAAAATTGCTGCCCGAGTATAGAAATATCGACTTTTAGGACCTCGTTACTAGCGTTCTCAAGATTTAAAGTCGCAAAAATCTGTAAAATCTCGAACTAATCACATGACACTACGACACTGAGCATTCATTAACTACATTCTTGAGTCATGTAGCCTACTCTGGAGGCGTTTTTTCAACTGCTCTGATGCCTTAATACATAACGTGGGAAGTTGCTATCCCAAAGGTTATGAGTTCGATTTCTGTCATAGAGTAATTGCTTTTTATTATTGTTTTTTTCATTCCAGCCAAAGTGCCGCGATACGTGGCGTACTGGCACTTCAGAAACTTATAGCCAATACTTCGAAGTTCCAATAAACAGGCCAAAAGTACCCTATCTCAAATTACTTATTTAAGTAATCTACATATTCTGTGGAAATAATTCGGGATAGTTCATTAACACCCTGTATATTAAGATGTTGATAGCAATAATAATAATAATTATGAAGATGCCTTTCTGCTTGCCTATCTTAATGATTTATAATGCTAAACTTTCATTCTCTGTAACAATACTCGAATTAGTTACTACAATTTTCAGCTTTGAACTTTTATCATACAATGTAGAATATTTTCTCTACTAGATTATATCAGTCTTAGAACCGTTATAGATTTCTGTGGGCCCAAATTTCTGAACAAAACGTGTTTTTCAGTAATAGTTTCACATTTGCCAATTCTATGTTTTCACGCAGTAACTAATAAACTAAAGGATGCATGCAACAATTTTTTATTGGCTAGTGTAAACTAGAATTTGAGAGTATTCTATACCTATGCAGTAGAAACTTTACTAATGGGTTTACAATAGAATCCAAGCAAGAGAAAATGTTGACAAGAGCCAGAATCCTGTAACTCCTTGCACTCATTGTCTGTCAGGGCCTCTCAGGGTGTACGCGAAGAGTTCACAGAGTGCAACGCTCTACTCTTGGATTTTGAGCAATATGCTGTCTCTCTCTTTCCTACACTAAACTTGTCTTGCAATCCATCTGCCTCCGCTTCCTCAACTTTCCACTGTTTCTTCCTCACTGTAAAATGTCCTATCCGAAATGAGTCAGAACGATGCACAGAAACTCTGCATCTCGATTTGGTGGACGCGTGCGACATTGCATTTTACGCGTTTGGATGGTCCTGGTCTGTGAGAGACAAAAGTCATCCATCTATGTAAAGTCTTTACTACTTCGCCCCTATGAACTGAATAGATGGCTGACTTTTGTTTCTCTCACTCTATATACATTCTGTCAAGAAAGTACCGGGAATTGATCGTTTAAAATCCTGTTTGAAAGAGGATTCAAAATTATTGTTGTCGCTAACTTGGTACAGCTTTCCTCTATACCCACGCGGAGTTTGATCGTCATCCGTCATCTAGTTTGTTTACAGTACGCCATTTAGTTAGTTCATCTCAAAGGTGATGCGATTTTACGATGGATACAAATATTGAACAAAGAACCTGTCTCAAAATTTGCATTGCAAATGGTATTTCGTGTGCCGAATCGCTGAAAATGTTACAGAGGGCTTACGGTGAATCGACTTTATCAAAAACACGTGCATATGAGAGGTACAGTGCATTCAAAAGTGGTCGAGATGTGGTGGAAGATTGCCTCGCTCTGGTCGGCCATCAACGGTTTCAACTGAACTGAACATCGCTAAAGTGAAGAAAATGGTGTCTGAAAATCGTCATTTAGGTCTGAGAGAGATTGCCGCTGAACTTTCTGAGTCTCACGAATCGATTCGTACCATTTGAAACTATTGTTGGGCATGACAGGCGTTGCAGCTCGGTTAGTTCCGAAAGACTTGAATTTTCTACAAAAACTCAATCGCGTAAGGATTGCTGAAGACATGCTAGAACGAGCCAGTTCCGACCCCACATTCATGAAACGTATTGTAACTAACTGGTGATGAGATGTGGGTTTACGAGTTTGACACTCAAACCAGTCAACAAGCCGGCTCCTGCTGATTTCTTTCTCTTTCCAAAGCTCAAAGAGCTTTTCAGTCGATAGAAGACATAAAGGAAAATTCGCGGCGACAATTGACATCGATTCCTAAAAGTGCCTACAAAAAATGTTTTGATGATTGGATTATTCGTTGGCATAAATGTATAATTTCAAAAGGGGCCTACTTTGAATGCGATAAAGTAAAATTGGATGAATAATTCATTTTTTGTGTTTTATTGGCAAATTCCCGGAACTTTCTTGACACAGTAGTATACACACACACACACACACACATATATATATATATATATATATATATATATATATATATATATATAGCGTTTGGAACTCGGCAAAATATTACCGAATTTATATATTTTGTATTTTAATAAAGATGTATATTTGTGGAAAAGGATCTAGAAAGAGACGAGTTGTTGGTAAGCTAAGAAGAAATGTATCAGATTAGATTATTTGAGTAAAATACAGTGTTAGTAAGGCACTAACATAAAAAGCTAAGGTGTTCAGAAACAACAATGTATAGGATAAAAAGAAACGAATGAAGGTCCTATAAAGACGATATTAAAACAGAAAGAAAAAGAGCGAGGGGGAAAAAACACACTAGGTTAATGCAATACAACAGAATAGCGCAGCGTTCATTCCTTATTATTTTAAAATATTCCAATTATCTGAATGTAACTTTATTAAGGGTTAACAATGACGGACCCCGCCAAATTGCCTCCATGTTTGGTATATTTTATGTCTGTAAAATCGTAATGTTGAAGTACTAAAGGGTGAAAGAGGAGAGATACAGTGCAAATGAATAACATAAATCTTAAAATAGTCATAAATAGTAGTGCAGATATTTCACTATTTGGTGATGTATATTATTCGCAAGATGAGATTGGATTGGTAGATCGACCGCACTTGACACAAAGTTCCTAGCCTACATATAGTAAAAGTGGCAAGAGTACGCCTCATCTATCCTCTTCTGACTTTTAAATCGGAAACGCGTAATAGATAATTACAGAGTACCTTTTGTAGCTGTAGAGAAGTGAATAGGTAAACCCGAGACTAGTGGTTAATACATCCACTGGGTGTGCACCCCGGCAGGAAGTTTGGATTCTACCTCTATACTTATTTTGAGCAAACAATGACTTAAAAAGAGGATGTGTTACATTCATATGACTTTCTCTACCTATTCTTCAATAATTTGTTGTTACAAAATCTCATTCTTCTAATTATTGATCCTAATCGAGATAAGGATTAGCAAACACGGTCTTATTACATATTTTCTTGTAGATACAAGGGGAATACGGGAATGCACTGGGCTAAAGCGATATTCAAATCTCTTAAGAGCGGGTCGCTATGTGATAGATTTGGAATTATCTTTGCATGGCAAGGAACAACAACAAACAAACATGACGACCTACCATTTTTAAAAGTATATATAAGGAGATTACATTTTTTGTGTAGTAAGATTGTTTTCTCCTGCAGTTCAGCGGCTATGCCAAAGTCATTCAGAATGAAGAAGACTTCGAAAGCTATTCTCAGAAAAATCAAGATGTACATTTACTTTGTGTTGAAAATATCTTAAACATACGGTATTTTAGTTGGCTATTTTTGAGAATATCAAAGTTTTCAGAATATGTTTCATGTAAAGGGTACTTTGAGTTGAGAGGCATTTCTTGAAAATCTTCGTGTCGTATCCTTCAAAGCAGCGTGTAGTGGGGTCTGACTTTAATGATGCGCATTTAAGAAACCTCAAAACATATATTTCTGACATACCTTGACCTCGAATTTTCGGGTGGAGTACAATCAATACCTGCCCTACTTAGTATGCGTAGTAGAAAACTCAAGAGGTTTTTTTGTTGGTAAAGGTCCATAAAACCCTTTATTTAGCCTGTTCAGGTTTCAGTTGGTATCTCCCTCACATGGATAAATCTCCGTAAGTGACCAAGGAATGACGTATATTTCAGTCATTCCTATTTCAGACCCTACTCTAAATGGAATCTGCGTAGTGCATCAGGATTTTTGCCTGAACTGGTGGATAAAAGGAGTTCAATAATATTGTGGCAACAAGCTTAGCAATCAACAATTTACAATCGTGCAATTTGTTTTGTAAAGTACAAAAAAAAAAAAAAAAAAAAACTGATGTGTACCATTCACATGACTTTCTCTACATCTCTGCAACAAATTAACGTTAAAAAGCTTATTCTTCCATTTCTTTCATGCTAATCGAGAAAAAATAAACAGCAATGGTCATTTTACTTGCTTCCTTGTAATTATAAGGGAAACAAGGGAATAACTAGGCTGAAGGTATAGTCTAATATTTTAAAAGCGGTTGCCATGTGATTGAAGTGCCTTTGTTTGCATGGCCAGGAGTTGACAAAGTCCCGTATGAGAAAATTATAAGTATTTTAAAGCTGAAAACATTTAACAAGGAATAATGTAAAAAACGGTAAACTCCACGAAAAAATGTTTATAACATAAATTGTGTGTTTTAACAAGCTCGGGGAGTTTTCTACAGTAAGTTTGTGTCTATCTCTTACGGTTTACCAGTTATGCAAAATTCCGCAAAATTCATCTAGAATAAAGTTGTCTTCAGAAGCCATTCCCAGAAAACTCAAGATGTAGTTACATTTTGATTGTCATGTAAATATGTTATAATCAACATCGTTACACATTTTTGAGAAAATCAATACTTTCGAAAATTTCTCCATATAAACGTTAGTTTGGGGTGCGGGGATTTTCTTGAAAATCTACGTGTCGCATCCTTGGAAGATACCAAACTTAAATACCAAGTCTTTTCGTTTTTGAGCTATGCTGTCCACAGACACACACACATACACACACACATGCGGACCTTTTTGTAAAAATGCTTTTTTGGAATCAGGGGGACCCAAAACATGTATTTCCGTAAAATCTTGGTATCGAATTTTTGGGTGCAATACAATACCTTCTCTATATACTGTGTACATAATACATGTAGAGAAGGTTAAAAAAAATAAAAAAAAAAAAAAAAAAAAAGGGCAAGCAAGACATGATGAAAAGTTGACGTCCTCTTTATTAGACTTATGCTTATTTTGTGTGATTGTGGGTGTAATCCTTTCCGATAACCATTAAATCCTTTATTATTACTAGCGAAGGTAAACTTGAACTGCTGCTCATTTGTGCAAAACAGGTCAAGCTAAGTAAGTGCTGAAGGTTACTGAGTTGGTAGTTATACTGCCGCATGGTCCAGTTGAAACAGTGCTTTAGTAGATTAATGGTTGCCTCATAAAACAGTAAAATTTCGTACCAGAACCATCATTCTGCAGAACAACAGCGCAGTCAGAATGGTGCGTAGTGAAAGTGGTTTATGTTTAGATGTTTGCATTCCTTAAGTATAACACGACGTCTCTTGAATCTTCATGCTAACTTCTAAAGACAGGCATTCTGGTTTTGACAACGTCGAAGTTTTCCCTGATTGGAATCATTGATTACTCTTTGCAGACCTGTTCATATCTCTGAGTGCAATTAAGTGGTATTTTATACGCAATTTCCAAATAGAATGGGATACTGACAACCATAGCAGTTCAAGAGCGTTCACAAATAAATTCAAATTTTTGAATATATATAATCATCGTCTGCAAAACTACGGGATTTTCTTCTGGTTGCGAGAGGCCTTTAATGCAGCTTTAACGAAGAAGAGCAATGGCTTTAAGTCTGAAGAAACGGAAGAAAACGCTTCAGCTATAACTATTTAATGTCTTATTTAATTTTCAGCATTTTTCATAAAAAGGGAGATAGATATCAACATATGTATAAAGATTGGGCTTTCAAATGTGAATAATGCATTTGCATGATTAATGAATTATATTAGAGCTCTTAAAAAACTATTTTTGACTCAAGCTCGGAAGCAATTTCAGTAAGCCAACAGCTTACTGCTTTATAGGTATTTGAAAGTTAACACTATTTAGTGAGAAATAAGTTGTATTAGTTTGTTTAATAATAAGAAAACAAATTTTATAGGATGCATAATCTGCGCTCTACGACTAAACACAGATACTAAATTGAGAAAATAAAAGTAGGTTGGTGATGCATTCACATGCTATGTGAATGGAGGCCGGGCAGAAGAAAAATAAACGAGGTGAACAGTTACCTCGGAGGCCTGAAGAAATAGTAATCCAATATCACATAATCACTCCACAAGCGTATATAGCAATATATTTCTTTTTCTTCTTCTTGTTCTTCTTCGTCTTCACTCTAGCCATGTTTACATTTACTGTTCTTATATTATAACTTGAGTATTAATTGCCAAGCTTATAATGTCACAAAAGTAGAAATCCAGATTTGGTGGTTAATCATACTTTTAGGAATAAAATGTTAGCAAATATTTCTTTTCAATTTCTTACTTCTGTATCAATATGTAATTGTAAGAAAATAAGGGCAGGAAAACGTATTTACTGGGCAAGAGCGTTGAATTCCCCAGTTCTGTCAATGTTAACTCTCTATGTGTCTTTCCTCCAGAGAGTAGCGATTTCTTTGTTGTAGAATATGCCATTAAGTTCATTTAGTTGCATTTGTTGCAATTTAACAAAACCCTATCCCCGCCTCTATGGTATGGGGATAGTGTGCCTGTTTTACATTCAAGAGGTCCAGAGTTCAAATTTTTATTAAAGTAAGTTACTCGGAAAAGGTTTCTCGAGATTTTTCCCTTATACTGAGAAAACAAATGTCGGGTAACTTTAAGCTCTATGAACACTGGACTCATTTGGGCATCAATTCATAAATTTCATTAATTTATTATCCGATATGATCTAAAATTAAAGAGCTACATATTTATGCAAAACAATACATCTGAGTGTCTTGTGGAACAAATTGATTTTATATGAGAGAGAGATATTTATTTTACAATTTTTTCGTACAATTTTTTCTACTTCATTATAATCCAGATAAAATATTGCTGAAATGGTTCACCACATATTTCGCTGTGGTTATACAATACAAGAATCTAAATTGATAGATGTTTGTCGCTATATGCTGGCCTAAAAAGTCCATATTCTTTGCATGATGCCGCGAGAAAAACTGAAGGTTGTTTAAGAATGACAAAATATTTGAAAATAGAAACTTATAATACGTGATATCTCAGGAATTATCTGAAGCAAATTTTATATTTTTAAAAAATATATTTTTTTTGCAGCACGTTTATGATATGGTTTATTAATTATCTAATATATGACACTCCTTTCGAAAGAAAAGGGTTTTACAGATCCTTCCCAAAAAATTCAAGATGTGCATTTTATTATTTGTAATGGGCTTACCCTCCCCGTTTTTAGTACTGACAACCCCTAGGACTTACAAGCGGACGTCTAGGTCAGAAGCCTGTCGGAGAGCCAACGGCACGAAACCACAAAATGGAGAACCTGGAACGAGTGATATTTTATTTGCTATGTAAATATCTTTAAAAAGCGGAATCTTAATACATCTTTGGTCATTTTTGAGAAAATCCAAAATTTTGAATAAAAATATTCTCAGTAAAGGATAGTTTCATATAGGGAAATTTTATTGAAAATCTTCGTATCCTTGAAAGATGCTGAACCTCAATATAATTTTGATACTTACTGGACATTTCGTTTTGGATAAGGCTCCATTCACAATAAATACGTAGCGCTAACATAACATAGCTTAAGCGCAGGCGCAAAGGATAAACCACTTAAATACATATGACATAATGTAAGAAATTGGTACCTGCTTCAAGATGCTTAAATAACACGTGGAATTTTTTCGAACGCATCAGTTTCCAATTGAATAACATAACCAACAATATACAACATGAAAATTTATCTAATGTTTATTAACTACGACAAAAAATGTGTTGAAGGTATCAAGTAAGCTTTAGATGAACATCTTGCATATGCAAGTGAAATGGCAAGGCGCGGCCAAATTCACAATCGTAATTTGCTGGCAATGCTGAGAAAGAAATGCAGAATTTATTCTCTGTGCATGCAAGCATAAAGTTTAAGTTTGCAAACTCTTACGTTATTATAGCACATTGCGCGCGCGCACCTTTTCTAAAAGATACTCTTTTGGATTCAAAGGCTTCGAAACATGTATTTCCGGTAAAAGTATCGAATGCTTGGGTGGAGTAATCTAGGAAGGTTGCAGAGAAAATAAATACAGACATAAAAGCTCGTGCACTTGTGAAAATATAGAGAGCTCTACAAATATTTCCAGTTTTCTACGTGAATACATTTTCAGTTACGGCGGCTGAGAGTGGTTTAGAGAGATGGATGAACCGAATGTCAATACGGACACAGAGACAGAATACAACCCTGCTCTAGAGTACACGACATGTTAACTTCTCTCCAATGGCTGTAGCACATAGTAAAGCGCACGACATGCAAAGGGGCTATCATTAAAATACGACATTCTGACAGTAAGGTCCATTGGGAAATGCTCGCACCTGGGGTCCTGCCTGCCAAAGCGAGTTAAAGCAATAAACTGTATGTTATTACTACTACTGCAGGTAATGAACTCACTTTTATAGCTGAAACATTTCCTAATAGTATGAAAATCTACATGGAAAGTTATAGAAGCAATGATTTCATATTTAATACACTTTCTATTTTGCTTTGCAGTGCATTAGAGAATTCCTATCAGAGTGCACAATGGCAAATGTACGTATATCTAAAGTTAGGTGTATTACTAAACCAGCTATAATAAAACGAACAATGTGGCTATTCCAGCAAAGAATGGAAAATTATGATGTGTTCCATTCACATGACTTTCTATACGTCACTGTAACAAACTATTGTTAGAAAACATATTCTTCTATCTACTTTATGATAATCTAGGTAAACATTAACAGAAATTGTCTTATTTACTTGCTTCCTTGTAAGTAGAAGAAAAATATCCGTTTCTATGTCAGGAGTTTACAACTTTCCGTGTGAGATAAGTATTTTAAATATGAAACAAACAACAAGGAATATCTCAGAAATGGCCAATTCCACGAAAAAAAAAAAACGAAAAAAAAAACATTTAGGACATAAATTGTGAGTTTTAACGTGATCTACATTTTTTGTGTAGTAAGTTTGTTCTATCTCTTACGGTTTACCAGTTATGCAAAATTTCGCAAAATTCATTCAGAATAAAGAGGACTTTAAAGGCTATTCCCAGAAAACCACATATACATTTTATTTGCTGTATAAAATATCTTTAGCATACGGTATTTTAATAAAAATCCTTAGATACATTTTTGAGAAAATAAACATTTTAGAAATTTTTTCCATGTAAAGAGTAGTTTGGCCAGGGTGGATTTTCCTCAAAAGCTTCGTGTCGTATCCTTGGAAGATACGTAACTTAAATAGCAAGTGTGGTATTTTACCGTGTTCACAGACACACGGATACACCGATACAGGGACACACATGCGAACCTTTTTCTATAAATGCTTTTTTTGGATTCAGGCGGCCCTAAAACGCGATTTTCGGTGAAACCTCGGTATTAAATTTTTGGTTGGAATGCAATACATTCTTTATACACTATGTACACAGTACGTGTAGAGAAATGTTTAATGATCACAAATCCTGATTAGTTGAATTGCACATATTTAAATTGTTGAGCAGCTACATTAACGTACATTTATCTACCCAGGCTTTTACATACTATGTCTATAAAAGCTAATTCTTTTATTTGCTTTATGTTAATACAGAGATAAACTTTTTACTACATATTTCGCTGTAGGTTCAGGGGAATTCATTAGGCTAACAAGTATGGGGAAGGCCAGCAAAGTAGTGAGCGAACGAAGATTGCTTACCTCACATATGTTGTCAAGTGGGGATAAATAACTAGTTTGGCTGCAAGTCAGGTGCATTGGTGCATTTTTCCCACTCTGCAAGTCACTCATGCTAAAATAATAGTTATTTTCATTCGTTCAGGCAATAGAGCAATCAGTGTAGGCAAACTATTAAAAGACCATTTTTACGGCAACACGTATCAGATTTTGCCTTTAACAACGTCATAAAGTTATCAGATTTAAAGATATACATGTAGAACACGATGCAGAACAAGACCTTAATAAATTATAGATAACATAAAATTAACTTTGAATTCAGCAAAATTAGTTAGTATGTATATTACTTTCTCTACACGTACTATGTACATAGTGTATAGAGAAGGTATTGTATTCCACCCAAAAATTCGATACCGAGATTTTACCGGGAATACATGTCTTGGGTCCCCGTGAATCCAAAAAAACACAAACAAAAAACATTTTTACAAAAAGGTCCATATGTGTGTGCGTGTGTGTGTCTGTGGACAGCATAGCTCAAAAACCAAAAAACCATTAAATACCAAACTTGGTATTTAAGTTTGGCATCTTCCAAGGATACGACACGAAGATTTCCAAGAACATCCCCCACCCCCAACTACCCTTTACATGGAACATTTTTCGAAAATTTTGATTTTCTTAAAAATGGCTCTAACGATTTTGATTAAAATGCGAAATATTAAAGATATTTACCTGACAAGTAAAATATATATATCGAATTTTCTGAGAATAGCCTTTGAAGACTACTTTAATTTGGATGAATGTTATAGAATTTTGTATAACTGCTAAACCATAAGAGATGGACAAAAACTTAACACACAAAAAATGTAGAGCACCTTAAAAAGCACAATGTATGTCATACACATTTCTTGTGGAGTTGATCGTTTTTTAGATCGTTTTTGGTTTCAGCTTTGAAAAACTTATACTTTTCTCATACGGAATTTGTCAACTCCTGTCCATACAAACAAGGGAGCTTGAGTCGCATAGCAACCAGCTTTTGAATATCACTTTAACCTATGGTACTCCCCTATTTGCGCTCTACTTCCAAGGAAGCAAGTAATAAGACCATTTCTGCTAATTTTTCTAAATTAGCAAGAAGTAAATAGAAGAATAAGCGTTTTAACAATAATTTGTTGCAGAGATATACAGAAAGTTATGTCAATGGAACATATCTGATTTTGGAGTAATCCTTTAAGTTATAAGGACCTCTATACAAATTATCCTAAAGGTGCTATGGATTTCAACCCGATTTGAAATCCATATTATATAATTATATAAAATATTATTCACACTTGTATTGACTAAAATTTTATTTCATGTCTGTCACGGTTCAACTTAAATTATTATTATTATTATTAATAATATATTATTATTATTATTATTTTAGTTTATCAATATAACCGTCCATAGTTTTTTACCATTCTATATCATCATATCGAAAAGTTTGAACACTATTTACAGCTTTTCTTCAAACTCTTGTATATAAAGCAGCGTTTCAAACTGCTTAATGACACAAAGCGATGCTCCGGAACACCAGTGCACCAAATGCGCATGGGTAGCTATGTAAATGTATGTAACAATTTCTAACCCCACTTTGGCAAAACCATGATTACCGGCATCTCAATCAGAAAACAAAATGCACATATATATGAGTGGGAAGGAGTGAAACATAATTAAAATTTTTAACGTGGATTAAATACCCAACTATGCAGGTATTTACATAAGTATTATTTTTTAGGTGCATAATATGCACAATATAGAGGAATGTTACCCCAAAATCAAACTTTCAAATAATGCTTAAAAATATTTTGCTCAGAAAGGGTTTTAATTAATTTTACTAAAATGTCATATGATATGTTTTATGTCAAATTATAACAATTATTTTTTCTCTGTGTTTTCTCTAACTTAAAAACCACAACAAGCACACCTATTAATTTAATACATCAGAGTTTACAATTTATACCACTATAGCGAGATTGGCCACTACCTGCTGTCCGTTTCATTTTATAGCATTTTAAGTAGTGCGCTGTAAGTGTTAACTATTCATTCTTTTAATTTTTTTAGCCTTGGAATTCTGCAAATTAAGCAGCCGAATGCTTGTTCAACCTCCTGAGCTATGGCAATAATGATTTCTAGTGAACGCTTATCAATTCAAAATAGATAATTAAACTGTTGTTAATAGTTCATGGAACTGATAAGTTAATAATAACAATAACAATAGGTGGATATTTTCCTGTGAATTTTATAAATAAAACGTATCTGCAGTTGTGTAAATAAACACTTGTTTTAAATAAATATTGCTTACACGTTATCTCAACTAGAGAATGCATCACACTGAACCCATCGCCTGAAACAAATGAAGATGTAAACTGGAGACATGGTAGACAGAAAATTCTCTGCAGAGGAGGAACTACCTAACATTCGCCTAACGAACAGCAGAAATCACACAACTACGAGCTTCACGCTTTACCGTGAAGCCATCTCGTTCAGTTGTTTCGTCCGTAACGGTAGTGTAAAACCAAATATTAATGATTTGCCAAGTTCTATTTGGCTACCTGATATTTTTATCTTGGGCATCTATCGAAAAACATAATTCATTTTCGATATATCTGTTCCCTCTCCCCATGCGACAATGAAGGGTCACCATACTTCACTATTCGTAATCATCGATTATGTCCTGATAAGAAAAATCTATACTTCCCGGGATTCATAACTCTTATTCCGTGTACGTTAAATTTACCACAACGTTTTTGATAAAAGTAATTTATGTGATTATACCTGCATCATAAATATCCCTGCCAGTGACAACGTTCTAAGCGACGCGGATCGCGTAGGTAGCCATTTTTGTTCTATAATTTAAAAACATATTTTTTTGAAATTTTGGCCCATAAATTTTTAGAGATACAGAGGTTCATCTGAGAAGCCTGATCAAGTAACAAGATCCACTACATTACTGGTTCTCGATTTGGTCACGATGACAGAAAAGTTATTTCTCTGTCCCCCATAAAATTTGATACCGAGAATCCAACGGAATTACAAGCCCGTTAATGAAAAAAAAATCTGATGTGCTCCATTCACATACTTTTCTCTAGCTTATTCAAATAAAAACTATCCTTACAAATGATTATTATTTTATCTACTCATGCTAATCGATATTGTTACATCCTTCATTGTAAGTAAAAGGGAAGTAGGAGAGTACGTTATGGTCGAGCGATAGTCAAATCTTTTAAAAGCTGGTCACTATGTGAAATAATTAAGGTTCGGCTCACTTTGCATGGTCCCGTTTGAGAAAAGTTAGATAGTTTAAAACATAAATCAATAACAAGGAATATGTCAAAAACCGTAACTCTACAAGAAAAACGTATATGATATAAATTATATGTTTTATGTGTTTTTAAGGGGTCTACCTTTTTTGTGTAGTAAGTTTTTGTATATCTGTCATCCAGGATGAAGAGATCTTCAGAGGCTATTCCCAGAAAATCCAAGATATACATTTTGTTTGTCATAAAAATATCTTAAACATACGGTATTTTACTCAAAAGCGTTTCAGCTATTTTTGAGAAAATCAAAATTATAAAAAATGTTCCATATATCCTTGGAAGATACCAAACTTAAATACAAAGTTTGGTATTTAACAGTCTTTTCGTTTTTTGAGCTATGCTGCCCACACACATACACACACAGTCAGACAAACACACTCTCGGACCTTTTTCTAAAAATGTTTTAAGAGGTTCTCAAAACATGTATTTCCGGTGAAATCTCGGTATAAAATTTTGGGTGCAATACAATACCTTCTCTATACTCTATGTACATAGCACGTGTAGTGAAAGTAACTAGCCGGTATCCAGACGTCACCAACTGCTTGATTTTGTGCCAACGCAACCCGCTTGCTCAGTTGCAAGTAGTGGGTAAACATGCGATGCGGTCTCTTGTTCCTTGCAGTGTGTCGTGTGTCAGCTTATAATGCCGGGAGCAGAAGGTAATCCGACACACAGAACATGGATTCCTACGTTTATGCCTTCTTAGAAGGAATATTTTTCATTTATAGAAATCGGCGGAATGGGTGTTTAGTTTGCGGCCTAGTTCTGCTCTCAGTAAGAACATTCAATTTACAATTTCATTATGCAATCCATACAAGTACGTATGACATTTACCGTGGAGAAGATGTTTCTTTCCAATTGTGCTAGTTATCAATTAATTATCAAAATAGCTGTTCTTCATATTCGCTACTATAAATGTGAAAGTTTTTCGTTACAAATTAATTCTCATACTGTTAGCGTTACAATGCTTGACCTAGTTAAGGAGCTTTTTGTTTTACGACGTTACTACTATTATTTTTTTGCAATTATTTATGGTACGACTATCGAACCTATCAAAATATGTGTATGTTGATATCACAAATATAAATAATAATGCAATAGACATTAATATAATAGGGCGATTGTTCTACAAGTCATAAACGTACAATAAGTATATGAACTTAAGCAAAGGTTTGATGAACCAAAATAATATTCAAATTTAAAAGGACATTTTAACCGAAACATAGTGATAGGAGATAATGAACAAACCCTAATGTTTCAGGTTAAGGGTATGTACAGCCCAAAGATAGTCAAGTCAGTCTATGAATGGTTGATTATGATTTCAAATGCAGTTGGTCACGCAATGCATAGTAGGCAATTTGCAGGAGCATCGAGCAAAGTTGCTGTTACTCTGAGCAACCAGTTGGCGATAACCTTTACATGACATTCCGAGTAACAACGAATAGCAAACCCATCTTAAAAAGTATTGAAAGCTTTAAGCCACTAACAACTTACATCCGGAAATGACTAATACCACAATATCGTTATTTGAAATAAATTGAGTAGTATGTTTTTGCCCGTGTCGTATGATTTAGCAGTAATTCAAAATGTCTTCGAGTAAAGGAACTTTCAGGTTATTCCCAAAAATTCAAGTTATAAATTTTAATTGTCATGTAAATAATCAAACATATTTTAACAATCATTAGAGCTATTTTTGAGAACGTCGAACATTTCCAAAACTCTTCCATGTAAAGATTAGTTTGAGGTGAGGAATTTTTTCGAAATCCTTTATGTATCTTTGGAGGATGATGAACGTTTTAATATCATGTTTAGCAATTATTTTACTTTTCAATTTTGCTGTTCACACCCATATCATGTGCGCGCTACATTTTTACTTTTTCTACAAGTACTGTGTACACAGTGTATAGAGAAGGTATTGCATTCCACCCGAAAATACCATACCGAGATTTCACCGGAAATACACTTTAGGGTCCTCTGTATCCAAAAAAAGGTATTTGTAAAAAAATGTCCGCGTGTGTTGTGTGTGTGTGTTCGTAAACACGATGACTCAAAATCGACAAAACGGTAAAATACGTTGTATTAATCTTATTATCTTCCAGGGATGCGACTCGAAGATTTTGAGAAAAATTCCCTCACCCCAAACTACCCTTTACATGGAAAAAAATTCGTAAATTTGAGTTTTCTCAAAACGACTCTAACAATTTTAATTAAAATGCCGTATATTAAAGACATTAACATGGCAAATAAAATTTATATCTTTAATGTTCTGGGAACAGCCTCTAAACATCTCTTTATTCTGAATGAATTTTGCTAAACATTGCATACCTGGTAAACCTTAGGAGATAGAAAAAAACTTACTTCACAAAAAATGTAGATCTCGTTAAAACACACAATTTATGTAATATACATCTTTTTTGTGGAATTGACCATTTTTTAGTTATTCCTTGTTATTGTTTTCAGATTTAAAATACTTAAACTTCTCTCCCGCTGAAAGTTGTACACTCCTGCATAGAAACGGATTTCAACCACATGGCAACCAGAGAGAATTGACATTCGTTTTAGCCTATTGTATTCCCTTATTTTCCTTCTACTTACAAGGAAGCAAATAATTAAGAAAATATATGCTAATGTTTATCTGGATTATCATAAATAGATAGAACAATATGCTTTTTAACAATGATTTGTTCCAGCGATGTAGAGAAAGTCATGTGAGTGGAACACATAAAACTTGTTCTATGTTATCTTCTTTTGGTTTCAGATCGAGGAAATCCTAATCCTGAAGTTTTGGTAGAATGAAATAGTTTCAATACTTTCTCTATCCGTGGTGTAATGGTTGCCATGTTAACTTCATATGCCCAAGGTCGCGGGTTCAAACCTGGTGAAGGACGATGGATTTTTTCGGGTGTAAAAATCCTTAGCATGGCTTCCTTCGGAAGGGAAGTAAAGCCTTTGGTCCCGTATAGTAGATTTACGGCACGTAAAAGAACCTCAAGCCTGACAGTGAGGCCTCTGAGCAAAATTAAGCGGTCTTTCACGCCCAATATAGAATGGGACACTGAGAACCATAGCAGTTTAAGAGCGTCCATAAATAACAGGCCATTTTTTTTCTATCCTACTAGGTACAAGCTGAAGAAATTAAAAAGAAATAAATCGAACAAAACATCTAAATTTCTTGTAAATAAATGCAAGAATGCTGTAACCTCCTCCTCCTCCTATTTCTCTTCCACAGCCCGTTCCAGAAGTTTAGAGGAGTTCATTTCTGTGTGGTCGGCCAACATTTCTGGTTCCTTTCGGAATGTATTAATAGACTAACATCCTTTCGCTCCTTCTTCTCATTAGATGTTCTATTACTTTCTTTTCCTGAGTTTCGATTTTATCATCAAATTATGTGATACAATTCTCCTCTGATAATTCAATTTCTTATTCTTGCGCATCCCTTTATAACTGAGAAACAGATTAAAACCAATTATAGAACGTCTGTGGAGTGAAGAATAGAGTGGAATTAGACATGGCGTTTCCGTTAGATTACAATCTTGTAATAAAACGAACAACTGATAAAATAAGAAATTAAATATACCTACTTATTTAATATTTACAGATTAGATGAATGACTTTAAACGAGTATTACGATAAAGCGTGTGATATGTGCTATAAAAATAATGTCACATGAATTTTGATGAGTGCTTTAGAAGTATATGCAAAAACACTGGAATGTGAAGAACAAGAAAATTGGATTATGTTATCTCAAAATTAATTTAAGATTTCGTTGTGGTTTACCGGAAAAATTCGTGTCAGTTGGGGAATTTTAAATCAAATCGATATGTTACCATGGTAGCTCAATGGTTAGAGCATCCAAATAGAGCTGGTAGATCCGTGGTTCAAAACCCGGCTGTGATATTGAATTTTTCAGTTTGATTCTTCCTATCCAACTCTACACACGCATATTTAGAAAAAACAATGAACAAGAAGAAAATAATTCAACTATTCGCGTATCCAAACACGCATTATTATTATTATTATTATTATTATTATTATTATTATTTCAAGCATTAGGCGTTATATTCACTTGTTCAAATCTCTTATCACCCATCCACCTCTTTATCCAGAACCATGTTTGCAATTGGTTCATAATTCAGTTTTTTGTAATCTATTTTCTATCATTATCTCAACATTATCCTTCGATTTCATTCTATTTTATTCCATGTTATCATTAAATGAAATGTTGCATTTCTTATTTCATCCGTTTTAGAAGATCTTCTTACTCTAACTCACGAACTTCATCTTTGCTGCCATGCATTATCTCCTTTCTTTCCTTCTTTCTTTATTTATTTATTTATTTCTCTCTCTTTCCTCATTTCCTTCGAGCTCCTTTTGTCCCTTTCTCTTCCTTCATTCCTTTCTTTCTTTTTTCTTTTTCAATTATTTTCTATGATTTGGAACCTCATACAGCTGTAGGCAAAGTTTTACTGTCTCTACAGGCATAGAGAAGGTATTTTATTGTACCCAAAAATTCGAATCAGAGATTTCAACGAAAATACATGTTTTGAGACCTCCTGAATCCTAAGAGAGCATTTTTAGAAAAATGTCCGTGAGTATATGTATGAATGTGTATGTATGTGTGTGTGTGTGTGTTTGTGTGTCTGTGGGCAGCATAGTTCAAAACGAAAAGACCGTTAAATACCAAACTTAGTATTTACGTTTGGTGGCATCTTCCTAGGATGCGACACGAAGATTATCAAGAAAATACTTCCATCCCCAACTATCCTTTACATGGAACATTTTTCGAAAATTTTGATTTTCTAAAAAATGGCTCTAACGATTTTATTCAAAATACCGTATGTTTAAGATATTTTATGACAAACGAAATGTATCTCTTTTATTTTCTGGGAATAACCCCTGAATACCTCTTCATTCTGACAACCCGTAAGAGATATACAAAAAACTTACCACACACAAATGTAATCTCATTAAAACACACAATTTATGTAATAGACATTTTTTGTACAATTAAGCGTTTTCGAGATATTCCGGATTATTAGTTTCAATTTTAGCCACTTAAACTTTTCTCAAATGGGAAGTAAAGATGTTGGAATTTCAATTAGTTCTCATAGCGACCAGTTTTTAAATGCCGATCCTATCGCTTTAGCCTATGCATTTTCTTATTTCCGTGCCACTTACAAGGAGCTAGTAATAAGACTAATTCTGCTAACGTTTATATTGATTATCATGATGTATATAACAAACTAATCTTTTGTATAAAAGTTTTGTTTGCCGAAAAGCTAGAGGACATCTTAGATTTTTTTCTCTTCTACTTACAAGGAAGCAAGTAATAAGGACAATTTCTGCTGATGTTTATCTCGATTAGCATGAGGTTGATAGAAGAATAAACTTTTTAACAATACTTTCTTACAGAGATGTAGAGAAAGTCATGTGATTGTAACATATTAGATTTTTATAGAATTGAATTTGTGTTTTCTTTCTTGTTTTTTTGTCGAAAGTTATTACAATTTTTTCATAGACATCTTGTAATTTATGAACCTTTTACTCAATGTCTTTTTCTTATTTAAAACTAATATCGCATCCTAGATATTTGAAGTGGGATACTTGTAAGCAGATATCCGTTAATTTTCGTAAGAAAACAATAGTTTGAGTTCACCATTAGCACATACAAACAAGAATACCCTATAAATACGGGACACATTGCGAGCAAGGAGCGTAGAAAGAATCTCACGTCGGTTATAATAACCGAAGTTACTTCATAAATTAATTTATTCTGCTTTATTCGTCTATCATCAGTCAACAAAAATATGTATTCGCTCTACCCACGAAAACTCACCCTCCGCAGGATCCGCATAATTATTAAGCCCGAAGGTATACGCTAAACTCCCATTTACTTTTTAATTTAAAATGTTTACCTTCTTAATTGGGTAATTTTAAAACCACCTCTTCCTTCAGGACGTTCCGAATATCACGTGGGTTTGTGTTACTTTAGCAGACATTCCGAGCGTAATGTTTCATCAGTATATAATGAATAATAATACTAATTATTTATATTTATGGGTTACCAAATTCAAACTGAGCGTATGTATATTCCGGCACGTGGAGAAGAAAGAAGTGGGTGATGCCATGGATCGAAGGCGCTCAGCGTGCATTTATCCAGTTTCAGATTGCTAGTTTATACAAACTAGTGTCAACTACAAAGTATTGTCGATGTCAAATGAGGTTACTCTTGATGGTTGCATGTCATCTCAAATGTGGCAGAAGGGTGTGTTTTGTGATGCTGCCTTTACGTATCATACCCGTTGCAATGTCTCTACACCAATGGAAAAAAGTGTTACTAAGGGTCACCATTTATCAAGCAATGAGGTGGTCTTAAGCGAGAAGGCTTCAAGGCAAGGATGGGGCCCTTATTTGCGAGGTCTCGGATTTGATCCCCGTCGTGATTTCCCCCAGGTCGCTAGGCGAATGCTGGAGTGGTTATATCACGGATTTGCTGTCCCCATCATTTCTTTTTATCTGTTTCACCTCACAGGGTTCAGTTTTGTAGCAATAGGCGATGGTGATTGAGGCGGGACGGTAAATTTTGTGCAATGGGAAGATTTCTCCCTGGAGTTTGGGGTCCCTTCTTCGGAGTGGCTCGTTTCGTTCCAGGATTCCAGAAGATGGCTAGGGCAGGATAGTCGCGATGTCTAGATTGGTGTCATTCTGGAATCGTTAGGAACCCCGACCTAATCAGCGAGCATCATGTCTGGATCTGGTAGCCCTTCAGGTCTCCTTTTCAATTCTTCCTCCCTGGGATCACAAAGAGTAGGTACTATAGTATATGTGCAGTGTTCTGCTCCAGTGACTGGAAACCTCACCGTCCAACTAATACTGATCCTAAGACCTCATTGAGGAGAGAAATATAGGTCATGCATTGGAATAGTACTGCTTTACCTTTTTAGTGGTGCTGTGATACATGAATTCCTGGACTCCCAGGCCATTTACCAGCTGCAACTTCGCACTCCAAGCCCTCTGATACCCTTTCCAATCGCATCCAACTATCCTATATGTTGATGACTCCTCTTGAGCGTTCCGCAAACAGTATTTTGATATCTCTGCTTTCATCTACTTGTGTACATGACCTAACCAGACAGTCTTCTAGCTTTAATTTCTGAGACCCGCCCAGGTATGGATACGAAGATTCCTGCTTGGCTCTTGCTCTCCACATCCTTCAATATTTCACTGCTCCATATATTCTCCTTAATACTTTTTCCACCCCCACGCATTTAAAATGTTAATACTCTTGCGTTATGAGTCTACATCTCAGAACTGTACAAAACTATTTATTGGTATTATCATGGTTTCGCAGATTAATATCTTGGATGTTCTCAGCAGTACGGATGATTTAAGTAGAGGAAGAAACATATACCATTAGCTACCTGTCATTCCTTGCTAATTTTCCATTTCTACCTCGGTTTTTTCCATTTTGATTTGAGAGGGATCTTGGGAATTTAAAATGTTTTACTCTCCTACATTTATTTCTTCCAACCATTAGCTATCTTACCTCATTAAACCTGTTTCTCCTGTCGAAGTCATAATACTTATTTTTTGCTAGTTAGATGACAGCCCTATCTTATTAGTTTCCCTATTGAATACTTCCACAGCTGTGATTATACCATTCACTGTTCCACTAATCAGAACAAGTGAGCTAGAACAGGCTGGTCTGGTCCAACACGCGCTTCAATGGTTCTGGCGCCTCGACTTTCCAACCGATCCAGATCGTATCAAACCAACATATCACTTGAAGCAACATGCAGAGTTCTACCCATCCTATTTTGCCAGTACAATGCGCCAGTCTTTTCTCTTGCACAACGCAAAAGCGCGGCAAGCTTTAGCCATGGCGACTGTGGCTGATATTTTAGCATTTGCATTGGATACTCCTGGACTAGCAGACGACTTTAATCAACAAAGCGCTTACTTACAGGCTGTGTCATATTAATCTTGAGCTCTATTCGTGCAAAGCAATATACCACTACGGAAACCAGTGTGTGCCTTATTTCATTGGGATAAATTTATATTTATTTCCATTGGATATATATTAATTTGTATTGAAACTGATTTAGAAAATTCTGTCAATTCCTCTCTGAAGATACCACAGATATACAAAATATTCTGCTTACCCCTGCTTGACTTAAGGCAAATCACAGAAGAAATATTACGAGTGAAGGGACATTAGAAATTCTCCATGATTTTATGGAAGACTAAAAGGCAGAGGTGGAGTGATTCTCTTGAACAGTTAGGAAGGTAGGAGGGATAGAAACTTGACGTTGAAGAGGAACGGACTCTTTGGTAGGTTAATACCAAATAAACGTTGCCCTTTTGTATGCGAGGTTTATCTTACGAAACCATACAACGATCTGCTGTTATTTCAACATTTATATCGTGATTGCAAGAAATACTCAAAATAAGAAAGGAAACTCTTCATCACTAAATGCCTGTCCAGAATAAAATAAAAAAAATTCAGGGCTCCATTTACACATATTTTTAACTCGCCCCTTTATAACCTATTGTTAGAAGAAACTTATTTTTCCATCTAATTCTGATTACTAGAGATAAGATTTTGCTTCACTCTTGCACAAAATTTAGCGTCTTAGCACCTGAAATATTCAGATAGGTTCCATTCACATGACTTTCTCTACATCTCGGCAACAAATTATTGTTAAAAATCTTATGTTTGTATTTTCTTCATACTAATCGAGAAAAAATTAGCAGAAATAGTCTTATTACTTGCTTCCTTGTAAGCAGAAGCGAAATAAGGGAGTACCATAGGTTAAAGTGATAGTCAAAAGCTGGTTGCTATGTGACTGAAGTTCGTTTGTTTGTATGGACATGAGTTCACAAATTCCTGTATGAGAAAAGTATGTTTTTCATAGCTGAAGCCAAATACAAGGGATGTCCAAAAACGATCAACTCCACGAAAAAATGTATATGACATAAATTATGTGTTTTAATGTGCTCTACATTTTTGTGTGGTAAGATTCTTTCCATATCTTACGGTTTAGCAGTTATACAAAGTTGCATAAAATTCATCCAGAATAAAGTAGTCTTCAGAGGCTATTCCCAGAAAATTCAAGATATACATTTTATTTGTCCGGTAAATATATTTAGTATACGATATTTTAATCAAAATTGTTAGAACCATTTTTGGGAAAATCAAAATTTTCGAAAAAAGTTCCATGTAAAGGGTAGTTGAGGGTTAGAGGGTTTTCTTTAAAAGCTTCGTGTCGCATTATTGGAAGATACCAAACTTAAATACCATAAGTTTGGTATTTAATGGTCTTTTCGTTTTTGAGCTATGCTGTCTACAGACGCACACACCCACACAGACACACACACACAGATACACGCACACACACAGACGGACCTTTTTCCAAAAATGTTTTTTTCGGATTCAGGGGGACCCAAAACATGTATTTCCGGAGAAATCTCGCTTTCGAATTTTTTGGGTGGAATACAATACCTTCTCTATACACTATGTACATAGTACATATAGAGAAATTAAAAATATTTATTTAAACCAATAACAAAGAATATCTCGGAAATTGTTAACGAAATATAAAGTTTTAATTGATTTAAATGGTGTATTTTTGTGTAGTAAGATTTCGTCTATCACTCAGGGATTACCAGTTATACGAAGGGCACTCAATAATGAACAGGGGTTTAGAAATCCAAAACATGCATTATTTGTCATTTAAATATTATTTGTCATTTAAATATCTTAAACATATGCTCTTCTAACCACACGTTAGAGATATTTCTGAGAAAATTAAAACTAAATAAAATGTTTCCGTGAAAACTGCTGGTGGGGAGATTTTCTTGAAACTGTTTTATTCGCATTAAAAAAACAAAACAAAAAAACAAAAAACGATCACACAGGGACACGGAGCCTCAAAACGAATATTTTCGGTAAAATTTCGGTTGCGAATTTTCGGGTGGAATGCAACACTAGAGGAATAAAGAATACAGTAGTAGAGAAACTAAAGTGAGTATAAAAATTGGGAAGAATAAGTTGATGGGACAAAGATAAGAAGCTGAATTTAATATGTATTCCAGAAGTTTAATTAATGACTCTATGCTAGTATACTATATATGTAGTGGGAAGGAAGTGCTTGCTTTCCGTTTTTACATAAAAAAATCTTGTGTTCCATTCACAAGACTTTCTCTACATTACTGCAACAAATTATTATTAAAAGGGGTATTCTTCTATTTATTTTATGATAATCGAGATAAAAATTGATATAGATAGTCTTGCTTCCTTGTAAGTAGAAGGAAAATAAGGTAATACACTAGTCTAAAACGAATGCAAAATCTCTTAAAAGCTAGATGCCTTGTGGTTGAAATCCGTTTCTATGTAGGGCCAGGAGTTTACAGCTTTCCATGTGAGAAAAGTTTAAATACTTTCAATCTGAAATAAATAACAAGGAATATCTCAGAAATGGTAAATTTCACGAAAAAAATGTATATGAAATAAATTATATGTTTTAACTGATCTAATTTTTTTGTGTGCAGAAAGCTTCTGCCTAACTCTTACAGTTTACCAGTTCCGCAAAATTAATTCAAATTAAAGAGGTCTTTAGAGGTCAATCCCAGAAAATTCATGATATAAATTTAATTTGCCATATAAATATTTTTATTATACGGTATTTTAATCAAAATCGTTAGAACCGTTTTATAGAAAATCTGAACATTTTCCATCTAAAGGGTAGTTTGGGGTGGGAGATTTTTTTCAATATCTTCATGTCGTATTCTTGGAAGATACCAAACCCAAATATCAAGTTCGGTATTTAACGTCTTTTGGTTTTTGAGCTATGCTATCTTCAGACATATACGCACACACACGCACACATACACGGAGCTTTTTCTGAAAATAATTTTTTTTTGATTCAGGGGGCTCTAAAACATATATTTGCAGTGAAATCACGGTACCGAATTTTGGGTGGAATACAATACTTAATCTATAAACTATGTACGTAGTACGTGTAGAGAACGTATAAATTGGGAAGAGTAAGTTGATAGGACAAGGATAAGGAGCTGATTCGATTACACATTCCAGAAGTTTGATTAATGACTCTATGGTAATATACCATATACTGGGAAGGAAGTGCTTACATTCCGTTTTCACATCAAAAGTAAGCAGCTTACGACATCAGGGTATTCACCACGAAAGACATTACTGAAATGTTCAGCGCCCCCCTTGCCCTTAAGAGGCAATCTTAGGGATGCAGATATTCACAGACTTATTTTGTCGTGACGCACGCGAGCGTTGCTCATGCTAAACGCAAATTGAGTTTACCTTGGTTCCCTCGACGCTAATGATGCGGTAGAGACTGCGGGTAGAATCGTAGAAGAAGGAAACGCTGACGGCGGCACTGGACGCCGAAATCCAAGAGCGTTTTGTCTTAGGATCGATGTGGAAAACATGCGCCTTGCACGAGAAGATCGGCTGCTCACTGCAACATAAAATAAATGCACACATTTTAATCAACAGGCCTCAGAACAAGTAGAGAAACTTCATAAAAATAATCTGTGTTTCATTCACATGATTTTCTCTACATCTCTGCAACAAATTATTGTTAAAAAGCTTATGCTTCTTTTTACTTCATACTAATCGAAAAAAAAAACAACAAAAAGAAACAGTAATAGTCTTATTACTTGCTTCCATGCAAGTAGAAGGGAAATAAGGTAGTAGCATAGGCTAAAGATGTAGTCAAAAGCTGGTTGCTGTGTGACTGAAGTTCCTTTGTTTGTATGGACATGAGTTGACAAATTCCCATGTCAGAAAAGTCTTTTTTTAAAGCTGGAAGCAGTAACAAGGAATATCTCAGAAACGATCCACTCCACGAAAAAAATGTATATAACGTAAATTGTGTGTTTTAACAAGATCAACCTTTTATGTTATGTAAGATTTTTGTCTATCTCTTATGGTTTGCTAGTTATGCAACATTCCGTAAAATCCATCCAGAATAAAGCAGTCTTCAGAGGCTATTCCCAGAAAATTCAAATATACATTTTATTTGTCATGTAGATATCTTTAATATACGATATTTTAATCAAAATCGTTAGAGCCATTTTTGAGAATATAAAAAATTCGATTTTTTTCCATGTAAAGGGTAGTTGGGGGTGGTGGGATTTTCTTAAAAAATCTTCGTGTTGCATCCTTGGAAGATACTGAACTTAAATACCAAGTTTGGTATTTAACGGACTTTTCGTTTTTTAGGTATGCTGTCCACAGGCACTCAGACACGACACACACACACGGACCTTTTTTCCAAAAATGCTTTTTTTGGATTCAGGGGATCCTAAAAATGTATTTCTGGTGAAATCTCGGTGAATTTTGGGGTGCAATGCAATACCTTCTCTATACACTATGTACATAATACGTTTAGATAAACTAACTCACGATATCGTAAATCGCCATCTTGTGATTTATCGGGAAACATGCGAGTAAGTTGAGCAATTTAAAACCGTGCCGGCATGTTGCCATGGCGACTCAGTGGTTAGAGCAACGGGCTAGAAACCAGGAGATCCGTGGTTCAGATCCCGGCTATGGTATTGAATTTTTCAGTGTGACTCTACCTATCCATTGTTTTACATTATCATTTATTTTCCTATATTGGAAGAGAATCGTCAAGTTTACATATTCATAACCCTATGAATAAAATAAATTAACTAATTAACAACATTAGTGCATCTAAACTGCACATAGATTCCTATCAACAAATAGATAGGAAAATCCTTCGTATGTGTTTTTATCGCTAATCCCCTAGGCTTATATTGCATAGAGGTTGTTTGTCATATATAATATGTTATTCAAAAGGGTAGGTACATTTATAAATCAGGAAAAGGGAAAGCGATCAGGAAAAGGGAAAGCGATCAGGAAAAGGGAAAGCGAGCGTTGCAGGACATCTTTCAGCACATAATATTTAGGATTTCTAGGACATCTTTCGCTTTTCTTCCAGCTTTTCTTTCTATATATATTTACTTATACATAGAGAGAGATGAATTGTAAAAAGAGCCAAAGTAGGAATGTTGTTACATACCAATTATTTCACACGTGTAGATAATAATTTAGCAAGTGTGATTTAAATGGAAAGAAAAGGTTCCTTTATTTCACATAAAATTGTGTTAAGTAACTGATAACGAAAACATATCAATAAAATAATATGTTAAATTTTAAACCATGTAACTATTTTATTTTAAAGTATGTATAATACATATCTTATTTGACTGTTAATAGATAAATAAATACTAGGGCGTTACCGTATTTGTGACTGTTAACACGAAGTAACTAGAAAGTTATTTAGCTATTGTTTTTTAACATAAAACCAAATGCCCAATCAAAATGTTAATTACAGGAGTATAGTTAGTCAGAAAAAATATGAATACAAATAAAACCGAATGTGGAAGGTATCAATAAAGTAATTCATTATATTCACTACACTAATTTCAAATAAGCAATAAATAATAGTGCATTACTAAATTAGGTTTCAGACATGCTGTGTGTGACATCATCGAAATAACTCATTTTGATATATGACAAATTAATGTTTCTATTTATAGGCTAAAATCGAATGTAAAGAAATAAAAATAATTAAACTGACTTATTCTATTTGGTAGATAAAGAACAAATTGTTCATATCAGACAAACAAATGCCGATTCGTTTACAGATATATTAGTCTCATAATATGTCCAATAGAATTAAAAGTTTTAAATTCAAATATTTTCAAAACAAATTCCTGGCTTCTTAAAATACCTTTTGAAAAAAATATTTAAAAAATACATTATGTCTCATCTATTACATCTGCATGTTGTTTTGGTTATATGTTTCCAAATTAGAGATAAGTGTTCAAGCTTTTGTATAACAAAGGATTATGATGGTCAAATAACTTTGATTTTTCTTTGAATTAATAATAATATTAATAATAATAAAAATAATAATAATAAAAATGTTATATATTGTGAAGATTGGACACTGTTACTTAGATTTCAAAAAATAGACCCTTTAATTATGAGATTACACGGAATTAACAGTTTTTCACATTTCTGTTCTCTCTGCGTTCAAGTATTTCGCCTTTGTAGCTCAGCAACAGAGTACAATCATGGAAAGTTTCAAAGAAAGCTCGAATAATAATCCAATTTAAAATTTGAGAAGAAACCAAAAGTGTTTGAATATAATTATCAATAAACTCTTCTTGAATTAAACTAACTTTACGTATGGTGATGCTAAAATGCAACACATTTGTTGTGCTTTTTTGTTTTGCTCTCGTTATCTTCCCTTTTGTTTTATTCTCTGTCGCTGAATGCCGTCGCACATAACGCTGAGAAATATCTAGCAGGCCAGGTATTGTTCTCCAACACTGCATAGAATCCGATTTTCATATGAAAGGAGCACGCTGCAGACGACGCCAGAGTGACGAGAGTGCTTGTGAGTCTTAATGCTGATGAGTCGCCCTTATCTTGTATGTGTGTCAAAGAGCTAATGCAGTTGGGCTGTAGAAAGGTTTAGTATTTGTTCCATGTACAGTCGAGGGCACGGAAATGTGCCGATGCTTTTAGTTTCCCATAGTGTCTTCCAGAATCTGCTTATCACCTGTATTCCTCACCAGCCCAGGACATTGGTTTGCATTCAAGCCGACATACACGTGTTACAGTATGGATATAGGTTAGACTAGATGAGGCAAAAGGAGCGCAGTACGGAAAACACTCACCTGTGAGCCTGGAAAATTTGCGACAATTACACCTATCACCAATATGAGTCCGTCTCATATTGGTTTGATGTCAAAAGTCTGGCGCTCAAGCCTTAACCTACTAACCCAGGTCGGTTTCCCTCTTAGAAGAAGAACATTAAGTGAAGTTCTTTAAGAAGATAAGGGCTGGGGATGGGCATGGTAGAGGCAGTTTAGTATTTACTTTGCAACATAAATCACTTTGCATTATGCCGGCATGATTCCGCCCATGTATTCGATTTCACACTATGAAGTATATGTAGGTATTTAAGTATTGTTACTCCAGTAACACTATCGGAATATCATCGTAAATGCATATTTTTGTACCCGGCCACTCGTCTTTAAAGTTGACTAGCACCGCCACTGCTGTATTTTACATGCCGAACAGCACACTTAATAACAGTTCCAGGTGGAATGGAGAGACGTTACACTTTCCCTCCGTTTATTAGCTCTTCAGGGCTGTGCTAAGCGTTTCTGTATTACCTAAAAACATGTACCTTTTATGTTATTAAAAAATTACAGGACCAATGAAAAGAAGAAACGATTTGAAGTTCACTTACTGTAAGTATCAAACAGGTTCCTCGACCTTCCAATGGCGAGTTTCACAGCCAAAGGGTACTTATATACTGTGCAGAAATTCCAGACTTGGAAGACTGTTCGGGGGAAAGTTAAGGAAGTCAAACATTCCTTCGAAGTTTCATCTGCTTTGCTTGCATATCAGAGGATTTTTCAAGAGTTATTAGGAATAATTGGGTTTGTAGGAAATTACATTTATAACGGTTAAAGGGGAGGAGTTCACCTGAAAAGTCTTATGGATCATTGCACAGTAAGTTTATCCAGAGCGGCGGGAACTAAATGAACTCAATTGGTCATTAGGGTTTAAAAAGTTACTCGTTCAACGTCTGCCAGGAAGCTAGCATTACAGTAAAGTTCACCGACCTTTTAATTTCTTTGAACTAAACGCGTTAGGATTCCATCTTAATTTAAAGGATGTGTGTGAGAATATATTATCATCATTATTGCTATTATTTGATCTGCTTTCAAAACGGTAAACGATAATGGAAAAGGAGCTGCTGAATGAAAAGAGTCATTTACTGTGAATACTTGAAGAAAGAACTAAGAAAGATATTAGCAAAGTGCTTTGTGTGGAGTGTGGCATTGTGGAATGTGGAAATTTGGGAGTACGACTGGAAGCATTTGAATGTTGATATGGAGAAGAATGGAATCGTGAAATGGAGAGACAGAGTAAGTAACGAAGCCGTATCAAAAAGAATGGGCTAGGGAAGAGCAGCATTGGTACTGCTTAGAATGAGAAAAAGAAATTGGAGAGTAGACAAGAAGAAATTGCTTGCTTAGAGACACATTTGAAGGAAAAGGAAATGGTAAAAGTCCTCGAAGCACAAGACGATGCCAGAATATAACCAATAGTAAGTTAATCATTCAAATGCAGAGAGGCAGAGGAAATGCTATAATGCTAGAATACTAGGATTTGGCGGAGCGGCTTCTTCTTCTTCTTCTTTTTCTTCTTCTTCTTCTTCTTCTTCTTCTTATTATTATTATTATTATTATTATTATTATTATTATTCCAGTGTATATACTATCCGTGGCACTTCATGTGAAATGCTATAATGCTAGAATACTAGGATTTGGCGGAGCGGCTTCTTCTTCTTCTTCTTCTTCTTAGTATTATTATTATTATTATTATTCCAGTGTATATACTATCCGTGGCACTTCATGTTATCGATAGCGAACGCTCACACTTACGTCATACACTGGACAGGCGCTGTATAAAAGCAGCGTGGATCAAACAAGTGTTCGAATACAGTGGTGTGTTAAATGAATGTATTCACACATCTTGTACGATGCCCTATTACAGTAAAGCTGACATTACGGTAGGTCCGCTCTAATAAACCCGAAACTACTGCCTATTGTCTAGTGTTAATGAGATAAATGGAAAATCAACAATGCTGCCAACTGTTTAAATCATTGCGTGGCGGACTGTGCTATGCGCTAGATCTGTGCAACTCTCGCAACCCCTCGGTAGTCTAATTTCGTTAGCAACACTAACGACACTACTGTCAGTTATAGCCTGAATTGGAACGGGCGATACATATATTTTCTTACATTTATTTGTTGTAGCTCCTGTCGCTTCTCTTTTCCTCAGTATCCATAAGACGATAACTAAAAAGAGCCCTAAGTATCCTAATATCATGATTAATAAAAACCCTCTACACGTATATTGTGCTCTTTAACTTCACATAATTGTATTACTCGTTACCTTTTTTCGTAAAAATGCTTTACATAAATAGTTAACACTGGTAGTCCTGTAGTTATTAATATTAATGTGCAGCTTTATTCTTGTCGCACGACATGCTTTGATAGACGATTTGTACCAAAATCAAAATGGCCTCTTCTATATTTAAGCTGATTAACGAAACTTGTATATCAGTTTTAAGTACGTATTATAATTAGACTGTGGGTGTTTGGGCAGAAGTGAATAAATCCATACTGGGCTTCAGATTGTAACTTATTTCTTTCATCCAGCGTCGTGTTTTATTTTGAATTCTTTCAAGAATGTTATACACATCATGGAGATTATAGCTATCATTTTGTAGTTCTTGCTACACAGGGGTCTTTATTGGGTTTAAATATAGGTGTTACTGTTACAGAACTCCAACTAACGCGAATATCATAGTGGTACAAATATAATGAAATATGGATAGGTGGAATCAGACTGAAAAATTCAATTCCACGGATCTCCAGGTATCTAGTTGGTTGTTCTGCCACTGAGCTACCATGCCAACATTCCCGCATAGTATTGAATTTCTCAACTGACTCGCATGTTTCCCGGTAAACCCAAGGTTTGTTTGAGATGACAATCCCAATGGCGACTTACAATGTTGTAAGTACTTTATGTCCCAGGATTCATAGTATAGCCAACTATTTTTAGTCTGATTCTGCCTATCCATCTCGTTCTACACACAGTTTCTGTGAGAAGACAATTAAAATTATCACAATTGTCCATAACAATTGGCTATACTATGAATCCTGGGACTTAAAGCACTCGCAACATTGTAAGTCACCATTATGGTTGTTATCTCAAATAATTTGGGATCACATTGTGATTTACCGAGAAACATGCAAGTCACTGAGGAATTCAATGCTATGCCGGCATGTTGCCTTGTTAGTTCAATGATAGAGCATCCGGCTACAGACCGGGAGACACGTGGTTCAGATCCCGGCTGGCACTGAATTTTTCAATCTTGTTTTAGCTATCCAGCTCCTGTGTAGTACAGGAGTTGCATACACACGGTTTCTATGAGAAAATGATTACAATTATTATAATGAGATGTGCTTAAAAGGTACAGTTTTCCTTCAAATGGGAATTGCTTCAGTAGGTTAGAGGGGATGTTGCATGGCTCTAGGCTGGAATTTCTACATGTTGCAGGGCATTTTGGAACTCATGAATGTAGCTAATACTGTCGAAGAATTTGTGCTTAAACTGATGTTGATATGTGGAAGCGTGTAAGACTTTAAAATTTCTTTTGATTTCCTCTTCATCAGAGAACGCAGTTGCAAGCATATTTGCAAAAATGTCGGTCATTGACTGTGGATTGGATCGCTTTGTTTCAAGATAATTTCAGTACTATTTTTGCAACGGACTCTAATTTTTTGGAGTCACCCGATATAGCTTTTTAAGGCGTTTGATAATTTATAGAGGCGAAACATTTAGGCATGAACTTTACTTTGCTATATAATTTTTCGTGGTTTAGCTTTTTATTGAATGAGCGTATTTTCTTCAATGGGACTGCATTTGTATCGATAGTCCGTTTTGTTTTTCTGCACAAAACATCTTGAAACTGAACATTTTTATATACGGAATATGATGTTCTATATATTTGTTCATGTGCTATAGATTTATTGCTTACGTACCTATGAATGAAGTAAAATAAAACGGAGTACATAAAATATGTTCATATACTTCTGCTTCTTGAGTTTTATTATATGAAACTTCATGCGTTTATGCTATTAAAATCTTTAAAATGTGGTCTAGTTTCAAAAGTATGCATTTAAAATGCACTAAAATTGTTATTTAAGCTCATAATTGTTATTTATAATATACATTCTTCTTTGCACACTATTCCTCTCATTTTAATCTGTAGTGTGCATTGATTATTGTCCCCAACTGCTCAGGTGTAACTCATTTGTAACTAAATTAACTTATCGGATAATACAAATGTGTATGTGAAGAAGGATCTTAATATTTTACAGGTATTAATGGGAACAAGCATCCTGATCAAAAAAAAAAAAAAAAAAAAATCATGCGTGGACCACATGGCTCAAGAATGAAAAGTGTGTTAAGTAAAGGCTACAAAACATTTATTTCCGGAGAAATCTCCACATTCCACTTTTAGGGTAGAAACTTACTCTTAGAGAATGTATAATACACGATAAATATGTATTTACATACAAACCCTATATTTACTCATGACATACAGTTCCATTTTACATGGTCGATGCAAATTTTCCTACAAGAATATACTCCATGACATTTTTGCCCCTTAACTCTCAGGGTTGTAAGAAACAGAACCGAAACTTGCATAAGGTCAGAGCTGCGTGATAATTCCGACAGGCGCAGCGTTGCCTGAATATATATTCTGCGCTCTAATTATGTTCTCAAGCAGTGTCGTTTTTGTGGCTGTTTCTATGCAAGAGCAGTGGTCTGTATCGCTTCCATTCCGAGACGCTGATTGCACACGAAAACCAACATAATGAGATGTATTCTTATTATTGTTATAAACTAATACAACGAAAACTAACAGTGCCATAATTCAAGACGTCTAATTAACTGTCATACAAAGTTATGAATTCTCTTATTAGTAGCGTCTGTGCCTTAATAAGTCATCTATTTAGTATAACCCTCTATTACATGGTATTGCAACAAAGATGATTATTCAAGTATCAATATATTTAAATGTGTTTTGTTGTTTCTTTCACATTAAACTGTACTTAATTATACAATAAAAGTATATGCAGATCTTTAAATCATAAATATATTAATTTTCAACATAATTATTATGCTTTTATTAAACAAAACCACAGAAATACAGTCCCGCCATCATCTGCACATCCCATTGCACCGTTTATTTTATGTTGGCCCTCCCCGTTCTTAACCACAAGCACGTCTTTAAATGGATGGCAAGTCCATTACGATCATGGCTATACGAACAGTTTATATTAAGGTACCTGATATAGAGATGTAGAAACCGCTTCAAGAATTATAAGAAGAGTGACATATGTAGCAAAATAATTCATGTCGTAGAGGATTAGTATATTATAACCATATTCAAAATGATTTATTAATTCGTATACAAAAATAAAATACTAGACTGTTGAAACAGTATTCAAGGACAATTATGTTTATTATAGCTAGGCAATAGGCATCTAAGTTCTTAAGCAGTTGACTTGAAGTTTTATACACTCAAACCATCTGCCAGTGTAAATAATATAAACAACGACGGCCAAGGATCACTGTTGGTCAGGTAAACACGGTCTGATGAGCGCTGTCTACAAACTCTAACAGACAGTACGAGGAATAGGGGAGTTTTCTGTTACCCTGACTGAAATCGATTAATAATATGTATATATTTCAGACTATATGACTTCGTCCTAGGTTTAATGCTTGGAAATTCCTAACCCTGGCAGCTCCATGGGCTTATTCAAACGATAACTGCGCCGTAATAGAAAGCAGAAGAGAAAAACAGAATTGACAAAAATTGCATTTTTTTAATTGATCTGTTGTTGGGTACACTATATTAGATTGTAAAAGGAGCTAGGGAATAAGCGATAAGGCTTGAAAATATTTAGAATTATCCAAAATAAGGAGAATTAAAAGTACTCTAAGTATGAATGAGGGAGATTACCATCAGAGAAGGGAATTTGGAAGGTCAAAGCGGAGAGGAGAAAGTTTGATATCGGAGACGTAATGGATCATTATTATTATGATTATGATGATGGTGATAATGATTAATAATAAAATTATCATAATTACTATTATAATTATTATTATTATTGGATTAGCGTTCTAGATTACAAAAAGGTATGATTTTGGCAATTTAATTATTTAGAATTGTCTACTTCATGTCGCCATGTGGGCTCTTTTCCAAATATTTCTAAACTGCGGTGAATTTAGTCTTTAATTCTACACGTTTTGAGCTGAACAAACATAACTTCAGTTGCTCTACGAATGTCTTAAACTCTAAATTAAGGCTTTGGTGTTTAAAATGATAATTTTCTTCTAAAACTTAGTGTTTCTAAAAATCATTTTATTCAACATAGGAACAGATTAGTGCAAGATTACTCTGAAACATTGTTATTTATAGTATTTAAAAAGCGATATTTTTATAATAATATTATAGAGATTCCCAAAACAGTATTTCGAATTTTCACTGCTGCAAAATCATTTAGTCCTAATAGGTGACGTCACCAAAATAATTTTAAAATTGCTTATGCTCTGCGTATCCTAAAATGTGGATGGTATTCCGAGCCGTGGCAATGAAATATCTAGTTCGATGTTTATCAGGCGATTGGGAATCCAGGAAAAATGAGCCAAGCTAGTAACGACATTTTAAATAACCGGCTCTCGAATGATGACCGAAATGCTACCATCTCGCTTGATGCAGGCACTGTTTTAATTGGGTTCTTATAGCAAGGGCATCAGCATTCGTTTGTCGCTTATGCAACAGTTAAGCAAAATAGAATTGAAAACATAAACGCACACACATATGAAACACAAAATATCATACAAACGCGAAGAATGTACAGAAGCATCGCAGAGAAAAAATATGTTAAAACAATACTTATGTTTAACCGGCATAACGCCAGGATGAAAGGAATTGGCCCCTTTAACGGAATCTCCAAAAATGAGTTAAATGTTTTCGAGTCATATTTTACGATTTAATAATCCCTTTAAGACTTCATGTGTTTATGGATAATAGTTTCACAGGGCTGTGTCGACTATTATCGTCTTAATTACAGAGCGAAACTTTAGCCTATTGGAAGAATCTACATTCACATGATTTTGTTTATCCTCTATTGCTTATTAATGAGTTTACAAACTGCTCTTACACAAACTTATTACATTCTCTAGTTGTATATACATACAATGTACATAGTAGTTAGAGAAGATATTGTATTCCAACCAAAATTTCGATGTCAAGATTTCCCCGAAAACATGTTTTGATGTCCCCTGAGTCCGAAAAAAGCATTTTTACTTTCTCTACCATGCATGTACCCACAATGCACATAGCAACTTGAAAATATATTGTATTCCAGTCAAAAATTCGTGTCAAGATTTCGCCGGAAATATATGTTTTAAGGTTTTCGAAGTTTTCGAAAATTTTGATTTTCTCAAAAATGGTTCTAACGTTTTAAGTTAGTTTTAAAGATATTTAGATGAAAATAAATTTTGCCTAACTGATACATCGTAAGAGACAGACAAAACTTACTACACAAAAATGTAGATCTTGTTAAAAAACATAATTTATCTTATAAAGTTTTTCTTAATTTTTACTTTCTCTATACGTACTATGTACATAGTGTATAGAGAATGTATTGCACTCCATCCAAAAATTCGATACCGAGATTTCACCGGAAATATATGTTTTAGGGTCCCCAAATTTCACCGGAAATATATGTTTTAGGGTCCCCTATATCCAAAAAAAGGCATTCCATGTGTCCATGTGTCCGTGTGTCTGTGAACACGATAACTCGAAAACGAAAAGTCGGTAACGTACCAAACTTGGTATTTAAGTTTAGTATCTTCCAGGGATGCCACACGAAGCTTTTGAGAAAAATCCCCCACCCCAAACTACCCTTTACATGGAACTTTTTTCGAAAATTTTGATTTTCTAAAAAATGGCTCTAACGATTTTGATTAAAATGTCGTATATTAAAGATATTTACCTGACGAAAAAAATGTATATCTTTAATTTTCTAGGAATAGCCTCTGAAGACTACTTTATTCTGGATGAATTTTACGAAATTTTCCATAGCTGCTAAACCGTAAGAGATAGACAAATACTTACCACACCAAAGATGTAGAGCACGTTAAAGCACACAATTTATATGAAATACATTTTTCTCCTAGAGTTGATCGTTTTTGAGTTATTCCTTATTTTTGATTTCACCTTTAGAAAGCTTATGCTTTTCTCACACAAGAATTTGTCAACTCCTGTCCATACAAACAAAGGAGCCTCAGTCACATAGCAACCAGCTTCCGACTATCACTTTAACCTATGATACTCCCTTATTTCGCTTCTACTTACAAGGAAGCAGGTAATAAGTCTATTTCTGCTAATTTTTTCTCAATTAGCATGAAGTAATTAGAAGCATAAGCTTTTTAACAACAATTTGTTGAAGAGCTGTGGAGAAAATCATGTGAATGGAACACATAATATTTTTCTTATTTTGTTTGTAGAGCTGGCCGTTTCTGGAATATTCCTTGTTGTTTTTTCACATATTTATACTTTTCTCATACAGGAATTTTTAAACTCCTGGCCATACAAAGAAAGTTGTAGTCACTTATTTCCTTTCTACTTACAAGGAACAAGTAATAATGCTATCTCTGCTAACGTTTTTCTTGATTAGCATGAAGTAGATGGAAGAAAAGATTTTAAGAGTAATTTATAGCAAAGATGTACAGAAAATTATGTGAATGGAACACATTAGATTTTTTTTATCCGGTTATACCTACAGCATTATACAAAATGCATTCCAAATGAAGAGGACTTCGCGAGCTATACCCAAAATATTCAAGATATACATTTGATTTGTCATGTAAATATATTTAATACATAGTACTTTAATCAAAACCGTTTTAAGAAAATAAAACATTTGGAAAAAGATTCTATCTAAAGGGGATTTATGGGTGGAAGGATTTCTCGTTGTGAGATTTTTCGAATGCTAAAATTAAACACCTAAAAACTTGGTACTTACCCGACTTTTGGTTTTTCATAGACTCACACAAACACATATTCACGGATATACACACTGGTCTGTTTCTAAAAATACTTTTTCTAGGAGCCGGGGTCATCAAAATAAGTATTTTGTGTAATCTGGTAAAGAATTGTTGGGTTAAACTGTTCTGTCTCTCATATAATTATGTGGTAGAGAAAGTGAAATTGAAAACACTGAAACAGGCGTACATGCGCTAAGGTCAAATGACAGTTTAGAATATTCACACCAGCATAGTGATTCTCACGCACCCCGGAAAATCAAAGCCTTTAGGCCACAGTTATCAGGGCATACAATAGGAGGCATGCAAAACAGGGAAGGGCCTTCCATCATTATTGACTTGCACCTCCTCTCCAGCTGCAATTTTCACGCGTGGCATAATACACCCCAGAACAAATGATGAGCAACAAGTTTAATGTCCCCATAGAGGTTTAGTGTTCCAATCGTACTCACTTCCACAGATTTTTTTCCATCAGTTCTCTGTTAAATATCATGCCATTACGACAATACGCCCATTACCAGCGAGCAAACATCCTTCACACACAAAAGCTGTGATTTCAAAGGAATAAACCCGCAATGCATGCCATTTCAGTTATTTATTTACTTTTGGTCATAAAAGCATAAATGAAATAAGCACCAACAACCACAAAAACAGCAGAAAAACGGCGTCTCAAAAGAAACATCGTTGAGGTAAGAAACCAGCTACACCCACCGAATCACCAAAATCACAAAATGAAGAGGCGGTGTTTGATGCCCTTAACAGCAAGGAGCAAACGTGGACAAGGTGTGTACCATGGATACAGAGAAGAAAACTTGCAAAATACAATAAAAACTATAAGTCAGTATGTTTCAACTCGACTCGTTTGACCGCGAGTACAGGCGCGTACTCGGCCACAAAAATCGGAGCAGAGCTGAAGAGGCAGCGTGGTAGCCAACCCGCCACTTGGCATAGGTCACATCACATTTGCGTCCTGAAACTTCATTTCCAAATCTTGATTCAGCCGTGACGATAGCTTGCCCTCAACGCTGCGCTGTATTGCATGTTGCAAATTAGATATTCTGTAAGTAGCGAGTTACTCAGTGCGCTTTTGGCGCGTATCTAAGTTGGAACAGTCTGTTCTATTTGAATAAGGAAGTTACTCAGTGCGCTTTTGGCGCGTATCTAAGTTGGAACAGTCTGTTCTATTTGAATAAGGAAATGAATGAGAACAACAAACACATAGCATGCATAAAGCATAAGAAGAACAAGAAATGTTGAAACACGTTACGAAATTCAACATGTGCCCGATGGTGGCTGTCATTTCGTTCTCGTGCGTGAAATACTGATCAATATAATGGTATCAATCGAATTTCATCGGAATTTAAAATAGCCGTGTCTTCTAAAATGTATTAGTGGAAACTACAGTTTTATACTCTTAATCGGTTTTAAGGAGTTTAGTGAATACAAAAGATTATTCTGTTTAAGTTGCAACTACTCTACTCTTCCATGAACTTCGATCACCTCAAATCAGTGACATTTGCTTCTGCCATGAGTAATCTTCCAAAATAGGTGGTAAATTTGAAATAAGACTTACTTCTATTTTTCAGCAATAACTGAAAGCGCCGTTCTAATTAAATTATCTCAATAACAATTATTTGGTCCTTTGGATCAACGAAAGAAAAAACTTAACACGTTTGCTATATTTTACAATATTCTATAGTCTTGGGTATGATAATCGCGTTCACGCCACAACACTTCAAGAGTTCAAAGTGTATTTAAGTAATTTCATGCGGTGACATGATAAATGTAATATCTTAGGTGGAGGTTGAGAAAAGTCAAGCCAAGTAAATTTCTGAATATGAGTCGAGTAAATTACTCTTCTATACACGTCATTGTGTCTTATTCCGAGAATTTGATCTAATGAGAAAAAACTATTACAAGAATATATGTTCAGATTACTGTATTAGAGTTTTAATTGTTTTAGTTATATTCAAACAATTTATGGTCAGAAGCATTTATTACTTATGTGTCATTTATATTAAATATATACACTGGGATTGTATTCTCTGTTATCTATATATTATATATCAAGCATATTTAAAAAACAAACATTTAAAAATATATCATAATTCTATTCTCACCAGAAAACTTGAGTATTGCATGGATTCCAAGTGTCAATTTTTTTTTACTTAAAGTTTTTGGAAAGTATTATAGTATTTAAGGCGTTGTTATCAATATGAGCACTATTTCCTTTCTCCTGAGATATTTTATTTATTTATCTGCTAGGCGATGAATGAATGAAATGCTTGAAATGATAATAAAGCCTTTATCCTCTTTTCCGGATAAGAATTAAACCTCATGCGAGTAAACATACTCTGGGATTCGAACTCTTGTCTCTTGAATGAGAGGAGACATGGCACCCCCAAACCACAGAGGTGGGTATTTTAATAAAACGGAGGATCATAACAATGGTAAGAGCAGTTCTGATCCATGGCTGCTCTTCCACCTGTATACTCTGAAGCGGGTCTTAAATAGAGTGGAATAGAGCACTTTGCAATGTTTCAAAGTATAAGATTCTAATTGATATTCTGGAGAATGTGACTTTTCTCCTACTCTTTACAATGACTACTGGTGTGCAATTATTTCCACTAATAAACATAAACATGTGATAAAATCAGAAATCAATATTAACAAATCGATCCAATACATCTCTCACAAACCAATCTACAACCCAATTTAAGTTTTGGAAATATTAGGCCGTAGTATTCTGGAGAGTACGGAATTAATAGAACATTAATAGGTAATATAATTAGGAAAATATATTCGCGGATCTTCATATTAAATGCAACTTCGAAAAAGTCTGGTGGCATATTTTATAATAAACAGAAAGAAATTATTGAGTGATTGTTCGGTTAATAATTGGTAAAAGTAGTTAATAATTTATAATAGAAAGTAATAGTTTGCTGATTTTTGCTGATGTGCAACATATCTACTTGAGTCCTAACCCGAATGATCACTAAACTGTGTGCTTTGTCAACACAAGGAGTCAAAGAGTCTTCTCTTTTTCCTTACAAAAAAAAAATGGCAATTGAGGAATCTATTCCAACCTTAAACTCTAGAGCCAATGCGATGATTTACATTAAGATGGAAAGAGAGAAGGAATGGAGGAAGAGAGGAAAGGAATCTTCCCTTAGATTTGTCAGGCAGCCATGCCGAGCAAGATTTTCACAAATAAATGGCCTACGAAAACATCCCAAAACCTTCAGTTGCTTGCTTTCTGTACAGGACTTGTATGTGAGAACGTGTTGCGACCGTAGATATGTGAATGTCTGGAAAAGCATTTCTCGCAGCGGAAAATAGCTTCGAAAGAAAAATACGATAAGCCGCTTTCCCTTCTCTATCTCAACAAACCTGCTTCATGCATAGGATTGGGAAGTTCGTGATTGTAAAAAATTGAACCTTGTTTGCTTTCTGTTGCCTACGCCGACGAATACCAACTACACAGCAGGAAAAATTTATGAAGCTTACTTTCGGAATATTTGCACAATGGGTCAGAAAGCTGTTCCCTACCTGTAATGCATCCCAGAATTTTAAATCAAGAAAACCTTTGGACGCCTTCTTAATATCGGATTCACGACTATTTTACACAGACAAAACTGTGATCACACTCACATGATTTTCTGTACTTAGTTTGCTACCAACTAATCTTATGAAAGCTTATTGTATTATCTACTTTATGCGAATCGAATTAAACATTAAAATAAATGGGCTTATTACTATATCCTTGAGAGTATAGGGGAATAATAGAATATACATTAGTCTAAAGCAATGGTTAAATCCTTTAAGTACGTGATGGTATTGAAATTAGGTTCTTTTTGCCTAGTCAGGCGGAAAGCATTAAAATGAAAAATGTGTAGGTATTGGAAAATATTAAGAAATGTCAGGATTAAATTTTGGCAATTATATTTTTCTCATAATGATGGTTAATTTTCTGGTAGCAATCTTTCATAGCATGTAAATCTGAGACACGGAAGTACAGTTTTCGTTGTTGGCCAGACACTAAATCAGTTATTTGCTACACATCTGGTAGGGATAGAATATCCCATATCATAGGCATTTCGTGTGAACCTGTTTACTGGCGGATGTCAGTTAAGCCTTATTATGATAATGCAAAAATATTGCTGAGTTCAGTTCAAAAAAACATATTTAAACCCCAGGTTTTGGTATCACTACGTATTTTAGCCAACGAAGCTACCGGTCTTCACGTCGATTGGCACCTCGAAAATAGTCGCCCTCCGTGGTGCAATAGTTAGCAATGCTAACTTCATATACGTAGATTTACGACAGGTAAAAGAACCTCAAGCCTGATAGAGAGGCCTCTGAGCAAAGTTAAGCGGTTTTCACGCCCCGGATAGAATGGGACGCTCAGAACCACAGCAGTTAAAGAGCGTCCATAAATAAAACGCCATTTCATTTGCACCCCGAAAGAGACTTAGATCTGTTTACTATTCACGAGTATTCTAAGCGCTTCAGAACATTTAGGCCAAGTCACATCTCGTCGATTCAGGTAAGTTACCAGCTGTACACCTCTACTACTTAAAACAATCTTTTATCTTTGTCTCTATTTTAGTAAAAATGATTATACATAATATTTATAGAATGGTGTGAATTATATAGCTCCATTTATGGGAATTTGGTTTTACATATCTCCAGATGTATTCTGCTTAATGGCTCCATTGCTCCTGTAAGTACCTTCTTAGAAAAATCTGATGTATTCCATTCGCATGACTTCTCTACATCTCTATAACAAGTTATCGTTACGAAGCTTATTCTTATACTTCATGTTAATCGAGATAAACTTTAGCCGAAAGCATTTAACATGAAGTAGAAGAATTAGCTTCTTGTAAGTAGAAGGGAAATAAGGGAGTACAATACGCTAAAACAATAGTCAACTATTTTAAAAGTTAGTTGCAATTGGATGAAATTCTTTTCTTTGCATTGCCAGGAGTTGAAAAATTCCCCTTGTGAAAAGTTTGAGTATTTTAAAACTGAAACCAATAATAAGGAATATCTCAAAAATCTCGGCGGAAGACGATGGATGTTTTTGGGCGTAAAAATCCTTAGCATGGCTTTTTTCGGAAGGGAAGTAAAGCCGTTGGTCCCGTGTCGTAGATTTACGGCACGTAAAAGAACCTCAAGCCTGATAAAAGAGGCCTCTAAGCAATATTAAGCGGTCTTTCACGCCCAATATAGAATGGGACGTTGAGAACCACAGTAGTTAAAGAGCGTCCATAAATAAAACTCCATTTACTTTTTATCTCAAAATGGTCTCCACGAAAAAATGTATGTGACATAAATTGTGTGTTTCAACGAGATCTACATTTTTTATGTGGTAAGTTTTTGTCTATGTCTTATGGTTTACTAGTTGCAAAATATAACAAAATTCGTCTAGAATAAAGAGGATTTCAGAGGCTATTGCCAGAAAGTTCAAGATATACATTTTATTTGTCATTTAAATATCGTTAATATATGGTATTTTAATGAAATTGTTACAGCATTATAGAGAAAATAAAATAGCTTAGAACTGAACCAGTGATATGTTTCGAATGCAATAACGGAGTTTTAGTACTAGACCATAAATGAGTAGACACGTTCTGCGGGTGGTAAATCGACATTGCCTTCCATATGTCATACGACATACTACGTACGAGCGTTGCAAGACGTAAGGGAGACGGATGTATGCTAGGAAGTATCGGTTACACAGCGAGTATGCTCACTGTTTAAGCCCAGAGCGCAATTACCGGTGAACGGTAACGGGAACCAGAAACAGGCAAAGCGTTCAAATGTGAGTATGCAGAATCAATGGCACGTTTTCCGGAGCCCGGGAATGCCAACAGAAAAGTTGGTCAATTTCGTTTTCCTCATTCCCTATCATAGCATAGCGAATGTTGTTTGTGCTTAGAGCTGTGTGCATTATAGAAGATAGCCAAGGAGGCTGAAACCAGCGTTGCTAAACAGCGTTGCTAAAATAAAATTGAGATGTCTTCCGACAGTAGTATAAGTTTCCATTAGCAATTTCTTTTCCGCTGTCGAAGTAGCGTTTAGTTTCAAAATCAGAGATGACAAACGCTTTCTCTTTTTAAACCGTTTACCGTATGGAATTTAATAGTTGGTTAACCTGTATTCAGACGAAATAAGAGTACTACATTACGATACATGTATGAAAAGTGGTTACTTGACTTATATTAATTCCAACCTTAACACGGCTTATTCCTTCACGAAGAACAGTTCTATGAAATTTAATTATTAATGAACTCCATGGAGAATTTAAGCTTTTAATTGGAAAGAAAAAAATCTGATGTGTTCCATTCACATGACTTTCTCATCTTCAGTGTAACAAATTAGTTAATAAGCTTATTCTTCTACTTACTTCATCTTAATCGAGAAAAAATTAACAGAAATAGTCTTATTACTTGCTTCCTTATAAGTAGAAGTGAAATATGGGAGTATCATAGGTTAAAGTGAAGTCAAAAGTTGATTACTAGGTGACTGAAGTTCCTTTGTTTGTATGGACACGAGTTGACAAACTCCTGTATGAGAAAAGTACAAGTTTTTTAAAGCTGAAACAAAACAAAAAAAAAAAACAACAAAAAAACAAAAAACAAAAATCTTAAAAACGATCAAGTCCTCGAAAAAAAATGTATATAACATAAATTGTGTGTTTTAATGTGCTCTACATTTTTTGTGTGGTAAGATTCTGTCCATTTCTTACGGTTTAGCAGTTATGCAACATGTCGTAAAATTCATCATAGTCTTCAGAGGCTATTCCCAGAAAATTCAAGATATACATATTATATGTCAGGCAAATATCTTTAATATGCGATATTTTAATCAAAATCGTTAGAGCCATTTTTGAGAAAATCAAAATTTTCGAAAAAAAGTTCCATGAAAAGTGTAGTTGGGGGTGGGGGTATTTAACGGCCTTTTCGTTTTTGAGCTATGCTGTCCACAGACACACACACGCACACACACGGACCTTTTTCCAAAAATGTCTTTTTGGATTCAGGGGGACCCAAAACATGTATTTCCGGTGAAATCTCGGTATCGAATTTTTGGGTGCAATACAATACCTTCTCTATACACTATGTACATAGTACGTGTAGAGAAAGTAAAAATCAATAAAGGATCTACATTCATTTTCATTTCTATCTTCTGTATTATTTTATATGATTTATGTTGTTCACACACACACACACACACACACATATAACATACGGATATTTGTATAAAGTGAGTTTTATTTTATTTATACAGGGAACCTGCAAACATACGAGATCGTATTAAAGATATTTACCTGACAAATAAAATGTATATATTGAATTTTCTGGGAATAGCCTCTGAAGACTACTTTATTCTGGGTGAATTTTACAGAATTTTGCATAACTGCTAAAACGTAAGAGATGGACAAAACCTTACTGCAGAAAACATGTACAGCACGTTTAAACACACAATTTAAGTTATATGCATTTTTTTTCGTGGAGTTGGTCGTTTTTAAGGTATTCCTTGTTTTTGCTTTCAGGTATGAAAAACATACTTTTCTCATACAGGAAGGAATTTGTCAACTTCAGTCACATAGCAACCAGCTTTTGACTATCACTTTAACTTATGGTACTCCCTTATTTCACTTCTGCTTACAAGGAAGCAAGTAATAATACTATTTCTGCTAAGTTTTTCTCAATTAGCATGATGAAAATAGAAGTATAAGGTTTTAAAAAAATTGTAGCAGAGATGTAGAGAAAGTGATGTGAATGGAACACATAAGATTTTTGAACTATTCTACTCACCTATGCACACGCACGGTCATGCATCTAGACATTATTTTTTTAATTCAGAAACTCAAAGTCCATATTTCCAGCAAAATCTCAACATGATGGAATACAAATACCTTACCTACCTATGTACATACATAATACTGGCAGAGAAAGTAAGATGTTATTGGCCAACGTCATAATATCCGAACGCACAATTTCGATGTTCTATATTATTGATATTGTCATCTAAATGCTTCACCGTTTCCATCATCGGTTCGTTGTGAATTTATAGGAAACTACAACACTCAACGTCTTTAGCTTTCCCTTATCGTTCGTTCCTATTCCCAATCTATGGTGAAATAACCTTGGAAACCAATAAATTCCGATTATCAAATTGTGGTTAGGACTTCTACTGCCCGCTCTCCATTGATTGACACTGCGCGTTCAGTTTCCCATTCCTTTCCCGGGCTTTACTGAAGGAGTTTACGAGACGCATGTGGTAGAATGAATAGGTTTGCCAAACGGTTGAGAGTTGAAGTGGTATAAGCCGCAACACACGAGATTTTGAACACATTGTTACTTTCTCCTCACGTACTATGCACATAGTGTATAGAGTAGGTATTGCACTCCACCCAAAATTCGATACCGAGATTTCACCGGAAATATATTAAAATATATGTTTTAGGGTGTATCCAAAAAAGCATTTTCAGAAAAAAGTCCGTGTGTGTGTCCGTGTGTCCATGTGTCTGTGAACACGATAACTCGAAAACGAAAAGTCCGTAAAATACCAAATTTGGTGTTTAAGTTTAGTATCTTCCAGGGATGCGACACGAAGATTTTGAGAAAAATCCCCCCACCCCTACCCTTTACATGAAAAAAAATACGAAAATTTTGATTTTCTTAAAAATGGCTCTAACGATTTTGATTAAAATATCGTATATTAAAGATATTTCCCTGAGAAATAAAATGTATACCTTGAATTTTCTGGGAATAGCATCTGAAGACTACTTTATTCTAAATGAATTTTACCGAAATTTGCATAACTGACAAACCATAAAAGATGGACAAAAACTTATTACACAAAAAATGTTCAGCACGTTAAAACACATAATTTAAGTTCTATGCGTTTTTTTCATGGAGTTGATCGTTTTTTAGATATCCTTTGTTTTTGGTTTCAGATTTGAGAAACATACTTTTCTCATACAGGAATTTGTCAACATCTGTCCATACAAACAAAGAACTTCAGTCACATAGCAACCAGCTTTTGACCATCAGTTTAACCTAAGGTACCCCCTTATTTCGCTTCTACTAACAAGAAAGCAAGTAATTAGACTATTTCTGCTAATTTTTTCTCGATTATATATATATATATATATATATAAAACTACACATTGACTTTAAATATTAATTAATGTTATATCCAGAAAATTACCTAAGTATATTCTTAAACAGCGGTATATAACAATTTAATACATATAAGTAAGTTTCAACGTGGATTATTAATTACATAACAAATTCCTCTAAATAGACTATAATTTCGCCAAATTCTTTAACTTTAGAGATGATAACTATTAATATTCTAGTATTAAATGTTTACAATACGAGTTTGATTAAAATACCGTATATTAAAGCTGTTTACATGACAAATAAAACGTATAACTGGACATTTCTGGGAATAGCCTCTTGACAGTTCTTCATTCTGGATGAATTTTTCTGAATTTTGCATAACTTGTAAACCGTAAGAGATAGAAAAAAACGCAGAACACAAAAAATATAGATCTCTTTAAAATCACAATTTATGTTCTATACCTATATTTTTGTGTGGAGTTCACAATTTCAAAGATATTCCTTGTTATTGGTTTAGGTTTTAAAAATACTTAAACTTTTCACATACGGGACTCTGTCAACTCCTAGTAATGTAAAGAAACGGATTTCAACCACATGGCAACCAGTTTTAAAAAACATTTGACTACCGCTTTAATCTAGTGTATTCTTATTTCCCTTCTACTTGCAAGAAATCAAATAATAAGACCAATTCTGCTAATGCTTATCTCAATTAGTATGAAGTAGATAGAAGAATATGCGTTTTACATAATTTGTTACAGAGATGTAGAGAAAGTCAAGAGAAAGGACATATCAGATTTTTTTTTATTGTTTCATTTTAATAACTCCCTTTAACATCTATGGTCATATCGAGATTTTTTACTTATACAACTCGTTGACTGTAGGTTCTTGAACAATGTTTTTTTTTTTTACAGATTTTCTTTTCTTCAAACACAACTACATTCACTCTCACATATACACTTCCAGACTGTGAGGGGATAGGGATGATTCGGTTAAAGAAAAATCCCCCGCTCCAGCCAGAAATCGAACCCGGGACTGCCGAGTGGAAATTCAGGTCACTGATTACTCAACCACAGAGGCAATTGTTGAATTGTTTTAATTTGTTTTGTAACGTTAAACGAGAAAGTTGTTGAAAACAGAAAAGCAAAATACGTTGTATGCATTTGACATAATTTTGAAATATGTACATATAGGTTTATTTTTTTGCCAATTTTGATAATTTTTCCTATTTTTGAGAATAATATGTTCTTTTAGCAACAAATAGGAAATGCATGTACATTCAATTATTTTTGCATTGAAAATGTACACTTATATTTTGTACAACTTACAAAAATTAAACTTAAAATTTGCATTTGCGTTTTCATAAAATGCAACTAGAAATTGTGAAACAAGGTTTAGATTTTCAAAGAAAAAGAGTTAGCAGTTACAATGCTTGCAGGATATAAATTAAGGTACCGCGCAAGAAAAAGTCCTGTTTGTAGCAGGACCAATATTCGAATTTCAATGTAAAAAGAATCTTGTATCTTACTTTGTTTCATCCCGAGTTAACTCTCCAAGAGCTAAATGTGAAATGCATATTAGAGAGCGGTCACTTTGAAAGCAGAACACATGAATCCCAATGTTATAGATACAGTAGAAGATAATTTAAAAGTTTTCTGCCGTATGATTGGACTCCATTATGGCAAAATAAGTTGATGATATAATAATAATGAAAGCTTTAGATCATTTGTTTGAACGTTGAAGGTTTATTATTAAACGAAGTATCCGTGAATTATATAATGTAATTTCAGCATTCAACCAACAAAATGCATTTAAAACTCTTCTCGTATTAATTCTGATTTGTTTCTTTGCTGCAAAGAATTTTGTGCCATTATTGAACAGCTAAGCCATAATATTAATGATAATATCTAATGCTCATACTGAGAGATTTTTCTCTACGTACAAGTTGTAATAGGCAGAAGAACAACTTGTCGTATGTTGCATTTTGGCGATATCTGATATGTAATATTTGATTATATTAATTATACTGATTTGAAACAAATCGATTTTAATTTGGAAATAAGGAGTTTTATTATAAATTTTAACTTAGTTACTTGTCAGCTTTCACTTGTCATGTCATTTTCATTAATTCTGCCAAAATTTAGCACAAAATTAATGCGAGTTCATGTAGAAAATTCAACACAAAGGCCACTAATAAAATTATTAATGCGAATTTTTAAAATAATTTTCAACCCAAAATCTTGCCTGTGCAGCATAAGTGACTGCTCCTTGGCAAGTATATGCGTATAAATATATTGCGTTAGCTTAACTTGTATGAGTGTATTGCATTTATATTACTTTCGTTTTCGTCCTCCGTGTTCTGGAGGTAACATGTTAGCCTATGGTACACAAGCACCTGCCGGAGGGCGATGGCTTTTTTCGGGCATAAACATCCTTAGCATGGCTTCCTTCGGAAGGGAAGTACATTCGTTGTTCCCGTGTCGTAGATTAACGGCATATAAAAGGTCCTCAAGCCTGATAAAGAGGTCTATGAGCAACATTAAGCTGCCTATCACATCGAATATAGAACGGGGCGTTGAGAACTACAGGATTTGAATAGTGTCCATAAATAAAGCTCCGTTTATTTATTTATTACTTATACTTGTTTAAGATTACCACTACAACATTCTTCTAAAATTATCACCTTCAACTCCCAATAAACCAATAATCAGACTCTCCATTCCCATTTAGTAGGTACTGTTAGAAAGAATATTTCAGCTGAATAAAAATCAGTAAACTCTTATAAGTACTTACTTGACAAGGAAAGTTAAAACTGATCAGTAAAGGTAATTACATATTTTTAATTGAATACTAGTCTACTTTTACTGATAAGTAAGAGCTCGAAAAATTTTCAGTATACACTAAATAAACAAATGAACAGCTGGATAGGAGGCCTTGCCATGGAGGAGCATATAGCAGTATGTTGTAACAATTTGTACGTGAGTATAGTCAAGTGCACTAATAACTGAAGGAAATCTAAAGCTTTTTGAATTTCAAATTTGAGGTTCGAAACTTTATCCAGTCACCTGCCTTTGCCTCAATTCTATTTGCCACGAAATCTCTGACCTTGCACACCGTGGAGTGGTGAATACCAAAATCTCCTACAACTGGTCCAATTAAATAGCGTAAACAAGGCTCATTTTCTGATGCGAACTTAATGCTCCACCCCTTGTTTTATGCACACCGTTAAGAAAATCGTTTGTTAAAAAGTTTACACTTTCACTTTCATACCTCAGAAGCTTCTTTGAATCACTGGGACCCCTTCTCTTATGGGTAAAAATGCTGCCATAGTTATTTGCAGCTACTTTTGCAAGCCAACTCTACAGCAAACTTAAAAATATTTCAGTAAATGCTTAACTCAACAAGTAATCACTGACTGTTATTGTAACAAATTTTAAGTATTTGCTGAAAAACTAGTAATTACTGAATAAGTAAAAGTAATAACTTATCAGTAATCAGTAAAGCCTGAACTGTAATTAGTTATATTTTATTCAATTTATTATCAGTATTGACTCAAATAATGTAAGTAAAAGAGTTTACTGGCTTTTATTCAATTGACCCAATATTTAATTAGCAAAACTTGCATTTATACAACATTCAACGACTTTGGCAGATAAAAACTGTCGCTTGGATAGATACACGCAGGCCTCTCCACTCGCCTGCTTCCACACCATCTCAATTTGCATAAAAAATGACAGCTGTGCTTTGAGACTAGAGTTTTCTGGTATTTGGCAATTATAAAGTTGGCTGAACAAGTTGTGGTTGCTTTAGAAGTACACAAGGGAGAAGACATCAATCAAAGGAAGAGTTCAAATGTCTAGCTTCCTAAAACACAGTGCCCAATGTCTACACAGAATCCCATTATGCCGCTGGTGATGTACGCAAGGCTCGGTGGTGCATGTAAAATCAATTCCCTACTATTCATTGTGCACTAGTGTTTGCGAGGCATAGGTTCCGATCCCTGAGGAAATTTCTCTTGAGGCAGAACTATACGTGAATACTGAAGTACGGAACAGCTGGCGGTTTACCAAGTCCCATGCTAGATATTTACACTGCAGGAAGTAATATCACAGTAAGTGCTTTGCAAAAGTCAAAAACCCTTTTGTAATATACAGGTGCACGAAAGTATGCAATGCTGCTTACAATTTCATATTTAAATATCACTTAAAGCTATATATATATATTTATATTATTGGACGTGCAGTACTTAGTATTTTGTCCATAGCTAGAACAATTGATATGTGTTCGAATTATATATTTTTCTTGAATGATAAATATTATATACATACTCATTATCACATTTTGGAATTTTAAACAAACATTTGTTATTTAAAATCAAAACTTAACGTGTTTCACCTTTTTGGCTGCTCTTAATTTAGAAATGATGTTCCTAGTGACATCGTTTACTGCCCAAACAATATCAAGTCTGTTGAGAGATATTGTATAATTCAACCTGTATATAATTCGGTTATGAACCATGCGTAATACTTCCCCTGCCATTCTATTTATCTTAATTTATTTTCTCTAAACAAAGAGGCGCAAGTTAAAACAATATAAAAGTAAACAGGGTACTTTAGAAGTGTTGAGTTAAATTTTAGTTGCTGAGTTTAGTTTTTCGATAAGGATTTTATGATTTGTGTCTTATCTTCAAAAGAGAAATATCGTGAAATTCTGTGCATCTCTGAATTATTTGAGCTTATTCAAATATGATCTAAATGTGGAAACATACACGCACACAACTTTAACCACATGCAAAGTTTACAAAATGCTTATTTATCAAAAAGCATTTCACATTTCTTAGAAACGCAAGAATTAAAGCCAATAGGCAGTATTCCAAGTCTTATGTTATTTCTCAAATTTCTTCAACCGAATAAACGAATGGTTCTATATAGATAAAGTAGGTAGGTATTGTTTGGAAGCTTTTCACATAGTTTTGGGAAAATAACCTCAAAACAATTATACAGTTTGACAGGTAAGCCGGTAAGCCACTCATTGTTAAGAAAATATATATCCAAACAAATGCCTTTACATAAATAATAGATGCAGAATTTTGGACAAAAAAGCAACACGCTTCTTGTTTGAATATAAAATGCAATGCGTCGACTCTGATACCCCACTTTTCCTTGAAAGAAATCAATAGTTCACCGTCATTTATCAGCACTGATCCTCGTTAACCGAATCAAATGTTTCTATCTACCACTAGATCCTTACTCATAAAGTCAAGAATGATTGTAGAACGTGAACTGTTTGACCTCAGAAAATGTTCAAGTGGTTAAGTCTCAGGTTACAACGTGCTACAAGATTGATGCAAAATCTTCAGGGGGGGGAAAGACCTATTACATTTCAATGCTAATGGATTTGTAATAGAAATATTACTGACGACCACTTGCAATATAATTTTTAGTGATGAGCCACTTCAGAAATTATGCATAACTTTTTTTGGACTCAGGGTACTTTTTCTGGGCACCTGAAAATATGTCCGTTTGTATTTATGTGTAAACACGGCTAGGACTTAAGGTAATATTATGATAACCCTAATCTAAACCTGGAAGATATAAAACGCTATAATTTATAATGTTGTTGGTAGAATGACGTAATACTTCTTGTGGTTTGAGAATAAATTAAGTCTTCTAGGCACCAGTAGCATTTTTAAACAATGATTACTATTTTAATAATTCTTCCTTGTGCCATCTAGATCGCAGATGTAATTTGGCTTTAGAAATGGGAAACTGTAGTCGGATGAGCATTTGTTAACTAAAATATTCTATAAGAACCAAGGGTAAAAATAAGGAAGTATGGGAAAAAAATAAATTTAAAAAATCTGATGTGTTCCATTCACATGATTTTCTCTACGTCTCTGTAACAAATTATTGTTAAAAAGCTTATGCTTCTATTTTCTTCATGCTAATCGAGAAAAAATTAGCCGAAATACTCTTATTATTTGCTTCTTTGCAAATAGAAGCGAAATAAGAGAGTACAATAGGTTACAGTGATAGTCAAAAGCAGGTTGCTATGTGACTGAAGTTCCTTTGTTTGTATGGACAAGAGTTGACAAATTCCTGTATGAGAATAGTATAAGTTTTTCAAAGCTGAAACAAAAAACAAGGAATATCTAAAAAATGATCAACTCCACAAAAAAGAAAAACAAATGTATATAACAAAAATTGTGTTTTTTAACGTGCTCTACATTTTTGTGTGGTAAGTTTTCGTCCATCTCTTACGGTTTAGTAGTTATGCAAAATTCCATAACATTGATCCAGAATGAAGTAGTCTTCAGAGTCTATTCCCAGATAATTCAAGATATACATTTTATTTGTCAGATAAATATCTTTAATATACGATATTTTAATCAAATTCGCTATAGCCATTTTTAACAAAATCAAAAATTTCGAAAAACGTTCCATGTAATGGGTGGTTAGGGGTGGGGGATTTTCTTGAAAATCTTCGTGTCGCATCCTTGGAAGATACCAAACTTAAATACCAAGTTTGGTATTCAATGGTCTTTTCGTTTTTGAGCTATGCTGTCCACTGACACACACACACAGACGGGCCTTTTTCTGAAAATTCTTTTTTTGTATTTAGAGGGACCCAAAACATGTATTTCCGGTGAAATCTCGGTATCCAGTTTTTGGGTGGAATGCAATACCTTCTCTATACACTACGTACATAGTACGTGTAGAGAAAGTAAAAAGAAAGAAAACTAGATTTGAAATGGTTTGCGTATGGTATAGTCCCCTAGTTTTCATTTCATATATTTACTAAAACGTTTTTGACAGTATGTGAAACCTATAAAAAGAGATTTTCATGCTTATTATACCTGTTAGTACTAGCTTGAGAAGAGTAGAAAAACTGGATTAAATCATACAGAATTAAATAAACGTACACAATTAAACATCCAAAATGCTATGAATATAACACTAAAAGCTTTATGTGACATATGAATTTTATTTTCGTTTCACTACTGGTAGTAAACAAGTGATTATAGAACATAGACCGGTTTTACATGTATACCATTGTAAAACTTTGGGGGTCCTCACCACAGCCAAATATCAGGAAATGCGAGGCATGCCGACTAACTTGTGTTTCGGGTTTTACTTTAAGCTGCAGGTTGCCTTTGTCTGCCGTTTCTTATTGACGTAATGCCCACTTAGAAGTGGATTCCTCCGACCCTGCCAGGTGGGCAGAGGCCAGTAATTAGTTCACCAAAGAGCGCCACACGTGTAGGAGTTTCGTACGCCTCGCCTGACGACAAGAAACCGGAAAATGTAGAAATGTAAATTGCATTTTATATTAAGGTGGAAGAAAAATGGGAGCGTGGGACAAAAAAGTTTCCTCCTTAGTGACAAAAGTTTGCAAGCGAATGCACCCTCGGGGCCCATGCTCGCATACATATGTAAACTGTGTGTACACCCCCATCAAAATTAATGGGGCACTTCATTTTCCTTTCTCGACGTCTAGAAAACCTACTTAATAGTGAATCTTCCTTTTATACTGTTCTCACTTCTTCATGTTTCTCCAACTTCTCTTAAAGCAATTTTCTTTCTGCTGCTCTCCTACCCTCGGCCACCAAAATTCCTTCACGTTTATTTCTCCATTTTAGTTGAATATTTAACTAATTTTTTATAGTGCTATAGTGTAGAGGTCTATGGTCAAATACTAGCAGAATAACTTTTACTAATTGCCCAAATAAATAATAATAGTAATACTGGCTGGAGTATAATCTGGGCCGTGGTCTACCGGCCCATAAGCCCGGATTATACTCCAGCCAGTATTGACACCGGCCGTGAAAGCCTAAGAATTTCAATAGTAATAATAATAACAATTATAATAATAGATCAGCAAACTTTTAACAAAAAAATACCTAACCTATATTCCAAGAAGACAATATTTGGGGATTATAAAGGATCAGAAGGTCAAATTAAATTGAAGGCAACTTTATAAACTTTCATTACTCGCCATAATATCTCACACCTTGCATACTTTTCAACAAATGCAACAATTTTAACTTATTCTTTTATCCACCCCATGTTAGTCAAGATAGACATTAATGAAAAAGTCTTATTACTTATTTTCTTGTAGGTATATGCTATATACACTCAGAATATATTAGGGAATATACTCTGCTAAATTGGTAATCAAATCATATTGAAATTCGGTTATCTTTGAATGGTCAGGAGTAAAACAAAAGAAAAATGAGTGACAAATTACCTTTTGACGAAAACATAAGTAGGTAACTATTGTAATATTTATACACATAATCTGGAATATCTCGGTCTACATTTATTCTGTAGAAGATTTTGTCTCTCTCTTACGATTTACCAATTATACAAAAGTTATTTAGAGCGAAGAAGGCTTCAGAGGTTATTAATAAACATTTTTGAAAAATATTCCATGTAAAGGTAGTTGGGGTGGGGGAACCTTCCTGAAAATTTTAGTTCGCACTTGAAAGATAAATAAACTTAAATACCAAGTTTGGCACTTAAGCGACTTTTTGTTTTTCACTTACACACATACAGTGTCTGCGCAGTGTTTGAATGATTAGACCACTCGCCTCTCACCCAGGAGGCCCAGGTTCGATTCCAAACGACTGCATGTGAGATTTGTGGTGGACAAAGCGGCGCAGGAGTGGGGTTTCTCCGGATTCTCCGGTTTCCCCACCATCGCATTCCACCGGTGCTCCATGCATCATCAGTGTCATTGCCTGCGGTGCCATATGTAGTGAAGGGGGGTTAAACACTATAAAACACACACACACATCTTTTTCCAAAAATGCCTTTTCTTGGGTTAAGAGGCCCTTAAAGTAAATTTCCCAATATCCATATGCTTCTCAAATGAGAAGTTATCATTCGTTTTCCCTTTTTATGTTTTATTTGTTTTCATCCTCATCATACAAATAGAATGGCATTTCAAGGTCATCACATAGCAGGGAGCTCTAAACTTGATTATCGATGTAGCTTAGTATATTTCCTCACTGGCCTTGAACCTATGAGAAAATATTTAACAAGAACGGTTTGGCAAATGTTTCTCGCAACTTGATTTAGCATAAAATGGACAGAAAAGAATAGTTTGCTAAAAGATAAGTTGAGAAAGTCAGTGAATGTAACACATCAGATTTATTTACACATGTAAAATAGCAGTTTTCAAAATATTCATTGTTATTTGTAGTCTTACGCTTTGCCATGTGTAAGTATATCTTCTGAAGAAAAATTAAACTTTGAGGTGGTGTTTCTTTACATTATTTGATATATAACATTTGAATCTTGTTTTTTAAATGTGATTTCTAAGCACCTATTGCTAATTTGAAATGATTTCTAGGCAAGTCATTATTACTCAAACTCGACAACTCTGGACATCAGGGCAAACTGCGTTTGTTTCATAATGTAAAAAACAAATTCTTAATCTTTTATTTGAAACCCTTATAATAATAGTACAAAACCATTTCTTGGTTAAATCCGATTATTAAAAAAAAAACTACCCTTTCATGTATATCTTCTTTAACCCTTTATATACTAGCTGTATCGATAGGCAATCTAAACATAAATTTATTCACTTACGAGACAGAACTTTGGGGGAAACTTATAGGCAACACTATGGCTATCACGATTTTAAGAACCTTATTTTCAACCTTACTCATAGAATGCACCCAAGCAGTACCAGGCATGACACTTAATATAATATATAAAGTATATGCCTGAAAAATTTGGTGTTCCATTCAATGACTTTCTCTACATTCTGTAACAAATTATTGTTAAAAATGTTACACTTTAAGTTAACAGAGATCAACATTAGCAATAATGTTCTTATTGCTTGCCTCCTTGTACATAAGTACAAGGGAAATAAGGGAGTAGACTAGGCTAAAGCGATATTCAAATCACTTAAAATCTGGTAGTTATGACTGAACTTCGTTTCTTTGCATGGCTATTATGATTGAAACATTCTCGTATGAGAAACATTTTAAGTATTTTAAAACTTAGACCAATAACAGAAATATCTCGGAAATGGTTAATTCCACAAAAAATGTATATAAGATACATTGCGTGTTTTAACCAGATATACTTTTTTTTATGCAGTAAGTTTTTGTCTATCTCAGTATGCAAAAGTCATCCAGAATGAAGAGGTCCTTGGAGACTATTCTCAGAAAATTCAAGTATACATTTTATTTGCCGTTTAAATATCTGTAATATACCATATTTCAATCAAAATCGTTTGAGCCATTTTTGAAAAAATCAAAATTTTATAGTTTTTTTCCCATGTAGAGGGTAGTTTGAGGTGGGGGATTTTCCTTTAAATTTTCTGTTGCATCCCCGAAAGATACTACATTTAAATGCCAAGTAATTTTTGAGATATCGTGTTCTTTCTTTTCTTTTTTTATCCCCTATTTACATCCCCCCCCCTGTATGATTACTGGTTTTACTGTTTCTTTACACAAACATATAACACCCATGCCCAAAGCGGGACTCGAACCCACGATCCCCTGCCCACGAAGCACCAAAGCTTGACGCCTTAGCGAGCGTGGCCATGGGGACCGGCTCGTGTTCTTAAGACACTCTGACACACGGACACACATACGTACCATTTTCTGGATAAAGGGACCTTAAAACGTGTACTTCCGGTGAAATATTGGTTTCGGAAGTTTTGTGTGGAGTGCAACAACTTCTCTACCGATGTATTAAGTACCAAGCAGGGAAAGTAATAAGTTACGCTTAATTGTTTAACGCTTCATTGAAGTATTAATCTGGGATCAACAAATCAAACTGCATGTGCCTTCTGTTACACGAGTCAAATTTAAATATGAGGGTTCATACCCCATCTACAGAGTTAATCTCTTTTTTCTAATGCCCAATAAAAGTATATAAGCTCTCACAATTTTCACACGTTAATATGTAATGGGTAAAACGAGCTTTTGCATATGCATGCATGTTATATTGAAGGGTCACATTTAATACTTTCTTGCATATCTTTGCATTTCGAAAGAACTATATTAAGATAGACTAATTTTATTTTCCATAATCGAAAATTTTGAGGGTTTAGGTGAAAAATGTGTATTTTATTTTATTTTGCATGTAATTACATATTTTGCCCATTTGTACATTTTTATTTAAATTTCCATTTCAAGAAATTTAAGTGAGAAACGTGTTTACGGCCTTGAGCAAATTGATTGATTTATTTTTTTTTATAGTGTTTAACGCCCGCTTTTACTACTTGTGGCATCGCAGGCGATAACAGTTGTGATACATGGAATGAAGATGGAGCACCGGTGGAATGCGATGGCGGGGAAACCGAAGAACCCGGAGAAAACCCGCCCCTGCGCCGCTTTGCCCACCACAAATCTCAAATGCGGTCGCTTGGGATCGAATCCGGGCCGCCTAGGTGAGAGGCGAGTGTTCTAACCACTCGGCCACGGCGCGGCTATATTATTTATGTGTATGCACAGTATATAGCTGCAATTTAAAAAAAATAAAAGAATGGCAATTGAAACATGGTGAGTGGAAAGAGATAGCAATATATTCCACACGGCAGCTGGCAATCTTTAACTGCCTAATCTCAATCTCTGTGTGCAAAGTTTTCCTTTGTTTCCTAACTCCCGAAAGCTAGACAAGTAAGGGTGGCGAAAGATATCAGCATATTTTCCATATTTCACTGCCAAAAAACAAATACAATAGTAACAACACAATTACAACTGATACTGAGAGAGTATTAGACAGTAAAGGATGACTGTGACATGAGTTTCTAGTACTGGCTCGTCAATAACGCAGTCCATCTCCTACATCAGTCAAGTGGCAGATAAGGTCATGTTTCAACACAGACCTCATGTGCTGTAGTTTGTTTAACAGAATATGGTTAACAATTTAAGGTATTATAATATGTTATGAAGTGCTTGGTTTATCAATTAGCGAGAACTATATATGATGCCATGTGTTTAGATCAGGTTTGGTTCTAAGGGTGGAGAAATCTCTTTTGGAGTGATAAGTTTGATATTCAATTTACGCCTATCATTTCTTTCACATGCATCCATTATTGAATTTAACTTCACTTTTGACGTCAGGAAGACATATATGTGCCATTCACAATTAGAAGGTGAGCAGATTACAATGAAGGGTAAATTATGCATGTAGCTGATGCCTCAAGAGTTTCACGATAAAGCTACATGACGTGGTCCATCTACTTTACGCTGTAAGTCCCTTATCACGGTAATGGCTCCATGTGATTGGTTAGCCTTTCAACTCAGCGATTCCAACGGCCGGAAGTGCAATTTGGAGCGAACAAAGCGGCGCTTGAGTACTTCAGCTTCCTACTCCCTCATTCCGTCAACTGCGCTATGTTCACCACCAGCCTTCTGAAGATCTAATAAGTACAAAGCTATCATAAACTTTGGCCAAACTTATGAAGACCATGAAGTTTAGAACGCCGGAAATGATGTTTTCAAAGGCTAAGAAAACAGTTTAAACTACATTATTATCCATTCCATAGACCTGAAGATAAATCTCCACGTTTTATAGGCCCGGTATTTTGTGAATTTTACGGCAGAAAAAAAAAAAAACGTATCCTTTATAGATTTGGCAGGTATGAATTATCAATATTCAATGTCTATCGTAAATGTTATTGAAAACTTCCAACAGAAATCATACTTACATACATTCTTACAATTTTTTAATACCTAACTTAGAGTTGCTATTTTTATTTTTCCCATTACTCTTATTTTTTTTCTAACCTCTTTCCTTTTCCATATTCTTGTTAATCATTCCTAGCCATTTCTCTCCTGACTTACCCAAAAAGTTACCTATACCTTTTGTATTTTTCTCAACTTTTGTGGACAAAACCTCCTGATCACTATTTCATCGTCCAATCTTTCCATTTTCGTTGTCAAATTTGATCTCTCCATATCTTTGTTTGATTAAAATATAGTGTACAATGGAAATGAATGTTAATTTCTCCGCACATTGTATATTTTCTTACATCTTAATCATGACTTATGCCTTTCAAGTTTTTAACCCCTGTTCTCGTCCATGTTAGTCCTCTCCCTAGTTTGTTGCATATCATTTTTCCGTTTACCAGAATATACCCTGAGTGAGCTGTTTCTGCAAAAATTGTCCACTTTTTTCAATCCTCTGTTCAAATTTAATTGATTTAGTAATCACAAATATTCATTTGATACAAGATATTAATCCTCCTTCAAACGGATAGGTACCGAAGCGAATTTTTAAAAGAAATATGCATAGTATCAACATGCATTTTATAGCTTGCTGTATAGAACACGCTAATTAGTGGTTCTTTTCTATCACTGCTTACTCAAGTGCGCCAATGGTAATCATTGAATTCTATAGAAAAAATTATTTTAATAAGAACGATTATTGGGTTTATAGTTGTCACGTATTCAGTTTCTAGATATCATCATCATCATCATCATCGGAATTTTATACGGTTATACAGATTTATGGATATATTAATATTAGCATTAACAAACCCAAAATGAATACTGAATGGGCGTTTCTAATCCTTTGGGTTTGGAAATGTAGCTGCTAGGACACTAAATTTGTGCAAGTATTTTGATTCTGACGCAAAATAATCATAATTTTTAAATTTTAGCAGAACTCATAATTTCCCTATTTTTATTCCAATCATAACTTTACTGAGTGTTAAAATACTTACTTTAATTTAAATAAAATATGCATGCTATATGATCAAGGCATTTTGCACAATTTAAATGTTTAAAGTTATTTCTTATAGAACGTGACTGAGAACGACACGATTGATTTAGTAAACTAATGCTCTGTTTATTTTGTATGTCTGGTGTGCTCATGTCAATAAAAAAACAACAAACAAACAAAATGAAAAAAAATAAAAGAAAGGAAAAAAGAATGGAAAATAATAAACATTACATATTATGCAGGAATAGATAAATTAATTTAACTGCTCTCAACAACATTTTTTATGATTTTTCTCGAGTTGCTAATTTTTTTTTTTGGTAGTGTTTAACACCCGCTTTAACTACTTATGGCATCGCAGGCGGTGCTAATCAGTTTGAAACTAAAGAATATTTACATTTGTCAATATGCAGAAGTTTCTAGGTGTTTTCAGAAATGTCCCATGGACGCCAAAAAGAAGTAAAAAATGTAGGGTATGTCTGGGTTTATGAACGTCTGGTAACCCTGGGCTAAATAAGATACTGTTGGAGGGGTCTCGGCACTGAACCTGAAGTTATTGTAACCACCCCAGGAGGGAGAAATGAAGTGAGGATACACCGAGCGGCCGGAACCAGGAGCGAAAATAAATCTTGATAAAATCTTAGCAAAAAATTCTAATAAAACATAACGACAAGCACAGCAATGATAGGGTCCCTATGGATTCCAGCTTGAAGCAACCTGACAGTCGAACATGTAGACCGGGCCCTAACCCCCCCCTACCCCGCCCCGAGCAGCATCCCGGCAATCAGCCGAAATCTGGGTCGGAAACATTTACTCAGAGCATCCTTTTTCCCTACAAAGCCACACCGAGCACCATCGCCGTCACTTCGAACCCTGAAAGAAACCAACGGGATGAAGGAAACGACATGGAGCGACAGGAAATTAGGAGAATGAAAGAAATCGATACAGTATTCGCCTGGCGACGAGAGGAAACTCCGAAAACACCCATGGCTCAGGTAGGCCGGCCACGAGAGGCAAACCCGGACCTCCCGAATATGATTCCGCTCGATCTGGTAACCCTAGTTTTAAGGGAAAATCCCGAAGAATAGAATTGTTGTTTCTTAGATGCGCAGACTTTCTGAAAACATAAATTATATATAAATTCAGATGCCAACCAAGATCTAACAGTCGCCCTCCAAGGTGTAATGGCTACCATGTAGCCAAGGTCGCGGGTTCATACCCGGCGGAGGATGGATTTTTTCGGGCGTTAAAATCTTTAGCATGGCTTCCTTTGGAAGGGAAGTAAAGCCGCTGGTCCCGTCTCCTAGATTTTAGGACACATAAAAGATCCTCAAGCCTGATAGAGAGGCCTCTGAGTAAAATTTATCGGTCTTTGACGGCCAATATAGAATGGGACGCCGGGAATCTTAGTAGTTAAAGAGTGTTCATAAATAAAAAGTCATTTCATTTTGTCGAGATCTAGTAAATGAGTACATTTAGATTATGTCATAGCTGAATTACTTTTCGCAGCTCATCTACTTCCATTTACAGCCACATGTTTCTGAAGGCCTCATACAGGACATGTGCCATAGGGAAAGCTACCGATACAGGCGTCCTGCCTGGAATAATATTAAATATCTCTCACTGCCAGGCAGCCGTGCGAGAAAATCAAGAGAATATACCTCGACGTGAGGTTCCCTTTCTTGATGGAGGGGATGAGCAAACACACACTGACAGAAACAAACGTGCTGTGTAGAATCATAACACAAAACTGCCACAGAAACAAAAACATACGTGACGGGTCATATTTCCACGTCCACCACCAGCTCCATGTAATCATGTCAGTTTTTCTTTCAGGGAACTACATTTGTTATCAATATTTCAAAGGAAAAATGTTACATTTTTGCATTTCGTGGTCTCAGCACCAAAATATTTAATAAACATACCTGAGTTAGCTTCAGCATAGAGCTATGCATTGTGAAGCCAGGCATCCAACAGGATTAAATAACAGTTTAAATATGATTTTTTAAAATACATTTTTGGAAAAATGGATGATGAATTTTGTAAATACAGGTAAGAGATGCATGAGCTGGGAAAATCTGAATATAAGTAAGCACATCAAAAAGTAAATTCAAATTAATATATTTTAAACGTTTTTTAGAAAACATCTTCATGAAAGCATTATGTTTATTAAATGCCTTGCCTAGATGATTGGCAGCGTCGTTAACAAACAATTTTATTTTGGTAGTGTTTAACGCCCGTTTTTACTACCACAGACGGACACTGGTGATACATGGAATGAAGATATGAGCACCGGTGGAATGCATGGCGGGGGAAACCGGAGAACCCGGAGAAAACCCACCCCATACGCTGCTCTGTCCACCACTAATCTCATATGCGTTGTTTGGGATCGAACCCGGGCCGTGTAGGTGAGAAGAGAGTGGTTTCGGCCACGGCGCGGCTATTTTTTTTTTTAGATACTATTATTACTGAGCAGAGACTTCGAGTGTTTCATCGTCTGCAACTGTTTGCTCTTATAGTACTCCCTGAACTTATGGATAGACTGCATCTTTCAAGGTGCTAATTACCATAGTAGTAAAACACCCTTAAACACCAACCATCATCATTATCATCGTCATCATCAGCTTCATCATGGATCTTTTAACCGCACTTTTTCATCGACACGATTTACTTCCTATCTAACAATGCTTGATTTTCGCAAAATTGGCTTCTCATAACCCCACTTAAGAGGGTACACACGCAATTGTCCAACTTCTATATGATGAATTTGCGGAAGTATTTTGACTGCATAAGTGGCTTAAAGGTTGATTCATTTTTATCTGCATGTTGACAAGCTTGAGATTGTTCAAGAAAAACTGAACGAGACAAGCTTTTGTAAGCCGCGAGTTAGCACTTGGTAGGAGAGAAAAATACCTGTGCACTTGTTTCTTAGCTACATGATTGCCGAACTTCGAAAATGGAATCTTGAATTAGTTACTCAAAGAGTACATTAAACATTACCTAAATCAGCCTGGTCTCTGGTATGAGATTTAACAAATGATATGATAAGGTGAAAAATGACGCAATTTTAATCTGAGAAAAGTTTGCATTAACAGCATTTACACTGAATGCTAGGTTCTCTTTTGCTTCTTGTTCTTTTTAAAACTAAACCAAAGGCAGTCAAAGCAAGCGCATTGTTCTTTGGAAAGGGATCATTTCCACATTAATGTCGCAAATTGAGCGTCAATTTTATAGTAAAAATACACCGAAAACAAAATATCCGAGTCTCGGCTTTCTCCCCCATAGGGTCTCTGTTCCTCGGGAAAAAATTATAAAGTTTTAAACGTAACGAAATACCTAAGACCTGTCTTAATCAACTGCCTGGTACTATACTGCTATGCCAGGCGCTGATAATGGACTTTGCGCGCACCGAGGCTACAAGTATTTGTGCGCAAGACCATATTAAATATAACTTGTAACCAAGAGCCATTTATGCAAGATAATATCAGGCACAGATAGTTTTATGCTTTCCCAGTAATAGGTGGCTAAAAATGGAGAGAAAAATTGCCCATTTTTGTAAGTTCTCTCCTTTAGTATTTTTAAACACGAGTTTGCAAGGAATTAAATATCATTAGTGAATCATTGCAATTTCTAAATTTTATTCTTGTCGAACTTGGCCTATTGGAGAGAAATACCAAGACACGGGTCTCTTTATTTTCAAACTATTTTTACTTTCTCTAGCCCCATATGTACAATGTACATAGTGATAGAGAAGGCATTGTAATGCACCCAAAATTTCGATACCGAGATTTTATCGGAAATATGTGTTTTGGGGTCCCCTGAGTCCAAAAAAAATGTTTAAAAAAGGTCCGTGTGTGTGTCTGTGGACAGAATAGCCCCAAAACGAAAAGACCGTTAAATACCAAACTTGGTATTTAGGTTTAGTATCTTCCAAGGATGCAACACGAAGATTTAAAAAAAAATCCCCCACCATAAACTACACTTTACATGGAAAATTGTCGAAAATTTTGATTTTCTTAAATATGGCTCTAACGATTTTGATTAAAATCCCGTATATTAAAGCTATTTATGTCCGAAATAAAATGTATATCTCGATTTTTTGGGGAATAGCATCTAAAGATCCTTTATTCTGAATGAACTTTGCAGAATTTTGCTTAACTGCTAAACCGTAAGACATAGAAAAAAAAACAACTACACGAAAAACGTACATTACGATAAAACACGCCATTTATATCCTTTAGTTTTCGCATAACGATAGCTTTTAAAACATTTGACAATCACTTTAGCAGAGCGCATTTCCTTATTCCCTTCTACATATAAGGAACTAAGTAATAAGAACATTCTGCTAATATTTATCTCGATTAGCATTGTGTATAAAGAAGAATAATCTTCTGTAGGAGGTGTGTAGAGCAGCTAGAGAAAGTCACGTGAATGTAACACATCACATTTTTACTAATAAAATCCAAACCCGATTTGTAACACAAATGTGATGTTGAATTTGACATGTTCATAGCAAAGACCAGTGTCGTTCATTTTGTGTCATATAGCGACGAGTCAAATTATGTGTGATTCACGCGAGCTTTTTAAGTGAGTAGTCGCCTTGAGTTAAAAAGGAAACTTTAAGATACTCTAGATAGTTATAGGTATACTGAATCACATTATAGCTATACGAAATTTGTGTAAATCTTTGAAATGCAAGACAAACTAGTTAAACTAGAAATAACATGTTTGTAAGACTGGCATTAGATATACAGATATTTGGACATACACATTGTCTGTCGGCGAATTTCAGTACATATTAGATAGTGTTAACAATTGTTTTCAAACCATTCAGATACAGAAGGCCACATAACTTGAGTAGAAATAAATTCCGTATATTCTGGTGAATTATAATCACAGATTTGAGTTCATCTAAAGATTTTTTCGCAGAGACTAGATTAAATGATTGGAGATCTTTAAGGAGTTCCTCTGTTTTCCCAAAATTACGACTTGCGATGTTGAACGGGGTTGTGACAGTAGAAGGCAATCATACACATACGGAGATGGAATTTGTTGACATTTATACAGAGCCCAGAATATTCTCACAAATAGCTAAGCATGAACAATTTAGAAAGTTAGCTTCGGGGAGCTATCTGGAGCTGACCAGTAAATCCCGGACCAATGCATTTCCTAACATTTTAACGCGATAACAATAAGGGTTGGAATGCGGTGCTTGGAAGTGAGGGTTGGGTGGAGGTTGGTGGCACTCACTAAGCAGAGTTTATTGCTACCGTTGATATTTGAGAGTCAAATAGTGAACCGTGTTTATAGTTGTGGAGATATATGGAGTGATCAAATTTAATGGGCATTTACTTCATGAATTGATGACGTTACTGTTATAGAGCGAATCTCTATCGCAGCCGAATTGTTGTGAGGATCTGCTGAAAGGAGCAGTAAAGAGTAGTAGAGTCCGACATGGATGAATCAGGGCCTTTGGTAGTCTGAACGTGAGTTAATTCTACACTTGTCAGGGATATAACGCACCTTTTGTGTTTTAAACGTCAGTTATTTCTAAGACCTACAACGGTTGTAGCAGTGCCTCTCGTGGGCTGAACGAGAATTATTTTACACATGGATGTCTTTATGGTTGTGACAGCGACTTTATTTGTCCCATACGACTGTTTCTTTCCTCGGTCTTTTTGTTTGCATAGTTATATCAACGTACCTATATATATATTTATAGGGCTTGTCACGAAAACAACTGAAATTCAGGGAAGGCGCAAATAAATGCATGCACGCAGAATGAGCATGGTAATAAGCGTTCCTTGAATAATTGAAGTACCAGATCGAGAATACGTATCTTTAGATCATAAAAATATGATGCTCGGTCGTGAAATTCATTCCACTGCAATGAAATTGACGGTTTGCAAGCACGTGGAACCGTCCTATGTCAAATCTGCCAATCGTCCATGTTGTTTAACGTCGGCTTGGCAATACTCTGGTAGGCATTAGTTTGTCTTGGTGGTTAGATCGGGCCCTGGAAGTTTCTTACTAGTTTCTTAAATGTCCGGTAAATAATGCTCTGGTAGGCATTATTTTCTGTTGGCCGTTAGACTCTGCATATTAAAAATATTTACATGACTAATAAAATGCATGTCTTGAATTTTCTGGAAATAGCCTCTGAAGGCATCTTTATTCTGAATGAATTTTGTGGAATTTTGCATGACTGGTAAATCGAAGAGATAGACAAAAACTTACAGAAAAAATGTAGAACAAATTAAAACACACAATTTATGTTATATGCATTTTTCCTTGGAGTTGACCGTTTTTAAGATATTCCTTGTTATTGATTTCAGTTTTAAAATACTTAATACTTTTCTCACACGGGAACTTATCAACACCCAATCACGCAAAGAATTGGATTTGTATACCATAGTAACCACATTTTAAAGCATTTGTCTGTTGGTTCAGTTTAGTGTATATCTTTATTTCCCTTCTACTTATAAGGAACTAAGTAATAAACCCGTTTCTACTAATGTTTGTCTCGATTAGCATGTAGTAGATTATTAACAACAATTTGTTGCTGAGATGTAGAGAAAGTCATGTGAATGGAACACATCAACTTTTTTTCTACACACGCTGTAACGTCTAGTTTCATGCATATTTTGGGAATGTTTACCTTATGTCTACTTGGTCAGGTTAAGACAAATCCCTCTCTGCATTAGTGACTCATGGTTGCGTTTCTACTTCACTTCATGTTTTTGGCAATCGCTAGATGATTTATTACTTCCAGTTTCCCTTCAGCCTTTTATGCAGAATGCCAAGAAATTGCTTGGAAAGCATATGATTATTTCAGGAAGAGCCGCAAATGATGCAAACCTCGGGCTGAAGATGCGGTCCTTTCAGTGAACGGAGAAGGAGATGATAGCGTATATTAGTTTCTCTGAGCAAGGCACGATCTGGAGTAGTGCTGAGTCGGTCACGCTTATTCCCTAGAGAAACGCGAAGGAAGATGTCGAGGATAGTCGACTCACAGTTTGGTTATCACTGAGCATCTAAAATTAACCGTTACATAGCATAGAGCGCAGAGTCCTTATGAATTAGTCTACCATAACGGATTATTTGGAGAACTATGGAAGAGTATTTATTTATTTATGTATGTACTGATGAAGTAAATTCCATAGCTTTACAGGGTGTTTAGCCATGAACATTATTGAGATCTTCTTTCAACCAATGTGTAATCTTTGTCAAATTCCAAGACCATTTAAATTTATTTCAACTAAATAAGGATAACTATCTAATTATCAGGTCGAAACTGATTACAATTAATTTGCCTCTTACTTATATTTCAACTCCACTTACATTATGAGCGGTTGTCTAATATTTCCTCGAGCCTGTTTACTTTCTCTTGCAGATAAATAGTTAGTCGCTAAATACTGTATTCTAATGATTTATACAACGAGATATCCCCCGAAAAATATATTGTGAGACACCTGAATTTTAAAATAATTTTATATTAGTAAACTTGATTTTTAAGCTCAGAATCATCCAAGCACGCACACGAATATCTTTTAGAAAAATTTCCACTACCAAAACCACACTTTATATGGAACGTTTTCGTTAATTTTGATTTCATTAAAAATGGTATCCAAATTTATGTATTGAATTTTCGTCAAACATAACTTCGTGTGGATGCTTCTGCAGAAGAGAAAACAAATTAAAATAGATAGTTTACAAATTGTGAACGTTCTTTGTTGTTATTTTGTCGTTTAAAAGTACATTTTAATTATTTTAAAAACAGCCAAAATAATAAACCCGTGAAAGTTCTCTTGTATGGCATAGTTATCCCTTCACTCCCTCCCAAAATAAGACATAAATCATTAAAACATCACTGAACAATTTACGATGTAGGCTGAAAGTATTTGTCAAAAGTCAATATCAAGATTCTAGATTCAATGGTTCATACTTTATAAATTGCATTTGATATTAATATTTAAGGTTAGATTGAAATTGTGTTCATTCATTTCCACTTCATGGTTATTTTGAATCACTGTACTTAATGATAGCGTGTTATACATTAGAATGCAGTGCCGCGATCTACTTTTTCAAGTAATAAATAATAATCTTAAAAATCTCATACGGAAAACCTCAAATCTTTATAATTTTCTTTTGCATCTTAGAAATTATGTTTTGTACAAACTTGATAGTTACATATTTATATAATAATAATAATAATAATAATAATAATTATTATTATTATTATTATTAGATTAATTTAGATATAATATCTATTATACAACTGTTGTTTTTGTCTCCGTTCTCTAATTTTACTTTTTTATGTGTATTTAATTTACCAATATTTTAATATTTTCTTCCATATCTAACTTTGAATTACAGATTAATATTGGAGACAGATTAAATTATGGAATGGGTATTTTAAACCACTGTTTCAATGTTTGCAAATTTAAAACTATGTACTTCAGAATGGGGTGACGACGTAGCCAAGAGGTTAGACCGCTCACCTCTTACCAAGGTGGCCCGTAAGTGTATCTTGATTACTGAAGTATGTCACACTTTTTTAAAGTTAAACATTTTAATTCCTAAAATTATTAATTTTAATCAAATTTTTACTTTCTTTACACGTACTATGCACATAGTGTATAGAGAAGCTATACATTCCACCCAAAATTTCGATACCGAGATTTCACCGAAAATAGACGTTTTAGGGTCCCTGAATAAAAAAAAGCATTTTTAGAAAAACGTCCGTTGCATGTGTGTGTCCGTAACACTAAAATCAAAAACGAAAGGTGGGTAAAATGCCAAACTTAGCATCCTCCAAGGATGTGACACAAGATTATGAGTAAAATTCTCCCAACCCAAACTACCCTTTGCATGGAAACATTTTCGAAAATAAAACCTATATCTTGAATTTAGTGAGAATAGCCTCTGAAGACCTCTTTATTCTCGATGAATTTTGCTGAATTTTGCATAACCACGAGATAGACAAGAACAAAAAGTGTAGATCTTATTAAAACACACAATTTATGTAAAACATTTTTACTTTCTCTATATGTACTATATATAGTGTATAGAGAAGGTATTGCACTCCACCAAAAAATTCGATACCGAGATTTCACCGGAAATATATGTTTTAGGGTCCCCTGTATACAAAAAAAGTATTTTCACAAAAAGTATCCGTGTGTGTGTGTGTGTGTGTGTGTGTGTGTGTGTCCGTGTGTCCGAGTGTGAACACGATAACTCAAAAACGAAAAGTCGGTAAAATACCAAACTTGGTATTTAAGTTTAGTGTCTTCCAGGGATGCGACACAAAGATTTTGAGAAAAATCCCCCCACCCCAAACTACCCTTTACATGGAACTTTTTTCGAAAATTTTGATTTTCTAAAAAATGGCTCTAACGATGTTGATTAAAATATCACATATTAAAGATATTTACCTGGCAAATAAAATGTATATTTTGAATTTTCTGGGAATAGCCTCTGAAGACTACTTTATTCTGGATGAATTTTGCATAACTACTAAACCGTTAGAGATGGACAAAAACTTAACACACAAAAAATGTAGAGCACGTTAAAATACACAATTTATGTCATATACATTTTTTTCGTGGAGTTGATCGTTTTTGAGATATTCCTTTTTCTTGGTTTCAGCTTTGAAAAACTTATACTTTTCTCATACAGGAATTTTTCAACTCCTGCCCATACAAACAAAGCAACATCAGTCACATAGCAACCAGCTTTTGGCTTTCACTTTAACCTATGATACTCCCTTATTTCGCTTCTACTTACAATAAAGCAAGAAATAAGACTATTTGTGCTAATTTTTCTCGATTAGCATGAAATAAATAAAAGATAAGCTTATTAACAATAATTTGTTACAGAGATATAGAGAAAGTCATGTGAATGGAACACATCAGATTTTTTGTATAGTTGACCATTTTGAGATATTTCTTGTTATTGGTTTCAGTTTTAAAATACTTAAAACTTTTCACATACGGGAATTTGTCAACTCCTGGCAATGCATAGACACGTATTTCATCACATGGCAACCAGATTTTAAAAGATTTGACTACCGTTTTAGCCTAGTGTATTCCCTTATTTCATTTCTGCTTAGCAGAAAGAATTTTTGCCAAAGTTTATCTCGATTACCATGAAGCAGAGCATAAGCATAAGCTTTTTAACAATAATTTGTTACAAAGATGAGAGAAAGTCATGTGAATCGAACACATCAGATTTCTAAAAAACTATTACTATTGGGTTAAGATAATTTTCTCGCTAGTAATAGATATTTCTACACATTCTAGGACATTTTAGTAGTAAACAGAAACTGACACGCGTGGAACATTTTGAAAATGTGTATATGAGGTTTTGAGATAAATAGTGTTTTATAAAATAGTATGCAAGGAAATAGATGTATTGCACAAACTTTAAATGGCTGTTGAGCCCGAAGAAGGGCGGAGGGAGGCTAAATGTTGATTCTATGGATTCCCAGAATATAATGTTTTGGTATAAAAAGTTGTTTTCGATTTTTTTTTGTCCGATTGTAGTCGTTATTTCATTCCCAGAGTCTCTTAACAATTTTTTTTTTTGTAGGAAAATAAACAAACTGAAAATGATTAACTATCTGTAATTGGGCAAGAATATTTTTATGAAATCCTTCGACAATATGTGTAAACAAGTTGAAGCCTGATTTGAAAAATGAAAACATTTCCAGTATCTCTTATGATTGAATACGTTGAGCACAACCTTTACATTTTGTTGGGATGTAAGTGGCCACCCGTACTACCAACATAAACTACCCTCATCAGCATTCAGCCGCTGCGAAAAAGGTTCCGTTATGATCCTCATAACTCTACACACTTTGAATACTGGACAAAAATTAATTTTGTGAATGAAATACGTATGCAATGCATTTATTTTTAGACTGTTACCTCTACTGTCGAAAAGCCCGCGAGCTGACATCCAGCTAGGACCATGTAACTGTAAACGCGTTTCGAAGTGATATTGAATTAAAAGCTTATGCTAAAATCTCAACGCCAGCTCTTTCTAAATGCAATAGCTTATTTTAAGTGTGTTGGTTGTTCAAAAACAATATTAGTATTATTAAGAGAGCTTTACACAGTTTGTATAGTGATGCAAGTACGATAGAATGCTTATAGTTAAGGAATAAAATATACTTATTATATTTAAGTCGGATGTCTGCTGGAGCTGATTTTCTGTTGCGGCATTAGCATGAGTGGATATTTGTACTTGAATGAATGCAAAGCAAAGGAAAGAGACGATGGAAATAGGGAGACCAGTCTCGATACAAAGGCAGAAATAGTGCTAAGAACTAATGTCACCAGTGAAAAAGTTTATACATTAGTCAAAGTGACCCAGCTTTCCTTTTGTGACGGAAAGAGAGTAATCGATTTGGCGGAACAATAAATACACTCCCCAGAGATATATTTTCATAGTCATGTTCGCTTTAAATTTTTACTCCTATTAATTTTTGCAAGCAATATCAAAAACCGAATGAAAAGTTCCACTTTGTAACCAAGGAAGTAGCAAGGTATTTTCGCACACAGAATTGTTTTGGCCTATTAGTCTGAACTTAATTCTCTACTCAACATTAACATTTATTTAAAGCTATTATTTTAATCTTCACCACTTTTTTTGTTTGGTCTTGTTAGTATTAAAACAAATTACTCAACAGAAATGGAATCAGATTCTCACCTGAGTATATTATGCATTCAAGAGAAAGCAAATCTAACGTCAAATTGACTTTCATTTCAATATAATTATCTGCACCTTTTATTCACATTCTAGGCAGCACACTATTTAAACAGTTGTTTACATTTAAGAAAATCATGACCATATTCTAATTGTCAGAATTAAATTATTACATTCGGTTTTCAATTGTTCTCAAATTTAATATGTAGTGAAGTAAATTAAATCGAATATTTCTACACTATAAGATTAAGAAATGTATAACATTATATTTAAAATAATTTTAGAAAACCTCGTGAGTTTGTACATCATTTATATTTTGCTTTCTCTTTAAAACTTTAGCCTGATTTTTCTTCTAACCGGGCTACTCCCAATAGAGAAATGAAAATAAGAAATAGCGCGTAAGGAGACATAGCAGGCGGATGTTCCAGACAGTCTGGCCTGGGCTACTTCCTCTATCAGCCCGGTTACGAGAGACTCGTCCAATTTTCCGCAATGAATATGATATATGAATCTTGATGCACAGAGAATTATAATTTATCTACTCCCTCTATCTTCGATCTCCACAGCCATTTAAATGTTGCATAATTTGATAGAAAATAAATATTTATTTGGGTATAGGAAATTTTAAGTATTAAAACCAGGACAAAAGTAGATGAAGTTGAACTGTTACTGATGGTGCAGTTCGTAACCACGCCCCATCCCTCGTCCAGTGTGTTGGCGTTTGCAGACAGCTCCCACCAGAGTGTGTTTATATGCCCGTCAGTGACTCATGAACAATGTAGTTTATATTCTTTGTTATTGACACATAATTTGAATATAAATAACTTGAACCCAACTGCTTAAAGATTAATTCCTATCTTCTACATTAATGGATGCAATAGAGTAACATCAGCCAGATAGCCTATCATATTTGAAATTCCCTAAGTTCAATATTCCAGTTAATTCGGATTGATTTTAGCTTTCTTTTTCTCCGGATAATACCTATGAGAGCCTTTGGTAAATACATATGAACATTTTCGTCTAATGACGATTCAAGTGTATGAGATTATGTTTCACTAGTTTTCACTATGGCCCTGATGGCAACTTATGGCCTATATTTCGCTATTTCACCAATAGTTATTTAGGTTCAGGTATATTCTTTATTGGTGAAACATAAAAACACAGCCCAGAAGACGTAGTTTTGGTTTATACGTGTTATGGAGTCAGCAATTTCTCCTACATAACAAGCGAGAAACGCTGTTCGCTGCTTCCGTCTGATGTCTTTCCCTGTGCACATCGAAAATCAAAACCAACACAAATCCTCTTATTCAAAACGCGTTTGACTGCAGTCAAACGTGTTCCGCTTTTGAAGTGCTGCAGTTTGAAAACCTCTCATGTGAATATAAAGGTGTTTGGGTCCTTAATTGAAGCTTTTTACATGCTACATAACCGATGCACTTAATTGCATAAATAATAACATAGTGTTTAACGCCCGCTTTTACTGCTACGGAACCACAGGCTCTGATACTGATGATATATGGAATGAAGATGAGAACCGATAAAATGTGGTGACGGGGGAAACCGGAGAACCCGGAGAAAACCCGCCCCTGCGCCTCTTTGTCCACCACAAATCTCACATGCGGTCTCTTGGGATTGAACCCGGGCCGCCTAGGTGAGAGGCGAATGGTCTAAGCACTTGGCCTACTTAATTACATGGTTACATAGGATATTTCATAAATATTCTGATATACAGGCAATAGGGAGGACGAGAGGAGGTGAAAATTGAATTTTTTTTTATACTCTATTGATTCATAAACTATATCGATAATGAAACAATATACACAATATTTGCGATATGCAGATGGCAGTGGATCTTGTCAGGAGTCATAGTATACGACCAGTAGAGAAACACAGGCTAGGTGTGCTGAAGCAAAAACAAATATATAAAAACAATTTAAAATATAATAATAAAAATAAAAAAATAGATATCACTTTGCACAAATCTCTTATAGTCCCTATAGCTCTTATCAGCTTATTGGTTGTAGCTTATTTAACGTTAGATTTCTATCACTTCTTTTTTGAATATTCAGTCCCAGATGCATTTTATTTCTCTGTGGAGGGCTATTCGAACAGGGATCTCCAGAATTTGAAGTCAAAACGCTCACCACTAGAATTAAGAAACAACTTGTGGGTTGTAGGGTGGGGCTAACCCACAACACAAAACCTATATAATAATATACTTGAAATACTAATTTCTTAGCTATCTGATCCATTGTGACCGCTTTCTATTTCTCTCGTACCACATATATTTATCATCACTACCTTCACGCCCGTCGTTCTCCATAACTTCGCTAACTTCGATTTGTATCTTAAACAGTAAAAATGAACGGCAAATCTTTAACCGGTTTTGCAGGCAATCATTACTCTGGTTGGTGAAACAGCGATCTTAACACCTCCTACCCGAGTAAAATAAGAATATTGCTGTTGGTGAAAATGGGTCTTAGATTCCTTTTCTGGATGGCTTACATATCATTTTCTACTTTTGCAGTGATCCAATTTTCACCATCATACATCAAATTTTGTATTAATTTAAGGGCACATTAAAGACCTATCCACCAATGTTAAATCTCCTAAATTCCTGACCAATTATCTTTGAAACTGTTTAAGATATCAGACAGAAATTTTACAAGATATAGATGCATCTTTGTAAATTCAGTTAAGCACTTTAATACAATAATCTTCTGATTATAATGTATCAGCAATTGTCTTTTATATTGCTACTAATATCAAAGTCGATTTAAAACACTACTTAGGAAGTGTTTTATACCAGGTGGCCCAAATAACTCTTCGGGCGATAAAAAAGTTGCAGCATTCAACGGGGCAACTGGAAGCAAAAACCGGTCAGTGCTGGGTGAGCAAATAGCGCGAGCGACCTTCGTTGCACACCTCTTGCATATCAGTGAAAATGGTGAGGGAATCGCGCTCATCGAAAGGCTGACTTAAAGTAGATTCCGTGATGATATACAAGAGACCGAAAACGTTGTTAACTGCTTTCCACTTCAGTTTCAGAGCCTTTATTTTTAGAGAATAAGTCACCTACCAGTGCCAACCTTTATCTAATTTTGTAATTATATATATGATGTTGTTATTTAACATTAGAGACTATTCCACTGTAGCGTAACTAAAAACATTATGGCACCGAATAATAATAATATTTCACTCTATTATTATTATTATTATTATTATTTTATTATTATTATTATAATTATGAATATAATAATACTAATAATAATAATAATAATAATAATAATAACAGAATACGGCTAGCAGAATTACTCAAAACGTGAAAACGCAACAAAAATATCAAAATACGAAAACACGTACAGTTTCCTGTTTCCGTAGATTATTTATTATTATTATTATTATTATTATTATTATTATTATTATTATTAATGATATATGCTTAACAGAGTAAATCAAAATATGAAAAAAATCCTAACAAAAAATATACAAACACGAGAACACATAGTGTTTCACTGCATTATTAATATTAATGTTATTGCGCTGCATACGCTTATCAGAATAAAACAAAACATAAAAACATAGTAACGAAAAGCATCAGAACACAAAGGCAAGTAGTGTTTCACTGTATTATTATTATTATTATTATTATTATTATTATTATTATTATTATTATTATTATTATTATTATTATTATTATTATTATTATTATGCAGTATACGCTTATCAGAATAAAACAAAGTATGACATCATAACGAAAATCATGACAGGAAAGCACGTAGTATTTCGCTGTATTATTACCATTTATATCATTAATAGTATACCCTTAACAGAATAAATGCAAACATGAATATACCGTAAAAAAACATACAAACACAAAAGAACGAAGAATTTCACTAGACTTAATAATAATAATAATAATAATAATAATAACAATAATAATAATCTAGTGCTAAATAAAAACATCAAACACACAATTACGAAACTAGCTATTGGTGGATACTGGTAAGTGAATTTACTCTCTAAAACAAATAGGCTCTGCAACTGAAGTAGGAAAACGTTTAACATAGTTATCGGTCTCTTGTATATCATACTGAGTGTGGTGTAAGTCTGCCTCTCGATGAGCACGATTCCCTCACCGATTTCGCTGATATGCAAGAGGTATGCAACGAAGGTCGCTCGCGATATTTGCTCACTCGCTACTGACCGGCGTTTGCTTCCAACTGCTCCGTTTAATGCTGAAGCTCTTTTATCACACAAGGGATTATCTACAAACATGAAATACGGCGATAGGTCCACCTGGTATTTACAGCATTTAATTTAGCTACCTGCGATAGTTTTGAGAAAATGGGTTATTTGTACCAAAAAAATAAAAATAGAAAAAGCTGTTCAAAGAAAACTGGAGAATACAAACCGAGGTATATTTGCATACTAAAAACTGCGATATTTTGCATTCATACGACCTTCTCTGGCCAGTATGAATTTTTGGGTGGCGTGCAATACCTTCTCTATACACTATATACATAATATGTGTAGATAAATTAAAAAAAAACGATTGTACTCGGAGTGGCTTTCTTAGGTTAAATTTAAAATTAACCCTTACCATACTTACATGCCTACCAATGGCTCGTGAGGCTTTAGTCTGAATTGGTTCGTGGAGTCAGGCACGCTGTTTGTTACATTTCCGATAAGATTTCTCCCGCTTTCGCCGTGAATTGTCTATGCAGGTGAGTTTTAACAATGCATAAAACATCCTTGCTTCCTCAAGGTTTTCTGTATAATAAGTTTTATGTTTACCTGCGCTTCTTAAATTGCTGTAATAACAATATCGAACAATTAATGCGATCAGATTTATAACTATTCCAAGGTATTCGCCATCCTCTTTAATTAGAGACCGAACATGATGTGTTAATAATAAATAAATAAATTAATAATAATAATTACAGGTTTTATAAAGTACGGTTTGAAAATTGTAAAGTTTTAAAATTATAAACATATTTGAAGTATGCTTAATTGATATAAAATGTTAATATTCTATTGGGGTACAACAAAATGAAGAATGAAATTACACATGATAATGTGCTAACTAGCTTGTTCTGGAGTGTCTTTTGAGATCAGTATGAGCGGACAGCACCTTCAGGTTAAAGAAATTCGTTCACGACGTGACTGAGTAGATAGGAAATCAGGAGTTACAACTATGCATGGACAGGAAAACAGCGTAACCAGAGACCATTCGTTTGAACGAGTTAGGAGGAGAGGAGAGGAGTGAAAAATATTTCACCCAAAACCTTTGTCATATTTGTCATCTTCACCCTACAACTGGTGACTTCTATAATTCCAAGTTATAAGCATATGCTTGTTTTTAATTACGTTTTTTTTCCCCTATCTTTTTTTCCTCCGAGGGACGCGTTTCATTTCTTTGGACCTCTTTTCACCCATAGTTTCCGTCATGATCTCGAACGTCGATCAAATAAGGTTTCTTTGGCAGTTTTGATAATCTCTAATCCATCTTAAAGTATCTTTAAACAATTAGAGCTTTAAGTAAATTTAAACTATCTCCCAAAAATCGATTACTATACTAAACAATCTTCCTTTTCGCATTTTCGTTGAATGTGACGGAAAATGAGTATTTTCAAGAGAAACGTATTAGCTACAGTTCTTAGAACATTTGCAATGACACAGACAGCTCCCTTAGCAGAGTCTCTACATTCAACACACGCATATTTTGAAAGCAGCAGATGTCTTGGGATTTACTCATGTAACTTGACGGAGTATTATTTCAAACAAAGCATACAGAAGACAAAACTTGCAGCGTCTCTCTCAAGGAACGTCTGAGGATTTACGTTCGAAGCTTCATTTCTCATCGTGGCACATTTGCAGCTTTGTTCACTTCTGCATTTATCTTCTGTATGTTCTAAACATCCTGAGATTTCAGTTGGAGTGTGATAACAAGGGATGACAGTATTAAAGCTTTGGAGATGCCTTTTGGCAGATTCTACATATTTTATACTTCCTCAAAAAGAGTTAGTGAACTGTCACAGATGAACTTTAAGTTTTGCCAGATAATGCATGAATTATTATTATAAATCAATACAAACATTTGGTTTAATTATTTTTTCACACAAGCCGTGTGTATGACAGGAGTTGAACGGTGAATTTTTCAACTGACAACTACCTATCCAACTCCTGTCCTACACACGGCTTGTGTGAAAAAACAATTAATCTAATACTTATTGACCATAATAGTTGGCTATGCTATGAATTCTGGGACTTAAGTACTTGTAACAATGTAAGTCGCCATTGGGGTTGTCATCTGAAAATAATTTGAGATCACCTTGTGGTTTACCGGGAAACATGAGAATCAGTTGAGAAATTCAATGCTATGCCGGTATGTTGCCATGATAGCCCAGAGGAAGAGCAACCGGCTAGAGACCGGGAGATGCGTTGTTCAAATTCCGGCTATGGCGTTGAATTTTTTACTCTGACTCTACCTATCCAATACAAACATTTGTTACATTTCATACAATAATATATATATTTCTTCATTTTTTGTTCGTTAAATACATTAGCATATATATATATATATATATATATATATATATATATATATATATATCCTTTAGAGTTGCTTGTTCCTTTGGACCTTGTACACACTAATACCCTGTTTCCTGTTTGAATAATAGATAATTTAATTCTCTCCTCTACTCATTTCTTCCTCCTTACACTGCCTCACCATTTCTCACGCCCTTTCCTAAATATTTTCCGCAAGCTGTAACAAATTCTCTTCTATTATTCTTAAACATTCTTTGTACTAATTCCTCTATTTTTGGTTTATCTTATTTATCAAATCACAGTTCTCTTTTCCATACCTCTGTTTTCTTGCACTTAAGAAAACAGTGCAGTGCTTCATCATTTTCCCCATACATAGGGGCACGTATGGTATGTCATAGTCCTCTCTGACTCCCTTTAGTTTTAACACACCTGCTCTTATCCAAACACATCCTTCGCTACCCATTTTATCCCAAAGTTCACATATGTCTGTTTTCGTTTGTTGATTTGTGTATTTCTGTATAGTTCTAGTATTCTTCTCTAAAGCTCATAAACAAATTTGTTTTTCAATATCCTCAATGTGTGCTTTCACTTCTCTCCAGAAGTTTCATCGTATATAGCTTGAGGCATAGGTCAACTGTAAACGACACTAAATTATAAGATAGAAGCAATGAATATAATACTTAATGTATTGATTTCAAGGATGATTGTAAATAATGATATTAGTAAACGATTTATTACACATTATTATTGTAGAAAGTAAAATCCCCAGGCTTTATGCGGCTTAGAGAATCCTAACGCAATCGATGAATATAAAAATAAACATAACTGAAATTCAAACAGAACTTTTTATGTGACGTTGACATTGAGATTCTTACAAGGGAAACTTTAACAATTCCAATCGAATTATGCATTGTTTAATCTTAAATTCTGTTTTCTGCCTCTCCGCCCAAATAAAAAACGATTTGCTCCATTCACATAACTTTCTTTAGATATTCCGCGAACAAACTTTTCTTACAAAAGATTATTCTTTTATCTACATCATGCTAATCGAGATAAACATTAGCAGAATTGTGTTTACTGTTTGCTTATTTGCAAGTAGAAGAGAAATAAGGAGATGCACTAGGCTTCAGCGATGGTCATATCTTTTAAAAACCGGTCGCAATGTGAAAAAAATTTGACATGTTCCCTTCACATAACTTTCTCTAGCTCTTTCACAAACAAATTTTTGTTGCAAAAATGTTTCTTTTATATACGTGATGCTAATCTAGATAAACGTTAGCAGAATTTGTCTAATTACTTAATTCCTTATAAGTAGAAAGGAAATCACTAGGCTAAAGCATTAGTCAAATCTTTTAAAAACTGGTCGCTATATGAAACAGTTGTGGTTTGGTTCGCTTTGAATGGTCTCGTTTGAGAAAACTTGATTAGCTTAAAATTGAAACCTATAACAATTAATATCTCGAAAACGGTCAACTCTACAGGAATAACGTATATGACATATATCATATGTTTTAATGAGATCTAAATTTTTTGTATAGTAAGCTTTTGTCTATCTCTTACGGTTTAACCGTTAAGCAAAATTCTGCAAAACTCAACCAGAATAAAGAGCTCTTCAGAGGGTATTCCCTGAAAGTTCTAAATATACATTTTATTTGTGATGTGTATATCTCTAATATAAGGTATTTTAACCAAAATTGTTAGACCATTTTTGAGAAAATCAACACTTTCAAAAATCTTCCATGTAAAGGGTAGATTGTGGTACGGGATTTCCTTGAAAAAATTCGTGTCTCATCCTTGGAAGATAGTGTACTTAAATGTGAAGTTTGGTATTTACTTTTCGTTTTTGAGCTATGCTGTCCACAGACACACTGGATCCTTTTTATAAAAATACCTTTTTCGGATTCAGGATACCTTAAAACACATATTTCCGGTGAAATCTCGGTGTCGAGTTTTTGGTGGAATACAATACCTTTTCTATACACTGTGTACATTGTGCATACGCTAGAGAAAGTGAAAATTGAAATTCGGTTCTCTTTCCTTGAGAGGAGAAAACAAAAGGGAGACGAAAAGAAAGATGATATCCCGTTTGAGAAAAGTTTAAGTAGCTCAAAATTGAAACCAATAACACGGAATATCTTGAAAACGGTTAAGTCTACAAAAATATGTATATGATTTAAATTGCGTTTTCTAATGAGATTTGTATTTTTTTTTTTTTTTTGTGTAGTAAGCTTTTGTCTATATGTTATTATTTATGAGTCATACAAAAGTCATCCAGAATGAAGCTATCCAAAGGTTGTTTTCCCAGAAAATTCAAGATATATATTTCATTTGTCATGAAAATATCTTAAACATATGCCATCTTAATCAAAATTGTTAGAACCATTTTTGAAAAAAAAATCAGAATTTTAGAAAAATGTTCTGTGTAAAGGATAGTTGGGATTGGAGGTATTTTCTTAAAAATATCTGTGTCGCAACTTTTCGTTTTTGAGTTATGTTGTTAACACATATAAAAAGGATTTTTTGGGAGATTCGGACAACCCTAAAACATTTATTTCCGGTGAAAACACGGTGTAAATTTTTGGGTGGAATACAATACCTTCTCTATCTACTATGTACATCTATATACGTGCTAGAGAAAGTAAAAAAATCGAATGTGCCGAAACGTTCCATTAAGTTTACTTTACAACATATTACAGTTTCACTGAAGATTCCTTTAACTAACTGTGGTAACCCTTTCAGGTTACGTGGTTTCTCAAATTTGTAGATGAAAGAAACGCGTAAACAATAATGTTGTGGTGTAACAAGTTTAATTTACTTTGTTTTCAACATCTATGAGAATTATTTTATTTGAAAAACAGGATATAACAAACAAAGCAAATGCGTCTCAAGTTCCTTGGAATTAGGGGAAGTATTTGCTCATTAATTCTCCAAAGGCATTATAACAAATGTAACAAAGTAGAAAATGAAATCGTGCATAAAGCTATCCCAGCATTCTGCATTTCTCGAATTCCGCAATCTCTTTGTTTAGCCACAGAAGGATGCCAGGAACATTTCGGCCCCCTTGAGAAATGATGCGTTTCTATTTAGAGGCAAATCGAGAATGTTGTTCAGCTGTTCCGCGTGACCACATTTCTCCCTCCTTTCATACCTTTTTGTGCCACTGTGCGGCATTTATTATATAGACCCCGTTTTCAATAACGTTACAGAGAAAGCCAGAAGCATTTGGGCAATGGGATGTGTTCAAAACACTCTAGGAGTATATTTGTCACTTTAATGTGCCGTCCGTGGAATCTGAGAAAAACTACGGCTGTAGCGACGCAAGACCTTTTTTTTTTTTTTTTTTTAATTTTTTATTTTGACAGACCATCCAAAAGCTGTACATGTAATTTTTAATAATTTAACAGAAAATAACAAGTAAATTACATTGATATGGGTCATATGACACCATTAACATATGCACATTGTCTGAAAAGTATAAAGATTAAAAGAAATTACAATTACCACGATGAATTTTATAACAAGCTTAGAAATTCAATTTTCAGGAAAATTCAAAATTGAAATAAAACATAATATTAACAATTTTGTAAACTAAGAGCTTAAATATGTATTATTAACAATATTAAGAAGGTATAATTATTACAAATTAGGTTGCGTCAGTCTTGTTCAATTTCGGTGTTTGATTATAAGATGTCTTGAGGTAACTTTCTCTTTGGTCTTGGCTGTTGGCTTCTACGCAAAACTTACGGAGGTAAAACGCACAGATAAATGCGATTCAATGTGGAAATGCTTGTTTACATTATTAATGCAACATTTTCCATCACAGAATAAACCTTTTACTCTTTCTTCCAATTACCTGTGGAAAGCAGAGGAAGTACTGCATTATAGCCAAGATTTTGATATCAAGAATCCATTTTGAGGTCCGCGATCGCTTACTTTTCTATCTAGTTCATGTTAATCGAAATAGACTTATGCAGAAATAGTTTTATTACTCATTTCGTGGTAGGTGCAAAGGGGGATACAGGAAACCGAATCGCTAGTCAGATTTTTAAAAACTGGGTGTGCTATATGTTGACCATACTCTTTCCACTACACCAAGAAAAGCAACTGAACATTACAGCATCTTAAAAATCTGATGTCTTTCATTCACATGACTTTCTCTACATCCCTGTAACAAATTCTTTTTTTAAAATGGTATTCTTCTTCTATTTCATGCTAATCGAAATAAACAGCAGAGATGGTCTTATTACTTGTTTTATTATAAGTAGAAGGGAAATGAGGAAATACACTGGGCTAAAGCGACAATCAAGATCTTATAAACGCTGGTTGCCATATGGTTGAGATCCGTTTCTTTGCATTGCCCAGAGTTGAAACATTTCCATTTGAGAAAATTTTAAGTACTTTAAAACTGAAATCAATAACAAGATATATCTAAAAATGTTCAACTTTACGAAAAAAGTATATTACATAAATTGTGTGTTTTAACGAAATATAATTTTTTTAGTAAATGTTTGTCAATCTCTTATGATTTACCAGTTAACAAAATTCAGCAAATTTCATCCAGAATGAAGAGCTCTTTAGAGGCTATCCCCAGAAAATTCAAAATGTACATTTTATTTGTCATGTGTATATATATATATATATATATATATATATATATATATATAATATGTAGTATTTTAATCAAAGTCGTTAGAGCTTTCTGAGAAAGTCAAAATTTTCGAAAAATTTACCATATAAAGGGTAGTTTGGGATGGGAGGGGTCCTCAAAATCTTCCTGTCACATCCTTGGAACACGGGCGCACACAGATACACACACGTGCGTAATTTTTTCTAAAAATGATTTTTTTTTTATTCAGGAGTGCCTAAAACGTGTATTTTCGGTGAAATCTTGGTGTCGAACTTTTGGGTACCGTACAATATGCAGAGAACGTATAAATGGTAAAAGCATTGCAAATTCCAATCAGTGACTATGAGTATCTAAGAAATGGCTTATGGCTTTCAAAAAGTTATTTTAGAGAAATCGTGTGTTTTAAAAGTATCTAAATATCTGAGATAGTAGCTGCGTATTGGTCTATTTTAAGTTCAGCATCTTGCAAAGAATTCGCAGTGGAAATTCTTAAGATAAATTGGCCTTTTCTAATTGCTCTGTTTGAAAGATTGAATTTTTTAGACATATTCTTGCAGGCAATACCGCAAAATATGCTCAGCCCTTAGTAAAGTTGGATTTAAAACAATTCACTGTGGAAGAACAAATTTATTAAATGTGTTGCTAATACGATGTTTCCTTCTTTTATTCAGTTTAGTAGCTATTCACTCTATTACGCCATATTATAAATTTATTTACTTATTAACTTTACTAATAAAGATTGCCATTGCTAATTTAAATCACTGCAACAAAATGAGATGTTAAAAGATGAGCTGAAGGTATGTTCATCAACTACTTATCAATATTTGAACTCCATTTTGAATTCGATCTTCCAAAATATGAATTCAAATTAAAACAACATTAGCGCAGAGACACTTAAGTATTTCATGAAAACAAAAGCTCATTGATATTTCTAAAAAAGATTATCTTTGAAGTCTATGTAGGTTTCAACCTCTTTATTTGAACCTTATTTTAATTCAGGAGATGTAAATTATTTAATACTTCATTATTAAATTATTTCATTTTCCTAATTTTAAAGGGCCTTAACTTTTTAAACTATAAGTCAAATATTAATCTTTAGTAATAAGTTAAGGAGAGGTAGGTGACTAAAGTGTCAAAAACTAAACTTTTTTGTTGTAATATTATTTACGCCCTTGAATGCATTTTTAATACTCAGTGCGCTATTTAAATGCCTGTCACGACCCCGCTTTAAATTGCTTTTCTCAAAATTACGTTTTTCTTGCTTTCTGCTCCTTTTACTCCGAAAGTAATAACTTAATCAATGAAACTTTACAGGAACACATTATCATAATGCCTGCTTATTTAAATTACAATCATCTGTGTATTTTAATATCGAAAACAATAACAAGGAATGTCTCCGAAATGTATATGGCATAATTGTGTGTTTTAACGAGAACTACATCGTTTTATGGTAACTTTTGTCTATATTTTTGGGTTACCAATTATGTATAAGTCATTCATAATGAAGAGGACATAAAATTCAATATGTGTATATATATTATTTGCTATATAAGTATTTTAATATACAGTATTTCAATTAAAATCGTTAAAGCCACTTTTGAAGAAATCAACAGTATTGACATTTTTTCCATGTAATGGATAGTTTGGAGTGAGGGATTTTCTGGAAAATTTTCGTGTTGCATGCTTGAGAGATATTGAACTCAAAATTCAAGTTTGGTAACTAACCAGCTTTTCGTATTTTAGTTATCGTGTTCGAAGATACACGGCGACACCATGGACATTTTATATACTTTTTTGTATTTTGGCTAGAATACAATGCCTTCTCTCTTTTTTAGTTCTGTGTACTAAATAGGGAAAGTAATTAAAGTATCCTTCCGTTCGCTCTAACATTGCGCTACCATGACAACATGCCGGTATATTCTTCAACTACATCGAAATTTTTCTGGTAAAACACAAGGGTATCTCAAATTCATACATCAATGGTGACTTAATAATGTCTTAAGTACAGGACTTCTCTGCTCATTATCATTTATTTTTATAGCTTCCTCATACTATTCTTACGCAAGCTTCACATTATCCAGATAAAGCTTTGCAGATATATATTTTTGAGTGGGGCTTTGATCATCAAGGACGATTTAGCCATCAAGAATGGATATCGTTCCATTTTACACTTCGTTGAAGTCCAATAGTCAGGTGTAAAAAGCGGATTGCTATGTTTTTAAATACCCAACTCTTTCTTACATTGCGATAAATACGTGAATAGTACAGAACTTTAGAAACATAACAAAGTATTGAACAATAAAAACGAATATTGAAGAATAACTCAGAAATGACTTATATCACAAAAGATAATATGTGAAGTGAATTGTGGGTTTTAAAAATGTCTACATTTCTGTGCGGTAAGTTTTTGTAGTTTTACTAACTTTATCAGAAACAGAAAATCATACATTTCTTCCTGACGAATGAATTCGCAGAATATTGCCTGAAAATTCAACTTATGCATTTTATTTCTCACAGAAATATCTTAATCAATATTTTAATCAAAATCGTTACAGCTATTTTTGAGAAAATGGAAAATTTCGGAAACTGTGTCATGTAAAGGGTAGTTTGAGAAGGGAGGTTTTCTTAAAAATCTTCGGTACATATCTTTGGTAGTTACTGAATTAAACACAAACCTTGCATTTATTATACTTTTTATTGTGTAGCTGTACTATGCGCGGTATGCACACACATACTGACTGCACACACACACACACACATACTTTTTTCTAAAAATGTTTGTTTTGGAATTCAGGAGATATAAAATACGTTTTTCAGGTGAAATCTCGATATCGAATTTCTGGACAGAATGGAATACTTTTTGTACCTAATAGGATATGTTAGAAAAAGTAAAATCTCTGAAAATCCCATGACACAATCAGTCATGTAGTCCATGGTCTACCGCAAGATTGTCGAGTTGTCTGTCTCCGCATAGATATACCCAATACGCAAAATGTCTTCCTTTGCTTAGACACGACGTGATAGACGCTAACGCAAATAACCCAAAAGACCATAAACCGTGAGTAACAAAGCTTCTAATTGATATTTTAATTTGAGAAACAGGGGTACTTAATTAAAAGATGTACGTTAGTTTATTAAGTAACTTAATAACAAAACTAAAAGGTTGTAAAATTCAAAAGAACACAACTGTATTAGGACCTTAATATTTATTTTTAGTTTTATGTAGTTGGGTTTATGATCATTTTTTACGAACATTTATGCTTTATACATCTGAAGACTTTCTAATTTTCCTTTCTTGAAGTATTCTCTACTATAAGGATTTTTGGAGCACTCAAACAGTTACTTATGATTTAATTGTTTTTTCACATAAGCAGTGTGTGGGACAGGATAGGTAGAGTCAGACTGAAAAATTCAATGCCATATCCAGGATTTGAACCACGGATCTCCCGGTCTCTAGCCAATGTCTCTGCCACTGAGCTACCATGGTAACATACCGGCATAAGAATGAACTTCTCAAAATAATTTGAGATCACCTTGTGGTTTACTGGAAAGCATGCGAATCAGTTGAGAAGTTCAGTGCTATGCCTGCATATTGCCATGGTAGAGATCGGGAGATCGGTGGCTCAAACTCCGGCTTTGCATTGAATTTTTGAGTCTGACTCTACCTATCCGCTTACTGATGAATTGTTAATAGACTTTTAGAGAACAATCATTGAAAAATATACATTAGTTATGGTCAATTTCCAGTATCCTTTGAATGTAAGGAGCAAGCAAATCCACACCTGATAATCGGAAATCTTTTATGCAAACTACCAATGACGGTTGCTTCTCAGAAGCAATAAGTGAATTTTTCTTGCCGAAAGTCCAACTGGTGCCTTACCAGACTGTTTCCACCACCTCTCTGACATTTCCTACCAATTTTCGTACCCGAAGAGATAGGAGCTTATTCAATCAGAGCCGTGTAGCCAATCTACGAGGCTGTAAGTTGCTCCTCCCCGGGACGGTTTGTTAACGCAAGTTCCGCTTGAAATCAATGTAGGAAAATCCTCGCTCCACTGAGCAGGGAATTGGGATCCCTTGCTACACGAAACATGGTGCACTTCTCCTGCAGCATCATCACAGAGCTACAGACAGCTTTTTAATGGAACTGCTCCTTGCAGCTTCTCCACCCTGTCATCCTTCCATCTCTTGAATGTACTTCCTTGAGAAATGATACGCATGAATAAAAACGAGCGTGTCCTTTGGAGCAAAAACTACCTAGTTAGCAAAACATTAATACCCAGAATATCAGGAAACTTAACGTCTCCGTACACAGGCACATTGCATCCCTTCCATATTTACCTTCTCTAGTCTCACCTTTAGTAAGCAGAAAAAGTACTGTATTCCACTAAAAATTCGATCTCAAAACTCACAAAAGTACGTTTTAAGAATTCTGAACCAAATGGAAAAACACTTTATTTAAAGAACTATGCATAACTCAAATAACAAATTTGGTATTTAAGTTCAGATCTTCTTAAGTTGCGACACTAACTTTACGAGGAAACGTTTTTATAACTTTTTGTTTTTGCAAAAAATGGCTTAAACAATTCTGATTAAAATATATGCTCAAGACATTTGCTTCAAAAATATATATAATAAATTTTCTGGGAATATCCAGGAAAAGATTTTTCATTCTAAGCAATATTAGTAGAGCTGGTGAACTGTAAGATACAGACAAAATGTGGATAAAATATAGATCTCTTTAAGTCACACAATCTATGTAAAATAACATTTTTAGCTATAACCGTTTCCAAGATATTCTTTCCTGAATTTTCAAATACTTATATTTGAAAGACACTTTTGGGAATTTCTGGTGATTATGCAAAGAGAATCGAATTTCAAAGCCATCACATAGCGTTCCGCTTTTTATACTACCGCTTTAGCCTACAGTATTCTTCTTATAGCTATAAATGAATATGCAAATGTGTAATGTTTATAATGTCTATATTAATAATGTAATTATTATATTACATAGTGCATTGATGCAAGGTAAAGATAACGAAATCTTCGCTACAAATTACTGTTATGTTTGCAATAACTGGAATTGAAAATAAAAAATTATTTTCTTCTTCACATGTATCCAACAAAAAAAAAAAATCGGAGATTTTGTCATTTTTTAAAAATACGATACGGACATGGACACTGCTTTTAAAATACAAATTGTCCGTCTGGCATCCGTATTTTGTATGATATATCTTGGAGCACCCTATATACAAAAAAGAGTCTATTAATTATTTCATGCATTTATAGTTTCAGATCTCTTTTTGTTGTATACAGTATTTAGAGGCCGAGATTATTATTACTATTATTATTATTATTATTATTATTATTATTATTAATAAGCTCTTAATGAAACATTGTTTTGCCTCTATTAGTGAAAAGGGTGTCGTTATATAAGTGGTCTATCGTCATTAATATTATCAAGTTTATAATTAACTAAACGGTATTCAAATAGTTTACTGACAGAACTACCCCACCATCTATCAAGTGGCTGGGTATTCATATAAGTAACGAGAATTAACATTAATTCATAAAAATTAATATATTTGGCATGAAAGAGATTTTTACCTTTATCTTTAAATTTTCTTTTAGAGAGTTAAGCGGATGCCACTTGTAAAGCAGAGCTAAATATTTCATTACGAACTTAAATCGCCGGTTTCTATATCATTTAGTTTAGCACACAATTGCACTTCTATTAGTAACCAGACTGCGGCGTTTTATTATGAGAAGCATGACCTAATAGACATTGAAAGCGCTTTTTATAAGAGAATATTATTATACAGTTTTACGAATACAAGAGGAACAAAGTAATTGGTGACATTTACATTTTAAAATCAACATCAGTCCCCTGACGACTGCGGAAGGGTTTTACTTACTCTAGGATAAATATGTGCAATAAATAAGGTATTAGCGCAGACGATTTGAAATCTGAAAAAAAAATGGTGTTCAAATCATAGGATTTTTTAGAATTTATTTTCAAACAAACAATTCAATTTTTGTATAGTTGAGAGAAGACTATATTGACAGTGAATTTGGAATTATAATCTGTTAAATATTCCAAAGACATTTCAACGAGAACGTAAAAAAGTGTGTCTATTAGTAATGGATTACAATAAGTTTTATTTACCACTATGGATTGTTACTGAATAATAATTTGCAGGTGGATTTAAATTATTGTGTGACTGGTTGTTTCACGATCGTTATGATGGCGCTTAACTCATGAAAGATAACTTGAATTGAAAGAAGAATTGAGGAAAATTAGAGATAACATGGAAATAGCGTTTGTTTCTGATCCCAAGTTTTATAAACCATATTTTCATCCTCTACACGAAAGGTAATTTTCCTTAAATATTGAAGTTGATATAGTTTTGTTACTTTTTATATTACCTTTCGCTAGGACACGTGTCGCCCTAGTAGTTTAACATGCAGTAACTTCATATTAACATATAAGCTTATATTAGTATGTAGTTCTGGGCAGTAAACTCAAATGTGGTATGTAAACAAACAAATGATATTGGGATTCTATTAAAGACTGTATAAGCAGAAAATTGAGTTTATACTTATTGCTTTTGAGAATTAAAAGAGGCCCCAGCAGGTCTCATTAACAGAACGCTTCCGCTTTTATTACTTCCCGTCTATCAAAATAAGATCAGTCTCACTGCTTGAAAGTAAATGGAGGAAGACGAACAAGATTGCGAGAGAGATTTGGATTTTATCACTGGTGGAAGGAGGGAGATTCAAGGGAAAGAAACAGGAATTCAGCTCTGCAGAAGATGCCTTGTAAATGTTCCATGTTATATTCCATCAAATTACCTAACTCTGCAAATGTTTCACGGAGATGGAGGACGAGAAGTCTCTAGGGGCAACTACCGTGTAACATTTGAATTTGTTGCCGAAGACTCCTACGTTGTGGCTACAGCACCGCACTCAGATCGACTTGCGATTGTCACCTCAAGAGAACACAGACACGTGATTTCAGGAAATATTAATTCGGAACAGTAAATGTCTTTGTGTTGTTCCTGCTTCAAGCTTCAGCAACATTTTTTAAGACTTCCATTAAATTAACTTACGTAACGTAAAATATAGGCATATTTCTGGACATGAATTCATACGTCAATGAGTGAAGTTATAATATCAGTTAGGGTCCGCTGATAAGCATTGTCGTGATGAAATATATTTTTTTTTGACAAATGAGATTTTTTTCTTTTCAACTCATCACTCAAACGTTGCAGTAAAATTGCGTAGTAGTCACCAGTGATGCTTTTACCCGTTTCCAAGCAATCAATAAAAAAAAATACTTCCCTGTGCATCCAAGAAAACGCTCGCCATAATCTTGTTAGCTGACAAAATTGGCTGCCTTTTTTTGGAGTGGTTCACCTGGCGCAATCCACTGTTTTGGCGTGATTTACTTTATGCAGTGTAGTGATGTGTCCGAGTTTCATCCATGGTAATAAGCCGTCTCAAAAAATCACTTGGATTTTTACGGTAGAGCTCCACATTCTTAATAGAAACAGTTTTCCTTTGCAACTTTTGATCAGGTATCAACAAACGCAGCACCCATTTTGCACAGATCTTGTGAAAGCCCAAAAACTACTTAAAATATTACCTGTACTTTTTTGATATGTTTACAGCCTCTGCTATCTTAAACACCTTTAATCTGCGGTCTTCCAATACTAAACGGTGATTTTTTTTCAATGATCTCTGGCGTTGTCACTTCTACAGGGCGTCCAGAGCGAGGCTCATCTCTAGTGCTCGTACGTCCCATTTTAAACTCTACAACCCAGATTTTAATCATTGAATATGAAGTCTTTCAATGTACTGTTCATTTCTTCCTTGATTTCTTTAGGCGTTAAGCCTTTCAAATGGAAGTATTTAATCTGTGATCATTTTTCCAAATCCTCCATTTTCGTGAAAACTCTAAAGTTGTCTTATTTAAAATGCTGTCATTCGAAAATTAAACAAGCTATTGACTTGTAACTATGAATACAAGCAAGTCTAGAGTTAAATTATACGATGCTACCGTCTAACTGGCTTAGTGGCGCCATATCTGTGTGAGGCCCGGGACTTATCAGCCCATCCTCGTATATTTAATATCTCGCTGTGAAGTTTTCTATTTACATGTGATGGTTAATTGTGAAATGTGAAATAATACACATGCTAAAATTATTTGGAAGAATATCGAAAAGACTATCTTGTTTCGGAAACTATTTGAAGCATTGAATGGGAATTGATTACCACATAGTTAAGACTTTATTGCATTCGAATGAACCGCCATCATTTTATTAGTAGTAGTACACAGTTTAAAATGCTTTTCTCTGTAAAGTTTATAAATTTACATTTTTTCCTGAATTTCAAAGCAATGTATTCGATATTTTGAAATACATTAAAATCAAACTATTGTCACTGAGCAGTTTCCAAAGTTCTGCCTAATATTCTGCCTTCACCCTTCTTATGTATTTCTGAGATAAGAGATATATACCATTAAAATAAAGTAGTTTAAAGTTTATTTTACAAGTAATACATAACTGTTAAACCTTATAAGTTGTGTGATAGTCAGGTGAGAAAAAAAAAAAAACAGTATGGGGAGCGATAATTTCTGAAATCAGACAGAGATTAGGCTAGTTATGACAAAAATATGATTTTCTAATCTGAAATGAAAATAAGTTAATATTTTGTGCTAAAACGCCAATATACAGCACGAGCAGCAAGGTGGAAACTTGCAAAGTAACAGCCACTAATGTACCATACGCCCATATGGAACAGGCAGGCGCAACCATGACCTGTGCGAGTTAGTGAACTGTGCGTTCTGAACACCTCCATATCCTTGGAAGATCCAACAGACTGATACCTGTTCGATGTCTTCGTATGTAGGATACCATTCACAAAGCTCAGTCGCTGTGGTGGTAAGGGTGGCCTTATGAATTAATGTTTTGCGTTGACACATATTCCAAAAATTTCAGATAATTCACCAATCATGGAAAGTGAAATATTTTTGAGTCCAAGATAATGACAAAGTAAAATGCTTAATTTGTGTAAACATTTAAGGTTGAAGTGTCAATACAATATCGAACTTCTTGCATTACAGATTTCTACTACAATTTAATATTTTAATACAGAAGTGTGAAAAATCTTTAAATAACTGCTCTGTGATACATTTCTACAGTTACAATATGCTGAACATATTAATAATCATTCCTTAGAACACAAGTGTTGCAGGACACGAATAAGTACATCATTTTGTAATTATAACTTTTTTATTTTTGTTTCTTTAGCATACATGTCAGGAAAGTATTCTGTGGGCTAGTTGCAAAGCGGTAAACTTATAAAGAAAGGATTTTGTATTAAGTTTACAAATGACAAAGAATTTATTTCTATTTGTTGGCTGTTTTTATTCTAACCTAAAATGGACTCCTTGCGATAAAAATCGACTCAGTTTGCAATGCATTGTAGCCATCTTCTCAGGTGGAAGTAGTATGACTCATCGATGTGGTATGCGGAACAGATGAGAAGCAAGCTTCTTAGGTTTTCTCTCTTGCCGTGCGAAGCAAAGCCAATGAGACCAGTCGAAGCAAACGGGTATGTAGTAACGGTCTAGTGATCAGTTTCAAAATCAGAAGTTATCCATTTTAAAGAAATTATGATGTGTTCCATTCACATGATTTTCTCTAGCTGTTCCACTATTTCCTTACAAAAGATTATTCTTTTATCTACTAGCCGAGATAAACATAAGCAGAAAGTAGGAGGGAAATACGGGAACACACCAAGCTAAAACGATAGTCAAATCCGTTAAAAGCCGGTCGCTGTGTGCAAAAATTGAAATTCCGTTATCTTTGCTTGCCAGGAGCGACAAATGAGAGACGAAAAGAAATATAACTTCCCGTTTGATAAAAGTTAAAGTAGCTTAAAATTAAAAACCAACAACACGGAATATTTGGAAAACGGTTAGCTCTACAAAAAAAGAAAAAAAAATAAATAAAAAAAAATATATATATATATAATCTACATTTCTTGTGTAGTAAGAAGTTTTTCTCTATATCTTATGGTCTACCAATAATACAAGTTATACAAAAGTCATCCAGAATAGAGGTCTTCAGAGGTTAGTCCCAGAAATGTCAGGTTATACTTTTCGTTTCTCATAAAAATATCTTACCTAAACCTACAAGCAATTTGTATGTGTTTAATTAGAGGTTATAAATATTTAATATTTTTATTTTCTTACGTTCGTCTCTTAATTAATTTAGGAGGAATATTAGTTCTATTTATAGTAGCTAGATTAGCTTCAAATGAAGTATTCTTTTGATCCAATAACATTTTACTATTATTTTTTAACCAGTTAATTTTTTATTCTATAAACTTATATGGATATTTAGAAAATAGATTAGAACTAAACTTTTACCAAATAATGTTTTATGAAAAACATATAATCAACCTATTAATATAATTATAATCATAATTGGATCACATTTATTTTTAACTCTAGTTGCAAGAGTTAAAATTATTAATATTTACAACGGTGCATTACGACAAATAAATTAGCTACTGTATAAACCCACATATGATAATTTAACCAAAATCGTTAGTCATTTTAGAGAAAATCAAAATGTTCGAAATAAAAACCAATTTTTATATTTAACCGCTTTTAATTTTTGAGAACACATACACACACGGACCTTTTTCTAAAAATGCTTTTTTTCATTCAGAGGACCCTATAACACGTATTTCCGATGAAATGGCGGTATCGAATTTTTAGGTGGAATACAACACCTTCTCTATCTACTATGTAGATTTTACATAGTGCTAGATACAATTTTTATATTCTTCTATTATTATTATTATTATTATTATTAGTTGTGTGTATACATTACATTGAAATAATTTACATTGTTAAGTATAACTTTGATTAACTCTTGAACAAAAATACATACCAATATAATTTGCTAGGTGAAAAAACAGTTATTCCAGAACTTCGTTGCAGTATACATCTATGTCTATGCCCTTTTAATTCTGTACTAGTCTGTTGCTTTACTCCAGAAACAAAGCTTGCACATTTCTTTTCTAGTCAAGCTCACAAAGGACACTCGGCTCCTTCAAACAATTGCACGTGCCAGGCTTATTCGTCTCAGCTGATGGTATATCTCTCCTGAGAAAAAGAGATTCCATCTGAAGCTCTTCAGCCTTACAACACATTTCCTTTTCTTTACTGTTGTCTAAATCAGAACAGATGCGTCCCTGCTGTATTAGGGCACAAATATATGAGGTTAGTGCTACAGTGGCTGGCACGTTTATAACCTGTTGGAATGGGTGAAAAAAGAACGCATGCTCCTATATGTAACTAAACTCAGAGAAATCCATAGTGATCCCTGAGTCTTGTCTTACCTCGTGGCCGCTCCGTCACATTGTTGCCACTTCGTCTTGTCAATGGCTACAGTGGCTGGCAAAGCTATAACCTGTTGGAATGGGTGAAAAAGAGCGCATGCTCCTATATGTAACTAAACTCGGAGAGATCCATAGTGATCCCTGACTCTTGGCTTACCTCGTGGCCGCCCTGTCTCACTGTTGCCGCTTCGTCTCGTCAATGGCTACAGCAAAGCTATGACACGTTTATAACCTGTTGGAATGGGTAAAGAAAGAGCGCATGCTCCTATATGTAACTAAACTCAGAGAGATCCATAGCGATCTCTTGCCTTACCTCGTGGCCGCTCCGTCTCACTGTTGCCACTTCGTCTCTTAAATCATCTTCATCGTTGCTTCTAAAGTCAAAACCACTGTCATTATCATTCCTTGTATTTACAAATTGCACTACAACTATTCGGCGCCAACTGAAACTGCATTGAGGATTGTTACATCTTGCAACAAGGATGATATCATTGTTTACGTAGCATGAATCTATTGGCAGACATACCTCTTATAGCTGGGATAGTGCGATGGCTGTCAGGGATCACTATGATTCTCCCCGAGTTTAATAATACGCAGGTATAACACTGCGGCATAACAGTAATAATCCCACACTGCTACAGCACTTGCGAGCCTGGGGCTACCGATCCGACTGCCGGCTTCACGCCCACTTAAACACGGCGACCATTCAAATGATACGAGGAGGTGATGTGGCTAACATCACGCTTCCCCCAGCCGGAATGTGATTTTCATCACATGGCGGGATCACTGCTAGGCTTCTCACTTTCATTACAGTGCTGAGTGGCACCGATTCTATACCTGGGACTTAAAATACACCCCCATGGGTGGAGTCGAACCCGGACGCATTCCGTGGCGGGAGGCGGAACACCACGCCCTGTCCACGGGCATATACTCCGACATATCGGCTGCGCCGTGGTAGAGTGGTTAGACACTCGCCTCTCACCTAGACGGCCCGGATTCGATCCCAAGCAACCATATGTGATTTGTGGTGGACAAAGCGATACATTGGAGGGTTTCTCGGTTTCCCCCGCTATCACAATCCACCGGAGCTCCATTTTCATTCCATTTGTCGCCTGCGATGTCACAAGTAGTAAAAGTGGGCGTTAAACACTACAAAAAAAAAAAAAAAAACTGCGACATATCAATACTAAATATTCTTGTAAGGGCTTGGAGCTCTTTATCCCGATTATTGTGAAACTCAAGGATGCAAATGTAAAAGCGGGGTTTTATTATTTGCGAGAAGTAATGCTTACCGAACAGGTTGAAAGTCGACTTTAGTAATCCTAAAAGAAAAATCTGACGTGTCCCATCGCATGATCACCTGTTCTGCAAACAGCTATTCTTAAAAAAAGATTATTCTTTTATCTCCTACACATTGCTGATCGAGTTAAACATTAGCAGAAATGTCTTCTTACTTGCCGCCTCGCAAGTACATCACACTGAAGCCATAGTAAAATCTTTTAAAAGCTGGTCGCTCTGTGATACAATTGAAATTAGGCTCTCTTTGCTTAATCAAGAGTTAAACAAAAGAGTTATGAAAGGAATGGCGACTTCTCGTTTGATAAAAGTTTTAAATATTTTAAAATTAAAACCAATAACAAGGAACAACTTGGAAATAGTTGACTCTACAAAACAAACGCCTATACAAATTGTGTATTTTAGCTAATGAGATCTACATTTTTATGTAGCATGTTTTTGTATACCTCTTACGGTTTACCAGTTATGCAAAGTCATTCAGAATGAAGAAGATTTGAGGCTATTCCGAGGATATTCGTGATATATCTGTTTTTCATGTAAATATCTTTAATATACGGTATTTTAATCAAACTCGTTAGAACAATTTTTAAGATCAAAATTTTCCATGTAAAAGGTAGTTTTGGGGTGAAGGATTTTCTTGAAAAATCTTCCTTTTGTATCCTTGGTAAATAGTAAAATTAAATACAAAGTTTGGTATTTAACGTACTTTTGCTATTGAGTTATGCTGTTTTTTGGTATTAAGATGGTCTGAAAACATATATTTCTGGTGAAATCTCGGTATCACATTTTTGGTGGAATACAATATTTTATCTATTATCTACAGTGTACAAACGTGCTAGAGAAAGTAAAAAAACATAACAATAATTTATATTAGTTTTGATTGTTTCGACTGGTAACTTTCACAGTTTCACTGTAAGTATCCTTATAGTATTTACTGATCACCTGCTTATCCTTTACATTGAGACTTGAAATATAAATTGCTACAAGAGAATTCATGCAAATATCTCCTTCACAGACATAAGGGCTTTTACTGACAGAACACACATAATAAAACGATAAACCATTCGCACGGTGCCCAATCGAAGCTGAAATTGTATTCATGCTTCAACGATGATTTAGTGGAAACATCTCCATTCCTACCAACAAGTAGTGACCGGAATTCGACTACATTGACTCTCTGTTGTATGTAAGTCCTCAAGACTGTAAATTCGGGATATCTTAGAAAATAGCGATTCTGCTAAATTATTTCCTGCGAGAAAATGGCGTTTTATTTATGGACACTCTTTATTTAACAGTTGTGGTTCTCAGCGTCCCATTCTATATTGGGCGTGAAATATCGCTTAATTTTGCTCAGAGGCCTCTCTTATCAAGCTTGACGTTGTTGCCGTAAATCTACGACACGGGACCAACGGCTTTACTTCCCTTCCGAAGGAAGCCATGCTAAGGATTTTTACGCCCAAAAAAATCCATCGTCCTCCGCCAGGTTTGAACCTTGGGTATACCATTACACCACGGAGGGCGACTTTCCTGCGAGATTTCATAATGATAGCAAGAATAATATCACTGAATGTCGTAATAAATTACCGGTTTAATAAAGACTAATGTCCGCATCAATGTATAATACTCAACTCATTCTTCACTCACTCAATTACGAGCGCCGTTTCATCCTCACTGAGTATGATATTAGAATGATCATGTAAATGCCATTAAATTAACCATGGACAATTCGATAGGTTGATAGTTTTTGCCTTTTTCAAAACAAGCTTTACCCTGGACCCAAAGGGGGTTCCGAATTGATCAGTTATCGCTTTATTCACTGGAGTCTTCCACGTGTGTTCGCACCGTTTTCCAAAGCGTTTCTTTTTCATCGCCATGGATTTGTTCACCATTTTCTTTAGATCTTAGTTTGCACTTTTCGTTTCTATGCTCGCACAGTATCTATCTCGTACTTAATAATAGTATCTGCCATTACGCTACTTAAAAATGTTTTATAACTATAAGAATTTTCCGAGCTGAGGAGCCATGGTCTGCTGGAGTTTTCAGGTCCAGACGTTTCATTCACGATTGCGGTGAACATCTTCAGTGGCGTGGTCTAAGTCTAAGGTTTGGTCGCAACTGACCCGTTGGCTGAAATAGCGGCAGTATTTATACGCAGGCTGCTCTCATGCGATTAGACCGGCTGGAGCTGCATGTGCAGGGATGGTGAAGGCCACTCCGGTGCTTTTGATTCCTGATTGGTTCGCATGATCTCGTTGGGTTTGTGCCTGCTTGATGTTCTCAAATAGCTGATGTCAAAACGAAAAGTGTGGCCATCCCAGATCACCAGTTTGGTTTTCGTCCTGGGCATTCTACACCCCAGCAACTACAGCGGTGTCGCTGGACGTGGAGAAAGCCTTCTCTACAACCTGGCACGCGGGTCTGCTCCTCAAACTCATCCGACTGGAGCTCCCGACACACATCATACACCTACTACACTCATACCTTAAACACAGATATTTTGTAGTTTCAGTTGCGGGACACAAATCAACACCTAGGCCAATAAGAGGCGGAGTCCCCGAAGGCTCTGTACTTTCCCCCACGCTCTTTAGCGTCTACATGGCCGACCTACCAACAGTGCAGCAAGTCAACATAGCTCAGTATGCTGATGACGTGCTGTTATACTGTACAAACAAACACCCACGCAGAGCCTTCAACCCTATTCAGAGACACCTCTGCCTCATCCAAGAGTGGTGCGAGCGTTGGGGATTGTCCATAAATCCGGAGAAAAGCCACGCTATTCTCTTCACCAAGCGCCGCTTTCCCGCAAACTTCCCCACATTCACGTACCTCAGTCGAAGGATACAATGGACCAACACCATCACCTACTTGGGGGTGAAGCTTGACAGGGGCGTCACTTTTAGGGAATCTGGATCAAGTGAGGACCCAATTTTTGAAAGGAATTCTGGGTGTAGGGAGGGGTACGGCAAACTGCGGAATAATGAGGGAATTCGGGGTACATAGTGAAACGATAGAGTGCAAAATCAGAGCAGTTAAATATTGGATGAGAATCGTTCACGGAAACCAATCTCTAATTAGGGCAGTCTGCTACCGTGAACAGTTGCGAATGGAAGGTAATTTGACGTGGGCATCAAAATTAAAGAAAGGGTTGGAAACCATTGGGATGGGAGACATTTGGATGGCGGGGCAGGAAAACAGGCGAAGTATTTGGAGAAAAATTAAGAAACGTCTCTGTGATATTGACAGACAGCAAATAATTGCGCAATGCACAGAGAAGGTGTCATTAGAAGTACAGTCTGGGCTGAAATTGGAGTGGGGTATGGAGCAGTACATCAAAACAGGTACCAAACTCATTAGAGAAGGGTTCGCGTGGATTAGACTAGGAGCATGGAGGAGCACGAAAATTTCTGACGTGAATGGTATAAGAATCTGTCCCATTTGCGAGGAGGAAGAGTCGTGGACTCACATCTTGGCAAGATGTAGGGGTACGGAGGAATGGCGGGAAAAATATTTGCCGCGATTTTTTACCACTGCGAATGTAGGGATAGAAGCATGTTGGACGCTACTGGCAGGCACGGAAAACATGGACGGGCTAGGTAAATTTATACTTAAGGCAAGACAGCTGAGATCTGAGGAGGCTGCCAATAGAGAAGGGGGGGGGATAAGATCAACTAAACAAAAGTGACTACAATGTTCTACATACATATATATTATATCAGACTTAGGTCACTGTTGTGCTAGGGTTGTATATATTATGTGTATATATGTCTTTTAAGTGTAATTATCTATTATAAGAGGGTGCATTTATGAAGGTGTACTCTGTGCTGTAAATTTAAATTGCTATATTTGAATATCTTTGTATCTTTATTTTCGGATTCACTCTTAATTTTTATTGTTGTTTAATAATGCTTTTGACTGTGTATTTCCTTTGTCTTTTTATTTTCGTGTTTACTCTTTTAATTCTTTGTTGTGGTTGTTGTTTTAATATTGCTTGTAATGTGTATTACAAAAGCACGTACGGTCTGTGGACCCGTGCGACTGTTGAAATTCTATGTATGATATTGCTATATTAATAAATACACTTATTCATTCATTCATTCATTCACTTTTAGGGAGCACATCAGGGGGCTGTGGTGCCGGGGGGCAATGGGGCTGCGGCCTCACTGTACCCGATGCTGAGGTCCTCGATGACGGTTCCCCTTAAGTTGCGCCTTTTGAGGGCTCTCATAATCCCCTTATTAATCTACGCCTGTGAGATCTGGGGCATGGCGGCAGACTCCAGTCTGCTGTTGCTTCAGCGGGTACAGAATGGGTGTCTCCGGGCTATCTATTCTGTGCCTCGAGGCTTTCCAACGAGACTCCTGCACGAAGCCTCTGGTCTACCATACCTGGAGGACGAGATTAGGCGTCGGGCAACAAAATTCAACGAAGGGTTACCATTCCATCCGAGCGCCCTCGTTAGGTCTCTTGGGGATTACGATCCCACAAACCGCCGCTTCAGGCGATACCGGCTTCCCCGCATGGCTTGCGGGCATCCCCGGTAACGAAGGAGCACCACCAACAGCTGCTACGGCTAAGCTTCTTGTAATCCTTCAAGAGTTGCTTGGATTCAAAATTAAAACCTCAAAACAAACATTTTGATTAACACACACCAGCGGTGCATAAGGGCCGTTGCACCATCAAGGCAACCGTCGAGGAGCAATATTTGCCTCCTCCTGTCACTCCACAACCCCAAAACACACCCGCCATCCTGCAAAACCCACAATCCCGTCAGAACGTGGTTAAGTTCTCTCCGAGAACAGGGACACGTCTAGCACACCCCGGGCTGCCCTCAGCCTGCCAATTACACTGGACTGGACTGGAAAAGTGTGGACCTGAAAACTTCAGCAGACCATAGCTTCTCAGCTCGGAAAATTCTTCTAGTTATAATTTGGACTCAGGCAGTGAAAGCTAATGACTACTGATAAAAATATTTTAGTCATTTGAGATTTCAAAGTAACCTTTTTCAGATATTATAAAACACACAATATTAGAATTGGAAAGGTAGAGTCAAATGTCACACCCAGAATTAAAACCGCGGGCCATTGGTTCAAAACCCGGCATTGCATTGTTCACTTTGATTCTATCTTTCCAACTTCTGTCCCGCACAAGGCTTGTGCTAAATAAACAATTAATTTATGACTACATCAGAATGTTACACTATTTTTGGTTACACCTCACACTTCTCTGATAGCAATTTTGAATGCGACAATCAGAAATATCGAACTTAGCAATGGCAATGAGAGTATTATTATTATTATTATTATTATTTACTAATGCAACCACAGCAATGTTGCTTCCAATAGCATCCAGAAACGTTTGCGTCGTACTCATAAAAGATCCAAATCCAATCTCCATTGAATTTGTAGTAAATCCACATTGTAAACACCCACTGTTATGATTACTTCCTGGAATGGTTTACCCAAAGGAGCTTTAGAGGCCTAGTAATCCAATAATAATCATTGGTACCTACTCTCTCTCTCACTCTCACTCTCTCTCTCTCTCTCTCTTCGCAAAACCTGATTGCCATTGAGCTTCGCCACTGTCAAATTTGAAACGTATCTACAATTTAGAAATTTAGAAATTTTACCTATTACTTACATTTTTGTAATATATCTGAACATTTAAAAATACTTAGCCCTCCAAAAACAATATTGTGTGAATCTTAATTGTATACCAGACTTCACTACAAACATGTCATTGAATTTTCACATTTCACACTTGCTGTTCATTGAGTTTTGCTTCCGACTTTCACATTATTACCATAAGCTTACAAACAACATATGTTACTTGATCATGGAATATCCATTTGCGTGTTGCATTCTCTCCAAAATAGTACAACACATTTCTCTCTATTTTTTAAATTACAAGGATGATTAAGGAATGGAATTTTAAGTATTTCAAAAAGGTTTAATTACCGGAGCTTTATTCTTTAACTTCTTATAACAATTTACTATTTATAATATAACATTCTATAATTGTTTCAATAATCAAAAATAAGTACTTATATTATTTGGTTTCTTTAGCTGTTCTAATAAAATCTTTGTACTATTCGTTAACAAAACTATTCTGTCAACAAAGCTACTCTGTCTCTCACTTCGAATAATATCGAGTACGCCATAAGCATTACAAAAATAAGATAACTTTATATAATTTAAAAATACTATTAAACAATTGCTCTCCGTTCTGTTGTGTATAAAATAGACTTTTAACTCACTTAAACTCTTTTTAGGTATAATTGCAGTAGCTTGCTCTTCCCTGTTCATAGTTCAGCTGTTGTTCGGCAGTAATGTTTGCGTCGAATTATTGCACTTTCTCGAATCGAAGCCTCTAACCCAGCGGACACCAACTGATTGCCCTTTGAGTAAAGTAGAGAGAGAGAGAGCATATTTGCTCTATGATCTTAAGAATCACCTACTGTGCACTGCGCGAACGAACTAATAATGCGTTCAATATGGTTTGAAATCGTATCCAGCCTTTATAGCTTATGTTCATGATTGCTAGAACAATTGCTCTAGTATGTCTCTTACATTAGTATTTAAACTTCGGATATGAACATATTGATATTTTCATAGGTTTGGTGGCAGCTGATTGTTGTAATATAAATAATTGCAAATATAATGACAATTATAATAGTATGAACATGATAAAACAACAAGCTCCTTACAGATTGACCATAATAGTTGGCCATACTATAAATCCTGGGGCTAAAGTACTTACAGCATTGTAAGTCGCCATTGGGGTTGTCATCTCAAAATAATTTGAGATCACCTTGTGGTTTACCGGGAAACATGCGAGTCAGTTGCGAAATTCAATGATATGCCGGCATGTTCCCATGGTAGCTCAGTGGCAGAGCAAGCCGCTAGAGATCGAGAGATCCGTGGTTCAAATCCCGGCTATAGCATTGAATTTTTCAGTCTGACTCTACCTATCCAACTCCTGTCCTTCACACGGCTATGTGTAAAAAAAAAAAAAAAGCTTCTTGGTTAATTTTATTGTAATTGCATTGTATCGCGAACAGTACTCACGTGTATGGGTTGCGCAATGATGTTGCAAATTGAATTTTTTGCAGGAAGAACTATCGCAAACTAAACACTTATTCCACCACTTTCTATAAATAAAAAAGATTCCTCTTAGGCAAGTATAAACATATGAGTCGATATGTTGTCACAGATATGTTAATGCATTTTGTGTTAGTATAAAAGGTACGATAAGATTGTCTATTTTCAGTGTCCAGAATGTAACAAGGCTTAAGTTTACATTTTTTTGTGTGTGTGTGTGTGTTTTTTTTTTTTTTTTTTTTTAACTTTTGGATCTCTATTAGTAAATTTGTCTTTACTGAGCTGCGCAAGTGATTACTTTTGTTTAATATGACACACTTTTGTTCATAATCTTACTTAATTATTAACATGTTCACCTCTGTCTTGTATCTCAAGTAAAATAAATTGAATTGGCCGTATTTGGAACCCCTAGTTTTAATAAAGCCAATTCATCCTATTTTAGAAAGCCAAACAATTTAACATCATATTCCTTAGATTGACCAATAAACTTTCATTTTCCCCAAAACTCAATATGTAGAATGTATCAAATTTTTAAACATTTGAAGCGGTAGATTGAATTAGCATGGCCTTATTTGGCTCACTTACCTTACTAGAACTAAAATGTAAAACGAAAATAAAGCCAGAGAATAAAGCTTATCTATAATATATCCCTAACCAGTATTTGCACTGTAAACATCTTTTGGGTGTTGATTTTAAAGAAAACACCTCAATGTATTCATTTCAGCCATAGGTGAGCCCAAAAGAGGGTTTCAAAATGATATTTCGCATTTATAGCATTAGATTATACAACAATAACGTTCCAATCCTATGACCAGTACCACAGTATTGAAAGTCATATTTATCGACAGATTCTCGCCCGGAATTCTTGTTTATTTAATTATAAAGAATTCGAGGATGACGATAGAATAATGAAAATGGAAATAAGCATCGCTTTTGCAGAAGAACAAAAGCATAGGAACTGCGTCACTCTATACTTTACTATATGAATATCCATATTCTGCGTGGTATTAAAAACATTCCTTTCGATAAATAAAGCATAACAAAGCTACGAGTATGGTACGCCTCTTGCGGGAACATTTGTTAACAAAAGCTTCCCCTGCGAAACCAGTAATAAAATATGACAACATACTCTGGATACATAAATTGGACGCCATAGCCTCAATTGCTGTCATTTGCAGCTCAGTGTTCTCATGTATAGAATTTCATTATTTAAATAGCATCAAAACATAGCAGTGCGAAAGTAATTTTAAGCTTAAATAATTTCAACTGTGGATGTCATCCACTAGGTTATTGCTTTATTTCATTCATCCACCAAGGAGTGTGTTTTAAATGAAATTATTTTGGAAAACTCTGAGAATATCACAGGAGACCAATAGTTCCTGAGCTACTAAGAGAAGTATATTCCAAACAACTAGAAGAATGAAATATATTATTATTATTTTAGTACAATTCACCAGGCATCTCCAGTGCTTCAGTCAATATTTTTACTTTCTCCAGCCCATATGTACATAGAATGTAGCTAAAGAAGGTGTTGTATTCCACCCAAAAATTCGATGTTGAGATTTCGCTTCCCTCATACAAAAAATCTGATGTGTCCCATTGACATTTTCTCTAGCTATTCCAAAACAGACTTTCCTTACAAAAGATTATTCCTTTAACTACATCACCAGAATTTGTCTTATTACTTGCTACCTTGTAAGCAGAAGAGAAATAAGGGAATGCATTAGGCTACAGTTATACTCAAATCTTTTAAAATCTCATAGCTATGTGAAACAATTGAGATTCGATTCTCTTTTTATTCGTGGGAGTAAAACAAAGTACCAGTTATTAGTACAACATTTGACAATTACTGTTATATCTAACTCGTGAAATCAGCTACATCGTATCTGGCATTTAAAAACAGCATTTTTTTTCTGTTTTTGACTGTGTGAATACGCTTTTATTTGAATGTATCTGTTCAGTTAACCGTGCAATGTAATTTTTTCGTTCATTTATATGTAAAATAATATGGAAAGACCGCATTATTCATTTCATTATATTTACTGTTTGATTTTGGCTACAAAATAAACTATGATCACCCCACTGTTTACAGACTGTCACTTCAATCATATTTATTAGCTTATCGAGTGAGTTTAAACTATATGGTGGAGTATACATTTTTATTTCCACTCTGGGAATACGGTTTTTACTTTAGCCTTCGCGCTGTATAATAAAGCTTATTTTATTTTTCAAGCATGCTAAAACTTATTAACCATGCTTATTTTAGAACGCAGTTAAGAAGAATATGTAGCAAATAAATCGGGATGTACTTTATAGAGTAGACTGAACTGGAAGACTTTTGCATATAACACTACTTTTGTTTAAAAGCTGCGCATGTGATATATTCTTCTGCAAAATGTCTCGGAAGGCAATGCCGTGGCTGAGTGGTTAGACTATTCGACTCTCACTAAGGTGGCCTGGGTTCGATTCCAAGCGACCGCTTATGGAATTTGTGGTGGACAAAGCAGCGCAGGGGCGGGGTTTCTCTGGATTCTTCGGTTTCCCCCATGTATCATCAGTGTCATCATCTACGGGGCCATAGAGTAAAAGCGGGCGTTAAACACTACAAAACACTCATCTTTGAGGAAAATTCCAAAGTAAGATTCCGGTGAGTGGAATTTCTATGTGCGCAGCTATATCGTAAATAAAGCAAGCGTACCTATAAGGAGATGTTTATAAAGAAATGTTACGTTTCTAGTAAAGAGGAACGGTCAAAATAAGGGCTCTATTAGCATGCAATACATTTAGCCAAGCGTGTATGTTCATATAGCTTTTGTGTGAATTAGAGCTTATGTTGCTTGTGATGATTTAAGTATATGTTAACGTGTAATCCGATATCCAGACAAGATTACTGCACATTCGTTATGATTTAAATTCAGGTTGTACCAGCTTGGCTGCGCGTCTAAGACCAGTGAGCTACTCGCTTATTCACAGGGGTGTGCCTGCAATACTTCTCATCAGTGAAGGCAACCTATCGTCACTGTTAATAAAGTGTTGGTGTGCAGGTGCAAGCATAGTGTTTTCACCTTCTCCCAGTGATGTATTAGCTATCATCTTTCCTTCTAACTGGCCTACGAGGTTTTTGGTAGAATACACACGAATATACTGACTCAGATGAGTAGAGTTGGAATAGTCGGGATTATTAGTTCATTTCATCATTACATGGTGGTTCTTTTGAGCTGATGCAAAATATATTAATGTGGAGGTTAGCATAACTATATCGAACTGTTTTTTTAGCACTGGCTGTCTTTTTAACGTCCTATTATTATATTGCACTGCTTCAGTAAAGTTTGCTCTGAATATGTCTGAAAAAGATATGGTTAACCAGAACTAGACAGGCAAATAAGCTTTCATATATGTCATAGGAGAATCCAGAGAGAAATTGAGATAGGCGTTAGCCTCTGCCTTAACGAAATAAAAAATATGGCAAATATTTTTATACTTAAGATTACCGTGAGATATGTTTTTTCGGGGGTTTCCCTGTTCGCCAGGATTATGTTGGGTAGGATTCTTTAATCCCTGAATATCCTGTTCCTCCATTGTTATTTTATTCATCCTTCATCCCCCTGGCTTCTTTCATGGTTGAAAGTGTCGGAGATGGTGCTCGGTACGGCGTGGCATGGAAAAATATGCTCTAGGTAAATATCTCCTTCCGCGGATTTCGGCTTATTGCCGCTCCTGGCGGGAGCGTTGGGCCCTATATGAAGCCTGTCATTGCTGTGTCATTACTCCTGTTTCCGGGCTCCCGGTATCCTCCTACCTCATTCCTCCCAACTGGGAGCCACCCTCTCGTAGGCACAATAAGCTTAGATTCAATCCGAGGACCATTCGACAAGAATACTATCCTGTTGTGGTAAGAAATAATGATTTTATTTCATATGTTAGGCTTCTTTAGTATGTAATGGAAATTGGCAGATGAAGCACATAACTACTATTAATTCACTGCTATGTTAAATATTAGAATGGTAAATAGTGTTGACGTGTTTTTCCCTGAACGTTCCTAATAAAACCCTGGAAACAATCTGTACAACAAACACATCTGCTACCTTGGAGTTACCTGGGGCGATTAATAAGACTGATAGAGAATCGCTCCCGGCTACATACAGATAAGCTGCATCAGCGGCTCTGAATCAAAAGGTCAAAGGTATGAGATCAGATAATTCCAATCGCTCGATACTTGTCGCTTCCATAAAACGGATTCATAAAGTAGAATATATGCAGTCATTCATTCAGAAACTGACCCTGTAACATGTACCTACGTTTTTTATCAAGGAAATGTGAATGATTATCGTTCTCGTTTTATTTTATTATATGCATGTTTAACTTAAAGGTACACAACACTGTGGGATATAGCACGCAGAAATCTTGACTAAGGGAAAATCTTATGTCTACATTCTCACTCATTCTTCAAAAAACTGTTCTTACGATACGTTTTACTGTCTAATTCGTGTCAATCGACATAAACATTCTAAGAAAACTTTTTATCACACACTTTTACTTTCTCTGCACACACTATGTACACACATGGTCCCCTGCATCCAATTTTTTTTTTGAAAAAGATCCGTGTTTGTGTGTGTGTGTGTGTCATGGCCTGTGAACACGCTATCTCAAAAACCAAAAGTCGGTGAAATACCAAACTTGGTATCTAAGTTTAGCATCTTCCAAGGATGTGACTCCAAGATTTAAAGGAAATTTCCCCCACCCCAAACTACACTTTACATGGAAATATTTTGAAAATGACAAATACCGTATATTAAAGATAAAATGTATATCTTGAATTTTCAGGGAATAGCCTATGAAGACATTTTTTCGTGTGATTGACAAGTTCTGAGATATCCCTTATTATTAGTTTCAGATTTAAAATATTTAAACTTTTCTCATACGGAATTTTGTAAACTCCTGGCCCTGCATAGAACAAATTTCAACCACATGGGAACCAGCTTTTAAAAGATTTGACTATCATTTTAGCCTGGTGTATTCCCTTTTTTTTTCTACTTATAAGCAATCAATTAATTAAGACAATTTCTGCTAATGATTATCTTGATTATCATAAAGTAGATAGAACTTTGCCTTTTAACAATAATTTGTTACAGCGATGTAGAGAAAGTCATGTGAATGCTACACATAAGATGTTTATAATTGTGATGAGAATAGAGAAATCAGTACGTTTAAGCAATAATCATATCTTTTAAGAGTCAGTCGCTATATGGTGGCTTGGAATTCCCTTCTCTTTGTTTGGCAGAGTAAAATCTAATGACAACTTCCCATTTTAGGAAAGTATAGTATTTGAAAATAAAGGAGCGACTGGTTAACCCGAATAATATATTTGACATAATTTGTGTGCTTTAATCAGATCTGCAATTTTTGCAGTAAGATTCTTATGGCTACCATCTATACAAACGTCGTTCCAGCTGAAGAGGACTTTAGAGGATATTCCCAGAAAATTAGTGATATAGATTACATTTGTCATAATATATCTTAATCATATGGTATTTTGATCAAAATCGTTAAGGTTACTTTTGAAAAACCCTTCGTCTCACATCCTTGGGAGAAGCCGAACTTAAATAACAAGTAGCGCACACACAGACGCAGATTCTCTTTACTTACAGCAGTAGGAAAGTAACAAACAAATAAATAAGTGATATACAATTAACTAATTGTATATAAGTGTACCTTTCAATAATATGTAGGTGAGAGGAGTATTACAATTATAATAGAATAGCTTATATGCTGGCAGGAATAGTAAATATTACCCGGATACTTAGTGCTTACGATGGTAGGTCGCCATTCTGGTAGTTCTCTGAAGTGAGACATACTGGTTGGTTGAACTGGGTAAAACATGCATCATCAGTTGGAAGATCGGCGGGTTGTCTCAATAGCTCAATGGTCAGAGCCACCGTACGGTGAGCGGGAGAAGCGTGTTCAATTCCCGGCTGTGGCATTGACTTTTTCAACTGCTCCTAATCATCTAATTATACAACAAATAAATGTTAGTGGCTAACTTCTCGATTCCCGGCTGGGGCAGGGAATTTTTCTTTAACCAGAATTATTCCATATCCCCCATAGAGTCTGGAAGTATGAATATGAATGTGCGTGTGTTTAGTAATATAAAGTTTATTAACCTAATATTAAAAACCTACAGTTTTATAAATCAAAGTCCCCGATAAGTTAAAAGGAGCTATACAAATGAAAGAATAAAAAAGAAAAATCTGATGTGTTCCATTCATATGACTTTCTCCACATCTCTGCAACAAATTACTCTATTTACTTCATCTAATCGAGAAAAAAATAGCACAAATAGTTTTATTACTTGCTTCCTTGTTAGTAGAAGTGAAATAAGGGGGTACCATAGGTTAAAGTGATAGTCAAAATATGGTTGCTATGTGACTGAAGTTCCTTTGTTTATATGGGCAAGAGATCACAAATTCCTGTATGAGAAAAGTATAAGTTTTTTATAGCTGAAACCAAAAACAAGGAATATCTAAAAAACAATCAACTCCACGGAAAAAAATGTATATAACATAAATTGTGTGTTTTAAAGTGTTCTACATTTGTTGTGTGGTAAGCTTTTGTCCATCTCTTACGGTTTAGCAGTTATGCAAAATTCGTAAAATTCACCCAGAATAAAGTAGTCTTCAGAGGCTATTCCCAGAAAATTCAAAATATATATTTTATTTGTCAGGTAAAACATCTTTAATGTATGACATCTTAATCAAAATCGTTAGAGCCATTTTTTAGAAAATCAAAATTTTCGAAAAAAGTCCCATGTAAAGGGAGTTTGGGGTGGGAGGGTTTTTCTCAAAATCTTCGTATCGCATCCCTGGAAGATACTAAACTTAAATACCAAGTTTGGTATTTTACCGACTTTTCGTTTTTGAGTTATCGTGTTCACAGACACACGGACACACACACACGGACCTTTTTCTGAAAATACTTTTTTTTTGATACAGGGGACCCTAAAATTTATATTCCCGTTGAAATCTCGGTGTCGAATTTGTTGGTGGAGTGCAATACTTTCTCTATACACTATGTACATAGTTCGTATATAGAAAGTAAAAATAAATGTTAGTAGTTAGCTTACATGGAAAAGTTTGGCGCAGCAAAGTAAAAACACACCATTAGATATGCGTTTTTACTTGTTTCCCTTGTGGGTGTGATGCCGGTTATGGGGCATTGTCACGCTTCATCAATAGCCAATAGGAATCGTCCCATTCCGCTTGTCTGTTACCTTTTAAGCATTGATGAAATGCGTTAATGGAGCAGATTAAATGCTCACCCCGCATGACACTAAAATCCTTGGACAAGAAGTTAGGTTAGGACATTGTGACATACATAGGGACCACAACTCTACTGATCATCCTTGTCCTATCTACATTCTCTCCTCTGTTCAACGTATGCATGTTCAATGTATGTATCTATGTGTAATACAATATTTTGTGGGGAGGTAAAAACTGTTTTAGGCAGTGTTGTAACAATTACAACACGAGTGCTTTATTAGCAATTTTGGTAAAAATTGTCCATAGTGCAATTTGATTACTTTAAAATGCATTTGCAATGTTTGATTATCCTAGGTCGGGTGTTACACTTTTGGACTACTTTAAACCGTTGCACTGGATTAATGACTATATATCTCAACTGTAAAGTCATTATTCCCAGGTTTCATTTTTTTCCCCATATTCAAAATCCATTTTCTCCCACAAAAATACATCTAGAGGTTTGAAAGATAGTGGTGTATAATGTGTGTAATAAAATGTTTTGGTGGAGTTTTGATATTGATCATAAAATGCTTTTAGAAATTAATTAGTATAATCATGTTCTATTTTTGTAGTTTTTTAGAGCTTTGTGATACAAAATATTAAAATAAAACTGATATGTTTCATCCATACATCATGGTAATCGAGATAAAGATTACCAGAAATGGCTGTATTACTTACTTCTAAGAAGACAGGAAATAAAGTAGTAATACTTAGGATGTATATGAAATAAATGATGCGTTTAAACGAGATCTACTTTCTTTGTGCAGTACGTTTTTGTCTATGTTTTACGGTTTACCAGTTTTGCATAACTTGACCAGAATTAAGAGGTCTCTTCCCAGAAAATTCAAGATATACATTTTATTTTTAATTTGCGATATTTTAATCAAAACCGTTAGAACTATTTTTGAAAAAAAGAAATCTTCTAAATAATTTCTTCAGGGGGATTTTCCTGAAAAATCTTTGTGTCGCATCCTTGGAAGATTATTATTATTATTATTATTATTATTATTATTATTATTATTATTATTACTATTATTGGTAGTGTTTAACGCCCGCTTTAACTACTTATGACACCGCAGGCGGTGACACTGATGATACATGAATGAAGATGGAGCACCGGTGGAATGCGATGGCGGGGGAAACCGGAGAACGCGAAGAAAACCCGCCCCAGTGCCGCTTTGTCCACCACAAATCTCACATGCGGTCGCTTGGGATTGAACCCGGGCCGTCTAGGTGAGTGGTAATATTATTATTAGCCCATAACGACCCCCGGGCCTCTCTCCTTGGTGAGGTGACTTGGTTTGGCAATCCCGGTAGCTGAACTTAAATACCAAGTTTGGCATTTAACTGTCTTTTCGTTTTTTAGTTATGCTGTCCACAGATACATACAGACACGGATATGTTTTAAAACTGCTTTTTGGGTATGTAGTTTTGGTTTAATCTCGTATGGAACTTTTAGGTGCAATACAATAAAGGTATTGTATAAATAAAGTAATTGTATATACGTATTCGAGAAAATAAAAATTAAAGCTTTAGCTTTATTACTTTAGAAAATCACTTTTATCACCTCGGTGTCCCATTAATAGTACCTATAGGTATACAATTTAAGTTTGGTCTTGTTATGCGATCGGAATTAGGCCATGACTGCACCGAGCGCTAAATAACGAGTTTTTTATAAAGTTCGCACAAACCATTCAAACATCTTATCTGAGTTTCAGTCAACGCAAAGGCTAGAATTTGCCTTAACGAGAACATTTAAGTTATTAAAACTCGGTAATTATGTAGAAACGAATAAAAGGGGGTGGTGGTTCGTCACATCTGTGACCGAATCGAAGGCAAGCACGTACCTGTGCAATGGGGCGGCAGTTTCCCCTTTCCTTCTGGCTTTCATAGACAATGTAGCAGCACGCAGGTAATGAACGACTTTGCTTCACAAAGCAAATGTAGGTGTCAAAATCATCTTCGGTAAGTACGGCGAAACGACTTCATTTTCAAAGTAGTATAACGCTAAATTTGGAAAATATTATTCCACATATAACATATTTTTTTAGGAAAAAAGGTTTACTTAAGCATTTTATGTCACTTATTTAAGTTTTAATGCTATTTAACCTGATACTTTATATCGATAATGAATAAATGAAATGAGTGAAACGGTGTCCTTAAAGCTTAGAATTATTGGCATTAGTCCTCTCGGTTAAGGGAAAAACCCTTATACGAGTAAGTCAAGTTATACATTATATAGTTCAAGAAGTCGAATATTATAAGGATCTATGTTCTATAGTGGCGGGGTGTATTAGGTATGATATTAAAGAGGTTTACTGATTTTTAGTAAAATTAATCCAAAAGGAAAACTCTCAAAGATCGTTTTTCGAAACCCCCAAATCTCAAGCCCTTCTGTGTTATGAACAGTGGCGTAAAATAAATAAACCTATACAGGGGTAACCATCTAAAACTGCCATCACATTATTTTTAAACGAGAGATGCTAATGATGCGTTGCTTTTCCAAGACCCATTTTACATATGACCTCGCAAATATAATCTTAAAAATTGCTCAGAATGCATATTCATGATTGTTACAGATGTTTGAACCTGAAATTTCTGTGATTTTTCTAGGTTTTTAGGGTCAGCTATTACGCTTATAGGACTTCAGCATTCTAATGATATATTTTAATCGTATAGAAAGGGTATAATTTTACACAAAATACCTGAAATCATATTTCAAGAGAATAAAATTGAGTGTGAAACCTTAATTAATATTTATATTTTCCTTATTACAATAGCTATTTTTAAAGCCCATGAAATAATGTAACATAAAAACACGTTTGAAAAGTTACAGTCTTTAAATTTTACATTACACTTAAATACGTATTTTTTGTACTGCACTATGTACCCGCAAGCTCTTATCTCCAATACACACCGCAATGCTTATGTGTATCCCTGATCTACGAGGACCATTTTTTTTTCAACCTCCGATAGGATATAAATAAAAAACAAGTTCATAGTAAACAATTATTTTATTACTAAAAGTTTTGTACACTTATGTTTACTTTTCAACATAATCACCAAAAAGATTGAAACATTTATCGTACCTGTGCACAAGCTTTGCAATACCCGCTTCAAATAATAATGATTTCAAATAAGCATTGACGTTGTTTTGAAGATCTTCGTTGGTTTGAAAGTGCTGCCTTCCTAGCCACGTCTTCAGTTCAGGGAAAAGGTGAAAGTCCCTGAGTACCAGATCAGGACTGTACAGCGGATGATCGAAAATGTCCCATTGAAATTGTTCAAGGAGCCGATGGGTTGTGCCAGCAGGGTGTGAACGAGCGTTGTCATGGATCAACACAATTCCTGAAGGCCGCATTCCTCTTCGTTTGTTTTGAATGACTCTCCGCAAACGTCGTACAGTTTCACAATAAACAGCTGCATTGATAGTGGTTCCGAGTTGCATCATTGACGGCAACATTTTTTGAAGCAGGTATTGCAAAGCTTGTGCACAGGTACGACAAATGTCTCAATATTTTCAGTGATTATGTTGAAAAGTAATCATAAGTGTGCAAAACTTTTAGTAGTAAAATAATTGTTTTCTACGAACTTGTCTTTTATTTATAGCATATCGGAGGTTGAAAAGAAAAACGCCCCTCGTAAAAAGTGTACTAATGGACAGGTTTTAACTCTGTAATGCGCGAATCTGATGTTAAGAAATTGCTTTTTGTCCACCTTCAAGAATTATTTTCCTCTTGTTTTCTTCCAAAACCTGAATTTGTTTTCTTTTTCGTTTCTCCGCCATCCTTTTTTCCATTGTTCTACTTCTCTTTTTTCTTGTGTTCGTCTCTCTGGTATCAAACTCAAGTATTCCTCACACATTCTTCGTGATGTTTACCTTTTCAACTCCACCAGCATGTTTTATCCCTTCCAATCTCAATCTTTTTGACAAATTGATTCTTGAGATTTTTTTTTCAACTAAGTATAATTTATTTACTGAAAATCTTCTTTCTACATATGCATTACCTTGTGAAAATACAAAAAAATATTTTTAAGGAATGGCACGAGCTCTGATTCAGAAGATGTAACAATACTTACTCAGAAGGTTCAGTAAGGTTGCCCGCGAGTAATTCTTCATTTTGTCGAGGAGCATTGGGTCTGAACATAAGAGCTTTAAATTCTCTTTCTATTCGATCAGCAACCATTTGGTTTCAGCAAACGTCATAAGACAGGAACAAAGACGTTACTTAGAAATTGCTGTGTTTCTTCATATTAAATTAGTATCACAGAATGACAGGCTTCAGATCAACTGAAATTACAAGGTGTCTTTTCAAGCAAGATGAGCAGACACTTCCAATATCTCTGTTTGAAAAGAAGTATACCTTTCGAGGAAGCATTCTGCACCTATTTAATAGCATCAGGAACGCCATACCCTAAATACCACCATACTTGAATCTTCTAAGACATTATTTCAGAATCGCGAAAACATTACATAAATGCACTTCTCGTCTCAAAAATATCCCATCAGTAATGTTACATTGGATAACCTATATATAAAAAGTATATGGTCGACTTATTTGAATGGATGGTTATTTGCTTGCTGAAAGCGATGGATAGCCGAATTATGGGATGAGGAAGATAATTATGAGAAATTTTCAGATATGCAACATGTAAGGTGATTTTAAATAGAGAATGTGCTATGGAGATCCAAACAAAACATGAGAGCATTCATTCGAGGTCATCCTCCTGTTAAGAATGCTGCGGAAATGAGGCAGCGTTGTCCTTAGTTGGAGGGCTCTAAAATTACAAAATGCAGAAAAATTAACTAGCGAACAGAGCCATTATGTAAGTTTCATGCCATTACAATAAAGAAAGGAAAAGAACAGATTGTTATTGGAGGATTTATCAAAATACTTGAAATCTAAAACCGCATTAACCCTGGCTACCCTTAAGCTACGTTTGTGAGCGTGGGCAGTATTTTAAAAACACAAAAGCCTTGTAAACTCGTGAGTGTCAGTGAAATAACTTTCGTTCACCTGGAAATAATTCTCTTCGATTTATGTATCTCCACATTAGAAATGGGAAACAAGCATGTTACAGTAAACATGTAAGCATTGGTTTTGTATTTTGTAGCAGAGTACAGAAAGGTAGGAATTACCTTCTAAAACACATGTTACTTTTCGTTAAGCTATTTTTAGGTTAATGAAAAACAGTTTTATTTCCGCAGGGGAAACAGGAAGAGTGGGTTTTAGTATTCACTGCAAACAAAAACAACAATAATAACAAATGCCGTGTATAAACAACAGATATTGACCTTTATTTGTATTTTCATTACAAATGAGCTAACAAAGAAGCGGCTATTACAAACAGTGTTATAATTAGTTATCATTCTAAATATTTGCAGTATGTTTCATACTACTTTATTAATCTGAATATGCCTCGTTTAACATTTTAGTGATAGCGCCGATGGTTCACATGTTTTGTTGTTGTGTTTGCGCATCGCTGGGTATTGGTAGACGGAATGTATGATGTGTAACACGCACACTTCAAACGACAGCTTTTTGGACTACCGCGAGGCACATGATCCAACAAAGAGAATACTGTGCCTTTAAAAAGTTGTCATTCTTTCAGAAAGATATTTTGGATATGAAACCTGAATGTGAACAAATAGGTTAACTAGTTCACTTGGTATAGTTAAATGAACACTAGAGCCTTTGAAATTGGGGGAAAAATTAAACACGCACAATTAATCAAAAACTTGTGACATTTGAGTCGCATTTTTCCAGTGACTTAAATGCAAGACGTAGGATGTTAAGACTTTGCGATAATTTATATATTAAAATGTAAATCTAACTTAAAATAATTATAAAGTAGGTAGTCGATAAAACTACCAAAAGTAATTCTTATTTTTTCTGAGTATAAATTAAGGTATTCACTACTAAGGCAAAGCTGTATAGTGTCAATAGTGGGGAAGATATTAAAAGGTTTAACGGAGGTCATCAGTTAAGCAGAATAATGACTAATATTTACTACAGTGAATTAAAAAGAAACGAATGGTGAAAAATACAATTTGAATATTTTTCTTATTAACACATTCAGAAATTTAAAACTGTTTTCAGAGACGTTAACCATATGAGAAGCTGTCAGTAATTAACGGAGACGCGAATTTCATTTTTTCTTAATTTTTTCATTTAAATGCCAATTTATGTCTTTGGAACAATTGCTTGGGCTAATGAGGTTTACTCGTTTAGGGTTTTGTTTATTTTGGGGCTATTTTTTAAAATTCACTCACACATACACATTCATTCGCTCTCTCTCACACTTTCACACTCTAGGGAGAATAGGGAATATTCTGGCCATTGAACAATTCCAACCTTCCACCCGGGTATCGAACCCAGGACTTCTGACCACTTGACAACAGAGATAGTCCTATGTAATGTCCACTCTGGGAATTTTCAACAATTGCCTTACTTAATACGAAGTGCCTGATATATACATTTTCTGGTGATTACCTATAAAATACTAATATTAAGATGTTCTAATAGATACTCTGTTTTAATAGATTTAGCTAAGTATTCTGTTATTCGTTATAAGTTTTATAATAAAATATTTTTGGTGATTGACTTATTTTGTTTATGTTGGTTAAACTGTTGCAAGTTTTCTCTCTTCCCCCACCCCACTCTCTCCCCATTGTTAGGCGTTCAGCTCCAGCTACCGTAGCGCCAATAGATTTCTTTTGTAGGTGTATCTGGCCAATGTTTTGTTTACATACGCAGATACACACTGTAACAAAAAGAACACCAGTTTCCGCTAAACTCGCTGTATCTGTCACTCAACGTAACACACTACACTTGAATCACCAACGTCACGCACTTGAAACGCAAAACATCCGAATCACTGAGTCTCAAGTCACGATTGAGTGCACTGAGCACTGCGCACTGTCAACTGTAAACTTTTTCATTTCCTAGACTGGGTTTTTAGACTCCCGGCCGGCACATGTCAGCCCCTTATATACTCCCATAGCTCAGACTACTTAGGTTGTAGTCGCCAAGTTTTCTAGTCGTCGAAATAAAGAAAGATTACGATTCAAAATATCCCAAAAAATGACTACTCAAACAGCAAAGAATGGCTAATTGGCTTTATTTTTGCGGCTATTTTGTTCGCTACGTGTTGTTTTTAAGTGACCGAGGAGAGCAATAGATGTGGCTAGCTGGACAGGTAGGTCCCTGCGCACTGTTGGGGGGGGGGCAGCACATGCGGTCACAAGACGTAATAGTTGGAGCGAAATTCTTGTGCAACTATTTTTGAAATAGAAAATTAGTGATTATCAAAGTTTTGGTCTACTGTCATTTCCCTAGAGGTGTAATGATCTACGGAACCTATGCTAATTACACAGTAGTAATTAGTAAACTGATGTAAGGCAATAGGTGTCTTCTTTGATTTACTGCATTTAATTATGAGCATTTTAAATGGTGGACGGTCTATTTCTTCCGCTTTGCATCCGCAGAACGCCGTTAGGAGCCATATCAATTCAGAATATTAGTAGGTTTGACGACAAATGTCAACAAGCAAGTGATACACCTAATTATGCTCTATATAATAAATGTTTTTTTTTTGTTTCTTCTACACCAATGTATGGTCAATCAATATACCCTTTATGAGTGAGCACAGATAACACCTTATCTTTGCTGATTTTTGTAATCGCCCAGCAACACAGGGAGGCTCTGTGTGTACCTTTCCTTTATTTCCAAAGTTCCCTATTAAATTTGCATGAACCTTATTTGGATTCCCTTATCGCGATGGGACTGAACTTCGTCCGTATGAAGTCGATAAAGCGCTTTTTGCTTTTAATGCATTTGCCTTCCATTTCGTGAAAGCTAAAGTAGAGGTATTTTGGAGGTGGCCACTGGACATAAGTGGAGTTCCAAATCGTTATGAACGTTCCCCATTTATTCACTGTGGCAATTTCATGTACTATTGTGAAGGCCAAGAGATAAGTGACAATAGCTCAAAAGCGTCTCTCCGTAGATTTAAGTAGAAGGCAATAGAATTGAAATTGTTGGCCGGAAATTGTTTAATCTTTGCTTTAAGTTTGTGTTCTTTGATTTCATACATTAATTACAGTAAAAGAGGTAAATGGAAAAACAAATTAAATGCTGTGCCTGGTTCAATTCCGGATTTCAGAAATTGTTCTATAGTTGGAGATGCCCTAATCTGTAGATTCATGAATTCTCCCACTTTTTAGAAATAACAATCCTAATGAACTGAACTAAGCATTTTATAATCATAGAAGGGGTGTCTGAATTTCTCAGAGGCTGGCAATACAAAATAACCCTAGCTGTTAGCTGTACATCGACATTCTGCATAGCAAGGAGTTAGAAGTAGTCATGGAAAGGTCTCCATTTAACTGGAGCATAGCGCCGCTTCTAACATGCCCTTGAAAGGACATAATGAGGGGAAGACTCAAAGGGCGATCAAATACGGACGACAACCTGTGCCAGCAAGGACAGGTCCCTAACAATTTCAACATGACATCAGTCCTGACGGCAACTAGTCCTGCCTCAGCCACTATAACCTGGGGTCCCAGGGGAATGAAGCGGGCCCAAGCACTCCGGACAAATCTTTCCATCCGAATCCCAAAGCCCGTTGTGTGGTCTACTACCTTTATTTAATGAGGTACACAGATGTAGGTAAATGATGAGCAGAAAATTGTCATAAAAGGGTAGAAGGGGAACCATTCTAGCATTCACCTTTCGACCCGGAGAAACTACGAAAAATCTCTTGGTCGGAGTGGTTGACTGGGCTGAAATTGAAACCAGGACGCCCGAATGTAAAGTTCACACATTATCGGTATCTGAATGATAAGCCATGTACCGTTTTCGTTTGTTTATTAACGCTCGCTGTAAGTGCCTGGAGTGCGTAACGGTACAATAATAACAAGCAACAATGCAATGAAAAATCTGTCCAAAGCCGGAAAGAATAAACCAACGTTAAGTAACGAAATATAAGCCATAAATAAATATGGACGTGATTGCTAAAGTGAGTACATTGCAAAAAGCACCAGGGACAGTGTTGGAGCAATTTTTTCTCTCCAGCTATTAATCTCGTAGCTGCTTGGTAGGACGAAAGACAGAAATAAGGAAGGAGGAACAGCAATTACAGAATGTATTATGTTTATATAGTCATTTCTGCGAATTACCGAAAAAAGCATCAGTTAAATGTCCCTGGTTTAAATTCTATCAGTTTTGCGTGGTAAATCTGGATTTTGGTCTCTGGTGTTGTCTATGGCGAATTCGCGAACTGAAAATTGAGTATGAAATATGCAAATAGATCATACCGTGATGGCGAAAGAACACCAATTTAAATACTGTTATAATTTTTACTAATAATAATTGATCCATTGCAGTTCTTTTAAAGGCAATTCAGTTAACGCTTTGTGTTACTGCTATGTTTCTTTGAAAACGGAAGCACAGACTCTGTAGTATCGATTTATTTAAATAATTAACAAATACTGATTATTCTATACAGCTTCAAATTCTTTAAAAAAAAAATACGAAGATTAAGTTAAGAACTAGATACAAAAGAATACGTCCAGTACAAAATTGCAAGAAAGTTTAACACCTCTCTGAGTAACACAAGAATGGCAGTGTCATTTACAGCGACTATTACAGAACCTTTCAACGTTTGTGATGACTATCAATAAAACTTTATGTGTGAACTTCTTGTGCCACAGCGTGTGTTTTAGCATCTCTGGAGTGCGGTTGCAAAATCAGCCCTTCAGCGCAAATCTCACAAACCCCTCTGCGGTCCTGTAAACCACGTCGTTTTTCCGATTCCCACATGTGCATTGTGGTGTTAATTACCCCAGGGATACGAAAGGTGGATTCATTGCCAAAAGCCACCCTCTCTAGAAATTAATATGCAGTATTGATCTTTGACAATACTGAATCAACATTTCTCATCGACGTGGGTAGCCGAGGTCCTTATGTTCTGTGTGTGGGAGGTCCAAAGCTCAAATCTTGCCAGAGATTTTAACCAAGTTTTAAGGTTATAATCGGAAAATTCCGCAAGGTACCCTAAACCTAGGCCTAGAACGTTTGCTCTTCAATTTTCCTTTTATAATTATTATTATTATTATTATTATTATTATTATTATTATTATTATTATTATTTCATGTAACATAGGTGTCCTATGCAGTAAAACGGGCATTAGATGGCCTCTATATCGTTACTGTAAATGTCATTTTAATGTATTACTCAAAGACTCATTAAACCTTCTTATTTGTGAATGCTTTATATATCCAATGTAAACTTGTATTTAATGAAATCCAGAAGCAATCATTCAGTCAGGGGTTTTATGATGTAGGTACATAAATTTAAAGTTAATATATAAACCTGCATTTTGTGAGGATTATATTTAATCATTTTGGCTTCAAAGAAATCAGTTAAAATAAAACTGTGCGAGAGCAAAACAAATAATATATATATATATATATATATATATATATATATATATATATATATATAATTTTCTTCTCGGAAAACAGTCTTTTCATTTGACTTGGAATGACTTGATTTGGTCTACTTCACTTAGGTGTAAATATTCATACAAATAATACACGACTGCATTTTAGTCAGATTAAGTTATCGCGCTTTGTGTAACTAAATATTTTGAATGAATTTGCTACAACATGAGTTGACGGTGTTAATATTGTCACATGCAGAATGTGGTACTACTGCGTTAGGATCCACATTCTAAGTGTGGCATGATTGATTAATTAATTTTTATTGTTTTGGCTGTACTGTAGAAAAGGTTAGTCTTATATAACCACGGGAGCGTGGCTTACCAGCCTCTTTTTCAGTGGGACGCCATGGGGTGCACATCGCACGTTTTGTTAGTAATTATGTAACTCATAATGGAGTTATAGTATTCACCCAGGTTTTGGCTACGCATCATCCAGCAACATACAGGTAAAAGTTTAATACATTATTTAGCTGGAATTACTCTCGAATTAATATGTGTTAATTTCCTTGTTTCACTCCTGAGGTTGCTAATTGCCCATAAGTTAGCATGGGGGATACGTCCCTCATGTCGCATCCGATTAGAGCAGTTTTGTATGTGCATCTCGCAGCCACAGCGAGTTCCCCGAGTTGTTATTAGGAATGGCGGTTGCGACATATTTGGTGGAGGAGCCGGGTATGGGTAAAATGTTTTTTAAGCACAACATATTTGGTGGAGGCGCCTCCATTCCCTTGTAAATAATTTATATATGTGAGCTAGGTTGCTATGTTATTCTAAAAAGTCCCAGTTTTGTACTCCAATTTCGTGTAAAATTTAACACGTGGTGAATTGGTTCTTTGTGGCGTCCTTTGCTCTCCATTCTCATTTGGCTATATTTTGTACCTGAGATAGTTTTAAAAGTTTTCTAAATTAGTGTGTCCAAGTAATAGTTAAAAGTTTCGTTGTCGCTGAATAATTTATTTCTCATTTTTAACTTGATTTTGACTCCAGTAGTGATAGCGTCATACCGCCATTTGACTTCAGTAGCGATAGCGTCATACCGCCATAATGGCTTCGCATGCTGTCGGCGTGGGTCCGCACTTTCGTCGTTAAAATGCTATCTTTCTGGTTTATTCCTTCTCACGCTACATGTATTAGTACAGTTTTAATATTGAAGTGTTATATTTGTGGAAGATTGGGATGTGAAGTTCATTTTACTCCATTCTAAATTGTGGTGTAAAGTGTGTGAGGCTCTTACTATTTTGCCTCCTGTGCAAGTGCTGTGAGAAAAAACAAAAAGAGAAAGAAACAAAAGAAGAAAATTGTTTTTTTGCGTGTTCTTCCCATAAGCTCGTCAGTAGCAGGAGGCAAACTATGAACAACAAAAAATCACCTTTTTTTTATATTATCAATTTTTTTTTTCGGTCACCCAACATAATCTATTGATGTATGTGTAATTTGTACCATAAAGAAATTTTTTTTGTATATTTTGCCGCGGACGCCAAAATCTTGGTAAAGCAGGGGGAGATGTCACATGCAGAATGTGGTACTACTGCGTTAGGATCCACATTCTAAGTGTGGCATGATTGATTAATTAATTTTTATTGTTTTGGCTGTACTGTAGAAAAGGTTAGTCTTATATAACCACGGGAGCGTGGCTTACCAGCCTCTTTTTCAGTGGGACGCCATGGGGTGCACATCGCACGTTTTGTTAGTAATTATGTAACTCATAATGGAGTTATAGTATTCACCCAGGTTTTGGCTACGCATCATCCAGCAACATACAGGTAAAAGTTTAATAAATTATTTAGCTGGAATTACTCTCGAATTAATATGTGTTAATTTCCTTGTTTCACTCCTGAGGTTGCTAATTGCCCATAAGTTAGCATGGGGGATACGTCCCTCATGTCGCATCCGATTAGAGCAGTTTTGTATGTGCCTCTCGCAGCCACAGCGAGTTCCCCGAGTTGTTATTAGGAAAGGCGGTTGCGACAATATGATACATTCAGAAAAGATTAATGGTTCATTCTTTGGAGCTAATTTCAAACGATTTCCAAACTATTGTTGATCCAGAGCTAAAAGCTGTTTATAGACTAAACTGAATTTCCATAATTTGGAAGATAATAGGGAGGAAATTAAAATGTTTTGCGTGAATATAAGACCATTTATTTTTACATTATTAAGAACAGAGGGCGGCACCGTGACCGAGTAGTTGACCACTCGCCTCTCCCAGGGGACCGTGTATGGAATTTTTGGTGGACAAAGCGGCGTCTGATGGGTTTTCTCCGGGTTCCCCGCCATTCATTCCACCAATTATCCATCATCACTCATTCGCCTTCATTTCATGCCATCTACTTTCATGACACTCATGCCTGGCTACGGACCATATCCCTCGTTCCGGGTTGTTTACCAAAACATTGTTTTCAGGAAATTCCTTTACCATTAACAACATTTTCATTTTAATTCATATATTTTCCAGCCTTTGCTACTGAAGCCACCATTTATGTTTTATCAACTATCATTACAATCAATGTCTTTTTATTCAGCTTTATTCCAATTAACAATGTTTTCATTTATTCAGTTTTTCAATTATTAACGTTCTATAACAAAAAGGTTTTAATGGTTATCGGATGAAGAAATCAACCAAAGATCCATGCCAGAAATGTTCAGCCCGAGAAGTCATATCAACATCTCACCTTATCCTCGAGTGCTGAACGACAGAAGGAACTTAAACCTCAAGAGTGATCTGTATTCCATCTTTAACACCACCGAAGGACGCAGAAAAGTTAATGGGGATAGCACAAATGTTGTCTTTTATATAATGTAATTTAATTTTTATAACCAGAGTTTGATACTATTTTATTGTTTACCAATTTACATGTACCATATTTTACTGTTACTAAAGTTCAAATAGTTAAGTTTATGATCGCAGTGGTAATATATTTGTATTAAATTTTGTAAGTACATTGATCTTGATATGTAAGAATATCGTGGTCGCTGATGACCTTTGTTGTTATAAACTGACCTTAAATCAATTATAAAAAAGGTTTTAATTCTATATTAGATAATATAATAACTACACCTGAATAATAATAATGATGATGTGAGAAATCCGTATAATTATAAAATTGTGTTGGGTTAAAATGCACTTAAATCAGGCCAAAATATGCAGCTATAAATTCGTTAATTGTTGTAAAATCTGTAGAATATTTTATAATTTTATCACAATAATGACTCGTAACAGCACCGTGCATTTTCCAATTAAAGCTATTAGAGCTCCACCACTATACAGCTGGGCTCCGGAGGTTGCCGATGTATAACGGAGAATACAAACTACATTCATGGAATTGCCTTTGTCATGCGGCAACTTCTTGAGCACCAGCACCTGCACATTGCCTGAATGCAAGGAACATCGTGGATGATCTTGACATATAGCGTTGTGCACTCCAAAGAACACAAATGACGCAAAGAAGTTTCGTCTTAATGCCATAACATTCGCAAAATTTCCTTCCAAGTGCTTCTGCCGCAACAAAAGAGACGAGATTAAAACTTGGAAAGCAATTTCCTTCGGTTTAGATACCACCCTCGCGACTTTTTGTTCTACTAAAAGCCGCCTGTTGCTGCCCCAACTGCTCAAAGTCCTGGTGAGCAGTGACTCGCTAGCAAACAAAACAAAGTCTCCTAAACCAGCAAGTGAAACAAGAGAAAAAAAATACACAAAGAGTACTCGAATGTATGAAGTTGGAAGGAATACAAGAGCTATACAAACCAATACGGCAAAGAGCAAAAGGAAAAATGAGAACAGAATGAAAGGGCAACAAATATTTTGCATATTTAAAGAAAGGGTAAAGAAAGGTGAACTGTTAAAAATTTCCTCCCATGCAACATGAAAACTGCCGCAGGTCTTCAGCATAATTAATTAAGGTGAAATAATGAAAGGGCAAAAGAGCTTGGAATTCGTTGGCATTTATTCATCTTTTTTTGGTGCGAGGGAAAACAGCGAAAAAGAAAAAATCTTTACCTAGCAGCTGTTCAATATCCGGGCCGCTGGTGGCAAGCAGAGAGCAGCTCCAGAATGGATAAAAAGATGAAAACTTTCAACTTCTACTCTTCTGTGTGCTACAGGCATGTGGAGCCTCCCTTTTAGTTAATGATGCCAGTTTATGCAGTTATCTAGCAAGCATGTTGTTAACTTTCCTCCAAAAAAGAAAAAAAGAATAATTAACACAGGAGCCTATATGGGCGTGGTTCGCTTTAAATCCGGAATACATTGAAACAGAATATTCATTTAAATATTAGAATGCGAGAAAACTATATTAAAATAATGATTCTGCCGTTCAGTTATCAACTTTTACCATGATTATTATACATCATATTCGTCTTTTAACTATGAACATTTGTAAAATAAATGAGTAAAATGCCTCCATCAAGATTCTGGCACACTGTTTATTTTATCTATACTTTCGAGCTCTTAGTATTTGTATAAAGTAGTGTTACTAATATATTTTACGCCCCTCGTGTGTGAGTCAAATTATAACAAATTATTATTCAATGTATAACAACTTCCAGTCGGCGAGCTAGTTGAGATTCTTTCTTCTTTAGTATTACTCACGGTAATACGTAGTTTTATTACGTCTCAGGTCGTGGGAGATAATTCATTCCAGCTAATATAATATTTATAAATAATACATTGGTTTCACTGGTAAGATGTTCTTGTATATTCTGGGATATTACTTGATACAATAATTATTAAAACTGCAGGATTGCACAGATAACTGAAGATTGCATTCTACAGCACACGCTCCCACAGGAGCCGAGAAATGATGCGCACACAAAGACTGACCAATAACGAATGCACAAAATTGACCGTCTATTCAACTCTTATATAGGATCGAAACTTATTTTATATGTTTCTCCTTATTAAACATTCTTTGAGGAATTATATAATACAGACTTCCTTTTATTTATTAATAAATTATTTTTGATACAAATAATATTTATGTGATAAGCTATTTGAGTTTAGTGAAAATTTAAATACGGGTATACAACGCTTGGGGATGCGTACACTAGAAAGAACAACTTCCTTTTTCATACACGTAGCAATGCAATTATCATTGTTGAACATTTTAAATAATTATTTTGATCCAGTAATTAATTTTTTATTTACCACATAATCAATAAATTTATATGACATCAATTTCCTTCCATTAACATAAAATGAACACTTGATATGAAAACGCTTCGCTACCACATATTAACGTCTCAGTAGTTCTACAAAGTTGTTCTTCTTGCGATTTAGAACGGTTATGAAACTTGTTCAGACATTTGTCAAAGGCAGTTCTCAAATATGCTTCTTGGTATTGAGACTCAGTTAAAGCTTTGTGCACTCACCGCACAAAGTAAGCAAAAGAAAAATCCTAATAATGCATGCACATTTATAGTAATTCAGAGGTATAGTCTGATAAGACTTTTTTTCATTTAAATATGTAATGTTATCATGTCTAAATATAAGAGAACAGAACGACCGAAAATGCTCTCTTAAGTTAATGTAATTTTTTCTGAAGAATTATAAAAGTAAGATTTCACGTCTTTTGGCTGTATGTGCGCATCTCAAGAGTAATCGTTAGATCTTTTTTTCGTCCTTTGCTACTTTCACTGGTCTGTAGAGCCTTTCTGGAGAGGAATTTAAGTACATAAAAGTTTCTCACAAGCTCAAAGGAAACCAAGAAGCGAATACGAATGACAAGCAAGTCTAGAATAATTTACTCACAAATAACTTGAAGTAACCACAGAAAACAAGCGAGATCATAAACAACTGCTTTTAAATACTTTAATTATGAGTTTATTGATGTAATAATGCCCATGTTATTCAGTGGCCTCTATTCAGGCTCCAAAACAACGCATTTAGTATATCTGCCGTATGCTCGCTAGTTAAATAATATTCAACGTATTCATGTGAACATAGCAGAGAAATTATACCGGAATAAATATTGACTGCCAATTTTTGTGTTCGTGTTATGCTTTCGTTTAATCCTTAATTTTGTTTATGGTCCATGAGACTTAAGATGCTAATTTTAATAGTTTCATTAGAGGCTTTGATTTTATCAATTAATTTAGGAATAAGAAGTAACAAAGGGATTTATCTAAAAAAAATCTGATCTGTTCCATTCATATGACTTTCTCTACATCGCCGTAACAAACTATCGTTAAACAGCTTATTCTTCTATCTACTTTATGATAAGAAAACATTAGGCGAGATTGTCTTAACGACTTGCTTCCTTGAAGCAGAAGGTAAATAAGGAAATTCACTAGGCTAAAGCAATAGTCAATTCTTTTAAAAATTGGTTGCCATGTAGTTGAAATCCGTTACTATGCATGACCAGAAGTTTACAACTTTCCGTGTGTGAAGATTTTAAGTGTTTTAAATCTGAAACAAAAAAACAAGGAATATCTCAGAAATTGTTAATTTCACGAAAAAACGTGGCATAAATTGTGATCTAAATTTTTGTGAAATAAATTTTTGTCTATCTCTTACGGTTTACCAGTTACGCAAACTTCAGAAAAATTCATTCAGAATAAAGGAGTCTTTAGAGGCTACTCCGAGAAAATTCAAGACATATATTTTATTTGCCATACAAATATCTTTAGTATATGATATTTTAATCAAAATTGTTGCAGCCATTTTTAAGAAAATCCAAATTTTCGAAAATTTTTCCATGTAAGGGTTAGTTTGGGTCGGGGGGAATTTTCTTAAAATCTTTATGTTGCGTCCCTGGAATGTACTAAACTAAAATACTAAGTTTGCTATTTTACTGAATTTTCGTTTTTGAGTTATCTTGTTCACAGTCATACAGACACACACGAGGACATTTTTCTAAAAATACTTTTATTATACGTCTGTTTAAGATGAAATCTTGGTATGAAATTTTTGGGTGGAATTCAATACATTCTCTATACGCTAAGTACATAGGAGGTCTGGAGAGAGTAAAAACAGTACACGAATAGATTTAAAATACTATTTACTGTTAAATCAATTACTTACATAGGAGCTACTTTTATCAAATAAAATAATACAATTGAAATCATAACTTGTATGATGGCTATCAACTTCTGTAGAGTATGTAAAACAAAAGTGCAGAAAATGATAATCACAGAATGATAAATTGATAGTGATAAACAGCTATAATTGATTCATATTCGGCTTTTCGCTAATCTCTCTGATTTAGAAAAATAAAATTTTATAGTAAAAAGTAATAAACAGACAAATTTAATATAGTAAATATATGAATCGACTAAAGCTAACTCAATAGATCTACGAAATCTGCATGCATCCGAGCTTCCTAGGGCCCCCCCCTTCTTTTTAGGTACATTCGTTAATGTGTAATATCGGTTTTTCTGTCTATCCATCTGTACACATAGCATTCAGGAATCGTTCTACATATTAACCAGTGAAGGGTAGTGTATCTTTTTTCTATTCGATTTACTTAAACTGCATGGTCCTATGGGCGCTATTTCCCTGTAGAACATATTGACTATCATCAAGGAGTTAGCTTTTTTTCTTTTGGTAGTGTTAAACGCTCGCTTTTACTACTTGTGGCACCGCGGGCGATGACACTGGTGATGTATGGAATGAAGATGGAGCACCGGTGGAATGCGAAGGCGGGGGAAATCAGAGAACCCGGAAAAACCCACTCCTGCGCCGCTTTGTCCACCAAAAATCTCACATGCGATCGCTTGGGATCGAACCCGGGCCGTATAGGTGAGAGGTGAGTGGTCTAACTTCTCGGCCACGGTGCGGCAATAAGGAGTTAGTTTATGTAATGTCGTTGGGTGTACTTTCTTTCTTTTAAATTTATAAACTTTTTTTAACATTTACTTTGTTTTTTGTTCGATTACTGTTTGTTTTTTCGGCTAACACACACATATATACATTTTGCAAACATATAAACACCAAGGCGGGACTCGAACCCACGATCCCCTGCGCCACGAAACACCAAGGCGAGGCACTTGAGCTAGTGCGGCCATGGGGACCAGCAGACTCAAAATTACATTAGACCGCACACACATTCACACACTCGTTTGTACTTCGATACTCTGGGCAGGATAGTGAATAATATTGGTTAGAGAAAAATTCCCACCCCCAAGCGGGAATCGAACATGGGACCCCTCAAATGCCTATATATCTTGTAGTTGCGACGGTGGGAAGTAAAAACACGGATTACAGGAACGGGAGCGGGAAGAAGTACATGCTACTGCGTCTAAACGTGTATTATTTCATCCGTGAAACTTTGTTATTTATTCTTATTTAATTTCAGCGTTTGTGGAAGCGGCAATGATATTAAACTAGGGAGAGTGAGGACAAAGGAATGAAATAAAAAACTTAGCACAATGAAAAAGAAAAATGTGAGGTTGAGGCTGTAAACCTGTATAAAACAGTTGTAAATTTGTTTACATGACACAAGCTCGCTACTTTACTATCACTCACAGACAAACTCTGCGCATGAAAACCAGAAAATTATCCAGCAAATTTGAGAAAGGCTATTTTTATGGTGTTCAAATTTTGAGTCTGAAAATAATTTATCCACACATTTCTAATTCGGTTGAAATCGACACTCTTCTAGAAATGCAGCTGTTTATAATAATTTTCCTCAGAACCATTAAGTACACAATTTTCTGCAAACATACCTATATTTTTAACGCTTTGGATAGAATGTTGCATATGCGTGTATGTATATTTCCTCATGTTACCTATACAGGTGCACAACTGCCCCGTATTTGATGTGTGCTCCAGTGGAGTACTGCCGAGAATGAACTGTGAATTAGGCAGGTCAGCTCATTGTGAGGGATAAGACGAGGTTGCTCTCACCCAGTTCTCCACTGACGGGTATTATCTTTAAATAGTCCCGTTGAGTTCTACAACTCTTTAACTCCAAGGGATATTGCACACGCCAAATACGATGCAGTTGGGTCACCTGGTGCAATCATTATTTGAAACTAAATATCTAACCGATGGACAACTTTTCTGCTGTAGCTGTACAACGGACGATTTATTCTACTAGAGGTGACAGCTGATGATTGATGTCATAAGCGCTATTGGAGGGGTAAGCCCTACTACGCAGAAGATTTTCTGGAATCTTAGTGTATATCACTATACTCATATAGAAGTACCTCAAACATTTTGCTGGGCCATATGTGTGGTATGAGAAGTGCATGCTCTAAACATAAGATGGTGTTTTAAACTTGAAGTAACTGAGGTACAACCTGAAAAATGTCGGGGGCTCCTGATACTCGGAAACGACCGTTCTTGCAGGGACTAAATCGAACCAGTAGTGACTTTTGTAGATGTAGTGATTGAACATAAGTTCTTTTGGCCCCATGCACAACAAATACGAAATAGGGTCATGTGTCAGTCTCCTTCATATATAAATAGTACTACTCGTATGTTATGTTTCCCACATGTCCTACCTTTTTCCAATAATTTGGAGGTGCTTCTAGTTGATGTCGCCCTCCGTGGTGTAGTGCTTGCCATGCTACCTTCTACAACGCAAGATTGCAGGTTCAAACCTGGCGGAGGGTAATGAGATCTTTTCGTTCGCAAACATCTTTAGCATGTTTTACTTCGGAAGAAAATTAAAGCTGGTGGTCCCGTGTAATGTTTATTTCCACATAAAAGAACCTCATACCTTGAAAGAAGAAGGTTCCTGGGAAAAATTCCGCCAGTTTGCGTACGCAAGTCGTGATTTGGCCCTACAGTGCCATCTGTGGGCGACAGGCTAATCCCTCGTCATCAAGGTGCATAACGATGAACTCACAAACTAGAGATTCAAATCCGATCAAGGAAACATCCACTATGCTCCACTTAGGAGTTACAAGAAATACTACTACTCTACTACTTCAAGTTGATAACAGAAGCTTATATTTAGAGCATGCCTTCTATTATCACACAGATGACATAGGACAAGTTTTCAGTTACTCTGCGATAAGAGCACAGTTATAGTTCCTTGTTATACAGCAAATCTGACTGTTCATAGTCCTAATACTTTGTGTAACACAACAGAAGTACTTTGTACGTCAAGGATACAATTTACTGTTCTAATACGTGTGAGCAAAGTGAATGACAATACAAGACGTTAATAAAAAATCTGTGTTACAATCATATGACTTTTTCTACATACCATACCTAATATTGTTAAAAACCTTATTTTTCTATCTCAGATAAACATTAGCAGAAATTGTTCTTATTACTTCGTCCCTTGTAAGTAGAGAGGAAATAGATGTCCTCTAGCTGTTCGGAAAAACAAACCTTTTATTGTAAGGATTAATCTGTTATCTACATCTTACTAATCAAGATAAACATAAGTAGAATTATTCTTATTACTAGCTTCTTATAAATAGAAGAGAAATAAAAAAATGCACCGGCTAAAGCGATAGTCTCGTCCTTTAAAAGCAGTCACTATGAGAAACGAGAAGAAATATTTTTCCCGTTTGAGAAAGGTTTAAGTAACTAAAATTGAAACTTATAATCAAGAATATCTCGAAACGGTTAACTCTACAAAAAAAATGTATGTAACATACATTGTGTGTTTTAATGAGATCTACATACATCTTTTGTGTAGCAATTTTTGTATATCTCTTACGGTTTGCCAGTTATACAAAAATCATCCAGAATAAAGAGCTCTTGAGAGGCTATTCCCAGAATATCTAAGATATACATTTCGTTTCTCATAAAATATCTTAAACATACGGTATTTAAATCAAAATCGTTATAGCCATTTTTGAAAAAATCAAAATTTTCAAAAATTGTTCCACGTAAAGGGTAGTTGGAGATGGGGGATTTTCTTGAAAATCTTCGTGCTGCATCCCTCGAAGACACCAAACTTAAAATACCAAGTTTGGTATTTAGCGGTCTTTCCGTTTTTGAGCTTTGCTGCCCCCCACACACACACACAGACACATACTAATGGACAGTTTACTAATTTTTTTTTATTCAGAGGGTCTCAAAACATGTATTTCCGGTGATATCGGTATCGAATTTTGGGTGCATTACAATAACTTCTCTATACACTATGTACATAGTACGTGCAGAGAAAGTGAAAATATAGGTAAACATTATTCACAAACGAGTTTTTGTGAATAATATCGAATCCATCTTTAGGAACATACGCATAACTTCTTGTTTGTATGCACACTTTACAGCACTATTGCCAATCATATTGAATATTGTCAGATTGCTCTAAATGTGAAGAGAAGGAGGTTTAGACCTAGACTCAAGCGGGGACGTAGGTGAGAATACATGATGACAACGAATTGCCAATAACTCCTCAAGTTTTTGAGACAGTGTAATGAAATTTGGAATCAACATTTAAAATACATTTTTCAACAATCTTGAAAGTTTGAAACAATTTCCTGACATATTGAGATCACCATTGCAAAAATAAAACAATTAAATTAATTTATTTTTCAGGTACCTTTTCAAAACATCCAACAAAGCAATTATAATAACACTTTGTGGTCAAGTTTCTTATATAGTGATGAAAAATCATGTGCAAAAAATTTTGATTTAGCTATTAGTTTTTTTAATTAAACTTTTTCAGTTTTGCTCTCCAAAAATTTCTTAATTTCACTGGTATAAATGATCATAATATTATTATTTTTAAAATATCAAAAAACCGCTGCACAGGTTTACTCATTGTACACTTTCCAAGTTTTACATCTCTGGGGTAAGTAGTTTCAGAGAAAAGGTACATTGTTTTTGGAAAAATGTAATTTTATAGAAAACAGCATAGAAGATTTATTTTATTTTAAAGTTGATATTTCTTTACCTCCACTAGTTAACGCTGGCCATATCCTCATCCTCCTGCTGCTGTTTTCTCTTCATCTGCTTCCTCTGTCTAGCTACCTTTTGCAAATTTTCTGCTGCTCTCTGAGCTTTGGCGAGTCGAAGCTCATCAACACTCCTCGATGTGCTAACTGTGAATGCTCCTGGTTGGAATCCTAGTCTGTGAATTGTTTTAATTCTGCCTATATTTCCACTGTTAAACAATAAACAGGTATCACATTCAGCAATCTTCACAACAGTTGAGGATATAGACATTGTTTTTGGACAACGTTTCCAGATCAGACTATTGTAGCTCTCATTTGGATTCTGGGGTTCTCCATGCGTACCTTTTTTTAAGTAAATCTGGATCTCCTAGAAATGTAGGCTTGATAACATTCATCACTGGCTCTGGTAACTATGTTTATGTTTGTAGGTTTTGCCATCAGCCTTTGCCTGTAAGTATTTGCACCAAGAAATGTCACACAGCCCATGCTGAGGCACAGCGACGTTTGACAGTTTATTGAAGTACATTGCCCACACTGCTTTTTGCATTTCCTTCACATTTCCAATGTTTTCCCTAATGGCCTTACAATAAGTTAACCTTATATCTTGATATTTTTAGCCGAAGTTTTGAATTGTACATAATTTTTACAGTTTTCACACTACAGATGCAAGTTAGACAAAATCCCAAAACGTGCCTTGTCTTCAAATAATTTTAATTTTTTGGCACCACAGTTAGCACAAGCACTTGAACTAATAATGTCTGTAAGAATTCCTAAATCCATTACTCTAAAACCACTTGAATATTCTAACTCACTGTTTTCAGTGTCACTATCCAGCATAAATGTCACTATCCAGTTTTCTTCCTGAAGCATTTACATTTCCAGAGCTACTAGGCTGGTTACATGCATTATTTTCATCAGCTTTTTTTGGTTAGTGTACACTTATTTATCTTTTGCACGCAAAATACAATGCTTTGAAATCTTTCTAAACACTTTTCCTTGAGATCTACCCATAATGTTCACCAGAAAAAGCTCTAAAAAGAAGCAAACAGCTCAAAATCACAATATGCAACTTTAAATCACACGTGTGTCTGTTTACAAACATAGAAACCGGAAGTGTGCTGTCTGCCACTTTAACACAGCCTTCTAAACACTATCAACAGCAGTCCAGGCATTGTGACAGAAAAATTTCTTAAAAAAAAAGGGGGATATGCGTTCCATGTATGCATACTGGTTCACAAAATATTTTTTTTAAATATACTTCTAGTTCTATGTCGTGCTTCAAAGTTATAGAACACGTTCTTTAAGCCATACCCAATAAAATCAAGAAATAAAAACAATAACGTTTTTGGACCATTCTCACCTACGTCCCCCCCTCAATGCCATATCATACTTATTATAAGCCAGTGATGTTGCATGTATGGGGATTCTAACTGTAGCTGAGCAGCCTAATTCATAATAAAGTATTTGTGTAGAAAATTGTAGTACTTCAGAAATTGCATTTAACAAGATCAGAGAGCCTACATTCTATAGCAGTGGAAAGGTAGTGTCAGACCAAAAAATTCAATGCGATAGCCGCGATTTGAACCACGGATCTCGCGGTCTCTCTACCACTGAGCTACCATGGTAACATGCTGGCATAGCATTAAATTTCTCAGCTGACTCGCATGCTTCCCTGTACGCCACAAGGTGATTTCAAATTTAAGTCCTATACTTTAAAGTACTTGCAACATTGTAAGGCGCTACTGGGGTTGTCATCTGAAAATAATTTGAGATCATCCTGTGGTTTACCAGGAAACATTTGAGTCAGTTGAGAAATTCAATGCTATGCCGGCATGTTGCCATGTTAGCTTAGTGGTAGAGCAACCGGTTAGACCGGGAGATCCGTAGTTCAAATCCCGGCTATGACATTAAATTTTTCAGTCTGACTCTATCCTGTCCTACATATGGTTTCTGTGAGAAAACAATTAAAATAATCTATAGCAGTGTTATTTTCCATAATATTTTTAGCATTCTTCAATGAAATCTATGCTAAAATAAGTGAAAAATGTCTATATGCGAATCTGCAACATAAAACAAAACTACAAAAATCACCATTTCGGCTGCCCTTAAAATTGAATAATGTGAAATTTACTGGATTATCTCTAAAACCAAAACTACGTGACCTCGGTCAGCATATTTGTTGCTTGTTATTGAACGGAATGTTACGTCACACATTTAACGGCCTTTACTGCATGCGACACCACGGGCATGATGCTGATCATACAGAAATGAAATGAACTAAGGAAATTTGGGGAGGAAGTGTTTCCTAAGTTTTAGGTACATCTCCGGCATTTGCCAGTTATGAGGGCTCAGGAAAACTTGAAAAACCTTAGTCAATCCGCCAAACTCCCGTTCACGAGTGCGTATTTTCGGGTTACCTGTGTCGGTATCTAAGACGTCATCGGAAGAAGTAAACTCAGAGCTTTTTGATTCAGGCAAGTTATGCGCGTAATATTTGAAATCTAAATGAAACTAAGAATCTCTTAATAATTCCGAACGCACATTCAAGGGATGCGTCTCTCGATTAAACATATGACGATACTGCTGTGCATTTCTTATGGTAGATTGCAAATCTATCGCTTATCAAGGCTCAGTTTGTAAATAAAGATCAAGTCACGGGTCTTGTAGCATAAAAAAGTAGGTAATGTTTGCATTCATATGGCCGATCATAACCAATGCATTCAGAACTGATTTGCGGACACGTGTTTATTGGGATCATTATTTTGTAATATAGTTCACTTTCAACCACTTCAATCTGTGATATCTGCTCTTACATTTGTGATAAACGAGGATGCGCATACATTAATATGGCAAGTACAAAATTTGGAAAAACTTTACCAAAATATCACTTTGTAATTTCTGAAAATTGAAAGCTAGTTACGAATAAAGCTTTATATTCCCCTGTAAAAGCGCAGATAATATTTCTAACAAACACTGTCTTCGTAAATATACTATAAAATAACAGCAACAAATTTGACATAGAGAGATGGGGATTTAATTTTAAGATTTTCTTCTATAGGGTTGGTTGAGGTAATAAATGTTTTAATCCTTTAGATAACATTTCAATACTAAGCTTACTCATTAGAATTATATCTTATTGTTGATATGTCATCTAAAATTTTGATAATTAAATGTTGGAGATATGCGATAGATTTATACAGCGAAGTAGACGGATTAAAAATAAATGAAATACACTAATAATATTCTATACAGTTTACTGAAATGGAATTCAGCTTTCGTGCGTGCAGTGGAAATATGGCACACTAAAGAGCATCATCAATGGATTTGATTGCTCTCATTAGTAGCAACTTTTCTTTTGAGATGTATACTATCTGAAGGGGATGCTACAATAAGAAATAATGAATGTGATTTGCCTCGTGTAAAGAAGGAGACAGAGGGGAATTCTGAATGAAAACTTTCATTAGACAGCATGAGTCAAACACGAATCTAACCCTATTCTCCACTTTTAATGAACTGTAACGTGAAGTAAGTAAAAATAACATCTCTTCTAAATAAGAGGAAATGCAACTAACTATGCCTGTTTTGGGGCTTGTTTCCTCAACTGTACTTACGTTATTTTAATCACAACCGATATTCAGCAGAAGGAGAGATAATGAAAAAGAAATCAGAGACTTTAATTTTATACTACGAGTATATTCTCCACTCATCATTCCACAAACTATTCTTACAAAAGCTTATTACTGTAATTAGTTTTTATTAAATCAGGTAAACTTCCAATTCACATTTCCACAGTTCGTTGTACAATATACAAGCTAAAGTGATAGATTTTTAAAAAGCATATCACTATGTGATGACTTGAAGTCCAATGCTCTTTGTATGTTCACGACGAAAAAAACTGATAATGACTTCCCATTTCAGAAAAGTATAATTATTTATAAATTCAAAACAATAACAAGGAATATATAGGAAATACTTAATGATACTGAAAACATTTTTATATAAATTGTATTCTGTACGAGTTGTACGTATCTATGTAGCAAGAGTTTGTTTATATCTTATAGTTTACCAATTATACAAAAGTCATTCAGAATGATAAATTCAGAGGCTATTTCAATAAAATTAAACAAATATATTTTTGCATGAAAATTTCTAAAGCCTAAGGTATTTTAATCAAAATCGTGATAACCATTTTTAGAAAACCAAAAATTATGAAGGGATAGCTGATTTTGAGGATTATCTTGAAAATCTGCATGTTAAAATCCTTGGAAGATACTGAACTTATATACAAAATATGGTTTTAATTGAAATAGCGTATATATATTAAAACTATATTTACATCATAAATAAAATGTATATCTGACATTTTCTGGGAATAGCCTCTGAAGATCTTTTTATTCTGAATGTTGCATGACTGTTAAACAGTAAGAGATAGACAAAAGCTCACCGCACTAAAATATAGATCTTGTTAAAATACACAATGTCCTATACATTTTTGCTGAGTTAACCGTTTTCGAGATATTCCTTGTTATGGGTTTCAATTTTAAACTACATACGTAACTTTACTCAAACGGGATGCCACCGTTATTTTCAGATCTTAGCTTTTATTGGTGGCCATATAAAGCGAACCGAACTTCAATTGTTTACATAGCGACCAGCTTTTAAAAGATTTGAATTGTCGCTTTAGTCTAGTGTATTTTTTGCTTCTGCTTAGAAGATCTAGATAAAGGAATACTCTTTTATAAACTTGTTTGAGAACAGGTAGAGAAAGTCATGTGAATGGTACACATCGGAAATTTTGCATTTGTTTTATTCGGAAAATGAACATATTTGATATTAAAAGGGGTATCACTCCGCTTCAAAACAATTAAAAAGACTCCAGCGTTGTTTTTATTCAATTTTTTCAGAACTGAAAATGGCTATACATTTTCCGGTTCCACATCGCCACAGTCGTTGCCTCTTTTTCATTCCCGGCCCTGTTTGTTATCTGATAGTCCCTCATTTATCACGTCGTAGAGTAGCTTTTCTGTCAGTTTTTGCTACTACCTACGAATTCCCTTGCGATTTGAAGACATATGACAAATAAAAAAGAGGCCGCTAGTGAATGTGTCTCTGTCAAAATGAACATATTACAGTCCTAATGTCATATGGTGCATTTCTAAGATGACTGGAGCTTTTCAAATGCCGCATTATAATTAGCTATACATGTATTAAATACATTGCCCGAATTCTGTGATATAGCAGTATTCAGCGGGGCTGTTAGTCTTTCGCTGCTACATACGTCTCTCAACCTTCAATATATATGTATTGTTATGCCATCTACTGCAGTATTAAGTAATAATTATAGTAGAATCTGCAGCCTGCTCACATTACTGAGTTAATTGTAAAGATTCTCTACTCTTGTCACTTCCTCACTTTATCTCCCGCCCCCCCCCCTCACTCTCTCTTCAGCCAATCATTACTCTCCCTCTCTTACTTTTCACTCGACTTTTCACTTCACTCTCTCATTCCATGTCTTTCTCTCTTTCTGTCTTTTTTTCTTTCTCTCTCTCAATATATGCAATATACATGTCATGTGACATTTTAAAAACAGGTAATAAAATTGCGTTTTATGAGTTGTTAATAAAAAAAAATCTGATGTGTTCCATTCACATGCCTTTGCCTATAGCTCTGCAACAAATGATTGTTCAACAGCTTATTCTTCTACTTACTTCATGCTAATTTAGAAAAAAATATGATATGCTCCATTCACATGATTTTCTCTACATCTTTGCAATAAATTATTGTTAAAAAGCTTGTTCTGCTATTATTTAATGCCAATTGAGAAAAAATGAACAGAAATGGTCTTTTTATTTACTTACTTGTAAGTAGAAGGGAAATAAGGGAATACACTAGGCTAAAGCAATAGTCAAATCTTTTAAAAGCTGGTTGCCATGTGAAGGAAGCACCTTTGTTTATATGGACAGGAGTTGACAAATTCCCGTGTGAGAAAAGTATAAGTATTTTATTGCTGAAACCAATAACAAGGAATATCTCCAAAAGGCCAACTTTACGAAAGAAATCATATAACTAAACTTTGTATTTTAATGAGATGTACATTTTTTGTTAAGTAAATTTTTGTCTATCTCTCACGGTTTACCAGCTCTGCAAAATTCCGCAAAATTCATGCAAAGTCAAAATATCTTCAGGTGTTATTCCCAGACAATTCGAGATATACATTTTAGTTTTCAAGTAAATATCTTTAATGTACGATATTTTAGTCAAAATCGTTAGAGCAATTTTTGAGAAAATAAAAAATTTGAACATTTTTCTATGTAAACATTTTTGATTAACCAATTCAATATAATTGAGATAAACACACATTTCTTTGGGGAGTAAGATTGATACGATGAGACCGAATTAACCGTCGGATGTTTAAAACCGAGGTCGCTCTACGCTGACCAAAGGGTTCTATACGCTTTCTAGTAAAACTGAGTAGCAATAGGATTTTAAAAATCCAAAACGTTATTTTTTTATTTTTATGTAAATATCTTAAACATATGTATCTCAATCAAAAGATTTAGTGCCATTTTTGAGAAAATTAAAACTTTCGCAAAATGTTCAAGTTGAAGGATAGTTTGGGGTGGGGCATTTTATTGTTAACCTACATCTTCAGCCTAAATTATTTTTCGGACATTTCAATTTTGGTTACGCTGTTCAGACACAGACACATACACTCACGCACTTTCAGACATGTTTCTAAAAATGTTTTTTATAGGATACAAAGAGCATCAAAACACTATTTTCGGTGAAATTTCGACATTGAAGTTTTGGGCGGAATATACAATACTTCCTTTTACCGACTATAGGAGTCTAGTGTTAAGTTGGATAAGATGCTAACTGAACTTCAAGGTTTATCGTAACTATGACTAGGCTAAGGCCGAACCTCAAGTTAACTAAATCATCATCAACACATAGAACGTATGCATATATTGAATATGCAATTTACACTTCAGCTGCAGTGATCCTAATGGATTATAGATATAGATATAATATGTATATATTCAAAAAGGCAGTGAACTCAAAAGCACATCACAGATAACCAGCTAGCCACACTATTTTCTGCAGTGAAGCAACCTAAAATTTGTATACTGAATTACTAGTAGTATTATGAATACTGTGTTGCGAATTTGTCGTTTGTGTATATGATAAGTACATAACAGATATCTAGGAATCTCGCCTCGCACATCGTTTGTCGGGCTTCTATCCAGGTTGAATGGTTTTCTGGACTTTTTTTTTTTCGGATTTTCAATCAAAATAAGTTAATTTAAGATCTTGCGATACTTCAAAAAGAACATAGAACGTATGCAACAGCGCGCATAGCCACTGTTTGGTCTGCACACATTAGTGGAGTGTACAAGTTTAGGGTATGCCTTATCTCTACGTCACAGCGGAATATACGGTAACATTTTTATGTAATATCCTTTCGTCCTGGCTGTAATGCTTGGAAATTCCTAGTTTAGAGTCAAGACACAATAGCACTGCCTTGCAGGTTTACCACCTGTAACTTGGAATTGAATATTTTGTATAAAGTATCATAGCGTGAAGATTACAAGTAAGATCCTTTAAGAGCGGGAGAACAACGAACTCGTAATGCTTTTGGTACGTCCCTTTGTGCATAACCTGAACACAAATGATGCTCCTATACACGCATTAGCATATAGTGTATGGATTAAAGTCAGGCACAAAGTATTACGTTGAATAAATTATAATGCTTCTCAAGGTATCAGTTTTAAATCCTCGATCTTCAAATCCATATTACCATTATCGAATGCCAGTCCTCGTATGTACAACGAAACCTTTCTGCATTATCGATTTATCAGATCCATGGAAATGCACTACTACTTTTAAAGATTTTTCGGCTTCTTTGCACCTGCACAATATTTAATGATTGTCAGGAGACTCAAGAAATAATAAATATTTTACAAAAATCAGAAAATGCAGCAAAGCTATTCTCGATAAATGGAACGTTGATTTCACATACGACTTTAATATACGGGATGCATGCAGACGTCTGATTCTGATTGTGTTGGCATAAATACTTCGAGGAATACTTTAATTACCTTATTGACTATCCTCTCCGTTAAAAACGAGTGATAGCCCTCATTTCTTTGGAGCGAAGTGTTTATTTCATAGAACTAATGCAACAGCTATCTGCCTATCATTATATCGATCTATTGTTATTATTTGCACTACATGGCATACCACTAATGTAAATTTCCTCATATGTATCTATCCAATAAACAATGCGGACCAAGCGCAACGGTGAAATTTTGAATATGCAATTTACACTTCACCTGCAGTGATCCTAAATGATTTTAGGTATAATATGTACATATTTAAGATAATGTACCTGTGAATTTTGGAAAAAGCATAATATATGATACCTTCTTTCAATTTATATAAGCTATTATATAAAATAATAGTGATATTTTTGCCATATATTAAAATTTTAGCCTGCATGGTTACTTAAATAATAATTGGTTATTGTATAAATTCATTGTTATAATAACATTGAGACACGTGATTAACTTCTAAAAGTATTCAAATCATATTATATTTTTCTATACTAACCCTAATTAGTGTAGAAAATGATTGTTTTTTGTACTCTTGAAAACTCTTCATTTTTCAAAATGTAATATTTTATATCTGAAGATTCGAGCATTATTTCGAAAAAGTAATATGATCATTGCCTTTACTGTACTTTTGAGAGGCAGTATATATGTTTTGAAATAAATTAGTAAATAATTGTATCGTATGGAACATTTTGGGTATGAAAAAGTGTTAGAATAATGCTTGCGAGAAAACAAGGTTCAAAGTTGAAGTGCGTATTAATAAGCATGCGACGAACCCATCCTCAACTTCAGTTAATTGCTAGTTTAAGTGGGACAAGTATATTTTCTTAAAGCTTAGGATTCATATAATTTTATTCCGAAGAAACATAATTTTTTAATGTTTCACATTTTTTGGCCAAAAAAGGCAGTGAACTCAAAAATACATCAATATAAACTGCCACACTATTTTCTGGAATAAAGCACCCTAAAACTTTATACAGAATTACTAGTAGTATTAATGAATACTGTATTGCGAATCCACCGTTAATGTATATTAGGAGTACATGTCAGAGATATCCAAGATTCTCGCCTCACACATTGTTTGTCGGGCTTCTATCAAAGGTTGAATAGTTTCCTGGACATTTTTTTTTTTTTTTTCGCATTTTCACTCCAAATAAGTTAATTTAATATTTTGCGATACTTCAAAATGAACGGGTGATACAAAGTACTCCCAAATGAGAGCGAGGAATTTTTACTTTCTCTACACGTACTATGAACATAGTATATAGAGAAGGTACTGTAATGGAAAAGAATATGTGTTCCATTCACATGACTTTCTCTACACCTCTGCAACATATTATTGTTAAAAAGCGTATTCTCTTATTTACCTCATGTAAATCGAGAAAAAATTAGCGGAAATGGTCTTATTATTTCCTTCCATGTGAGTAGAAGGAAGGAGTACCCCAGGCTAAAGTGACAGTCAAAGCAGGTTGTTATGAGACTGAAGTTCCTTTGTTTGTATAGGCAGAAGTTGACAAATCTCCGTATGAGAAGGGTGCAATTATTTTAAAGCTGAAACCAATAACAAGGTATGTCTCAAATACGATCAACTCCACGAAAAAAGAGATATTACATAAAGCGTGTTTTAAAGGGCTCTCTACATTTTCTATTTAGCAGGTTTTTGTCTATCTCTTACAGTTTACCAGTTATGCAAAATTCAAAATAAAGACGTCTTTAGAAGCTATTTCCAGAAAATTTAAGATATACATTTTATTTGTCATGCAAATATTTTAGTATGCGATATTTTAATCAAAATCGTTAGAGCCATTTTCGAAAAAGTTTCCATGTAAAGGGTAGTTGGAATGGGGGAATTTTCTTGAACATTTTTGTGTCGCATCCTTGGAAGATACTGAACCTAAATACCAAGTTTGGTATTTAACGGATTGTCTCCTTTTGAGCTATGCTGACCAGAGACGCACATAAACACACATAAACACACACACACACACATATTGACTGACATACAGACGAACATTTTTCTAAAATTGTTTTTTTTTGGATTCAGGGGTCTCAAAACATGTATATCCTGTGAAATTTTGGTATCGAATTTTTGAGTCATTAAAATACCTTCTCTATAAACTGTTCACATAGTACATGTAGAGAAAATAAAAATTAATAATCTACTTTAAGTGAGGTTAAAGGTACATACTGCAAGATAGGCCATGGAATTATGCTTATGATCAAGAAATATATACAAGAATAATTATTTTACTATCGTCTTCGCTAAAGAGTTACATTTTAACTATTGTCGCCTGAACCTGGCTTTTATATTTTTCTGTTGGTAGCCTATTACAAAATCCATGGGTAGTAGTTACCATGGTTGTGATAATTTAAGGTATATTTATATAAACAAAAAGCATAAGTATCGTTTTATGACGTGGAGTTTCTAAATTATATCCAATGATATATAAAAATTATTCAGCAGGTCCCTGTAGTGTAAAACTCATACATGTACAAAGAACAATTAAATTCGCGCATCTTTACTGTTTTATTAATTACACCAAAGCAGGTGTACACAAACGTTTTATATTTAAGAGCTCAACGAGAAAATAGTACTACTCTTTGGGTCAAAGATCAGTTAGAGAGAAAAGAGCCATTCTATATTATTGCATTTCTGAAAACCAAAATGTGTGATAACAAGAGCATTCGTGTTCAACTGATCAATAAACATGATTTTGGTCAAGTGGTCAATAAAGCTGATTTTATCTCAAATATTGAAATATTCCACACAGAAAAACTTTGGAGTTTCAAAGAATCTCTGCAGCACACTCACAGGCTCGGCAGAGATAGTATCTCCGTTATATATATTTGCTTACAACCACCCAAAAGAAAGATCACCTGAAGTGCATAATCGTCACGTTTCCATTTTGCTGGCAAATAACGATAGTAGTATCGATACAGATGTGCGGTAACGATGTTATAAACTGCGAGGCAGACATGTCTTTTTGATATCCGTTCCGAGAGAATGTTGCCAGAAATCAATAGGTGGTAGTGGTGGTAAGATATAGATCAGTAGCAACAACTAACAACAAATGTTCTTCAGCTATAAATTGGAGCATCATAAACTACAATAAAAGCTATATACTTTACATTAGCGGGTATATGCACACATGTATTGGGTACTTAGCAAGCAAAGCGCATTTTAGCTTAACAAGGAATTTATGTTGCAAAGGATATATTGTTATAAATTCCTCAAATAATGCTTTATTTAATAAAAAGGCTTTGAGCACATGAGAAAAATTGATAACTGCATAAAACATGTGTTTACGTCGGATAAGTAGAGTCAGACTGAAACATTCAATGCCATAGCCGGGATTTGAACCACGGATCTCCCGGTCTCTATGGCAACATACCGGCATAGCATTGACTTTCTCAAATGATTTGCAAGTTTTCTCGATAACTACAAGGTGATCTCAAATTATTTTGAGATGAAAAGCATGTGTTTACGTCATCTGAACTGAGGCACAACTACTATCTACCCTAACTAAATCATTTTGAATGAATGGTAACATTCATTTCCGAATGTTTTTTGTAGACAATAACAATGTCGTCAAAAATATACTTCTGCTGAACTGCATTGAAATTAAAACGCTCCAACATAATGAATCATTGCCACTATTATCTCTGCTATTTAATATACACATTTCTAATATTACTGGATCCTTTTTCTTTTATAACAGCTTGAGTTAGTTTCATAGCACAAGTATGTTTATACTTTATTTTTAATTGCCTTTAGCTGAATGAATAGAATATCCAGTTATAAACCTTTATTTAAAAATCTGATGTGTTCCATTCACATGATTTTCTCTACATCGCTGAAACAAATAATGTTGTTAAAAAGCATATTTTTCTATATACTTTATGACAATTGAGATAAACATTAGCAGAAATTTTCTTAATTACTTGCTTCCTTGTAAGTAGAAGAAATAAGGGAATACACTAGGCAAAACGATAGTCAAATCTTTTAAAAGCCGGTTGCTATGTGGATGAAATCCGTTTCTATCCAGGGCCAGGATTTTACAACTTTCCGTGTGCAAAAAATTTAAATATATTAATTCTGAAACAAATAACAAGGAATATCTCAGAAATGGTCAATTAAACGAAAAAAACGTATATGACACAACTTGTGTTTTAACGTGATCTACATTTTTTGTGTAGTTAGTTTTTGTCTGTCTTCTACGGTTACCAATTACGCAAAATTCAGCAAAATTCATTTAGAATAAAGAGGTATTTAAAGGCTGTTCCCAAAAAATCAAGATATACATTTTATTAAATATTTTTAGCACACGACATCTTAATCAAAATCGTTAGAGCAAATTTTGAGAAAATCAAAATTTTCGAATTTTTTTCCATTTAAAGGGTGGCTTGGGGTGGGGAGATTATTCTCAAGATCTTTGTGTCGCATCCCTGGAAGATACTAAACTTAAATACCAAGTTTGGTATTTTACCGACTTTTCGTTTTTGAGTTACGGTGTTGATAGACACACGGACCGTTATCTGAAAATACATTTTTTTTTTTTTTTTGGGATACAGGAAACCTTATATGTATATTTCCGGTGAAATCTTGGTATTGACATTTTGGGTGGAATGCAATACCTTCTCTATACATTATGTGCATAGTAGTGTAGAAAAAGTAAAAAGTTGATGATTGTCTTAAGCCACACAAACGCACGCACGCACACACACATATACATACAGGAAATGAGAGATATCATCTATTCTTTTATCGTACGTTTAACCAGATTTATTAAATTAAATAGTGGAAGCCACGCTGTAAACTTGTTTTTAAATGGGAAGTTGTTATTAGTTTTTCTCTTATACTTATGCAAAAATAACATAATTTCAAAGCCATCATATAGAGCCCAGCTTTATAAGGTTTTGACTTTTATTTCAGCGAATTGTATTCGCCAATAACCATTGTCTTCAAGCAATAAAACCATTTCCAAGAATGCTGTAGATATGCAGAAGAAGATAGAAGAGTTAGGTTTTGTAGAACAGTTTGTTGAAGAATGTGTAGCAAAGGGTTTGATAAGATAACCCTTTAGTTGATTGTGGAAGCTGAGAAGGGGATCGTGGCCTTAAGGATATGTGATGTAGTATGAAAGGAAAGAGAAGGAAAACATCGCCTGCTCCAGATGTGAAGACCTTGGCGTCTTCTAAATAAAGTTGGACTAGCACCGTCACAGACACATGCTGTTTGTGTCAGGAGATATGACATCTGGACGGTCCAGCTGCTGCAATTTCCCTCAACCTCTCCCATCTTTTAGAACAACATGTCCATTTGTTTCCAACCAATCTTCTCGAGTTCAGAGTTTGCCTGGTTTCGTGTTTCTTCCTTCCTCTTTCCAAGAATTCCTTATTTTCTTCCATTATAATATCTCAAGTAACCTTTACACTTGATCAAATTAATTATAAGTTTTTCCGGTTTATTTCACCAGTGTTTAAATGTTAACACTATGAATATCTGCTAGTCATTAAAATTATTTTACTTTTAATATTGCTGAATTACTTCCGATTGGTCAGTTCTTCAGGTTTCATTGTGATTTCGGTCTATTTATTTCATGAATAACACCAATTGATTTGCAATGATCAGCTTTGTGTGGTTGCTAAGTGTTTGTTATCTCACTTTCGCAGCACTCACTTAGGGCTAAACGTATGCCACAATATTAGTTCAACTCACTTTACTCTGCTGTAGAATGTAGAAATAAATAAACAACTATAACAGCTAGCTGTCGTACTAGATATATTTCAAAGGTATTCAGTGATTAGTGTAATAGAATTTTGTAATGATATTTAGTAAAAAAAAAGTTTTGCCAATAACAATGGATAGGAATAATTACGAAAACGCAATAACCTGGAATTTGACATTGATATGAAACCTCGAACTAGCGAATGCTCGAACGAATAAATGTCCTTTTCCCACGAGAGAGTATGTAAGCCAAAACCGTGACTATATATCGGTATATTCATTGGTGCCTTTAGGACAAGTTGGTCTAGAAGAAATTAACGAGTCTCATTATATACCATATCAATGATGAGTTAAACTAGTTCTTGGCAACTCTACTTAATTTAATTTAGGTAAGTTAAGTCACACCAGTCTCTCTTAAACATGAAATGATTGCCAGAGACATACAAAAGTTGATAAATTAATTACTCTGTCGTTAACTTAAACTGCCTGGTTTTATTTTCTCTACACGTACTATTTACTATATAAGGAGAGAAGGTACTATATTACACCCACAAATTCGATGTCGAGATTTCACCATAAATACATATTTTAAGGCCCCCTGACTCTAAAAAAGCTTTTTAGAAAAACGTCACTGTGTGTGAATAGTATAGCTCAAAAACAAAAAGTCCCTTAAATACCAAACTTGGTATTTCAGTTCAGCATCTTCAGAGATGCCACATGAAGATTTTCAACAAAATCCCCCCACCCCAAACTACACTTTACTTGGAACATTTTTCCAAAACTATAATATTCTCAAATATGGCTCTAACGCTTTTCATTAAATTCCATATATCAAAGATATTTACATGACAAATAAAATATAAATCTTGAATTTTCTGGGAACAGTCTCTGAAGCTCTCTTCATTCTGGAGGGCTTCTGAGATAGACAAAATATTACCACACAAAAATTGTAGATTTGTTAAAACAAAATTTATTTATTTTTTGGAGTTAAGCATTTCTGAGATATTGATTGTTATGGTTTTCATTTTTAAAATACACGTATCGGAAACCTTTCAGTTCTCTTTTGTTTTGCTCTTGGCCATAATTTGTCGCTAAACGAAGAAACCGAAGTTCAGTCTCATCACAATCCATTATTCCCTCATTTCTCTCCTATTAACAAGAAACCAATAAGAAAATGTCTGCAAATAATTATCTCGATAAGTGTGAACTAGTTAGAATAATAATATTTTATAATAATAGTATTTTGGCAGAACAAGTATATAAAGTCACGGGAATGGAATACATCAGAGGTTTACTGAAGTTATAACCTGCAGCTTTAATACATTAAAGAAAGTATGACTTACATCGAGTTCTTTTATAACTTATTGAAGGCGTCTTAAATGTTGATCACAGTGGTTGTGCAGTAACAAATACACAGGTACCAAACTCAATAGAAAGGGGCTCGCGTGGATTGGACTAGGAGCATGGAGGAGCACAAAAATTGCTGACGAGAATGGTACGAGAATCTGTCCCATTTGCAAGGAGGAAGAGTCGTGGATCCACATTTTGGCAAGTTGTAGGGGTACGGAGGAATGGTGGGAAAAATATTTACCATGATTCCTTACCACCGCGAATATAGAGCTAGAAGCATGTTGGACGCTACTGGCAGGCACGGAAATCGTGGAGGGGCTAGGTAAATTTATACTTAAGGCAAGACAGCTGAGATCTGAGGAGGCTGCCAATAGAGACGGGGAAGGGATAAAAACAACTAAACAAAAGTGACTACAATGTTTTACAAATATATTATATATATTTTTTTATATTATACTTAGATCACTGTTGTGTTATGGTTATGTATATATATATATATATTATGTGTATATATTTCTTTTAAGTGTAATTATCTATTATAAGAGGGTGCATTTATGAAGATGTACTCCATGCTGTAAATTTAAATTGCTATATTTAAATATCTGTGTATTTTTATTTTCGGGTTTACTCTTTTAATTCTTTGTTATTATTTTAATATTGTCTTTGATTGTGTATTACCTTTGTCTTTTAATTCTTTGTTGTTTTAATATTGCTTTTAGTGTGTATTACAAAAGCATGTACGGTATGTGGACCCGTGCGATTGTTGAAATTCTATGTATAATATTATTATGTCAAATAAATACACCTATTCATTCATTCAACAAATGCACGGCTTTTCCGGTTCGTTTGTTATGCCGATGTATTATGTGCACCTAACGAAGCTGAACGTCATGGTAAAGGTGCCAAAGTTGTGACAAGGCCTATATATTAGCGACAGAGAACGTGTTTTCTCTTCTTTTTTTTTTACGATGATGTATAGCGCTTTAAACATGACATAATACCTACATAGATAGATATCCGAGGGCAAAAGAACATATTTCATCCGATTAGAGATGAGGAGCAGATTCTGTGGGATTTATTGGGGCACATCACTCGGAACGGTTTTCAGAAGCGCTTCTTCCTTTCCACCCATATACACACAAATCTAATTCTCGCTTGAGCATAACTTATGGGTTTACAAAAGATTTTACTTTGCTGATCTTCAGCGTGTTGAAGCTGCCACCTTCATCTCTGAGCTGATTTAAGAGAGTAATCCAAAACAGCTGCAACAGATTCGATTCTGAGTGGCCAGTCTGGAGAAGACACATTAAAGGATTAATAAGGAATACCGCGGATTCCTATAGCTCAAATTTACTACTTTCTCTACACGTACTACGTGCATAGTGTATAGAGAAGGAAATTTTACTTTCTCTAGCCCGCATGTAATGTACATAGCGGATAGAGAAGATATTGTACTCCACCCAAAGATTCAATGCCGAGATTTCACCAGAAATATATGTTTTAGGGTCCCCTGAGTCAGAAAAAAAAACATTTTTAGAAAAAGGTCCGCGTGTATATGTGTGTATCTGTGTACAGCATAGCTCAAAAACGAAAAGACCGTTAAATATAACATTTGGTATTAAGGTTTAGTATCTTCCCAGAATGCGACACCAAGATTTTCAAAAAAATACTCCCACCACAAACTACTCTTTGCATGACAATTTTTCAAAAATTTTGATTTTCCCAAAACTGGCTCTAACGATTTTGATTTAAATCCCGTACATTAAAGATATTATGCAAACTCCAAATAAAATGTATATCTTGAATTTTCTGAATCTAAAAGGAATTTTTAGAAAAAGGTCAGTGTGTGTGCATAGCTCAACAACAAAAGTCCATTAAATACCAAACTTTAGATCTTCCAAGATCTCACGAAGATTTTCAAGACAAACTCTTCACCCCAAACTATGCTTTACATGGAAAAATGTTCGAAAAGTTTAATTTTCTCAAAACTGGCTCTAAAATGTCGTATATTAAAGATATCTACATGAAAAACAAAACGTATGCCTTGAATTTTCTGGAAATAGCCTCTAAAGACCTATTTATTCTGGATGAATTTTGCCAAATTTTGCTTAACTGTTAAACTGTAAGATAGACAAAAACTTACAATATCAAAAATGTAGACCTCGTCAAAACACACAATTTATGTTCCTTACGTTTTTGTTGTGGAAGTAACCGTTTCCGAGATATTCCTTGTTATTGGTTTCAATTGTTAAGTACTTAAACTTTTCTCAGACAGGAAGTGTCCGTTTTTCTTTTGTTCTACTCCTGACCAAGCAAAGAAGCGATTTGCATTGACATTTGCATAATGATAGCTTAAAATATTTGACTAGCACTTTAGCATAGCGCATTCCTTCAGTTCCCTTCTATTTATAAGGAATAAGTAATAAGAACATTTTGCTAATGTTTGTCTCGATTAGCATTATATAGAAAGAAAAATAATCTTTTGTAAGAAGTTTGTAGAGCAGCTAGAGAAAGTCATGTGAGTGTAACACATTTTTTTTATGGATACAGGAGACCCTAAAACGTATATTTCTGGTGAAATCTCTGTATCGAATTTTTGCGTTGAGTGCAATACCTTCTCTAAGTATGCAGTATGTACTATGTAAAAGTAAAATGCGTCGATAAAATCTTGTTTATTAAAAAGGTGCATTTTGGTTTTTATTAAGCATATTTAGGGAAGACTGTTCTGAAATTCATAGATACTTCTTAAAGAATCGAGTACAAAATTCTGCAGGGGCGTAAAAATGAAATTCTTCCACTCAAGTGGCACCTCTTTTCTTTAAAATTTTGTAAGAAATGTTATACTTTCTGCTGTGAAATAAAATAAGGTCCATTTCAAATCAACATTCGTGTGTCCTCCTCGAACTTTCTAGGAGCCCTGGCAAAATTTCTATTCGAACCACATTTTTTTCTGTATCTGACCATGAAAAATGTATCTGGATAAAAAATGTGATGACTTTGATGGTTTATTAATATTTTTCAATCTTTTTAATAAACATGTATTCTATAAGGAGTCAATATTCACACGTTACGAGTAGTATAAGATAAACATATATGCAGGGTTATTAAAAAAGAAAGAAAAAGAAAGAACAGATTTCAAACATTTATTGCTTCCAAACTACAAAAGATAGAACATAATTCCAACGTCCATGAAGAGAGAAACATTTACAATTGAAATAGCGATGAGGGGGGCGGGGAGGAGAAGTTCCAATCATGGCCGCATTGGCGCTGTTGTTTGTTGTATGTCTGTAGTGAAATGGCGGCGACACCACAAGAGAAATCAAAACTAGAATCCATTGTTGGAGTTCAACGAGCTTTCGTTGTCAATTTAATAAACAACCGCCGCATCATAAGCAAAAGGAAAAGCACGGGATGTCCTCGCACATCGGACGTGAATGTCGAGCGTATTCGTACACTATACGAAAGAAATGCACATCATGAGCAAGCAACCAACGAATATGGCGAGCACTAGAACATCATCTGCACCTGAAGTCATACAAACTGAAGTTATTGCAAGCACTGTATCCTAACGACCACAACAAAAAGTACGAGTTGTGCATCGACATGTTAGAAGATATAGAAGAAGGCAATTTTGCTCAACGATTAATTTTTCCCGATGATTGCACTTTTCATCTTTCTGGTAAAGTTAATCAGCATAATGTTCGAAATTAGGCCGGTGCTCATATTGAATGCATATTATAAAATTGTACACTTTCCTCTCTCCATGAACGTTGGTATCATGTTTCTATCTTTTGTAGCTTGGAAGCAATAAATGTTTGAAATCTGTTTTTTCTTTTTGAATAACCCTGTACTTAAGATACATGTCACATCTTCTGTGATTATAAACATGAAAATTCTCAATGTACTTAACTACCCAAAACGTTTATCATAAAAATATACGAATATAACTCTATACAGTAAGAAGCACCAGGTATAAATACATTTTTCTTTTTATTCCTATTAAATTTTACTTTTTATAGATATTTAACAATTCCGCTTATTATGTGTTAAGTCTGTAAATATCGCCGAATTGCTTGGCGCTTTCCCTAAGCAGTTATTAAATCGTTACTCTCTCTTTTTCATATACATTCACAAAGTTAAAAAAGTAAAAAAAAAAAAAAAAAAACTCGCTTCTCTGTCATATTGAAGCAAAGTAGACGACGGAATACTCACTCTCAAGAGGGCCATTAAACAGTATAGTGTAGCTTGGTTCAGAGAGGAGAAGGGAATTTGTAAAAGTTTATAAATTAACTCAATGGAACTGAAGTTATTAACATACGTTAAAAATTTTGCCAATTAAAGCCCAGTTTAGAAAATTCTTGGAACTTATTGAATTAATGACTACTAATACAAAATTAATTATAAATATCTATGCATAAAGAGATTCAAACATTTTCGGATTCGTTCTTAAATTATAACTTAATATCACAATTTTAGTTGTGTATCAGAGCCATTAGAACAGATTTAGTAGATCGTAAATGAAGAAACATCGCAACAATACCTGAATCATCAAATGATACAAATATATGCAATATCGTTAAGCTTAAGGAAGTTACTCCAGTTCAACAGACTGTTTTCATATGTTTAGATTGCATTTAAACTATTAGTTGCTCACTTCCTACATAATATATAGATAGAGAAGGTATTGGTTGGAATTCAAACAAAAATTGGATGCTGAGATTTCACCAATAATGAACATTTCGGATCTCCGGTTCCTTTATTAAAAAATCTTATGTGTTCCATTCACATGACTTTCTCAAATTATTGTTAATAAGCTTATTCTTCTATTTACTTCATGATCATCTAGAAAAATTAGCAGAAATAGTCTTATTACTTGCGTCCTTGTAAGTAGAAGCGATATATGGGAGTATCATACATTAAAGTGAAGTCAAAAGCTGGTTACTAGGTGCCTGAAGTTCCTTTGTTTGTAAAGACACGAGTCCTGTATGACAAAAGTACACGTTTTTTAAACCTGAAACCAAAAACAAGGAATATCTCAAAAACGATCAACTCCTCGAAAAAAAGTTATACAATATAAATTGTGTGTTTTAATATGCTCTACATTTTTTGTGTGGTAAGTTTTTGTCTATTTCTTACGGTTTAGCAGTTATGCAAAATTTCGTAAAATTCATCCAGAATAAAGTAGTCTTCAGAGACTATTCCCAGAAAATTCAAGATATACATATTATTTGTCAGGTAAATATCTTTAATATACACATTTTAATCAAAATCGTTAGAGCCATTTTTGAGAATATTAAAATTTTCGAAAAAATTTCCATGTAAAGGGTAGTTCGAGGTGAGGGATTTTCTTGAAAATCTTCGTGTCGCATCCTTGGAAGATACTAAACTTGTAACGATCTTTTCGTTTTTGAGCTATGCTGTCCACAGACACACAGACACACACACAAACGGACCTTTTTCCAAAAATGCTTTTTGTTTATTCAGGGGGACCCAAAACATGTATTTCCGGTGAAATCTCGGTACCGAATTTTAGGGTGCATTACAATACCTTCCCTATACACTATATACATAGTACGTGTAGAGAAAGTAAAACAGGAAAACAAAATATTCTTACTTTCTCTCTTTCGCACATAGTATATACATAGAAAAGATATTGTGTTCCACCTAAAATTGGATAGCGATATTTCAACGGAAATACGTATTTTAGGATCCCTGTATTCAAGAAAAGCATTTAAAAAATCCGTGTGTGTCAATGTGCCTGTGAACGCCATAACTCAAAAACGAAAAGTAGGTTAAATAACCAACTTCATAATGAAGTTCAGCATCTTCCAAGAATGCGACACGAAGATTTTACAGAAAATCCTCCAACCAAATTAGCCTTTAGATGGAAAAAATTTCGAAAATTTTTATTTTCTCAAAATGGCTCTAAATTTTTGATTAAACTCCCTATATTAAAAAAATCTACTTCACAAAATTATAACTTAAATTTTACTTTTCATTTTGAATGACTTTGCATAATTAGTAAACCAGAAGAGATAGCCAAACTCTTACTGTACAAAATCCACAGATGATGTTAAAAAACACTGTTTATTGTGGAGCTAACGATTTCTGAGATATTCATTATTATTGGTTTTAATTTTAAAATAATTATACTTTTCTCAAACAGGAAGTCATCATCCGTTTTTCCGTTGTTTACTCATGGCCAGGCAAACAGAACCAAATTTGAAAGTAAACTGTTTAAGCCTAATGGTTGCCTTATTTTCCTTCTGTTTATAAGGAACTAAGTAATAAGACCATTTCTGCTAATGTTTATCGATTAGAATGAAGTAGATAGAAGAATAAGCTTTTATAGGAATAGTTGGTTTGCAGAATAGGTAAAGTAGGAGATGTATAATATACATTATAATATTAATATATATATATATAGAGTGTTTCAAAAATACGGGGCATAATTTCAAGTATGTATTTCCCACATGCAGACAATCAAATTAGTTCATTATAACATGTGTCCGGAAATGCTTCATTTCCGAGTTATGGCCTTCACAACATTGAAATTCACTGGAACGTTTTTCTTTCCGCAGGTTGTTGTCATTACAGAAGATGTTCAAAATGTCCACCTCCTGCTTGAATACCTCACATCGATGTCTCATTGACCTGCGAACACGATCCCAAACTCTAGGAGTATTGCGTATGACCTCACAACTTGCCACAATTCGATTCCGAAGGGATTCCAAATCCGGCACCGGAGACGAATAAACCAATGATTTTAAATGGCCCCACAAGTAGAAATCGAGAGGGTTCAGATCAGGTGAGCGTGGAGGCCAAGCAATTGGGCCACCTCTACCTACCCATCGATCAGGAAACATTCGATCCAAGTACCGGCGAGCCGTAAGACTGAAGTGTGCAGGAGCGCCATCATGCAAGAAGTGAATGTGTTGATGATTGATCAGTGGAGTGTCTTCGAAAACGTCAGATATGGTGTTTTCCAGGAAGTTTGTGTACGCCTGCCCCTTAAGTCTGTTTACAAGTACATGGGGTCCAACTAATCGATCACCAATGATACCGGCCCACATGTTGAGGGAGAACCGCACCTGGTGATGAGATACAACAGTTGCACGTGCGACCATGCATGCTGATTGTGGAAATTTGTTATGCCATCTCTTGTGAACTGTGCTTCATCTGTAAATAATACGACGGCAGAAAAGTTCGGATTTACACTACACTGCTGCAAGAACCACTGACAGAACCTAACTCGTGCAGGGTAATCTGCTGGTGACAGGGCCTGTACACGTTGCAAATGATAAGGATACAATTGATACTCGTTCAACAGTCTCCAGACAGTCGTATGAGGAACATTGACTTGCAACGCTAACCGTCGTGTGCTGATAGAAGGAGTCCTGTCCACAGCCTCCAGAATCTCCTCCCGCACTTCTGGAGTTGTAGATCTTGGTCGTCCCCTTCCAAAACCAGGAGAGGTGAATGTTCCATACTCGCACAGACGGGAATGTAGACGTACAAATGTCTTCCTATGTGGACATTGTCGCTGGTACAAACGACGAGCCAGCACAGCATCCGTCCGCCTTACCGTACATGAAGTGTATCTCTGCCAGCTCTTGATTTGAATACATGTCGCACAGTCTTAACGCCTAAAGAACACTGAATGTAACCTTCCTCAGAATGAACTATCAGAGCGCCCTCCTAATGTCTCCTTTGACGGCAAAGACCTGCGGAAAGAAAAACGTTCCGGTGAATTCCAATGTTGTGAAGGCCATAACTCGGAAATGAAGCATTTCCGGGCATGAACTATTTTGATCGTCTACAGGTGGGACTTTCAATGTTGTAAAGGCCATAACTCGGAAATGAAGCATTGCCGGACACATGTTATAATGAACTATTTTGATTGTCTTCATGTGGGAAATACTTACCTGAAATTATGCCCCGTATTTTTGAAACACCCTGTATATTATTTTTTCCTTCCATTTTATTCAATCCTGTACAAATAAATAACGCGCTTTGATCCATCAAGACAAGTTTTATGGCTCCGCTCTAAAAGATGCGTTTAACCTTAAAGGGGCATAATAAATAAAATAAAATTGTACTTTTTTCTAACGTGAACATGATTTAGCTTGTATAACAGAGCGATAAAACTGGCTTGTGAAGTAATGAAATTATGAACTAAATGTCAGCGTTTCTATCTTGGATTCATATACAATCTAATATAATCAACAATAACAATCACATCATGCAACCTAGCTTACTAGAATACCGCAAAATATCTTTATAACGAACCATGATCTGCTATAAAGAGGGTCTCAAATCTTAATGATCAATACGGATAATCTCTAAGTTCCTGCGCAGTTAAAGGCAAAAACTAGTCTTATATATAATATTCGAATGTCAAGGAGGCAGTTTGCCCTTCCTCTTCCATCCACTCACCTACACAAAGCCTTTCATATTCATTTAAACAGCAGGAATTGTGAGGGGGTCATGGGTTACTTTTTGAGGTAGGGAATCTATGATCCCTTATGTTTTTACTTTCTCCATCACGTGCGTAAAACGCACATAGTATATAGAGAAGTATATTGTAATCCACCCAAAAATTCGGCACCGAGATTTCACAGAAAATAAATGTTTTGAGAAACCCTGAATGAAAAAGCATTTTTAGAAAAAGGCCCGTATGTCTGTCAGTTTGGTATTGAGTTCAGTATCTTCCAAGGATGCGATATGAAGATTTTCAGGAAAATCTCCCCACCCCATTACAGGTAAACTATTTTTCGAATATTTCTCAAAAATGGCTCTAACGGTTTTAAGCCTCTGAAGACCTCTTCATTATGGGTGAACTTTGTATAACTGGTAAACCATAAGAGATATACAAAAACTTACCACACAAAAAATGTAGACTTCTTTAAAACACACAATTTAAGTGATACACATTATTTGTAGAGTTGGCCGTTTCTGCGGTATGGATTGTTATTGGTTTCAATTTTAAACTACCTAAACTTTTCTCAAAAGATAAGTTCATAACTCTTTTGTTCTACTCCTGGCTTTGGAAACAGAGCCGCAACCAGTAGCGAAAGCTTTTAAAAGATTTAATTTTTGCTTTAGCTTAGTGTATTCACATAGTCTTACTTATAAAAACTAGGTAATAAAATCATATCTGCAATGTTTAGCTTGATTAGCATTATCTAGATTAAAGAATAGTCTCCATTATAGTGAAGTTTCATACGACTATTTATGCTCAACCATATGTCTAATTTTAAAATAGACTGATGTATCCACAAGGTTGATGGTTTCATACTTTTCCAAATTTCTTTGAAGAAAAACAGCAATATATTTTTTGAAAATGAGTTTATGCATTTTATTTTCTCCAATTACAATAGAATTTTTCGTAACTGTTTTGTGGCAATAAGTTATATGTCAGTTCGGTGCCTTTGCATAAATTTACGGCAGGGCATTTCACTTCCGACTGGTTTACTATTTCTAAACTCGCGCTAATTGTTCTTTGATTGCAATTACGAGAGTAATCGATGGTTGCACTTTCAGCAGTTGGTACCTGGTATTATTACGAGATGTCCGCAGACGCGACGATATTCATTATTACATGTGGAATGTTCTGATTGATGGAAACCTGCACTTTGATGAGGTCCATAAAAGTGTCAGACATATAATTATTTCATTCAGGTATGGTCGCAATAAAACATAGAAAGTACTTAATTATTAGTGTTAAGTTTGTCTGGTAAGGAACAATGAAATTTGCTGGGAGAACTTCCAGCGCTCCTAGGACTTTCATATTCAGTAACTGAAGCAACCCGGTTGACTTGTATTATCAGTACAGATGCTAAGCTCTTAGAAGAAATATCGTTCTTAGATCGTTGCTCCTATGAAACGTAACTTCAGATTCGAGTCAGTTACGGAGGGTATTAGAAAGATATTTCATGTTATTCGCCACAAACATATATATATATATATTCCATTTTTCTCTCTTCCTTTTTTCTTTTCAGATAATATACTCTTCATTCTATATGCCTCCAATTTCTCTTCCATATTCTGGGTATTGTTTCCGGCACAGTGGCTTTTGTCCTCGCATGAAATATTTCCATAGAACGGAATACTGATGAACATTGCACGCTGGGAACAAACCTATTGCCAACTGTCCATTTAAATCTCAAATATGGGATTTTTACTGCTTTATTTGCACGGTACAAGTCGAGCCTTTCATTTAGATAGCATCTGAAAAGCGTCTTATTCACAATAAAAACGCCTTTTCGTCATAAACAGAAAAGGGTTTAATAAATCCACAAGAAAGACTTATGTAAACAACGTAGAATGAACAGCATCGGTTTAATCTGATTCAAGTCCTACTAATCTGACCAGCCATGCACAAATGAGGCAAAAGGGCATCGATGTAGTTATACATCCAGAGTTAAACGTTCACATACCTGTCGTTGACCTCATTTGATACTATCACTGCAGTGAATCTCTTTCACCTCTCGATCAATTCTCTGACTGTTCGACTGTTGATTATTCGACGGATTTAATTGCCTGTTAATCTGCTTTATGGGGGATTCATCAGCAACGGCTACTCGAACATCAGCGGAAACCATCAAGATTTGGGCGACATAAAACGTTTCAGAGCTGCATAGCAAAGGCTTGATTGTCCATTTGCCGATCTCTAACACACAGAAAAATTTCAAGTAGATACCTTATAACCAGTTCCAATTTAACACGGATTTAATTTGAAATTCCACTTAATGCTTGGCTTGAGAATTCAATTTGGGAATTCTTTTTAATTTAGTTTATTACATTCAGATAGAAAGTATCCCATTAACATTCGAGAGACAATTTATCCATATTTACGATCAATATTTGTGATATTTTTGATGTATTCAATATTACAAGCAGTATATAAAAGTGGTGTCTTTTTCTTCTGAATTCATGGAAAGAGTATGTAATATCAAGACAGTATTATGCAAAATGTATATTGACATTTCTGAAGAATAGTAACAAATATATTGTATAGATAATTTGTAAAGTAGAAATGAAAGTAACCGTACGTTTATAGCATACAGATGTGAACATTTAAATATTCATATTAAGAATAGTTGAACACTGTGTTACCGGAGCAATGTCCTGTCTGGGAACATATGCTGTTGAAGGTCCCGATGAAATGAAATATGAGTACATATGACAACATCACCCGTTTTATTCCATCCAGCTGCAGACATGCGAATGCTGGCACACATATGGGAAACCACACTGAAGAGGAAGGAAGGAGGGGTGGAACTCCGCTCGTAGGCGCTAACGAGTCCGGATGAAGCCACGACCACACCGTGCGTTCACCGACTTCCAACAATAGGCACGAGTGCATTAGATAACAAGAGTATATAAGAGCACAACTTAGACATCACCAAACTTTACTACTCCACAACCTGGGAAATGAAAGCTAAAATTGTGGCTATAGATGGTGTTCCTTTCATGCCATTAAGGATTTAGCTGAGACTGTTCCAAATCGACTCATTTGAGTACGACTACACACGCGTGCTCAACCACAAAACACAGAGCACAGATGGAGGGAGAGCGTGTTAGATAGTAGGTCACTGGGCAAAGGTTATTTCACAGTAATTCGTCCTCCACTTCATTTCCAACACTTGATTCAGATGTAACGAAATCTTACCCTCAAAGATGCTGCACATACACTCCCTTGAGTTACACTTTTCCGTGTACCAAAGCTGTAACATGCTGCTTTAGGTGATTACAAGGACTTCAAAATAAATGCTGTATACTTTTCAGATAAAACCCGAAGTATACTGTAACGGCTCTTTCTGATTAAAATTAATAAATTCTATCTCCTTATATGCTTGTCCCGTATTCTTATGTACTCTTCCTCCCCATTATACATAGCTAATGCACATTTTTTAATAATCCTGTGTAGTGGCAGGTGATAATAGCGATAAAACATTTTATCGTGATAGAGGCATGTGCTTTCGTCATTCCGAAAAAAGCAAAGACTCCTCATCTATCAAAATTTAACCAGAATGTATAATGCACTAACTCTGTTAGATAAACTATTTTACCTATACGGTTTTGAAAATTTAGATTTGACAATTATCTTCGAATATCTTAAGGTAAAGGATTAAGTTAAATAAGAACTACTTTGCATCGCAATACAACCTATTCCGCGACAACAGACAGTAAGAGGTGACTAGTGCACGTGCCAATGTAGGGATTCAGGGACAAAAATATGGAACATGATTTACACAATATGGTGTAAAAGTATGAATTATACTTAAAATGATCACTTGGATAGCTTTTCGTTGCGACTGCTGTAATGTGCCACTGTGTCGTTGTGCACATGTGAAATTACATTGTTATTAAATTTTGTCGTTTTTCATCTTTCTGTCATTTGTATTACCTGAATCTCCGACTAAAATTTTGCCTCTCACGCAACAAGCTTCGGAAAATTAAAAATTCACCTACAGAGAAAATTCCTCAAGGCCAATAGTAAAAATCTGATCTGTTCCATTCTTATGACTTTCTCTAATCGTTCCTCAAACAAACATTTTATTCAAAAAACTAATCTTTTAGCTCATCATGCTAATCAAGATAAATATAAGCAGAATTACTCTTGTTACTAGCGCCCTTATAAGTAGAAGTAAAATAGCAAAATGCACAGGCTAACGCGATAGCCAATCCCTTTAAAAGTCGGTCGCTATGTGAAGCAATTGAAATTTCATTTTCTTTTCTTGCCAGGAATAAACAAACGAGAAAAGTCCGAGAAAAACTTTTAAGTGCCTTAAAATTCATACATATAATCCGGAATATATCTAAAACCGTTAACACTAAAAAAATTGTATAAACATTAATTATATGCTTTAATGATATATAAATATTTTGCGCAGTAAATTTTTGTCTATCCCTTATAGATTGCCAGCTATACAAAAATCATCCAAAATGAAGAGATCTTCAGAGGCTATAAACAGAAAATGCCAGATATACATTTCATTTGACATAAAATATCTTAAACATAAGGCATTTTAATCAAAATCGTTTTTGAGGAAATCAAAATTTTCAAAAAATGTTCCACATTAAGGGTGGGGTGGGGGATTTTCTTGAAAATCTTCGTGTTGCATCCTTGGAAGATACTCAACTTAAATACTAAGTTTGATATTTAACGGACTTTTCGTTTTTGAGCTATGCTGGCCAAAGTGCACACACATACATGTTTCAAAAAATATTTTTTGTTTGTTTTGGAAATATGGATTCTCAAAACATATATTTCCGGTGAAATCTCGGTATAAAATTTTGGGCTCATTACAATATCTTTTCTATACACTATGTACATAGTACGTATAGAGAAAGTAAAACTTAACTTTATATTTTGTAATATTTCGGTGTGATAAAATTGGTTGATCTTTTTCAATTATTTATATATCTCATTAGGAAACAAAAGAAACCAAAAGACATTCAAGAATTCTTTTTCTTTAACGACGTATAAAAAAGAATACTTTAAATATCTACCTACAAGAATGAAAGGAATTTCAACAACTCATGTTTTATATTGCTGCCAATTTAATATATTTTTTCTCTATATCAAAATACAATTTAGGCACTTGTAATGCTTTTAATTATTTCGAACCCCGTTTTAAATAGTGGTCAGTAAAGTTATTTTAGTTTTATTACAGATGACTTCACGGGATAGCAACCGAGTTAGATTGGAATCAAAGAAATCCAAGCTTTCTACCATCTTACTCAGTGGTCCTCGTCAGGGAACTTCTAACGCCTTTGATTAAAAGAGCGTATTTTAAGATACGTTTTATGACAAACGAAATGCATATCTTGACTTTTCTGGGAATAGCCTCTAAGGTCCTCTTCATTCTTGACGAATTTTGCATAGCTGGTCAACAATTGACAAAATCGAACTACAAAAATATGCATATTTCCTTAAACACACAATTTATGTCAGATACTTTTTTTTGGGGGGGAGAGGTAACCATTTCCAAGATAGTCGTTGTTGTTTGTTTACATTTTAAAACAGTTATTCTTTTTCTCGTCATCGTTTTTCTTCTCCTGATCGTAAAAAAGTACCGAATTTCAATGTCATCAGATAGCCACAGCTTTTTAAAGGATTTACTCTTACTTTAGCGTATTCCCTCATTTCCCATCTAATTACAAAGGACTGACATAGAAGATAATTTTTGCCAATGTTTATCTCGATTAGCTGGAACTAGATAGAAGAACAGTATTTTGTAAGAATAGTATGTTCGCAGATTCGATAGTTATGTTCAAAGAACACTTTTTGTTTTTTTGTTTTTTTTTTGTTTTTTCATTCAGTTCATTGAAGGAAATATCGCAGTCATGGTTTCGTTGCACATTTTGATGCAGCTGCAAGAGGAATAAAGGCATAATAATTGAAATTCGATACTCTCCTCATGACATAGTGACTGAATAATACAACACTAAAAAACAGAAATACAGAACAATTCAAATACCAATATATATCTCGAATATTTTTGATAGAGAAAAATAATTTTTGAAACATTTTTTTTTTTTTAAATAGATCGGAATTTTGTATGAGAAGCTTGTCTGTATTTTATAGTTTACCAGTTTTTCAAAACTATACAACATTTCTTTTCTGCGAACAGGAATTTGTTGACTATTCACAGAAAATTCAAGATATACATTTTATTTGCGGTCGAAATGACTTACATGTGTGAGATTTTAATAACATTTACTGAGCAAATGTTGAGAAAATTAAGAACACTCCGTTTTGGATAGGAGATTATCTTTAAAATCTTCAAATCGCTCTTATAAAGATGATTATTCAATTATCTTTAAAATCTTCATATCGCTCTTATAAAGATCATTATTCATTAAAAGTATAAGGTCCATTAGCCTGTTCTGACTTTAGGATAATTGATCCTTCCTCTAGAAGGCGGAGTGCTTCCACTTCAGAAACCAAATAATTATGCAAGTCAATTATCTTAAGCATTCTTCTCAGATGTTCTTGCCAGATTCTCCTTATTTCATCCATTGCTTCCTCTACCGCATTCAATGTACATAGTAAGTGGAGAGGGTATTATATTCCACGCATATTGTATTCCATTCCATATTGAGAATTTCCCGGAAATGTATGTTTTGTGGTACCTGAATACAAAAGAAAGCCTTTTCAGAAAAATGTCCGGGTGTGCGTGGGAACAGTATAACTAAAAACGAATTACCTTCAATTAATTATAACATAATCCTTTAATTTCCTCCACAGTATTAATTTTGCTTGTATACTAAACTTCTTAATTAAGTTCAGTATCTTTCATGACTTTTAAAATTATAGCCCCATTCTATTTCTTAAACGGCACATTTTTGTAAACATTTATTTCCTCAAAAAAACAAAAAAGTTCTGCAACTTTGATTAAATTACCATATGTTTAAAACACATTAATGACAAATAATAAGTAAATCTTGAATTTTATAGAATAGGCTCTGAAATCCTCTTCATTCTGGACCTGTAAGAAATATATAAAATCTGGCTAACCATTTCCGAAATATTGCTTGATATTATTTTAAACATTCACACACATATACTTTTCTTTAATGGGAAGACGTTATTCGTTTTGTGTTCTTCTGGTCAAGCAAAGGATGGAAATTCAAAGCATCATATAGCGACCAGCTCTTTAGAGATTGTTTATTCCCTTAATTCCGTTGTATCTACAAGAAAATATGTAATAAAAGTATACTGCAGACGCTTATCTTCTGTAATGGGAAGTAAATAAAATAATAATATTTTTTTTTTTATCAAGAGTTTGCTAAAGTCTAGATAGAGGAATTCATGTGTATGTACAATATTAGATTCTTTTAAGGCTTAGCTTTTTCTATTATGTACAATATGCATAGTAGAAGCTATTGCATTCCAACCAAAACTTCTATACAAAATTTCGGCGGAAATACGTTAAGGACCCCTGAATCCAAAAATAGCATGTTTATAAAACGGTGATATAGCTTTCTGTCTGTGAACAATATCATTAAAAAATTAAAAGTTGGTTATAAACAAAATTTTGCGTTTAAAATCTGTATCTTCCAAGGATATGAGACGAAGATCACTACCAAATACATTTTCAATTTTCTCAAAAACTCCTTTTGATTAATGTGATTTACGTTAAAGATATTTACAAGACAAATATATATCTTGAATTTTCTCTGAATAGTCTCTGAAGCCGTCTTCATTCTGGATGACTTCTGCATAACTCGTAAGTTATAGAAAAGATCTTACTACATATTATATTTAGATTTCTTAACCCACACAACTCAAATACAGTTTTTTGGGGAGTTCAGGATTTCCGAGATATTCCTCGTTTCTGATTTAATTTCTCATAATTATAGTTTTCACAAATGATAAATGCGTTTTTCTGTCTTTATGTATTTGTTTTTTCATCCTGGTCATAGAGTAAGAATGAAATTTCAAGCTAATCATATATCGGCAACCCATTAAAACATTTGGCTATTGCTTTAACCTAGCGAATTTATTATTCCCTTGAACCTATAAAAATGCGTATTAAAATAATTTATGCTAATTACTTTCTCTACACGTACTATGTACATAGTGTACAAAGAAGGTATTGTATTGCACCCAAAATTCGATACCGAGAATTCACCGGAATTACATGTTTTGAGACCTCCTGAATAATAATAATAATAATAAAAAAAAAGCATTTCAGAAAAAGATCCATGTGTGTGCGTGTGTGCTAAAAAATGAAACTACCCCCGACTACCCTTTACGTGGAACATTTTCGAAAGTTTGATTCTCTCAAAAATGTCTATCACGATTTTGATTAAAATTTCTTATGTATAAGACATTTCTGTGAGAAATAAAATGTATCTCTTACATTTCATGGGAATAGCCTCTGAAGACTTGTTTATTCTGGATGAATTTTGCGGAAATTTGCATAACTGGTAAACCGTAAGAGGTACACAAAAGCTTACTACACAAAAAATGTAGAGCTCGTTAAAATACACGCTTTATACCACATACATTTTTTGGTGGAGTTGAGCGTTTTGAGATATCCCTTGTTATTAGTTTCAGCTTTAAAATACTTATGCTTTTCATATATGAGACTTTGTCAACTCCTGTCTATACAAAGACGCAAGTAATAAGACCCTTTCTGCTAATTTTTTTCTCGATTAGCATTAAATAAATAAAAGAATGCGCTTTTTAACAATTATTTATTGTAGAGATCTAGAGAAAGTCATGTGAATGGAACATATCCGTTTATCTTGATCAACAAGAAGTAGATAGAATAATAAACTTTTCTAAGAATAATTAGTTGCTGCATAGGTAGACCAAGTCAAGTGGATGGTACACATCAGACTTGTTTCTATTATATGAAATATTTGTACATCGTCTCTTATTTTCACGATAGTGTCTTGGCAGCCATGAGTATTCTCTTATTTGCGCTGTTCAGTATTCAATTTTTACACCATACTCTTGGCACTTCCATTAACTTGTAACATTTTAATTGTGTTTGCATTGTTTTATGTTGCAGTGCTTTTCTTAGCTTAAAATGAATATGATGCTATTTCCAGATGATACTAGGGATATCAGAAACTAAACAAAGCCTGCAGTGAAACGAGTATGTTTTACTTCGCCCAGCCATCTGATAGTACATACATTAGGTTATTTTCCCACATAGCCTCCAGTTCGGTTGTGGCACTTATCACTTCGTGAGATGAGTTTGAATATTCCCTCCTGGTAAAAATTCTGTCCTTGCGTGTTCAGCCACGTTGTCGTGAAGTGTTGCACCTCCTCATCTGAAGCGGATCGTCGGCCACCTAAGTGTTCCTTCAAGTGAGGAAAAATGTGAAAGTCGCTGGGAGCGAGATCCGAGCTGTAGGGAGGATGATCGATGATATTCCAGTGAAATTGCTACAACAGCCTGGAGGACTTATGGGCTGTATGAAGTCGCGCGTTGTCGTGAAGGAAGATGACACCCACAGTGAGGAGTCCTGGCTGTTTCCTCCATAAACCTCTATCAGCTGTCGGTGAATACCAGCCGCGGTTACATGTTTCGCTCACAGAAATCGAATAATTAGCGGATTTCTTCACGAGACCAGTTTTCAAACGAGTCATCATTTGTGTTACCTTGCGGTAGCGCTGTAGGTAGTAGCTGGCTGAAACTCTGCACAGTTGCCAACAAAAGTATTAGAATTACCAAACTACCAAGTTTGTTGTGAAAGACGAATCACCAAGATATGGGCCTTGTAGCCTTAATTTCTGATCATCACTCGTAGAAATAAATGAACACGGTTTACAACTAAATACTAATAAACTGGTAAGCTTTACAGTCTAGGATATCAAGATAAAAGAAAAGATAAAGGCATTCGGTGATAAGCATCCAAAAGTTTGAAGTAATTCTTTAGACAAATAAATAATTTTAGTTAATTAGGATGCAACATGTTATAACAATAATGACTATTTAAACAATTAAGTAAATACATGTCGGTATATATATGTGGGACATTAGCAAGGAAACTAAAAAGAAAAGCACGAAAAGAAGTTAAAACAGTTTAAAAGTTTACAAATTAATGCCTATACCAATATTGAAGAACGAATGTGAATCATGGATAGTAAAAATTATGATAAGAATAGATTAATGCAGCCAAAATGGTATACTTAAGATCAGATAAGGGATGTACTATAAAAAGTGCAATATAAAATATATTCAAAAAGGATAAAGTAATGTGTTAAACATTGATGTGCTCATTTCTCCACCTATTCTGCAAACAAACTATTTTTATTAAAGATTATTAATTTACCTACATCATGCTAATCGAGATAAACAAAGCAAAAATTATGTTTTTCCTTAGTTCCTTATAAGTAGAAGGGAAAAAAGGGAATACATTACGCTAAAGCGATAGTCAAATCTTTTAAAACTTGGTCGATGTGTGAACAATTAAAGTTCGGTTTGTTGCCAGTAAAACAACAGAGAGATGAAACGAAAGTTTACTTCCTGTTTGAGAAAACTACGTAGTTTAAAACTGAAACGAAAAACAATCTTGAAAATGGTCAACTATACAACAAAAATGTATATCACATAAATTGTATGTTTTTAACGAGATCTACATTGTCTATGCAGTAGGTTTTTGTCTATTTCTTATGCTTTACAGCTTTGCAAAAGTCAGAAAGTTCATGTAAAATGAAGAGGTCTTCAGAGGCTATTCACAGAAAATTCAAGATATACATTTTATTTATGATGCAAATATCTTTAATGTACGTTATTTTAATCAAAATCGTTAGAATCGTTTTCGAGAAAAACAAAGTTTTCAAAAATAGTTCCATTAAAACGTAGTTTAGAGGGGGAGCTTTTCGTGAAAATCTTTGTGTCGTATTCCTGAAAGTTTGATATTTATTGGTCGTTTGGTTTATGAGGTACACACACACACACACACACACACACACACACACACACACACACTGCTTTTTGGCATCAGAGGACTACAGACATATATTTCCGGTGAAATTTCGACGTTGAATTGTTTATACTTTATTAATAGAATTTATTTCGCATGCAAATTTTGAATATGCTATAAAGACACTCGCCGCATTCCAAGCAGATGTATGTGCAGTGTAGTGTAAAGCTATGTTTAATTTGGTTAAGGGGCGGAGGTGTTGTTTTCTTTACTCTATTGTTTCAGTAGATTCTGCAATCAGATTGAGGTCAAACGTTTGTGTTGTATGAGAAGAGAATCTGATAATACACGAGAAGGCCCACGAAATTACCGTCCCAAATAATTAATGGATGACCACTGAAGAGGGAATTAAATGGACCATAGGTAGAGATTTATTGTGTTAGTTTTGGAGCCGTGTTCCCTCTTAACACTATTCAATTCGCAATGGGGAGGGAGGAGAAAAAAAGCCATGCATTCTCGAGAAGAGAAGGTTTGCTCTACTGGAATCTGTCTTCCCCCACCACATCACCGTTGCTGGTGCTGGTGCAATTTTTATAAGATTTATTTTAACCGCAACCTTCCCCCTCGGGTTAACATTTAGCCTTCCCAAAAAAAAACTGCCTTCAACCTTGTGAAAGATTTACCGCAATATTTTACCCAAGTTACATTTTATCTTCGCGGTACCGAGCAGCGAACCCACAAATGTACCGCGCAAATGAGTCTTAATTTATTTATGGGAGGAGAAAATCGCACGTAAGCGGTAACTTAAATGAAATTTTAGCTGCTCAAATGAAAATAGCTTCCACCAGAAAATGCAATTTAATTCTATTACCTTCTGAGGTACAACAATTCATGTTTGATTTGGTGGGCTTAGTAGCTCCTCCTTTTCCAAAATAGGATGCCCTATTGTTATTATTATTATTATTATTATTATTATTATTGATATTACTATCAACTGATCAATTACATGGTTATGTAAAAAAGAGCATAAATATACAAGCTAATATTTTCCTTTTGCAGAGAAAGAATTGCTATTAACTTTACAAACGCTGCTACTTTTAGGGTAGTCAATCTCCACTCTTTGCGTTATCAGAATGGGCTCATTAGGCATTGTATTCCACCCAAAAGTTCGATACCGACATTTCACCGGAAATACATGATCTGAGGCACCTGAATCTAAAAAGAGAATTTTTAGAAAAATGTCAGAGTGTGTGCATAGCTCAACCACGAAAAGACCATTAAATACGAAACTTTGTATTTAAGTTTAGATCTCCCAAGATATAACGAAGATTTTCAAGACAATCTCCCCACCCCAAACTACGCTTTACATGGAAAAATTTATTTTCTCAAAAATGGCTCTAACCATTTGGATTAAAATGTCGTACATCAAAGATATTTACACGACAAACAAACTGTATGCCTTGAATTTTCTAGGAAAATCTCTAAAGACCTCTTTATTCTGGATGAGTTTATCTTAATTTTGTATATCTGGTAAACAGTAAGAGATACACAAAAACTTGCTACACAAAAATGAAGGTTTCATTAAAACACACAATTTATATTACACGCTTTTTAGTAGAGCTGGCCGTTTCTGAGATATTCCTTGTTATTGGTTTCAGCTTTAAATCACATACTTTTCTCATACAGGAATTTGTCAACTCCTGTCATACAAAAAAAAGGTACTTCAATCACATAGCAACCAGCCTTTAAAAGATTTGACTATCGGTTTAGCCCAAAGTATTCCCTTATTTCCCTCCTACTTACAAGGAAGCAAGTAGTAATAAGATCATTTCTGCTACATTAGCGTGAAGTAAATAGAAGAATAACTTTTGATATAATTTTTTTCAGAGATGTATAGAAAGTCATTTGAATGGAACACATCAAAATTTTAACAGAAAATATAGCCGACTATAATTACAAATGTAATATGTTTTGCCACCACCAAAGATCATGTCATTACCTGAATTGCTGATTTCAGAGTTACTCGAACTGATTAGTCTCATTTGACTTCGACTCTCATCAGGTTTGGTTCTCGTTTTCAAGTGAGAACACAACGTTTACTTTAGTTAATAATGGGGGGGGGGGAGGCAACACAGCCGTGCATTGCGAACTTAGAAGATGCGCTTCTCCAGCCTTCTCAACGATCTAGAAGTCTGAGGTTCACAATGAAGTATTAGGGTCTGGGCCACGACAATTGAAAGCTCCTCCAATTTTGGAAATTGGTTTCTGAAAATGAGGGCTCTGTTTGGTGAGCATTGTTGTACACCTGCACAATAGATGAACATTTGTCTGTGTGCCTTTTGGCATTGTCTACAAGCAGGATTCAGTTGATGTCGCATGTGCAGATACCATCTAAGGGTCAGTGATCTGTAAGGTGGTCCGTCCTTCACTAGAACTTTCCCCTGCAGACTCCGAAGTTTATTTGGTATAATTTAACAGCTTTAAAAACCATAGCTGATAAACTAAAAAAAAAAAACAACTGATGTGTTACATTCACATGACTTTCTCTACATCTCTGCAAAAAATTATTGTTAGAAAACTTATGCTTCTATTCGCTTCATGCTAATCAACAAAAAATTAGCAGAAATAGTCTTATTGCTTCCCTGTAAGTAGAAGCGAAATAAGGGTGTACTATAGGTTAAAGTGATAATCAAAGGCTGGTTGCTATGTGACTGAAGGTCCTTTGTTGGTATGGACAGGAATTGACAAATTCTTGTATGAGAAAAGTATACGTTTTTTAAAGCTGTAACCAATAACAAGGAATATGTCGAAATGAATAAACTCCACAAAAAAAAAAATATATATATATATATATATATATATATATATATATATGACATAAATTGTGTGTTTTATCGTGATCTATATTTTTTGTACAGCACGTTTTTATCTATCTCTTACGGTTTACCAGTTATGCAAAATTCAATTAAAACCATCCAGAATAAAGAGCTCTTTAGAGTATAATCCCAGAAAATTCAAGATATATATTTTATTTGGCATGTAAATATTTTAAATATAAGAGATTTTAATCAAAAATTTTTGAAAAAATAAAAATTTTCGAATTTTTTCCATGTGAAGAGTAGTTTGATATTTAACGGTCTTTTCGTTTTTGAGCTATGCTTTCCACAGACATACACACACGGAACTTTTTCCAAAAATGCTTTTTTTTTATTTAGGGGGACCTAAAACATGATTTCCGGTGAAATCTCGGTATCGAATTTTTGGGTGTAATATAATACCTTCTCTATACATTGAGTACATAGTACGTGTAGAGAAGGTAAAAATAGATATGAATGCTAAAGTCCATAACAAAGAATGCCCTGCTATTGTTTAATGTAAGAAGACCATAAAAAGCAATGATAAGAAGGTTAAAAGCCATTAAAGGTGAATATTTGCCTTCGATGGACACGATTCTAAAATTTGAAAAGTGAATGTAAATCTAATTAACCTCTTGAATTAGATACCATTCTGTGTTTTCTTGTAATGATACGAAAAAAAATCGCGTTGTCGTACTAAATATATAGATTTTAGCTCGGTTTATGCTATTAGTAGAGAGAAGCACAACATCCAAAGAAGACTATACAGGCCTAAAGCTGAAATAATTGCTTCTAAAATACTCTGTTGTCTAGCAGAAGACAAAGAACATTTAGAACTTCGGAAGAATAGCTGCTAATGCGATGGGTAATTATTACATTAGGACGTTGTCACTTAGAGGGTTAATTATCTTGCATTCAGAAGTTGAAGTAATGGTTTTAATTTTCCTCTAAATGCCTTTTGCTTAACGGCTGTTAATCACAAGCTTCCAAAGTGGCCTTGCTGTCTCAAGATAGACCAGCTTGTCTTTTTTACAAGTTCTCCCTCCTCACCCCTCACCCCAGGGAAAATAGTATATAAAATTGCCTTAAGCAGATATAGCCAAAGGCGGTTTTCGATATTTGAACTCAGAATAGACAACTCCGCCTAAATTCACAATATACCCGAACACCTGTTCAATTTTTACTTCCTCTAGTTCGTAAGTATATAGGTAAATGAAGTATTACATTTTATCAAAAAATTCGATACCAAGATTTCACTGGAAATACATGTTTTAGGATCATCCGAAATAAATAAATAAAAAAAAAACATTCTTGGAAAAAGAGGCGCGCACGTTTATGTAAGTGTCCGTGTGTCTATGAACAGCATAACTCAAAAATGAAAATTCGGTTAAATACTAAACTGGACCTTTGAGTTCATCTTCCGAGAATGTGACATGAAGATTTTCAAGAACCCCCCCCCTTTTAAATACACCCTTGTATGGAAAAAAATGGCTATAACGATTTTGATTAAAATACCGTATATTAAAGTTACTTACATGACAAATTAAATGTATATCTTGAATTTAATGAGAATATCCTTCTGAATAACTTCTACATAATTGGTAAACCGTAAGAGATACTACACATAAAATGTAGATTTTGCCAAAACACACAATTTATATCCTATATATTTTTGTTATGGTATTTCCGAGGTATTCCTTGTTATTGGTTTCAGTTTTAAAATATTTGTATTATGTTCTCAAACAGGAAGTAGTCATCCGCAGTATTTTGTTTTACTCCTGGTGATGTAAAGAGAACCGAATTTTAATGTCAATCGCATACACCTTTTAAAAGATTTGACTATCGCTGCCTATTCCTTTAGTCCTCTTGTATCTATAAGAAAATAAGTAATAAGATAATGACTATCTCGGTGCGGTCTTTATTCTCACCAACTGATCGCTCATCGGCAGTTGGACTTAACCTCAGCCGTTAAAACTTAAATATTTCTATGTGATAGGAAGTCAGCACATGGTTAATTTTGTTTTCGAAGTATTTTCACTATAATAATCGTAGCTTAATGTGACAGAGACTTCTTCCTCTGGGATCAAAGGGATAATGAAATGGAAAGCCGATCTAGTCTAGGAAACTATATAAGAACTTGTATAATGGTTAAAATTAAGGGTACTGCCTAATGCTGTGGTAAAACTGTTTGCCTGCGATCTACTAATGCCTATAAATGTTACGAGCAGTCATTCCCATTATGCGGTATTGGGAATTTCATTTCGATTAGGTATCGAGAATTGTTCCATGCGTAGCAGAATGGGCAACATTTCCACGTCCATGTTAAGTTCGTACATTCCTGCGGAAGAATGGGCGGATGTTAACTCCAAGAGGTTCGTACTGTCCTCCCGTAGGATGTTCCTGATAACATTCTAATTTCCCAAAGGATTACCGTTCACGTCCCATTTCGTCTTTGTAGTCGATGGGTTCTCAACGAAAACTACCGCAATAAATCTTTGTCCAACCTTTACAAAACAGCTGCTACAACTTTCGCACCGCCGCGCAATACCATCCTAGATTGGTGTAGTGTGTAGCCTGTCTGCCCGTATTCTGCAGGGTCGAGTTCCAGTTCAGTTGGTGTGAGTTGTTAGTTCAGGTACTTTTCCCTTTCGTCGTAACAATAAAATGTCGAGTGTCACTCTTGTAGAAACTTATAGAATACGGGAATTCAACAGGGGTTTCAATTTTCTATATGTCGTAAAGAGATACAAGACTGGTATGTGAAAAATTCAATGAGAAATTCAATGCTATTCCGACATGTTGCCATGGTAGCTCAGTGGTAGAACAACCGACTAGAGACCGGGAGATCCGTGATTCAAATCACGGCTATGGCATTGAATATTTCAGTCTGACTGTAATTATCCAACTGGTATGTGAAGTGACCAAGAAGTTATAATAAGTTAAGCATAGAGGATGCCTTTACATGGGTGAATTTTATCGGAAAGAGAGCTTCTTTTATAAGACACTTAGAAGAATAGAAATTAAGCTGAGAGTCTAACCTTCTAACCCAGATATTAAGTGACATTTCTCTTCAAGATAAGAACTGCAGTTTTCTCACGCCTATGTAATTTTAATGTAATGGAATCCCTATTTAAATTTATGAAAATGAAGTAAGCAAGCAGGTGATATAAATTAAAACTGTTATATACAGTGAAGCTATCATGTTGTACAAGATTGGTCATCCATTACTGACACTTGCTCCACTAAATTTGATGTTGATGGCCTGGATGCGTTTGGACAATCTTCATTGTCACTTTGAGACATCTTCAGCTGCTGCAGTACGAGCGCCTCTGACCCCGAGCACCCGTGGTACCTCTGATGTTACTCGGGCCGCATATCTGAGCCCCTTCCGAAAGAGAACTTTTTGGGTTAGGTTGGACTCGGTGGGGCAGTGGCTCTCCCGAAACCCATCGGCGGCACTGATCGAGATCTTAATGTCCTCCGGGACTAACCTAGGGAACTTAGTAGACCGAAACTGGTAGTTCACCCCCACTGAGGTCTTAGGCAGTCATCACCCCTACGGGATTGACGCTCGTAACCCCTTCTGTCCTTGCTAGAGCAAGGGGGGTAGATGTATAAAATATCGGCCTAGCGGAAAACCCCACGGAAGTTTCCCTGGGCTGCCCGTCAAACCTGAGTTGTCAGGTCATTGCTGTATAATTTATCTCCACCCTCCCACATTTTGAGTTCGTAAACATTCTGATAGATCATGGAAAGGAAAATTTTATTGGTCGAGACATATTATGTAGTTTTTGTAAAATGTTACACTGGCCAGTTAGCGGCTTTGTTATCAATAAAGAAACGCAGTGGATTGTAGGTTTATAACCAAAAAAAGAAATAATGTGGATATTAGGAAACGTGGTTTCAATATTAGATGTCATTCCTGTATTATCATAAAAACAAAAAACAAAACCGCTAGTGTATGAATCATTGATCGTAACGCTATAGACTGCCAGTATTTAGACATTTTCGAATAGTATTACCAACTGTAGTTTTAATTTGCATTGACTAATATCTAATTGATAAAATAGTCATCCTATTTTAGTCTTAAATCAGTTGGCCATCAATGATTTGGAAGAGTGAAGCTATACTATTTGCCAAATTGAAAATACTGTGAACATTTTGGAAATCAAAATTATCGGAAAATATTTAAACAATTTATAGAATCGATAATGGGAATTAGAATTACATCATGAGGGATATTTAACTAAGTATTGATGAATAAAACTACCCTTTTCAGTTACTCGAACAAGAGTCGAGCGACGTGAGCTCCTTGGCTGATCTGAGACATTACGGATAGTCCACAGTCCAAGTACTACAGACAGTAAGCAGAGTTATTTAAATGATACACTGAAAACATATTAGGGTATTACTAGCTAGTTTACTCTCCAGCATTAGATAGTCCCCCCTCCAAATGTATCAAGCTCTGTGGTAAATTCTAATGTGTAATTACATTCTATATACATATAAGACCATATACTTACATTGACTTCGCCTAGTTTTCAGTTAAGAGAATGATCAAAACGCTTACCTGAAACAAAACAGGACACTATATTAGTACTCCATAGATACTTAAAATGTTAGTTACATTGTTACAAAACATTCTGAAACAGTGTCCATTTCCGTGTAAGTATCAAGTAACTAAAATAACACTTGGACCTATGAGATTGAAAACATTTTGAAACATTTAGCATGTTGTAATTCTGTAATCTTTACCGGACAGTAAGAAAATGGGATACCGTCAGTCATCAGAGGAATATTCGGCCAGGTCAACGATTCTACCAAACAGTCGAACATCAACCATTTATTGCAAATGGCTGTGCACACACGTGTGTAATGAAGCACACACGTATACACTCTGGTATACACAAGCAATATGTCCAGGAAATTTGGATTTTTAAACACTAAAATCAGGTTCTGTATTTTATGTTTTTATCTCTGTAGCCACCTTTAACTAGCCTAAAAAAACAACAAAAAACAAAACAAAAACATGTGCTTAGTAAAGTACTATAGTAAAGAATTTTCTTTTCCGTCTTTGACATTAAATTCTAATCATGTATTACTTTTGTAACACACTAAAATTCTGGCACGCATTCATACATTCCTTTATTTTTGAAGAATAGGAAATTACTTGTAGTAAAGAAAAACTCGTTGTCAAAACAAGAACTTTGGGTTAGAAAGGTCGTCTCCTTAGCGCGGTGGTAGTGCAGCTGCTTGCCAAGCGGGAGACCTGGGTTCAATTCACAGTACCGGCGTGAGGATTTTTCCCACACTGGGAGAGCTGGACCGGTGTGCACTCAGCCTCGTGAGGTCCCTGAGGTGACAATTGAGGAGCTACTTGATGGAGAAGTAGCGGTTCCAGATCATGAGGACCGCATTAACCGGCCGGGAGGGATTCGAGGCGCTGACCACGCCTCACCCTTCAATACTGCACCCCATCCATGACGTCTGACATGGACGGAGATGGGGGACGCAGCGGCCGCGCGGTAGAGAGGAGAGAGTTGGGTTAGAAACCAGCACCGAAATCAACAGACTGCAGAGGCAGCGGAGTATTCAAACGTGTACAGCTCAACGTATCCAAACTATGATTGATATGTATGTTTTGTATTAAATGCACGATATATTATATGATGAATGTTAAACCATTAAATGGATGAATAAGAGCTAAATAAATAAATGTCATAATATAGGTATTTATACAGAGCATAGAATTACTTTTTAAAATTAGATGAAGGTAAGATAAATACTTCATTACTTACTATATCCGCTTTAAAAGAGCATTCGTTTTGGGGACACTGTACATAATTAACACACCATTTTGAGAAACTTAATGCTTTAATTATATCACTTTTTCAGGTTTTATCTTCCGGCCTGTTCGTGTCTCAAAATATTCCTGGGATTACCTGATTTTGAGCTTGTCTCTGGGTAATTATAATATAAAATGTTGCTTTCAAGTCGCCTAAGTGCGTTTTCAATTTTGTTCTATATTCGATGTCTCTTATTTATCCAAAAAAAAAAAAAAGCATGTGATGTAAGAAAACTTCGTTCTGATATAGTACATTTTATTAATGTTTAGCTTATAGTGCCATCAAACAGATCTAAGAAAACTCATATCTATTGCCTAGATATGCTTGTTGTTGCTCTTTAGGTTAGATCTTGAACTCATAGCAAAACAGAAACTGTCACAACTCTGTAAAATTTGAGAAGGACCTCCCTGCTTGCTTTCCCCACACAGTCTTAAGAAATTGAATATTTTCTTTCATACATTAGTAAAATTATTATAGTTTATAGTAATTCTAATAATTCATATCTTAAATAATATTAAGAAGTTAATGTTAATATAAGCTATTGTGAATTACTTTTCGGTTATTATGTAAGTTAATGTAGATGTAGTCGACTTCCTCGGGATATTGTAACGATTCAAGTCTCTAATTCCTATAAAATGTGTATGAAATTTCTCCTTTCCTTTTTTTTTTTTAACCCTGATATGCTATTTCACGTGGCTTTGTTGACTCTTTTATACACTATTCTTAAAAAAAAAAAACATATTATTCTGCCTAATTTGTCTACTTTGAGACATTACATTCGTTTTATGTATAAAAGAATAGAACAGACTAAACTGACAGTCAGATTTTTAGAACGAGAGCCGCTATGTAATGGTTCTGAAATTCCATGCTCCTTGCAAGAGAGACAAAACGAACAATGAACCTCCACTACGAAAGATATTTTAAAATTCAAAATAACAAAGCATATATCTGAAATGGTTATCGCCGCGAACGTTCGCGAAATTGTGTACTTTAACGAGATACACATTTATTTTGTAGTAATATTTTGTCTATCTCTTACGGTTTACTAATTATACGAGTCATTCAAAATGAAGAAAATTTCGAGGGTATTTACTGAAAATTAAACAATTATATATATTTAATTATATTTAATATATTAATTATATATTAATTATATTAAACATGTAATTTAATCAAAATTGTTAGAGCCATTTTTGAGAAAATAAATTACGAACTTTTTTTTTTCATGTAAAAGGCAGTTGTAAGGGAAAACTTTCTTGAAAATTTCGTGTAGTATCTTTGGAATATGCTGAACTTTAATACCGAGTTTCGTATACTACTTATCTTTCTAAATCATACAGTTCCCCCCGACACACAGGCTTTCTCCTTTTCTCCTTTTATTTTTTAAATCTTGAAGTCTCACATATATTTTCGGTGTAATCTGGGTACGGACTTTTTGGGTGAAATGCAGTACTTCCCTACTGGAATCGGACAGATACAAACAACACCATTTTCACAAAATATAAGCATGTAGGTACAAGCAGTTCGCAGAGCCTTTGAAACACTGCCGCTTTGTTCAATAGCAAGGGTGCTAAAGATCTGGTAAATTCATCGATACACCAAAGGTTTTACTAATTTAGAAGTGCAATAGCCGTCGAGACATATTTAATTTTTTTTTCTGCTGCATAAAACACAAAAATTACAAAATTGAAAAGATGCGCTTCGTTGTAATCGCATAAGTACCTTTTCAGTTCGCAAACTCCATCTGCTGACCTCTATCTTCATAAAACTGCTCGAATATTTCTTCTTTCGTATTCATCTTTATAACGGAAGAATGAATACAGACTAAGATTTCACTGGAAATAAATGCTTGAGGGTCCCCTGAATCCCCCCCCAAAAAAGGCATTTTCAGAAAAAGGTCCGTATGTGTCTGTGAACACGATAACTAAAAAAGTGAAAAGTCGGTAAAATACCAAACTTGGCATTTAAGTTCAGTATCTTCCAGGAATGTGACACAAAGATTTTGAGAAAAATCTTCCCACCCCAATCTATCCTTTACATAGAACTTTTTTCGAAAATTTTGATTTTCTCAAAAATGGTTCTAACGCTTTTGATTAAAATACCGTATATTCAAGATATTTACCTGAAAAATAAAATGTATATCTTGAGTTTTCTGGAAATAGCCTCTGAAACCTACTTCATTCTGGACGCATTTTACGGAATTTTGCATAACTGCTTAACCGTAAGAGATGGACAAAAACTTACCACACAAAACACATAGAACACGTTAAAGTGCACAATTTATATTATACACATTTTTGAGATACTCCCCCATTTTGGTTTCACCTTTAAAGAACTTCTTTTAAAAACAATTAAAAACTTATATTTTTCTCATACAAGAATTTATCAACCATGTCTATATAAACAAAGGAACTTCAGTCACATAGCAACCCGCTTTTGACCATCACTTTAACCTAATGGTACTCCCTTATTTCGCTTCTACTTACAAGGAAGCAAGTAATAAGACTATTTCTGCTGATTTCTTGCGTACGCTTCGGCGGCTAGTGTCCATGGTATATTGGTCTTCCGGGAAGGCCGCGTCTTGGCTTGAAATGTTGCCGACGTTTCGCCTCACTATGTGGGGCTTCCTCAGGGCGTGTGCTCTCATCACGACAGTGCCAGGTGAACAGTCGGCAACATTTCAAGCCAAGACTCGGCCTTCGCGGAAGACCAAGATACCATATTTCTGCTAATGCTTTCTCGATTAGCATGAAGAAAAAGAAGCATAAGCTTTTACATGAATCCACTAAAAGTGTTTATAATAAATAGTTAAAGCATAATAATTGGTTGAAGAACTACGATATGTGTTTAAGATAGATATTCGTGAACGCGAGGTCGCAGTTTACACCCGTAGGGTCCATCCTCCCAGACTTAGGTTTCTTTTAGGTTTTTAACTTGCAAAAGCAGGGGAGGTACCCCTAAATTTGGGTCTGAAGAGTTTCTTTACCAAAATTGCTTTTCCAAACATAATCTCATGGCATATATCAATGCCTATCGTCTGTGGTGGCACATGTACTAAGGATTTACTTAATTCATGCTATATAATATCTGAGTATGTATGAATGTGCTTATGTTGAGATTAAAACAAGTGCTTGCTGCAATGCAAAGTTTATTATTCTATTCAATAAAAGCCTTTCAGGTTTACGTTACGCTAGCGCTAGGGTCTTCCATATAGCACAAAATCCGGAGAAATTGCTGCGTGCCTGTTCGCAGTCGTTTGTCTTGTTCCTCTTTCACAAAGATCATCTGTAAGCAATTAACATCTGAAGCCGAAATAGTGAAAACCCGGTGAAAAGTCTCAACCGCAGCAGCGATGGCAGTTGAATCTGGAGTGTACTAAAGCAAGCCCGAAGCACAGTAAACCACAAACCTTTCTTTGGAATCTCCAAGCGGTTATGTATGCAGATATAATCGGAATTTGGGTAAAATGGCACGCCATTGGCTTTGACCAGCAGTCTCTAACAAGCCAACCGTTGAACAGAATTTCTAGTTAGTTCAAAAGCACGATGCTTCTTTCGTTACAGAAATCAATTTCCCATGCACATGTCCACGAAGTTATAACGCACGTAAGCGCGGCATGTGCAATTAAACCATCTCCCGCTAACCACTGAAAGAGACAGAGAGAATTGTCAGTGGCGGATCGCATTTGTTCGTGTGCATGTTTCAGCTTATGTATCGAACCACAGAATAAACTGCACATTCCACTAAAATTTTTGATACCAATATTTCACTGAAAAATAAAGTTTTGAGGTTCACTGAATCCAGAAACAGCGGTTTTAGAAAAAGGTGTGTGTGGGCGCGTGTGTATGAACAGCACAACTCAGAAACGAAAATACCAAACTTGCTATTTATGTTTAGTATCTTCCAAGGATGCAAAACAAGGATTTTTAGGAAAATCCCTCCCCGCCCTAAACTATCCTTTATATGGAACATTTTCGAAATTTTTGTTTTTCTAAAAAATAGCTCTAACGATTTTGATTGAAATGCCACATGTTAGAGATATTTTAATGTTAAATAAAATGTATATACTGAATTTGTTGGGAATAGCCTCTGAAGTCCTCTTCATTCTCAATTACTTTTGCACACCTGGTAAACGTAACAGATAAATAAAAGCTTACTTCACATAAAATGTAGATGTTAAAACACACAATTTATATCATACATTTTTATACCTTACCATTACAGAGATATTTCTTGTTATTGGTTTTAAAATACTTAAACTTTGTACAATCTATAAGTTCTTATCCGCTTCATTTCTCTTTTGTTTTATTACTGACCATGAAAACAGAACCGAATTTCAATGCAATTAATAGCGACAGCTTTTAAAACATTTGACCGTCGCTTTAGTCTAGTGTATTACAATTCCTTCCTTCTACTTATAGGGAAATAAGTAATTTCTGTCAATGTTGAACTCGATTAGCATGATGTAGATAGGATAACAATAACACTCATTTTTACTTTCTTTACACATACTATGTACAGATTGTATAGAGAAGGTATTGCATTCCACCCAAAACTTCGATACCGAGATTTCACCGGAAAGACGTTTTAGGGTCCCCCGTATCCAAAACAAATTTTTTTAGAAAAATGTCCGCGTGTGTCCGTATGTCTTCGGTAAAATACTAAACGTGGTATTTAAGTTTAGTATCTTCCAGGGATGCTACACGAGGAGTTTTAACAAAGGCCACCACCCCAAACTACCCTTTACTTGGAAAAAATTCCAAAAATTTTGATTTTCTCAAAAATGGTTATAACGATTTTGATTAAAATACCATATATTAAAGATATTTACATGACATTAAAAGGCATATCTTGGATTTTCTGGAAATAGCCTCTAAAGACCTCCTAATTCTGTATGAATTACTGAATTTTGCATAACGTTTAAACCGTAAGAGATAGACAAAAACTTACTACATAAACATTTAGATCCCGTTAAGGCACACAAATTATGTCATATACGTGTTTTTCGTGGAATTGAACATATCTGAGATATTTCAAGTTATTTGCTTCAGATTTAAAATACTTTAACCTCATGCATACATCGTCTAAATCAACAATAAGAGTGAAATTCGAAAATTGAATTGCAGGCTCTTGCATTTAAACACGCGTGACTCCGGTATTCTGGATTTCTAAAATATCATGTTTAATCGCTAGCCGCACCAATTCACGGTAATTTTGTCAACATTATAATACAAATGCAAAACTATTTTTGAAACAGCAAAATATGCTTAGTGTGTGAGAATCCCAAACGTTACATATATGAGCAACCACTCTAAAGCGGAGAAACCATAAATCTAAGTAAAAAATCGTATGGGTTCTTTTCACATATCTTTCTCTACCTGTTCTCTAACCAACTTAACAAAATATTATTCTTTTATCTACATCACGCTAATCGCGATAAACAAATCTTATTACTTGCTTCCTTCTGAGCAGAAAGAAAATAAGAATACACTAGCTAAGCAATAACAAATCTTTTAAATTGATGATCGCTATATGAACAATTGAAGTTTGGTTCGCTTTGAATTGCCAGCAGTAAACAAAAGAGAAATGAAACGAAGGGCCACAAAGTTTGAGAAAAGTTACGTAGTTTAAAATTGAAACCGATAATAAGTAATAGCTGGAAACGTTCAACTGTACAATAAAAATGCATATGACAAAAGCTGGTGTTTTAATGAGATCCACACTTTTTTGTAGGTAGTTTTGTCTTACGGTTTACAAGTTATGCAAAATTCTTCGAGAATGACCAGGTTTTCAGAAGCTACGTTTTATTTATGATATAAATATCTTTAATATAGATTTAATATGTAAATATCTTTCATATACAGTATTTTAGTCAAAGTAGTGAAAATTGCCATGTCGCATTCTTGAAACATGCTAATTTTAAATACCAAGTTTGATATTTAAGTCTTTTCATTTTGAGCTATGCTGTCCACAGACACATGTACCATACATATACACACAGTACCTTTTTCTAAATTTTTTTTTTTCAGATCCGACTAAATCTTGACATCGAATTTTGGGTAGAATGCAATTACCTTCTCTATACACTATGCACTTACATAGTACGTGGAGAGAGAGAGAGAGAGAGAGAGAGAGATGCTTAATTGTTTACAGAAATCTCAGCTCTCCTGTGTGACTATAATGCGCATTACCGTAATTTTTTTTTTTTTTGCTTCATTTGTATAGCCGTCTTTAACATCAATGGTCATATCGGGGGCTTTCACTTGTGAAATTGTAGTTTCAGAACATTAGGTTAAACTTTATATTACTAAACACACGCACATTCACTCTCACATTCATACTTCCAGACTCTATGGGGGATAGGGAATAATTCCGGTTAAAGAAAAATTCCCCGCCCCAGCCGGGAATCGAACCCGGGACCTCCGGGTGGGAAGTCAGCTGACCACTCGACCACGGAGGCAGTCACCGCGATTTGAGAACAATATAAAGTGCACAGAAAAGTAATGTTTGATATGAATCCTTTGTACAACGTTTGGGTATCGACTTTTAGCCTGAAGAAGAACGGAGTGGCTAAAACTTGGCGATTTCTCGACTGATTTCCCGCGAGATCATAAGCGCGATAGTTCAGAGAACTTCAATTATTTAAATCAGGCATTATCAATACGTAGCTCTGGGGAGGCGTGTTACCTGCTCCGCTCCCGCTAGCTTCTGCCACAAGGAAAGCTCTGCGGCAGTTTGTCAAATCAGTGGCGTTTCCTGCAACGGAGTAACTTCAAGATACCAATTGTTCTAAAGTGTTACAACAACATTGTTTTCCAAAAGTATGTTAATTATATAATAAATCATTCTTATTATTAAGTAATACAATTAGCAATGTTCATTTGTGCATAGCATCATGAGAAGTGTTAAACAAGCAATGAATAATAAATTATTTATTAAAAAGATGATAATTCTTATGTTCAAATATAAAATAAAGGATCTGTAAGTCTGACCGACATGAAAAAATTCAGGCATACCAGTAAGTTACAGTACGATAAAATGTGCTGTACTCAGTCTACAAATATGTCTGTTATCCAGGGTTCGATTCCCGGCTAGGGGCAGGGATTTTTCTCTAGTCCAGATATCCACTTCAGAGTGTAAGTGTATAATGATTAAAATTAAAGATAAAACCCCATTCCAATGATTGTTTCTACCCATTTCATTTATTCTCACACCCATTCTTAACTAGTCTTAGGAAATCTTATTAATTCCTTACTAAGTATCGTCGGTAGGTAAAGTTCGATACTCAGAATCACCTGAAATACATGTTTTGAGGTTTCAAAACCCAAAAAGCAATTTAGAAAAAGATTAATGTGTTATTGTGAAGAGTATTACCCGGAATCGAAAATTGAATATACTTTTTAACAATAATTTGTCACAGCGATGTAGAAGTCATATGAATGGAACTCGTAAGATTTTTAGTGTGTGCAGATTTAACTGCAAAAGATATTTCAGTTTATTATGTGAAAACTGTATTCTCTACAAACGCTGTCGTTCAGTTATTCTCTATGTTGTGGAGCATCACAACAGGCGTTTTTGTGAAAGATGGAAATAAATACGGAGAACACTCTCGATACAACATGCCGTGTTGTGTCAAGGTTGGTTGAGCGCTGATAAGCCTTTAGGGCGTTGTGTGTAGTTTGCGGCTACAATACTACCAGTAACATGCCTCTAATAATGAAGATGTCCTTTGGGTGAGAGTTGCTGTAAATGTCAATAGTTCACTTTCAAACACAGTACAACAGCGGTTGTAATGACGTGAAACTGCCGTAATTGAATTCATAATACCGCGCGGGCTTATTTTTAAATTTTTTGAAACTGTATTATTTGCCTCCGAATTCATGCAACTATTATTAGAACTTGCAATTTTTTTTTTTTGTTCGCTTAACGCACGTGGAATTTTAGTGGCCTGGTTAGCAAATATAGTAAAGTAGAATCATTAACAGCTATAGTTTTTTTATAAGTTTTAAACAACCATGTCCCATATGTTTTAAAATGTTTTAATTGGTACATTGGAAATCAACATAGTATGAACATTTTATACAAGAGTTCGCTGAAAATAACTTTTACTTCAAATGAATTATTTTGAATCTACATTATCTGATATCGTCAACTTTTACTTCCACATGCTTTTCACTATTCAACCAGTACGAACTAATAACATGAGAATCATCATGATGAATACAAGGATAAATGTTTTTAGCAACTTTCACATTTTGTAACGTTTTAACGCAAATTGAAGTTATAAAATCAAATCAACCACTCTACATGTTGTAAATTTTTCACCACAGAGCAAAACTTGTGCGAATAATTCTCATTATTTTTTAACAAATTATAGTTCTACCTACCATTTGATATAAAATACGCTTATTTCGACACATTTATACATCATTAATATATATCTAGAAGAATATATGCAAAGAGAGAATCCATTATGGAAAAATCTGTTGTGTTTCACTCACATAGCTTTCTCTACATGTGTGTAAGAGATTATTGTTTAAACAAAAGCTACTTCATGCTAATCGGAATAAACATCAACAGAAACTATCTTATTACTTCCTTCCTTGCAAGTAGGTGGGAAATAAGGGAATACACTAGGCTAAAGAGATGATCAAATCTTTTAAAAACTGGTTGTTATATGATTGAAATTTGTTTCTTTACATGGCCGGGAGTTGACAGGTTCCCGCATGTTAAAAGTTTAGGCATTTTAAAGCTGAAACCATTAATAAGGAATATCTCGGAAATGGTCAATTCTACGCAAAAATGTATGACATAAATTGCGTGTTTTAACGAGATCTACGTGTTTTGTTTGGTAAGCTGTTGTATATGTCTTTTACTGTTTACCACTTATCTAAAATTCATCTAGAATGAAGAGATCTTCAGAGGCTATTTCCAGAAAATTCAAGACATACGTTTTATTTTTCATGTAAATATCTTCAATACACGGTATTCATTAGAGCCATCTTTGAGAAAATCAAAACTTTCGAAATTTTTATATGTAAAGCGTACTTTGGGGTGAGGGAATTTTCTTCAAAATCTTCCTGTCGCATCCTTGGAAGGTACTAAACTTAAACTACCACGTTTGGTATTTTACCGAGTTTTTGTTTTAGAGTCATTGTGTTCACAGACACACTAACATGCAGATTTTTCTAAAAATGATTTTTTTTTTTTTTTGGATACAGGGAACCCTAAAATGTGTATTTCCGGTGAAGTCCGTTAACGCATTTTTGGATGTATACCTTCCCTACCTATGTCCTACTATATACTCAGTACAGAAACTAAAAATAGATTGTGATAAGTGCTTTATTTGATTTAAAAATATAAAGTAGGTAATAGTTCTAGAAATAGAAAAATATCTATACTAATGTACACAATTAATATTATACCTGAAAGATAACGGAAAATAGCGCCATGGAGTTACTTAAATTAAAATTTTAATATCATATGATCTACACTGAATATCTTGTACATCTTAGGAAATTCCTATGAAACGCTACATATTTTCATATTTTAACGTAAACGGTTTGTTGCCGAATTGATATGAAATAAATTTAAAGGTTGTTGAGCTTGATTCCAAATGTAAATGAAATGTAAACTCGATATGTAAATGAGATGGACTCTTAACGAGAAGTATCACTAAGATAAAACTTAATCATGTTATAATTTTAATAGTTCAGTAATAACTTATTCTCTCAACCTTATGCATAAAGGCGACATCTCTCAGTAGATCTACAGGTAAAACATACTGTAAATACTTAAGCTTCTAATATCTTTGGTTCACTTTATTATTTTTACGGATGCCTTCCATCTCTTTTAAATGTAAAGATTACATGAAAGACAGGATATACAGATTTGAAATACATTTAAGCTATATTGAGATGCACAGGAACGTAAATGTTAGTTTGCTAAAACGTAGAATAAAATAAGGAGCGTGTATGTAGAACTTTCTGTGGAAATTGAAATCTATCTTCAAATAGCTTGTCTGCGACTTTCTCCAACGTTATATAACGATAATGTTGAAGAAGGAAAGAAAAAAAAATAAAGAAAAAACAAACTACTGAATAAAAGGAGTGCGCAGACTGACCAACTGGCCGTCCGAGTATAGGAAGTGTTTCAGTCATTCCAGCAGAGAAAGCCTGGTTCAAATGGTCATAAAATACGCCACTGGACGCTGTATTGGGAGGGCAGCAGTTCGTGTCCGCCTGGATTACCAGACACCCGCATTACTCCCACGGCCTGACCATTTGCACATGAATAGCACTCCAGCTGCCGAGTTAAGCCCTTCATTTCCAGCCAACAATGCTGCTACGTCCGCCGCAAAGTTTCATTGCAGATCAAAAGCAAAGGTGCTAAATCTTCGTGAAAACCCTTTCCTATTGTTTTTCCCCTTCATTAAGCTATTAAGGGAGCTTCTGTGGTTCTGGTGTACAATAGTGGGACTTGACAAAAACCCAACTTAGCAGCACATAAACGTTCTGTTTATTCCGCAATATACTCCCTCTCACTGCATCTTGACGTATAGTTCAAGATAGCAGTGCTTCTCTAAGATATACTGCTTAAGGAATTAAGCTTAAATCCGCCCGACATAACTACGATTCTTGTGGCATTCCCTTCCTGCACAGGTTTAGCACGAAGACGAACTATATACAGACACGAAACAGTAGTAACAAGGAAATTGAAATGGTCACTATTGACACAATTAAAAATCTAATGCGTTCCATTCACATAGCTTTCTCTACATCGCTATAACAAATTATTGTTTAAAACCACATTCTTCAATTTACTTTATAATAATCGAGATAAAGATTAGCAAAAACTGTCTTAATTTCTTGCTTCCTTGTAAATAGAAGGACAATAAGAGAATACACGAGGCTAAAATGATAGTCAAATATTTTAAAAGCCTATTGACATGTGCATAAAATCCGTTTCTATGCAGAGTTTACAACTTTCAGTGTGAAAAAAGTGTAAGTATTTTAAATCTGAAACAAATAAGAAGGTATATCTCAGAAATAGTCAATTTAACGAATATGACATAAATTGTGCGGTTTAGTGTGATCTACATGTTTTGTGCAGTGAGTCTTTGTCTAAGTTTTACGGTTTGCCAGTTACGCAAAATTCAGCAAACTTCATTTAGAACAAAGAGGTCTTTAGAGGTCCCAGAAAATTCAGGATGAGCAATATATTTGTAATGTAAATATCTTGAACATACGGTATTTTAATTAAAATCGTTAGAGTCATTTTTGAGGAAATCAAAATATTCGAAATTTTTTCCATGTAAAGGGTAGTTTGGGATGGGTGGATTTTTTCTCAAAATCTTCGTGTCGCATCCCTGAAAGATGCTAAACTTAAATACTAAGTTTGGTATTTTATCAACTTTTCGTTTTTGAGTTATCGTGTTCACAGACACATGGACACACACAGACACACACACACACACACACACACACACACACACACACATGGGTTTTTTTGTGAAAATGATTATTTTTATACTGCGGACCCAAAACATGTATTTCCGGTGAAATCTGTATCCAATTTTGGGTGCAATACAATACCTTCTCTATACACTATATGCATAGTACGTGTAGAGAAAGTAAAAATTGACGTTAAGATCCTGGCATAAGGGAAATGCTTGTAACAAATAAATGATGCGAGTAGCTCATTATTATATCAGGACAGAAGTTAAAGAGGCAATACCTAAACTATTAAAACCAGCACTAGCCCGCCTGGGTAGCGTGTCTGCCTCACATTCAAGAGGTCCTGAGTTCGACTCTCGCTTAGGGCGAGTTACCCGGTTAAGGTTTTATTCGGGGTTTTCCCTTATCCTGAGAAGACGAAGTCGAGTAACTTTAAGCTCCATGGACCCGGAGTTCATTTGAGCATCATTTCACCAATTTCATTCATCGTCCGATATGACCAACCAGGTTAAAGGACGTTAAACTACAAAAACAGAAAAGAAAAAAAAAAAAAAAAAAAACTGCACTCTCAGTTTAGTTCTTAAGAAAGCGTCTTCTGAGCGACTGTTTTATACTTTCAAATATGTTTACTACCACAATTTATTAGCCTGTATGGCAGTTACATATTTTAGTTAAATTATAATAAAGTAATATGCCTTTTTTTGTTATCTAAGTCAACACACACTATGCTAATCGCCGTTAAAGTGGTCCGGCTCTTTTGCTCCATGACATTGGAATTATTATAGTATTAAATTAAAATAATAGGGAGAAATAATGGAATAAATAATTTCATATATTAAAATCAATAATTAATATATTTTGAAGTACATATTACAAAATCAATTACCAGCTATGTAAGGGTAATTAGAAAAGACAAGTGTTAAAACGAAGCAATTACGTAAAAAGTCAGAATGGTCAGAAGGTTGATAATTAGGTTCCGAGAAATTCAGTAAACACCCACTCTGGTAAGCTCGTCCACGCCGTGGCCGAGTGGTTAGACTCTTACTTTCACCTAGATGGCCCAGGTTCGAACTCAAGCGACCGCATGTGACATTTGTGGTGGTCAAGACGGCGCAGGGGCGGGTTTTCTCCGGTTTCTCCAGTTTCCCCTGCCATCACATTCCACCGGTGCTCCATCTTCATTCCACGTTATCATCAGTCTCATCGCCTGCGGTGCAATAGTAGTAAAATTGGGATTTAAGCACTATAAAAATATTCTGTTAAGCTCAAGGAAGAGTAAGTTAATAAATCCTAGAGATGGTTGAAAAGAGTATGTTGTTCATTTCTGAGAATTAGCAAAGCGGAAAGTAGTCATTTAAACATTGGAATGGTGCGTCTCAGATGCTAATTTGATAGAATGTAGGAAATCTTCTGGGAATCATTTATGTAGGCGGGATTTAGGTTTAATAAAAAATCTGATATGTTCCATTCACATGTCTTTCTCTATATCTCTGCAACAAATTAATGTTAGAAAGCTTACGATTCTATTTACTTCATGCTAATAGAGAACAAATTAACAGAAATAGTCTTATTACTAATTTCCTTGAAAATAGAAGCGAAATAAGAGAGAATCATAGTGATTGTCAAAAGCTGGTTGCTATGTGACTGAAGTTCCTTTGTTTGTGTGGGCAGGAGTTGACAAATTCCTGTATGGGAAAAGTATGTTTATTAAAGCTGAAAAAACAACCAAAAAACAAAAAAAAAGGAATATCTAAAAAACGATCAACTCCACGAAAAAATGTATCTAACATAAGTTGTGTATTTTAACGTGCTCTACATTTTTGGGTAGTAAGTTTTCATCTATCTCTTACGGTTCAGCAGTTATGCAAAATTCCGTAAATTTCATCCAGAATAAAGTAAGCTTCAGAAATTATTCCCAGAAAATTGAAGTTATACATTTTATTTGTCAGGTAAATATCTTTGATATACGATATTTTAATCAAAATCGTTAGAGCCATTTTTGAGAACTTCAAAATTTTCGAAATTTTTTCCATGTAAAGGGTAATTTGGGGTGGGGGGGATTTTTCTCAAAATCTTCGTGTCGCATCCCTCGAAGATACTAAACTTAAATACCAATTTTGGTATTTTACCGACTTTTCATTTTTGAGTTATCGTGTTCACAGACACACGGACACACACGGACCTTTTTCTGAAAATGCTTTTTTTGGATAGAGGTGAACCTAAAACATATATTCCCGGTGAAAGCTCGGTGTCGAATTTTTGGGTGGAGTGCAATACCTTCTCTATACATTATGTACATAGTACATATAGAGAAAGTAAAAAGCGTATATTGCTAAGGTTTAGTTACTCTTCCTATTGTTACAAGCTATGGAAGTGTAATACAATCGGTCGCGTGTAAAGTACGCGGCTCATCGCCCGCTTAGTGGTGACTGCAAAGAAATCCGCCATAAAGAGTTTTATGGAATCACGGTAATTTATACTTATTGCAAACAAAATTTACCTACAACGTAACATTTTTACTCCGGAAAGCAGCAGATTTAATACGACGCAGTTAAAATTTCTCGTCCTTAGAACCAGGAACACAAGATTGTTCCTCTTAATAAAATCGGCAACTCGTTCCACACAGATCAGTTATTAGCTTCCATTCTTAGTAAGTTTAACTGGTATTGCTCATTGCCGCCGCATCCAGGCATACCCTAAGAGCAGCTAGCCAGCAGAAGAAAACAAATCCCTTGCCCAACTTGGCTAACTTTGAAATCCTGGACCGCGATGTTCAGTGCTTTAGCCAACATTGTTATGTGTAACATTGTTAGTAATACAAATAATTGCGATTTGCCGTAAGATTTGAAATCTATTTGGGTCAAAATTAAATCTGGATTTAAAGAATTAAACTATAGTGGTAATTTAACTGGAAGTTTATATTTTATTATACATTTTTTTTGCGGTTTACGGATATTTGCTTCTAAAGAAGCATTTATTAATAGATTTATTTAGAGTGGAGTTTACTGTTTTAGTGTTATTTATTATTTTATAATATATAATATAAGTAGACAATTATACATATAACAGTTCCAGTACGTAAGCCGTTCGATTCCTTATATGAATGAAATTAAGCGCCACAATTGGTCAACACTTTTTACTATCGGTTAAAATAGCGAAAATGGATTTTAATAGCAAGTAATTGTTAGAAACTTTGAACATTAACATTTAGTTGTCCTTCCCTTGCTTTTGAGCTCTAAGATCGTATAATACACCGGTTTATAGTATAATATTATTTTATAAAACGTTTATCTCACAATTACGTTTTCACACTTTTAAAGTGTTCCATAGTCTGAGTTTTTGTTTAAATGCTACACACATTTCTCAGAATGTGCAGAAGTATCTATCGTAAAATTATAGGCAAAAAGTCAATATTAGCTTTTAGAAGACTATTTTTATGAAAAAATATTAATTTTAGAGATTAATAAGTTTTAAAAAAATTAAAATCATTCAGTAATCAAGGTTAATGAAATATCGCAGCTAAAGTTTTTGTAATGACTGAAATTTCCGTTTCACAAAATACCAACCTAGCTTTCTTGAATTTTGGGGCGTGTGAAACATTTTGATTGTGCAATATATTTACATAATAAACTTCATGAAATAATTTGTAGCTTGCAAAGTATTTATCTAATTTAAATTCATATTAACATTATAATAGTAAAATTTTAAAATAAGCTTTACAGAAATAAGGCATGTGAAATTTCACTTACAGTATTCATTAAATTAGTCACACATACTGGACAAGTTTCTGTATAAAATTTTGAAAGGGAGTCATGCTTCTAAGCTGTATAGAAAACAGCGTGATCGCAACCCTGCGATAGAAGTCGCGTACAGAGTGAGAAAATGAAGGGTTAGGTGTGTAAATGAATGGTCTATTGCAGTGGGGCTTATGCACATGCGTGTGTGCGTGTATAGTTTTCTGAAAAAGGTCTGCGAAGAACTAGACACGCCCCCTCTCCAAGGGGAGAAAACGGATAAAGAAGGTAGCAGCGAATAAATCTTCCGTGACATTGGATTTCCACGCGAATTTTATTGATCTGTAAAAGGAACCTGGATGTTATCTCTTGTGCACGAAACTGGCTACATATTGAGTTTCTCGACTTCATAAAATGCACAGGTAGTAAAAAAGGAAAAATGTCACGGATGTTACGTTCGAACTTCACTTCAGCTTGCATTTTCACATCCTGTTGTAAGTAAGCAATATCCTGCCAAAGAGAAAATGATACTGTTTAAAAACCGACTTTGACAGTTATGTTTGCACGTAGTTGGATATTAATATCACACTGGATGCCCGAATTATCTGCACGGTTGTTAAATAAAAAATTACGCGATGTGAGTAGTAACTGACATCCCCCGCTGTCATAAATCTTTCCGTAAGCCATTTCCTCCCCCTTTTCCCTGATTGATGAACGTATGTCTTTGAATGACAAACAAGACCTGATTAATACAAGGATAGACAGTAACAGCAATTAAAATAAACTATCGTGAGAGATATTTATGTTTTCGTCATTATCGGATGCGTATTTAAACCAAGGATCCTCCTAGCTATTTTTTGTAAATATTTACATGCTTCCGGATCAATCCTGTTATGAAAATGTAAGTTTGACAATTTCCTAAGAATATACAGTGTTACCAAATGAATAAAGGGTTTTTTAATGTTTTGTAGTACCTAAGTTTGTAGCGTACAGTTATGCATGACATATCATATGAAAGAACAACTCAAATAGTTTTGATAGCGCATGCGCTGGTTGGTTTCATCTGTTTCGACTGTCTGTTGTTATAGAAATGTTTTTACAAAGACCTAGTGTCAAAATGGCGACTATGGAGCAAAATATATTCTGTGTTTTAGAGTTTCATAGACTAAATGTGCTATTACAGTGCAATGAGCTTTACGTAGGGAGTTCAACTGCGATCCTCAAAATGATAACATCCGTAAATGGTATGCTCAGCTTAAAACCACAGGCAGTGTGTGAAAAGGGAAGTGTACGGGACGACCAAAATTGAACGGGTGAGAGAATTTTACACGTGTAGCCCCAAGAAATCTGTTCGAAAAGCTAGACGAGAATTAGGAATTCCACTTACGTCTGTATGAAAAAAAATCTGATGTGTACCATTCACATGACTTTCTCCATATCCCTGCAACAAATAATTCTTAAAAAGCTTATACTTCTATTTACTTTATGCTAATCAGAAAAAATTAGCAGAAATAGTCTTATTACTCGCATCCTTGTAAGTAGAAGCGAATTAATGGACAACCGTAGGTTAAAGTGATAGTCAAAAGCTGGTTGCTATGTCAATGCAGTTCCTTTGTTTATATGGATAGGAGTTGACAAGTTCCAGTATGAGAAAAGTATACGTTTTTCATAGCAGAAACCAAAAATAAGGAATGTCACAAAAACGACGAACTCCACGAAAAAAATGTATATAACATAAATTGTGTGTTTTAATGTGCTCTACCTTTTTTGTGTAGTAAGTTTTTGTCCATCTCTTACGGTTTAGCAGTTATTCAAAATTTAGTAAAATTCATCCAGAATAAACTACTCTTCAGAGGCTATTCCCAGAAAATTCAAGATATACATTTTATTTGTCAGGTAAATATGTTTAATATCAAAATTTTAATCAAAATCGTTAGAGCCATTTTTGAGAAAATCAAAATTTTCGAAAAAAGTTCCATGTAAAGGGTAGTTGGGGGTGGGGGGATTTTTCTCAAAATCTTCGTGTCGCATCCCTGGAAGATACTAAACTTAAATACCAAGTTTGGTATTTTACCGACTTTTTGTTTTTGAGTTATCGTGTTCACAGACACACGGACACACGGACACAAACACGGACCTTGTGAAAATGCTTTTTTTGGATATTGGGGACCCTAAAACATATATTTCCGGTGAAATCTCGGTATCGAATTTTTGGTGGAGTGCAATACTTTCTCTATACACTATGTACATAGTGCGTATGGAGGAAGTAAAAATGTAAGGACACACTTAGAACTACGTCCTTATCGTTTGCAGTTACTACAAGCTCTAAAACCCACAGACTACACTTTATGTTTCAACTTTGCAACTGTAATGTTGCTGAATGACAATGACGAAATTTTTAGATCTTATCGTCTTCAGTGATGAATCAACATTCCACCTAAGTGGCTATGTTAAAGCTCATAATGCTCGGATATGGGAGTCACAAAAAACCCAAGGAGTTTGTACATTTGCAAAGTGACTTCCCTAAATTGAACAACACTGTTTTCGACCGCCGGATTAGCCGAAAGGGACCGAATGATAGAGCTTGTTTCCCATGGCCTCTACGTTCACCAGATCTTATGCCATGCGATTTCTACCTTTGGGGTTTCATAAAGAAGCAAGCGTACGTTCCTCCAAGACTTAAGACAGGGGATTGTAAGAGTTGTTGCAACAATTCAAGACATATTAATCAAGGTTTGGGAAGAACTTGCTTATAGACCAGATGTGTGTCATGTGGTGAATGAACATTGAATATTTGTAAAAGAAAAAAAAAACTGTAAGTCTTTCATTTTATATATCATTCTTGACTACGTTAACTGTAAGCACTACAAAAAATTAACCCCCCCATATTCATTTGGGAACTCCCTGTATTAGATTAATTATAAAATTAATAACAATTAGTTTGTATTATACAACAACCTATTTCACAATAGCCTTCAATGGGAATTGACTAGTGCATGTGGCAGTTGGGAGATGCGAGGCAAAGTTATATAAACAGGTTAAGTTAGCTAGAGTTCGGGAGTTCAACTAATCTTTAGAAACTAAATAAGAAGTGTTGTCTAATATTTTCTTTTACTTCGGACACCATAGTTAAGCAATGAAAATCAAATATCTCCATTGGCATTATCTACTTCAGACACTGCATTATTTAAATAAAGAATGACATAATAAGTACTACAACATCGCATCATAGAGAGACAAAGGTTCATAGCATTCAATACATTAACAGAAAATGCGATATTTTAACGAAGGATGCTTATTAAACAATGTTTTGAGCGCATTATGCATGTGCCTATTATGTTGCATTTTACAAGAGTTTAATAATTACATGTATTTTTAGAGAAAACTATTTTTACTTTCTCTACACGTACTATGTACATAGTGTTTAGAGAAGATGTAATGCAGCCAAAAATTCGATACCGAGATTTCACCGGAAATACATGCTTTGGGTCCCCCTGATTCCAAAAAAAATTTTTAGAAAAAGGCCCGTGTGATTGCATGTGTGTGTCTGAGGACAGCAGAGCTCAAAAATGAAAAAAACTGTTAAATACCAAACTTGGTATTCAAGTTTGGTATATTCCAAGGATGCGACACGATGATTTTCAAAACTACCCTTTACATGGAAATAATTTCGAAAATTTTAATTTTCTCAAAAATTGCTCTAACGATTTTGATTAAAATCTCTTATATTTAAGATATTTACATGACAAATACAATGTATATCTTGAATTTTCTAGGAATACCCTCTGAAGATCTCTTTAATCTGGATTAATTTTTCTGGATTTTGTATAACTAGTAGACCGTAAGAGATAGACAAAAACTTACTGCATAAATTGTATAGATCTGATTGAAACACGCAATTTATGTCATATACATTTTTTTCGTGGAGTTGGCCGTTTTCGAGATATTCCTTGATATTGATTTCAGTTTTAAAAAACTTAAACGGTTCTCACATGGAAAGTTGTAAACTCTTGGCCCTGTAAAGAAACGGATTTCATCCACATGGTAGTTTTTAAATGTGACATTCGTTTTAGCCTAGTGTATTCCGTTATTTTCCTTCTACTTACAAAGAAACAAGTAATTACGAAAATTTCTGCTAATCTTTATCTCGATTACTATAAAGAAGATAAAAGAATATGCTTTTTAACAATAATTTGTTACAGCGAAGTAGAGAAAGTCATGTGAATGGAACACATCAGATTTTTTTTTAAATACGCTGTCATGCAATCGTATCCCCCTGTGCTCTCTACAATTAAGGTAAGGAGAAATAATTGATAAAAACTTCAAAGCTATGGAAAAAGTTACTTTTGATAAAAACCATCGGTTGTGCTGATTTATGTGTCATCTTGCATCTATACAAATTTGTAGTCGAATAAACTACTGTTTTATTTATAATTGCCGTCATTGCTAAAAAAATTGAAATTTTCTACAAAAAATTTTATCAACTGTAAACTACAAGGAACAGAACTAAATGCTAGAATTGCAAATAAAGGAATGTTATAAAAAAGGTGTTTGATATGTAAAATTCACATGATCTTTTTCTATGTACAGCTTACAGTGGGTATAAAAACTCTTCTCACGAAAGCATATTTTTCTATTTACTTCACCTGAATGAAAAAAAAAAAAAAAAAAGTTTGCAGAAATAGCTGCATTACACATTTCTTTATAGATATAACGAGAATAACGGTAAGTGAATGCTTAAGATCTGAACGTTATATGCAGGCTTTAAAATCCCATACTACTCCCATACAGTCGTGAACAAACAAAACATCGAGAAAAAAAATTAGAGGAAAGCAAATCAAACACTTAATAACGGATTTCTCGGAAATGACTAATCGCACAAAAACCTTATCTAAAATAAATTGAGTGTTTTAAAGAGTTCTACATTTATTGAGCAGAATGAGTTCGTCTATCGCTTAACGTTTATTAGTTAAACGAACTGAATAAAATGCTACCGAATGAGGATGTCATCACAAGCTATGCCAAGAAAATTCAAGATGCACAATTTATTTGTCTTCTAAGTATATTTAATATATAGAATTTTATCAAAATCGTTAGCCTTTTTGGGAAAAACGAAAATATGGAATAATCTTACATATAAAGGGAGTTTGAGGTGGAGGTATTATGTGGACGCATTATCGGAGGATGCTGAACTTAGATACATATTTTATATTTCAGCGACTTTTCGTTTTGAGTTTTGCTAATCACACACTTACATACAGTCAAAGATACAGACACACACAGTCATACATCTATACACAGTACTTTTTTCTAAACACGATACATTCACGGAGTGTTTCATCGATATTGAAATACAATTAATTACGTATAATGAAACCTCAGGCGTAATCAATACTTGCTGCACCAATTTTAGCTGTTCATAGCGGTAATTATACATGTTAGCGAGTCTTATAAATAGTAGTGTAATAAATGAATAGGACAGTAACAGAGGTATAACATAATAAGTATTCTATTCCATTTAGCTGTATTATCTGAGCAAGTAGACGAGAGCGGTGTAAACATTATGCGCAGTGGCATGATCTGATTGCCGCGGTCGGCCGGCAGCCGCTATTTTCATGCGTTTAACATACCCATGGCTATTGCTTTCAGTCTCCGCCTCTTTCCCCCACTCCTTGTACTGCGCAACTTGACTGCTCACCTCTATTTGCAAGCATAATACGTACCTATTAATAAGCATGTTTGTTGCTCTTAGTGTAGAAATCGTTGAACACAAATGTAAACGACCATGTGGCATTGGATACATGATGCAATGTGTAATTGAGTGTTGCGTAACTCGGTTTTCCTATTCCAAATAACAATGTTATTGTTGAAATGAGGTGTAAGAAATATGATACGTGGCAGGTAACAACTCTTGTACACAAGCACATTTCTATGTTCCATTCTCATGACGTTCTCTATCTGTTCTCCAAACAACCGGACCATACAAAAGATTATTCTTTTATCTCCATCAAGCTAATCTAGATAAACTTTACCATAAATGGCCTTATTTTCTAGTTACTTATATGCAGAAGAGAAATAAGGGATTACACTAGACTAAAGCGACTGTCGCTATGCGAAATTGGATTTCTTTTCATGGCCAGGAGTAAAACATGAGATATGAAACGAATATGAAACAAATGAGGAATTTCCGTTTGAGAAAACTTTATGCATTTTGATATTGAAAGCAATAAGAGCCAATATCTCGAAAATGGTTAGCTCTATAAACTGTGTGTTTTAACGAGATCTAAATTGTTTGTGTAATCAGTTCTTTCTATCTCAGACGGTTTACCAATTATGCAAAAGTCATCCAGTATTATAAAAACTTCAGAGGCCATTCTCAAGAAACACATTTATACATTTTGTTCACCAAGTAAATATTGTTATTCTACGATACTCCAATCAAAATTGTCGGAATATTTTTAGAAAATAAACATTTATTAAGAAGTTTCCATGTAAATGATAGTTGGGAGTGGGAAAATTTAAAATATCCACCCACTCACATACACAGAACGTTTTTCTAAGAATGCCGTTTTTTGGATTCGGGGGTCCTCATAACATGTATTTTCAGTAAAAACTCAGTATTAAACTTCTGGATGGAGTAAAATACCCTTTTCTACCTACTATGTAGGTTTTACATAGTACTGGTATAGAATGTTAAAAAAAAAAAAAAAAAAAAAAAAAAAAAAGGAACGAAGATATTACGGGAGAGTTAGGGACCCAGAGTATAAATGAAATAATTATTCAATACAGATGATAATGGCAGGAACGCGTACACAGACTGGTTGAATAACAAGCACTACAAATAATACAAAAAAAGTACCTACAGATAGAAGGGGTATTCGCAGGTGACGAATGAGGTGGACAGATCGGTTTTCCTGAAGATGGAACAAACGAAGAGCTTTGTATGCCGTGATGATTATGACTATGATTGTGAAAATCATGATGATAATAGCATTGTCTATGCACAGGTGTTCTTTTTAATGGCATATAACTCTTTACTTATCCTATGTAATATTTTATTACTCATGAAACGTCTAACATAGTACAGCATTAGAACAGGTAAACAGGAGCACCAAGCGTACAGAATTGTGTCATCCATGCCAACACAGGCAAATCGATGCAGAAGTCGTTTAGGTAGTGACGAACATTGATGTTCTACTTTTGGCTCGTCTTGTTGAAAAACCTTACAGCTGCAAGATGTACTATCAAGTCTTCTGACTTGAAACAGAGAAAACCTCTTTTTCTGCTTTGTTGCCATTTATTACCGCAATGCAATGGTGCTGTCAACTGGTGAATCTCGATCAAACCTTAGTTTACTTTAGTTTCTCATGTTACCAATCACGCTCAATACTTAGAATTTGGAATGTACAGTGTTTTTTTTTACTTTCTCTATACGTAATATGTACATAGTGTATAGAGAAGGTGTTGTATTTCACCCAAAAATTCGATACCGAGATTTCAACGGAAATACCTGTTTTGGGTCCCCCTGAATAAAAAAAAAACATTTTTGGAAAAAGGTCCGTGTGTGTCTGTGGACAGTATAGCTCAAAAACCAAAATACCATTAAATACCAAACTTGGTATTTAAGGATGCGACACAAATATTTTCAAGAAAATCCCTCCCACCCCCAACTACCTTTTTCATGGAACTTTTTACGAAAATTCTGATTTTCTCAAGAATGGCTCTAACGATTTTGATTAAAATCTCTTATATTTAAGAAATTTATATGCCAAATAAAATGTATATCTTGAATTTTCCGTTAATAGCCTCTGAAGACTACTTCATCTGGATGAATTTTATGGAATTTTGTATAACTGCTGAACCGTAAAAGATGAACAAAAATTTACCACACAAAAAATGCAGAGCACGTTAAAACACACAATTTACGTTTTATATACATTTTTTTTCGTGGAGTTGATCGTTTTTGAGATATGCCTTGTTTTTGGTTTCTGTCAACTCCTGCCCGTACAAATAAAAGAACTTCAGTCACATAGCAACCAACTTTTTACTGTCACTTTAACCTATTGTACTCCCTTATTTCGCTTCTACTTACAAGGAAACAAGTAATAAGACTATTTAAGCTATTTTTCCTCGATTAGCATGAAGTAAATAGAAGCATAACCTTTTAACAATCATTTGTTGCAGAGATATAGAGAAAGTCTTGTGAAAGGAACACATTAGATTTTTTGAAATCGAAAGAAAAATTTGTACAATTCTCTCAGTATAGAACTGTGGAAGTAGATGGGTGTATACAAGGGTATTACAGGTAATTGCATCAGAAATACACAAAAAAGTTAAACACTTCTGTTATTTCTGCATATTCAAGAGATAGTTCACTCTCATATAACGTAAGTGTGTGTGTTTATATGCCTTTTCTACGTCTTCTTCCTTCCCCCTTTTTATTTTTGCTAGTTTAACGTTCTTTAACCGTGGAAGTCATATGGAAGATTAACGATATTTGAAAGAAATTATAATCAAATGAGTCCGGGGTTCATAGAAATAAAAGCTGCATTCATCTTTTCAGAATAAAGGAAATCCTGGAAAAAAAAAAAAAAAAACCTTAATGCAAGACGTTCACGATACCCCCTTCACCACGGAGAGCGATGTTTTTCCTTGCCTTCTAAATTGTTGAAGTTACATTTGGTTCTATCATGATTTCTTAATATATAAATGCGAAATTGAAACAGTGACTTTAAACGTATTAACTAAGGCTAATGTTTATAAAATTAAATTACATTTATTTATTAAAACATTGATGATTATTATTAAAATGTTCTATAGTACAGAAATTGCATAAAGCTCGGGCAAAACCGGTGTGCCTACTTAGTGATTAATAAATTCCTCTCAGTGTACTTCAGATTTTGCTTCCTTAAGTTTGGAACTATTCCTGAATCGTAAGGTGATAAAAGAAACTTTGCAGCAAGCCATTATCCAGTTCGCAACTGTTACTCTGACGTGAGTGGAAAAATCTGATGTGTTACACTACATGACTTTCTCTAGCTCTTCTACAAATTTCTTACATAAGATTATTCTTCTTCCTGCACCTTGCTAATCGAGATAATCATTAGCAGAATGTTCTTATTACTTAGTTCCTTACATGTAGAAAGAAATACACAAGGGGATACACTAGACTAAACCGATAGTCAATTGTTTTAAAAGCTGTCGTTATTCGATTGTCATTCCAAATCGCTTCCTTGCTTGGCCAGGAGTAGAACAAAATAAAAACGGACACTTCCTGTCTGAGAACTCACAACTGAAACAAAAAACAAGGAATATCTCGGAAACGGTTACCTCCACAACAAAAATGTAAATGACATTAATTGTGTGCTTTGATCAGATCAACATTTTCTGTGCAGTAAGTTTTTGTCTATCTCTTACCGTTTAGAAGTTAAACAACATTTAGAAAATTCATCCAGAATAAAGAGCTCCTCAGAGGCTATTCCCAGAAAATTCAAGATATACATTTTATTTGGTATGTAAATATCTTTAATATACGGAATTTTAATCAAAATCGTTAGAGCCATTTTTTAGAAAATCAAAATTTTCGAAAATTTTTCCATGTAAAGGGTAGTTGGAGGTGGGGGGATTTTCTTAAAAATCTTCGTATGGCTTCCTTGGAAGATACCAAATCTAAATACCAAGTTTAGTATTTAACGGTCTTTTCGTTTTTGAGCTATGCTGTCCACAGACACTCACACACAAACACAGAGACGGACACACATATACACACGGACCTTTTTCTGAAAATGCTTTTTTTGGATTCAGGGGGTCCTAAAACATGTATTTCCGGTGAAATCTTGGTATCGAATTTTTAGGTGGAATACAATACTTCCTCTATACACTCTGTGTTCCATTCACACGACTTTCTCTATATCTCTGTAAATTATTCTTGTTAATAAGCTTATCTTTTATTTATTTCATGCTAATCGAGAAAAATTAGCAGAAATAGTCTTATTTCTTACTTTATTGTAAGTATAAGCGAAATAAGGGAGTACCATACGTTAAAGTGAAAGCCAAAAGCTGGTTGCTATGTGACTGATGTTCCTTTGTTTGTAATAACAGGAGTTGACAAATTCCTGTATGAGAAAAGTATGTTTTTCAAAGCTGAAACCAAGAAAAAGGAATATCTCAAAAACGATCAACTCCACGAAATAAATGTATATAACATTAATTGTGTGTTTTAATGTGCGTTGAGTTTTTGTCCATATCTTACGGTTTAGTAGTTATGAAAAATTCATTCAGAGTAAAGTAGTCTTCAGAGGCTGTACCCAGAAAATTCAAAATATACATTTTATTTGTCAGGTAAATAACTTTAATATTTGATAGTTTAATCAAAATCGTTAGAGCCATTTTTGAGAAAACCGAAATTTTCGAAAAAAGTTCCATGTAAAGGGTAGTTTGGGGTGGGGGGATTTTTCTCAAAATCTTCCTGTCGCATCCCTGGAAGATACTAAACTTAAATACCAAGTTTGGTATTTTACCGACTTTTCGTTTTTGAGTTATCGTGTTCACAGACACACGGCCACACACACACATGGACCTTTTTCTGAAAATACTTTTTTTGGATACAGGGGACCCTAAAACATATATTTCCGGTGAAATCTCGGTAGCGAATTTTTGGGTGGAGTGCAATACTTACTCTATACACTATGTACATAATGAGTATAGAGAAAGTAAAAAGGAAAGCGACGCTTCGTTTGTTCAAATGATGCGGTGCTCGACAGAAGAGATTTGAGGTACAGGAAACCGCGAAACTTCTGATGCGAAACGAAGCGAACTTCAATTGTTTGACATAGCGACCAACTTTTAAAAGAGTTGACTATTGCTTTAGCATAATGTATTGCCTTATGTCCTTTCTACAATAAGGAATCAAGTAATAAGACTAGTTCTGCATGGTTATGTATATTAGACTGATGTAGATAAAAAGAAATCTTTTGAAATAAAGATTTGTTTACGTAACAGCTAGAGAAAATTATTTGAATGATACACATAACATTTTCTTTTTATTCACGAGATCTAAAAGATACATACTTCCGGGGGAATCTCGTTATTGAGTTTTGGGTGGAATACAATACCTACATCCTGTAACTGCTATGTATATAGTGCGTGTAGAGAACATAAAAATCCTAAGCCGGTAGTAGATAAACTAGAAATAGCATAATTAATACATTACTAATTATATTTCGGAGTGTGTAGAATTCAACGCACGGAACAAAAAAAAATCTTATTTAATAAGTTATCCATATTTTATGAAAATCTGATATTTCTGCGGCTTTCCCCATTTAACTAATTTGCATTTGCAGTGAACCGGACTTTCCAGATATTCTACTCGGGTAGTGTTTCAGCGTGACACATTTATAAAACCCAAGCCACTCATTACAGCAAGTCAGGATACGGTTGGGAAAACGTAGCATTTTCCTCTATGTGACGTCATATACGAAATTAAATGCCCTCTGTTCTTGAGATTTTATTTTCACGAACTGACGCTTTAGTGGCATGTTGTAATTAGTATTAAGCATGAACAAAGCAACAAGTAATTTTGTTTTTTGTTTCTAGGCTGAATGGTTTCACAAATATTAAAACAATATATATATATATACTTTACATTCTTATAATTAAATGTGGATGAAAGTTAAAAAAAAAAAAAAGAAAAGATTTTAAATATTGAAAAGAACTTTCTCCAAATCCTTAAATATGAGATGTTTTGGCTTCACAATCTTGTTTTATAATATTTTGGGATTTCTTTCTTTCATACTTTCATATTTTGCCTGCTTTTAGTCAAGATAAGAGCGAAGTAGAGAAAAGTTAAAGCGTCTCAACTTGTTAAATTTCAGCTGTGAATTACCCTGTAATGATATTTTAACAAATAAATTGAATACCAAATGGCATACGTAACCGAGTACGTCACGCGCTACGTACCATAAATCATTCAATAAGATTCAAGCTTTGTCTTCATAATGTGTTTTGGTTTGTGAAATTTGAAATGCGACCCTGTCCAAAGTGAATACTGTGAGACAGTGAAGAGCAACCAAATGATAGCAGATAACATACCGAGATTGGAAGATACTAAACCTAAATACCTATTTTTGGTATTTAACGGTCATTTCGTTTTTGAGCTATGTTGTCCACAGACGGACTCACCACGTTACAGAGCCAAGCATGAAGCGTTTGTAGCCCTGTACTCAGGTGTGTGATGACGTTGGCGGTGCTTAAAGATTCACTCCACTACCAGATGAGTAGATCTACGTACCTTTGTCATGCAGGCCTGCTACCGATGGGGTGCCTTCAGCTAGACTCAGACTGCATGCTGGTTTGACTCACTTTTTTTTTTTTTTTTTAAATACAGTTCCGGAGTCTGATCGGGACTCCGGCGCTGTATACCCTACTTTTTATTTACCTAATTTGTTTACTTTGATTACTGTTTCTTTACTGAATTTCTGTTTTACTTTTTACACAAACATATAACACCCATGCCCAAGGTGGGACTCGAACCCACGATCCCCTGCGCTGCGAAACACCAAAGCGAGACGCTTTGGCGAGCGCGGCCATGGGGACCGGCAGCACTCGGGGTGGAAACAACGAAGGTAGCTTAGGGAGTGATCTTATGAAATTGCTTAGACACACGTTACTTTTCTTCAATTTATTGTCACTAGAAGATACGAGACAAGCATTTTGCTGAGTCAATTATTTACTAGGAGCTTTCTTTATCGACAATTCACACTATTTTACTTATAACTCTTTTCTCTTTAAATTAGTTTTATATAATGAAGTATAGATGCGCGCCACTACTGAGGGCGCCGATTACTATCTATACGAGTTGCGTTGTTTAACTTGTAAGCCGATGTAATTACATGATAGCACAAATGTAACTATGAGACAGCCCCGATGTGTGGCAATCTTCTCCTAATATAGCAAAATTGCTGTCATGGCGGTTTCTTTTTGGGCAGAAAGGCTGCGAAACTGGAGTCAATATTACCCAAAATACTTCATTTTCTTCCCAGAATGCAACATAGCACCCACGTGATAAGTATTATACACAATGAAAAAAATACTCTTTTTCGAACTAAAAGGGACTTTAACGTCAGTAGCTCATACGTGCCTGGACAAAAGAGCATTTGCTGACAGTGAAAACCTCTCACTCCACTTTCCAAGTTTGGCGTAAACAACTCTCGACTACTCTTACTAAAAGCTGATTTTCACACTCTTAATACGTGAAATAATCGAGTATTGACATTCCTTAAATATTAACTGATAAGTAATTAATAAAATTACACTGGTTATTATAGAGAAGCCAACTAACGGTCTCAAATGCTTTTTTCGGACTCAGGGGAACCCAAAATATATTCCCGATGAAATCTCGACATCGAATTTTTGGGTGAAATGCAATACCTTCTGTATCCACTATGTACATTGTACATGTGGGTTAGAAAACGTAATACATATTAAGTGCAATAAGTAACGCGGGTCAGGCCTTGCGTAACTATTACTTTTCCTCACTCAATACGATTCAGTGTTGGTCTTCATAACTGAGTGTTTATACAAAGTACCCCTACCAAATGCTAAGTTAATCAGAGCAGTGTATTTGCTAAAGTGGAGTTGTGAATTACTCTGTGGTGCCTGGGGAATGACGTATTAACGAGGTAGCATCCTCAACTTACCAGCATCATACACAGAGTTACCTTGACTCTGTTCATGAGGATCTGAGTAACTAAAAGCTCTAGAGCAGTTCCTCGGTTTACCTACACCTCGATGAATATTAACGGCGAAATCTGAATCTGAAGTTCGCCTCCCAAAGCAGAACCACAAACTTGTCTGCGTTAAATGATTTGTATGAAAACGCCATTAACAGACCCTTTGGACCTGTATATCGCAGGACCGGCGTAAACCATGATAAAGCGGCAACGGGGCCCTAATGAAGAAATACTCGGCTAGGATTGAGGAGGATGAGAGTATTTTTTGTGAAGCCATAAAACTTCGCAGCGAGTTGAAACATTCATTTTAGCGTTGGCTACAAACCGAATTACGTTTACGGGGTCCCTCGCGTAGAAAATTGAATTGAACTGCGAGTGGCGAATTGGCGGTGCTGCGAAGTATTGCATGGGTGTCTGCAGTGAGAAAATTTACCAGATACGAATGCTATTAAAGTAGAAATATCGATGAATTTAGAATCATGTAAATCTGAGTTAAATCTCTAACATATAACGTGCCCATAAATTGAGCATTAACTCTCCAGGAACGTATTGAACACAAAAATCTCAGATAAAAGAAATCTGACATGTTCAATTCACATGACTTTCTCTGCCTGATATGCAAGCTAATCTTACAAAATATTATTTTATCTACATTATGCTAATCGAGATAAATATTAATAGAAATTGTCTACTTACTTGCTTCTTTCTACGTAAAAGTGAAATAGATGATTACGCTAAATTAAATTTATAGTCAAATCTTTTAAAAGCTGATAGACATGTGAATAATTGAAGTTCGGTTCTCGTTGCATTGCTAGTAAAACAAAAGAGAGCTGAAACGTAAGACGACTCTGTTTGAGAAAAACTATGTAGCTTAAAACTGAAATAAATAGCAACGAATGTCTCGAAAACGGTCAATCTAAAACAAAAATTTACCACATGAATTGTGTGATTTCTAACTGTTTGTGTAATACGTTATGTCAATTTCTTACCAAATATGTAACATTCAGCAAAATTCATCCAAATGGAAAAGTCTCCAAGCTATTCCCAGAAAATTTAAGATATACATTTTATTTGTGATTTAAATATCATTAATATACGAGATTTTAATAAAAATCGTTAGACCCGTTTTATAAAAAAGAATAAAAAGTGTTCCATGTAAACGGCAACTTAGGGTAGGAGGTTTGGAAATGTTTGTCACAATATAAACTTAAATACCAAGTTTTATATTTAACAGTCTTTTAGTTTTTGAATTATGCTATCCACACACACACATACACATACACATACACACACACACAGACACGGATCTTTTTTGAAAATGCTTTTTTTTTTTTTGACTCAGGGGACCTCAGAACATATATTCCCGGCGAAACCTCAACATCGACATTTTTTGTGGAATACCATCTCTATACACTATATACATGTATGAAAAAATAAATATTCTGTGCTCGTATTTACTAAGCGTGAAAAATTATATGTTATAGGTAAGTTGTATCAGAAAGCGCAATTTGCTGACAGCACTAGTTGATAACTGACTTTTTTACCCAGACTCATGTCGAAACGGATGAAAGTCCACTTGCCAAAAGGCTAGAGGGTTGTAGAGCACAGAAGCGAAGAAAAATAGTTGACCTCCGTGCAGTTTGGCGGCTTTCATTTAAACATTAGGCAGCAGGTTAGGAAGTGGCTACATAATATTATTTATGGTTATAACATAAGATCAGCAATTCGTGAATAACTAGTATTTTAGCTCCTTACTGAGACAGATAGTTCCCAAGAACGCCGCTCGCATCCAAGAGATCCGAGTTCAATACCTTTGGTTTTAATTATTTTTGCTAGTTTCTCGCTGATTTTCCTTTTATTCCGTTTCTTTCTTATATTTCAGGTATGCTTAAAGGGATCGTGACGACGGGCGGTGCCGGAAAGATGGCGGGGATGTAGTGTCTATGCGATACTCAAACCTATGTACATTAGGATAGTTTAACAGGAATTATTTTGTAAATAATTGTAAATACAATAAATGTTATGCTCATATTATATTCTTATTTAAAAACAAATTTCTACGCATATATTTGGATTTATCAGCACAAATTCAAATGACGTGCATCTTAAAAAAATATTTTTATAGCTTCAGATTTTATCAGTATATACTAGAGATACTGTCCGCTACCTTAAGAGCAGTGGCTTAAAAATCTGCTTGATTCATTCCACATGACTCTCTCTACCCATTTGTATCACTTCATACTGACACAAACATTAGCATAAATAGTCTTACTACTTAGAATACATTAAGTTAAAGCGATTCAAATGTTATAAAAGTTGGTCACCATGTGAAGAAATTTAAATTCCATTATGTTTGCATGCCAAAAATGAATAATATTTATTATTTGAAAAAGTTACATTTTTTTCTGCAGCACGGCTTGCCAGATATGCAAAATTCATCCAGAATGAAGAAGGCTTCAGAGTCTATTCCCAGAGAATTAAAGTATAATTATTTTTAATGGAAATATCTTTAATATATGACATTTTAATAAAGTTGTCATGGAAACTGACCTTTGCGAACTGAGAGGCTTTATTTGGGATATGTAATTGTTTGAAATGTGATGAGTTCAGCTGCATTATCAAGAACATACAACATAATACAGCAAGCTTTAATGACTAAGCTTAATGAATTGCAGCAGGTTATAAGAGGAATCTTTTCAATTAGGTATACTGATCGATATGAACATCACCTTGGCTAATAAATTCCAGCAGTTTCCTGTTTAATTACAAGCTTATTTGGATTCCATCACTCATAAAGGCGTTTGAATACTCTAACTTTGGGTTCTGAGGTTATTTATAATTTCTCTATCACTACGTACCTATATAGTAGGTAGAGAAGGATTGTATTTCACACAAAAATGTGATCGATATTTCACCGGAAATACATTTTGAGGACCCAAATTAAAAAAAAATCCGACGTGTTTCATTCAAATGACTTTCTTTACATCTCTGTAACAAATTATTGTTTAAAAGCTTATGCTACTATGTGCTTCATAATAATCGAGAGCATTAGCAGAAATGCTTTCTTGTAAGTAGAAGGGAAACAAGGGAATAAACTAGGCTAAAATGCCAGTAAAATCTTCTAAAAGCTGGTTGCCATGTGGATGAAATCGTTTCTTTGCATGGCCAGGAGTTGATAAATTCCCGTGTGTGAAAAGTTTTAAGTATTTTATTACGGAAAGTAATACCAAGGAACATCACAAAAGTGGTCAACTCTACGTAAAAATGTATATGATTTAAATTGTGTGTATCAGCGAGATCTAAAAATTTAGTGTAGAACATTTTTGTCTATCTCCTATGGTTAATTATTTGTGCAAAATCCAGAACAATTCATGTAGAATAAACAGGTCTTCAGAGGCTATTCCCAGAAAATTCAAGATACACATAATATTTTTCGTGTAAATATCTTTAATATACGGTATTTTAATCAAAATCGTTACAGTCATTTTTCAGAAAAATTTTCCACGTAAAGGGTAATTAAGGGTGGGGGGATTTTCCTCAAAATTTTCGTGTCGCATTCTTGGAAGATTCTAAACTTATATACAGAGTTGGTATTTTACGACTTTGCGTTTTTGAGAGTTCACGGACATTCGGATCCTTTTCTAAAATTCTTTATTTGGTTACAGCTGACCTTAAACCGTCTATTTCCAGTGAAATCTCTGTATAGAATTTTTGGGTGCAATGCAATACCTTTTCTATACACTATGTGCATAGTACATATAAAGAAAGTAAAATTGAGAAAAATACCCGTATGTGGGGAGGCAGCTAACTCAAGAATGAAGAAGTTGGTTAAATACCAAACTTTGTATTTACGTTTCGTACCTTCTAAGGATGCAATATGAAGATTATCGGGAAAATCCTCCTTTACATTTACGATTTTTCGAAGTTTTCGGTTTTCTAAAAAATGGGTTTTAACGATTTTGATTAAATTGCCATAATTTAAGCATTAACATGGCAACTAATATTTACATACTTGATTTCCTGGGAATAGCTTTTGAAGGCCTCTTTATTCTGAAGGACTTTCGCATAACTGGTACACTGTAAGAGATAGATAAAACCTCACTACACAAAATATGCAGCTCTCGCTAAAACACGCCAAAGCCTTTTGTTGAGCTAATGATTTCCTATATATTCCTTTTCTCTAAAGGGAAGTCGCTTTCACGTTTACATGGAAATAGAAGAGAATTTCAATATCCTACTGTAACGCTCGGTTTTTAAAAGATTTGACTATCGCTTAGCCTAGTGTATTTTCCTATTTTCACTCTCCATGGAAGATAATCACTATGCATTGTCTTAATACTATTTTTATCATAAAGATTGCAACAGCGTTCTTCAGAGCCTAGAGATATGCTTCCTTCAAAGAAAACTAATCATATTGTTATTTAGAAATGCTTGAATAGGTGTTTCTAAAATGAATGCTGTCCTATAGCAGTGTTTCATAAAGGTCTTACTACTTATTATTTGAGAAATTCGTCCCTCGTCTGTCCATTAAAAATAAACATATTCTGTGTTTATAAAATGCAATTGGCAACTTTTCAGTAGACCATTGATGTATTGCAACGTAAAATCTTTGACCTCTAGAATGGTGGCTTTTTATTGTAGAGACGAATAGGAAGCAGCAAAGCTAATATAACCTATTCTGAATTTACACCAATTACACTGGAAGCCTTTTTTTTTCTTAAAAACATTAATACTAGGATTGAAATTTATTAAACGTCTCGATCAACTTAACATTTTATATCAGGATTTCCCTCCAAATTCAATGTACGAAGTAGGTAGAGAAGGTAAGTATTGCATCCCACCTAAAAATCGATACTAAAATTTCATCGAAAATACATTTTGAGGGCCCCTGAATCCCCCAAAAAGCATTTTTAGAAAAAAAGTCCATGTGTATGTGACTTGGGACACTTTAACTCAAAACCGAAACGTCCGTTAAATACCGAACCTGGTATTTAAGTTTAGTAACTTCCAAGAATGCAACACTAAGACACTCAGGAAGATCCCCCACCCCAACTACCCTTTAAATAGGACGATTTTGATTAAAATACCATATGTCTAAGGTATGTTAATGACAAACGAAATATACCTATATCTTTAATTTTTAGGAAATAAACTCTGAAGATCCCTTTATTCCGGATTTGTTTTGTATTAACTGGTAAACCGTATGAGATAGGGAAAAAATTACTACATAAAATTATGAATATTGTTAAAATGTTTTAACTTACATTTATTTATGTTTATATATCAACATTATGTTACATTTATGGCATATACATATTTTTGTAGAATTAATGTTTCCGAGATTCCTTGTTATTGGTTTCAGTTTTAAACTACTTAAAATTTTCTCAAACGGGAAGTTTTTCCTTCATGTCTTTTTTGTTTTAGTTCTGGCCATGAAAAGACAACCAGATTTCAATTATTTCACATAGCGATCACCTTTTAAATTATTTGACTATCCTTTAGTTTAGTACATTCCCGTATTTCTCCTTTATTTACAAGGAAGCAAGTAATAAAACAATTTGTGCTAAGGTTTATCTCGATTAGCATAATGTAGATAAAAGAATAGTCTTTTGTAAGAATAGTTTGTTTGAAGAACAGGTAGGAAAAGTCATGTGAATGGAACAGCTCAGAATTTTGTTGTTGTTTTCATTTAAGCTAATGTTTTGGAAGAAACTTTTAATGATAAAGTCATTAATTGAATTCAATTTTCTTTCGCCTATCTTAAATAGTTTGATAACACTATCCCAAAATATCACAAAACTACGTGGTTTACATAGAATGCAGTTACGTTTATGAATATTGCTGCAATACACTTTATCCGTCTCTAAATAAAGTAGGTTTCATATCACTTATTGAAAGCAGAGAATAAATCGTCCTGTTTGACAGTCTAGACAAATTGGGCCAGAAAACATGTCTCTCTTACTCTTTCTGTTTTGTTGTAGCCTTTTGTTGCTGGAAAGTTCGCTTTGTCTTAGCCAACCGGCAACGTCTGCCCTCGATTCGTCATCATCTCTGTTGGAAATTGGCCAAAAGGTTGAAAAGTCGAGTCGATAAGAGTTGAGTTCGTGGAGAAAAAGAAAAAAGCGAAACAGAAATGCCATAGCGAAATATAATGAGGGAAAAAATAAGAGAAGAAGAGCAATGGTAGAAGAAGATGGCGATAAAGAAATAATAGAGGTCGAAAGGAATGGGAAAAAATACCACAAAAGCTGGAAGAGGAGAGGGAGGTCTTTAAACCTCATAACCAGAAAGGACGGGTTTGCTGTTATCGATTCTTACTCGTTACTCTATTAAACGTGTAATCAACTCGTAGGGTCTTTTTGTTGTGTGCTACTAGACTTTGCTCACACTAGCAAAAGTGATTCATCTCCTCCCAAAGTCGTTGAATGGATACTCCTGACCGTATGCCCTATCTAATTCAAGTTAAAAATATTCAGCTCTATAACCCATACTTGAATGGTGTCAAGGAAGTCTGCTATGCTCATTTTACCAAATGCTTACTATTGTTATGAAATGTAAATCTATATGAGATGATTTCGATTTACTCATAAAATCGTACCAATAATATAAATTAAACCTACCGTAATAATTGTCATGTTTGAGGACTAACTCTCTGAGTACATGCAGGTTTTACTACTTGTAAATTTTTCAATTGTAAAATGGGAGAAATTTTGCAAGAAAGAAGAGTAAATGTTTCATCATCCTGTGTTCAGCACAAAGATTATGAAGGATTTGCTTTCTCGTCCTTGAGGCTTTGAAGAGTACCACTCTAATGTGGTGTTTTATAGTAACTAAAGAATGAGACTAAAATTATCAAGGGAAATCGTATCTTAAGTGCATATTATCTACATAATTTTTAGAAATACAGCAATTAATCTACAGATATATAATAGTTATTTATTACAAAAGTGAATAATAGAGATTTGTCCACTTATATAATACGTTATTTTATTCTACAGAAATGATAAATTAAATTATGACAAATATTCAGTAAATAATTTAACAACAGATAGTATAAATTAAATAAGGGATAAGGCATTGAATTGCGGTGTTCTTATAGTTATAAAATATGGCAGGCCATGTATGAATACTAATTTTGTTTTTATAGCTGCTAATTTCAAATTGATTAAGTTTACGATGGACGTTGAGAGCGTTAGTATATCGGTTCCAAATGATAAATTAAATGAAGCAGAAACGTCGACTTCACGGAAATTATATATAATGTACATGTTCACTTTCATGTAGTTAAAGAATAAAAATATTTGATGTTGCTATTAAAAGGTTATAGAAAAAATTTTAGTTATCAATAATTTATTTATTTACTTTATTCCACTCGTTACCGGAGCAACGAATGAATTTTGTTTACTTTATCCCATCCGTTGCGCTAATCTATCACTTAATCAAAGTCCAAAGTCTCAGTTGTTTCTGCATAGCAACGGTGTCTATTACAAGTATCTGAAGGATAAAAGCAGTTTAATGTCATTAAGGGAGTATGCTTGTTTTGATAAGGAATTAAACATTTTAATACTCTCTCAGCTTTAACAGGGAGTTGTTTCAGTATTAATACAACTCATGAATAGATGATAATCGGCAGGCATTCTGTACTTATGTTTGCCACATATTATGGACAAATAACTGATATTGCTTTCAGATTATGTTTTAATTGCAAAGTTACTCAGTATCTAAATGAATGCCTATATCCAGTTCCACGTGTGACCATTTATACTATGAATGCCAGCGTCAGCAGTAGAGCACATATTCACATATGAAGTTCGCATATCAGAAATGGCAGTAAACAAGAGTAACGCATCGATTAACATATTTGGATCAGTGAAATCAGCAGCGTACAAACACAGAAGCGTGGTATCTGCAAATCCCTGCCATAACCAGCGTATCTTCCTGTTTGTGCGCTTGCACGTTAAGTTATTAGAGCTTATTTACTCTTCTTCAATGTGCAGGATGTCACTGTTGTTTCAGTGTGCAGAATCAATATTAGTACAGCTAAACAGCATGGAAACTAAACCTGCTCTGCAGCCGGTGGCACTAGCTAACCTCCCCTGAATGCAAACTAGTCTGCCAATCACCGGCGATATAGCAGGTTAAAGCTAATCTTTATGACAAGGTTTACAGCGGTTAACGAAAATAAGCTCCTGAACCCTTCCTCAGAAGCGACTTTCAATGAGCATTATAGGATTCCAAATGCTTGACATTCCTTGAGAAAAGCGATACACAATACCACTGTAATGGAGAATGGTGAAGAGATGATCTTCTTAACTCATTTAGGGACATTTTATTTTGAAATTTGTTTACCATAACTATATGTGAACTCAAGTATTAAATACTGTAACTTTCATAAGTTAGCGTAGCTGCTTGCCAAGCGGAGACCTGGGTTCGATTCCCTGTCCGGGGTGCACTAAGCCCCGTGAGATCCCTGGAGGGCAACTTGAGGAACTACTTGATGGAGAAGTAGCGGCTCCAGGTCAAGAGGACCACATTAGCCGACCGGGAGGGATTCGAGGCGCTGACCACGTCTCACCCTCCAATACTGCACACCGTCCATGACGTCTGTCCTGGACTGTGATGGGAGACGCAGCGACCGGGCGGTGAGCTGTCGCGCCATATAATTATTATAACGTTCACAGGTTCAAAGGAGTCCAATTTCAACCTCTAGTGTATTAACCACAAAGTGCAGTTCAAAATACAGCGATATACCAACCAGCATTATTTATTGTCAAAGATATGTGCGTAAAGGTTTATTGAAAAGCCAGCTTTATTACAATAAACATACTGTAATATAACCGGCTTTTCAGTAAACTGAATTAATAAATTAATGCCCCATTACATTGCATCTTCTTAGAATCGGCCATGTCAGCAACTATTATATTTCACCCTCATATGGCTTATCTGTACTCATATGTACGTAATGATTGTTTAAGGCGCGTAGGAAAGTGTTATTTTAAACCTAGAAAAACGTGTCTCTAAAGAGGGAAATATTATGAACATTTTAAATGGAATGGAGCAAGGAAAATAAATGTTTTGTAATAAATATTATGGGATTGTTGTGCAAATATACATTTTCAATCAAGCCGTCAGAATTGCTTAATATTGTAGCAAAACATGTTGTATACTGAAATTAAGCTATATTACTAACGTCATTATTAAAGGTTGTATTTTTGTTGCATCGATTACTTCTGCAAACATACATATATCTCGTGAATATATTTTCCTTATAAGACATGAGCTCAACAAGAAAACACGCACACTATAGATAAATTACATGAACGCGTTTGATAAAGTTCATAGTGTCTCCCAACTGAAATTCTTAAATGCAAAGGAAAACCTACATACTTGATACAGATAAAAATCTGATGTATTCCATTCACATGACTTTCTTTATCTATTCCGAAACAAACCATTCTTATAAAAGCTCAACTTTCTCTTTGCTTCCTTAATCAAGACAAATATTAACAGAAATGGTTTAATTACTTATCTCCTTGTAGGCACATGGAAAATAAAGGAATACACTAGCCTAAGCGAGTAAAATCTTTTAAAAGTTTATTGCTACGTAATGAAATGTGGTGTGATACTACGACTACTCATTTAAGAAAAGTATGCGTATTGGAAAATGTAAACCCAAAACAACGATTATGTCAAAAATGATCAAGAGTTATACAAAAGTCATCCAGAATGATTACAAGTTGAGAGGCTATTCCCAGAAAATTCAAGATATACATATTATTTGCTATGATATCTTAAACATGTATTTTAATCAGAATTGTTAGAGCAATTTTTGAAAATGTTTCCGAGTAAAGAATAGTTTGGTATGGGGGAATTTTCTTGAAACGCTTTGTATCGCATCCTTGGAAGATGCTGAAATTAAAACATCAAGTTTGGTAATAAACTAATTTTTCGTTATTGGGCTATATGTTCACAGATACACACACACGCTCTTTTCTTATTTAGGGGTCCCCAAAACGTACATTTCCAGTGAAATCTAGGTAAATAATTTTGCAATACTTCTCTACCTACTATGTGTGCGTGGAAGAGAAAATAGTAAAACGTACGTGTAATGGGTCGAACGTAATTATATGTGGGTGGAGAAAAAATCAAAATGGAAATGTTGAATGAAGCATAAAACAAATATGCAGTCTATCTCCAATTCATTTTACTTTCTCTATACGCACTATTTACATAGTGTATAGAGAAAATATTGCACTCCACCCAAAAATTCGATACCGAGATTTCACCGGAAATATGTGTTTTAGGGTCCCCAATATCCAAAAAAAAAAAGCATTTTCACAAAAAGGTCTGTCTGTGTGTGTGTGTCCGTGTGTCAGTGTGTCCGTGTGTCGGTGTGTCCGTGTGTCTGTGAACACGATAACTCAAAAACGAAAAGTCAGTATAATACCAAACTTGGTATTTAAGTAAAGTATCTTCCAGGGATGCGACACGAAGATTTTGAGAAAAATCCCCCACTCCCGAATACCCTTTACATGGAACTTTTTTCGAACATTTTGATTCTCTCAAAAATGGCTCTAACGATCTTGATTAAAATTTCGTATATTAAACATATTTACCTGACAAATAAAATGTATATCTTGAATTTTCTGGGAATAGCCTCTGAAGAGTAGTTTATTCTGGATGAATTTTACTGAATTTTGAATAACTGCTAACCGCAAGAGATGGACAAAAACTTACTACACAAAAATGTAGAGCACCTTAAAACACACAATATATGTTATATACATTTTTTTGTGGAGTTCGTCGTTTTTGAGACATTCCTTATTTTTGATTTCTGCTATGAAAAATGTATTCTTTTCTCATGCAGGAACTTGTCAACTACTATCCATACAAACCAAGCGACTTTATTGACATAGCAACCAGCTTTTGACTATCATTTTAACTAATGGTAGTCCCTTATTTCGCTTCTACTTACATGGAAGTAAGTAATAAGACTATTTATGCTAATTTTTTCTGATGATTTTTTCTAGAAGTATAAGCTTTTTAAGAATCATTTGTTGCAGGGATATAGAGAAAATCATGTGAATGGTACACATCAGGTTTTTAATGTGTATATACACAAAACTCTGAAAAGGTGTTAAAATAAATTAACCAATTATGGATTTGACATGCGGAAGGAAACTGATGTCTTTGTTATACGCCAAAAAACCAGGTATTCGGTGCTAATAATATAAACACCACAGAGAACAATATACGATTTGCAAAATGGAGCAGAAACTACAATTTTAATTAGCCAGTAGTTAAACAATGATAATGAATGATCTCTAAAGGAGCACATCCAGTTTGATTCAAAACAACGGTCAATAATACCTATATTTAACAGGTTCTTAGTTTTACACTCTGGCGTGTAATATATCCTATCATGGCGAAATTGATATATATAATAAAACAATACTTAATCAAATGAATTATAGTACTATTAAGAGAAGGCTATGAAAGAAAGCATGAAGAACTATTATAAAGATTCATAAGTTAATGTTAGTCCCAGTATGTTTGTACGGAAGTGAAACTGGGATTATAACCAAAAAGTAAAATCTGATGTGTTACACTCACATGACTTCCTCTAGCTGCTCTACAAACCTCCTACAAAAGATTATTCTTCTTTGTACACAATGCTAATCGAGATAAATATTAGCAGAATGTTATTACTTAGTTCCTAATAAGTAGAAGAAAATAAGGGAATGCGCTATGCTAAAATGATTGTCAAATGTTTTAAAAGCTACCGTTATGCGATTGTCATTGCAAATCACTTCTTTGCTTGGCCAGGAGTAGAACAAAAGATAAGCGGACACTTCCTGTGTGAGAAAAGTTTAAGTACTTCACAATTGAAACCAATAACAAGGAATATCTCAGAAACGGTTACCTTCACAACAAAAACGTAAAGGACATAAATTGTGTGTTTTGTCGTGATGTACATTTTTTTGTAGTGAGTTTTTTTTCTATTTCTTACGGTTTAGCAGTTAAGCAAAATTCATCCAGAATAAAGAGGTCTTAAGAGGCTATTCCCCAAAAATTCGAGATATACATTTTATCTCGGGCATAAATAGCTTTAATATACGGGATTTTAATCAAAATCGTTAGGGCCATTTTTAAGAAAATGAAAATTTTCGAAATTTGTTCCAAGTAAAGGGTAGTTTGTGGTGGGGGGATTTTTTTTGAAAATTCGTGTCGCATCCTTGGAAGATACTAAACCTAAATACCAAGTTTGGTATTTAACGGTATTTTCGTTTTGGGGCTATGCTGTCCAAAGACGCACACACAGACAGACACACAAACACACACACACGGACCTTTCTTTAAAAATGCTTTTTTCGGACTCAGGGGACCCCAAAACATATATTTCCGGTGAAATCTCGGTATCGAATTTTTGGGTGCATTACAATATCTTCTCTATCCCTATATACATTTATATATGGGGCTAGAGAAAGTAATAAGGCATACTGTAAAAGTTATAAGAGATTTGTGTGTTTATAGCTAACAGACAGAAAATATATTAGAAGAGATATTGGTGCTGATAATTTGTACAAAACTGAAGATTATAGAAACACCTGGCTTGAACATAGTAACCATGCACAAAGATCGTATTCCTAAACAAATAACGCTGCACTGATCGAGAGGGGAAGGCAGTAAGGAACGCCCAAAGCAACGTTATCAAATGGCTTCAAAGTCTAATACTTGAAGATAAGATGAAGTATAAGAATCCTTATTATATATTATAGGGCAACTTGCTTCTTATAACTGTAGCCTCATTTTCTTTCCATTACCTCGAGACTTAATGTTCGTTATCTTTGCATGGACAACAACTTACCGTCACGTTCATCCCTTCAGTCTAGCTATACAGCTATGGACAGGCACTCATTGTCAACACGTACAGAAATCTATCATTCGCTTTAAAGAGAGTACAGACTTGTAAAAAGGACTGCCATGACAGAAGTAAACAAACACACACATACACACACCAACACGCACACGTACACACCACAGATATTGCTCGAATATGTGGGCGAGTTTGGACGTGGGAAGAAATATATTTTGAACATATCTATTTAAAACCCAAAGAAAATGTTCAATAATGCCTCATCCCGAATCACTGCAATTCTAAGCGGCATATTAAAGTTTAAATATACTTTACAAAAATTAATTATAGACACACTTACTAAGTGTTCAATTGAGCCTCTAGAAAAAAAAATCGGTTTTTGATTGTAATAGAACTGCTGAAACAGTTGACTTCCCACATGTTGGTTCCGGATTCGATTCTCGGCTGCAGTGGGGAATTTTTCTTTATCCAGTATTATTCCCTATACCCACAGAATGAATGTGATAGTGGATTTATGTGTTTAATATAATGAAAATGATTAACCTAACGCCAATAACTTAAGTTAATTCAAAACTGCTTCACAAATTCAAAGCCCCCGATATGACCATAGCAGTTAAAGGGGGCTATACAAATGAGAGGAAAAAAAAGAAAAACAACTGCGGAAACGTAAATAAATGGGCTAAAATAAGAACTTCATTTTATTCGCTTATATTCTATTAAGTATCATTACTGTTTGGTGGCGGTATTAGGACACTGATTTAAATGCAAAAAATATTGACTATAATTCCAATTAACTATTAATATTGTCCTTCACGACACTCGAGCGAATGAGTAATTACTTCCTGTCTCTCGTAACCGTAGTCATGGCTTCCAAGCGTAAGTAACTTGAGAAGGCAGGCAAGAAGTCAGAGGTCTACTTACACCCTTACCCCACTGACATGTATTTTTTGAGCTCCCTTTTTTCCCTTTTGGTTAATTCCCTTTTTCCTGGTTAGTAAACTACACCTTTGAATAGCGATGTATGACAAACAAACCTTCTCAAAAGCTATAAACACACTGATATACTTGTGTTATTTTGAGAGGCAGGTTTAAACCAAAGGACCATTTTACCTATTTTGTATCTCACAACGAATCTATTCCACTCAGCCACTAAAGAGAGATGGCTAGTGCACGTGACATTAACAGATACGGCGCAAAGTTATATGGACACAGTTCAGTGTAGTCATCCATAGAGTTGCTATGACGTCAGCAAGCGGGGGAGAATCATGGCTTGCATTGACATTCTATAAATGACATTCTGCTTATATTGAAAAATCTGTTTCATTATAACCAACTTAATTTTGTCACGGACTGTTCCTTTAAACGAAGGAAGGACTGAGATAGCACAGCTCATTTGGACGCACGCCTGAACGAACATCCAGGGGAAGACAGTGTTCTCTCTTGCTTTTCCCTTGTAACAGAGATCGAACACAAACTGGGCTGCCATAAAGAGGTCACATACAACGCATGATCATGAAAATATACATAAAAGGCATAAAGGACCTCGTATCTCATTATGGCGTCCCACAAAATCACATCTCTACCGTTCCCCTTGGCGCAACTGTCTTTCGGTTGAACTTTAAACCCCTTCGCCTTCATCAATCACCGCCTACCAAAGGAGCAAACACCTGACGAAATATTCCATAAATACATGCCCGCTCTTTTCATCCCTTTTATGAAAACTTTTACACCCTTGCAAAAGAGCACATTTTTCAAGTGCTGTCAATCACTAGCATCATCATCCACAATCGACATCATCAATCATAAAACCTTCTTTTCTCGACAAGTGCTGCAGCAGAAATTAGGATTGCAAGCTTCCCTAGCCGTGGTAATGATACATTGGCTTTCGCACCCAATGAAACTCTTATTTGCTGCTGAAGAGATTGCTTGGTTCAAATTCATTCTGCATTCTCTAATATATGTTATTTCATTATCCTCCATGCTGCTTATATTTTCTCTACTGCATGATGATGCTGATAATGAAGATTGGGATTGAAGGGTTATCAGCGCCCTTATAAAACTAAACGCGGCAGGAGTTAAAATCATTGTAAAAGTCATCAGATATAAAATAATAGCTAAAATTAGATAAATTTCAGATTAAAAGCTATCCATTGCTAAAAACATAGCAGAACTGATAAAACCATAAATAACAATGGATCGTAAAACAAATGTGATGTGTTCCATTCACATGGCTTTCTCTACATCTCTGCAACAAATTATTATTAAAAAGCTTATGCTTCTGTGTGCCTCATGATAATTGAGAAAAATTAGCAGTAATAGTTTTATTACTTGATTCCTTGTAACTTAGAAGGGAAATAAGGAAGTACCATAAGTTAAAGTGATACTCAAAAGCTGGTTGCTATGTGACTGAAGTTTACAACCTCCTATATGAGAAAAGTATAACGTTTTTAAAGCTGAAACTAAAAACAAGGAATATTTCAAAAAACGACCAACCCCACGAAAAAATTTATATAACATAAATTGTGTGTTTTAATGTGCTCTACAGTTTTTGTGTGGTAAGTTTTTGGATATCTCTTACGGTTTAACAGTTATGCAAAATTCCGTAAAATTCGTCAGAATAAAGTAGTCTTCAGAGGCCATTCCCAGAAAATTCCAGATATACATATTATTTGTCAGGTAAATATATTTAATATACGATATTTTAATCAAAATCATTACAGCCATTTTTGAGAAAATCAAAATTTTCGAATACAGTTCCATTTAAAGGGTAGTTGGGGTGGGGGGATTTTTTTAAAAATCTTCGTGTCGCATCCTTGCAAGATACGAAACTCAAATACCAAGTTTGGTATTTAATGGTTATTTCGTTATTGAGCAATGCTGTCCTCACACACACACACACACATACACACACAAACCTTTTTCCAAAAAAAAAAAAAAATTGGATTAAGGGGGACCCAAAACATGTATTTCCGATGAAATCTCGGTATTGAATTTTGGGCGGAACACAATACCTTCTCTCCGCACTATGTACATAGTATTTGTAAAGGAAGTAAAAAGATAAAAGGAGCTAAAACTAAAATATAGGAAACTAAAACAGTTTTCACCATAAAACAAATGAGATCCTGAGTGTTAAACATCTTTTTATCAAAATTTAAAAACGCTATCAACCACTCCATGATAGTCGGCAAAGACTTCTCCTAGGAAGCTTGCAGCTGGAAAGTTGTGCGATGAGCTATTGAGCAACGCACTCTAAAGTCGGGGAGATCCATAGTGATCCCTGACAGCCAGCGCGCTGTCTCAGCTGATATGAGATATGTCTGTCTCTCTGCCAATAGATTCATGCTACATAGGTAATGATGTCATCCTCGTTGCAAGATGTAATAAACATTCCTCAATGCAGTTTCAGTTGGCGCCGACTAACCCCAGTGCAATAGTAAATATAAGCAATAATAAATTCAATGGAAGTTGCTTTAGAAACAGCGATGACGATGAAGTTGACGAAGATGATTTAGGAGAGGAGCCGTTGCCCAGCGACTGAGAGCTTTAGTGCTGCAGCCGTGGGCAGAACGAAGTGGCAACAGTGTGACGGAGCGGCCACGAGGTAAGGCAACTGCCAGAAAGCACTATGCATCTCTCCGGTCAGTGACGCTCCACAGAGCGGACAGATAGGAGCATGTTCTCTATAAAAAAAAAAAGTAACTATGGGAAATCTCTACTGCGGACATAGTACATTGTCACAAAAGGTATTGCAATCCAGCCAAAACCTCCACAGCGGGATTTCTCTGCAAATACACATTTTAGGATCCCCAGTTTAAAAAAAAAGTTTTTGAAAAAGATCCATGTGTGTCTGTGTGTGTGCATGTCTGTGAACAGGATAAGTCAATAACGAAAAGTCAGTTTTATACCAAACTTGATGTTTAAGTTCAGTATCCTCGGAAGATTTTCAGGAAAATTCCCCCACCCGAAGGTAGGTTATGCAAAATTCATTCAGAATGAAGAGGACTTCAGTGGCTATTTTCAGAAAATTCAAAGCTTGCATTTTATTTGTTTTGTAAGTAAGTATTTCTTATATGCGATGCTTTAATTGAAATTGTTAAGAGACACTTTTGAGAAAATCACAATTTACGAACATTTTTCCATGTAAAAGGGTGGTTGGGTGTGGGGGGATTTACTTGAAAATCTTCGTATTGCATCCTTGGAGGATACTGAACTTAAATGCCAATTTGGTATTTAACGGACTTTTCGTTTTTGAGCTATGCTGTCCACAGACACACACATACACACACACATACGGATCTTTTTCCAAAAATGCTTTTTATGGATTTAGTGGTTCCAAAACATGTATTTCTGGTGAAATCTCGGTATCAAAATTTTGGGTGCAATACAATACCTTCTCTATACACCATGTACATAGTAGGTATAGAGAATGTAAAAAAAGGTATTAGTGCCGGTAGTTATCTGATTTACACTTTTCCAGGTTAAGGGGAAATTCCTAGGAAATTCATCTCTTTGTCAGCATCCAGCAACTATTAGATCCGTCACTGCCAGCTATCTTTTAATAAGCTTCAGAATTTTCTTAAAATCTATTTTATTTTAGGTAATTTCAACACCTTAGCAACATCGCGACAGATCTGTTCGTCACATACCTTATCCGTCACTGCTAGCATCTTTTACGTAAGCTTTAAGGATTTTATAAAATATATTTTATTTCATGTAACTTTAACATCTTGGTCGTGTCGCGACGGATCTGTTCGGTAACATACCTTGTTTACGGTATGTGATAGACTTTCAGGACTCATCCCCATACGATATACCTTCGCTTCGGGTCGAGCAGATGGCGATAGGGGCCACAATCTAGTTGCTTTTATCATCCACAGTTAGATGATGAAGTACAGCTGGACTCCTATCCACCTCAACCATCTGTAGTCAGATGACAGAGTAAGCCAGCCCTCAGGTCATATCCCTTCATTCTGGACTACTTTGCTCTAAGGCAAGCAATCGCATTAGGGTGCCATCCTGTCTGGCTGCCTTAACTATCTGTAATAGAAAACAGCGCAATCGCTTTTAACATCCATTTTAAGTTTGACTGTTTTTAGGGTGGAGGTGGAACTCAGGATCGTGGATTCAAGTATCTATTCCGTTTATTACCTTGGCGAATGAGGGAAACTATGAAAAATCTCCAGGTAGATTGGTCGCCGCATGGGATTTGAGCTCGGGTCCTCCCGAATGTGCGTCAGACGTTACATCACGTTCCTGTCAATAGGGGCTTTGGTTAGTATCCATTACCATGACTGCGTCGATATCAGTTCTGGTTCTACTTTCTCTACATGTACTACGTACATCGTGTATAGAGGAAGTATTATATTCCATCAAAAATTTATACCGAGATTTCATCGAAAATATATGGTTAGAGGTACCCTGAGTCAAAAAAAAAATAATTTTCAAAAAATGGTCCGTGTATGTGTCTGGGACAACTTAGCTCAAAAACTAAAAGACCGATAAACATCAAATTTAGTATTCAAGAAAATCCTCCCTCCACCGTAAACTACCCTTTACATGTATTTTTTTGAAATGTTTGTTTTTCTCAAAAATAGCTCTAACGATTTTGATTAAAATACATCAAAACTATGTTAAAGCTATTTAGATTAGATTAGAAAGCATTCTGTAGGTTCGTTTAGGCCAGGAAGCCACTGAACATAGAACTTGTCAAGACATATACATGTATACATATGTTTATATACAATGGAAAAAAATGTGTAAAGCTCATGCTTAAAGCTTGGGTTACAAAAACAGCAGAATAGACATATAATATATAATCACAAATAAAATGTATATGTTGAATTTTCTGGGAATAGCTTCTCAAGATCTGTTTATTCAGAATGAATTTTGCTGTACTTTGCATAACTGGTAAACCTTAAGAGATACACAGAAACTTACTACACAAAAGTGTAGATCTCTCACAAAATTTACGTCATATACATTTTTATTGCAGAGTTGACCGTTTCCGAGATATTCCTTGTTATTGATTTCAATTTTAAACTACACATCCTCTCAAGCGATGCCACCTTTCGTTTCGTCTCCCTTTTGTTTTTCTGGAAATGCACGGCGAACCGAACTTCAATTGTTCCTATATCGATCGGCTTGTAAAATATTTGATATTGCTTTAGCCTGGTATATTACCATTTCCCTTCTGCTTATAAGAAGCTAAGTAATAAGACCAGTGCTGTGAATCTTATCGTGTTTATCATGATGTAGATAGAAGAATAATCTTTTATAAGAATAGGATGGAAACACAACAGATTTTTTATGTTATTATTCAGCATATTATTGGTTTATATCCGGAAAAATAAAGAGCAATATCATTCATTTATGATTCAAATCGGGTAGGGCTCTAACTTGAGATATTCGGTCTAGGACAGATCTGGAGAACAAATTGAACACCTACTTGACACAAGGATATTGGCTAAGCGCGTATTGTAGCTTGGGGGAAGGGGGCTCGAAATACTAACCACATACCTACCATAGCATCACAATACCGTTCTCTAGCCACGGCATTCTGTGTAGGCGGGGATTAGGAATGCAACGGCAGTGCGCCACTCCTTAGGTATTGCTAACAAGCCGACTTAAAATACACCACAATAATAATAATAATAATAGTTGTTAATAACTAAAATCGTAAGCGTTGCATTCACGTGCCTTTCTCTACTCTATTCTTTGTTTAACTATAAACATATTTAGTATTTTTAATTCTAAAGGGGATTAGCTTTTTAAAAGATAAAATTTTAATATAAGTAATTATATTAATAGGATTATGTGAATTTTGAATTTGTTATTAGTTTAAGTATGTTAAAATTTAATTCCTGTTTTTTATAATTTTTCTTTAATTTGGGTTATACAAACTAATCTTACAAAAGCTTAATATTCCAGCAACTTCTTGTTTATCCAACCAAATAGACCTTCATCTCCCTGACATGGTGTAGCAAGCTTCAAAAGAGAATGTTACTTGCTAAAAAGTTTCATAAATAAATTCTAATATAAATGAAGATATTCCTTGAAGAATAGGGAGAATGGTATGACGCCCAAGCGAAATTACATCTTCTAGCGTAAAGATGAATGCAATATCATGATATTTATTAAACGATAAAGCCACAGAACTGCCATATTTTGTCTCATATAGGTATCGTGTGTGTTTAAATCATATTTGCATTGCTAGTATTGTTGTCTGTAAGCAATTTCTTTGGGGTAAAATATAGATTAAGCGCCCCAGATTTTTAAACAATTATAGTGAAAAAGTTATTAAACATTCAAAGTCCACTATTGTATGGGGATATTTACAAGTAGTAGTGGTAATCAAAGACACGAAATTATTTTCAATAAGTACTTGCAGAAACAGGGAACTAAAGCATTCAGCATACTACAAAAGTTTTCTAAAGGATTAAAAATGGCCAATGCAAAAAACGGGGTGGGATCTTGTCCACTCTAACAACATAATACTTAAATTTACTACATTTATATTCAAATTGTCCACATGATGTGTATTAAGCAATGTAATAGCAAAAAACAAAACAAAAGCTCTCTATTGGTATTGGATAAATTGGATACATTATTACTTTCTTCATACGCACTATGTACATAGTGTATAGAGAAAGTATTGCACTCCACCAAAAATTCGATACCGAGATTTCACCGGAAATATATGTTTTAGGGTCCCCAATATCCAAAAAAAAGCATTTTCACAAAAAGGTCCGTGTGTGTGTGTGTGTGTCCGTGTGTCTGTGAACACGATAACTCAAAAACGAAAAGTCGGTAAAATATCAAACTTAGTATTTAAGTTTAGTATCTTCCAGGGATGCGACACGAAGATTTTGAGAAAAATATCCCACCCCCAACTACCCTTTACATGGAAATTTTTTCGAAAATTTTGATTTTCTCAAAAATGGCTCTAACAATTTTGATTAAAATTTCGGATATTAAACATATTTATCTGACAAATGAAATGCATATCTTGAATTTTCTGGGAATAGCCTCTGAAGAGTAGTTTATTCTGGATGAATTTTACTAAATTTTGAATTGCTAAACCGTAAGATATGGACAAAAACTTATTACACAAAAAATGTAGAGCACATTAAAACACACAATTTATGTTATAGCCATTTTTTCGTTGAGTTCGTCGTTTTTTGTGACATTCTTTATTTTTGGTTTCTGCTATGAAAAACGTATACTTTTCTCATACAGGAACTTGTCAACTCCTATCCATATAAACAAAGGAACTTCATTGACATAGCAACCAGCTTTTGACTATCACTTTAACCTACGGTTGTCCGTTATTTCGCTTCTACTTACAAGAATGCGAGTAATAAGACTATTTCTGCTAATTTTTTCTGATAAGCATAAAGTAAATAGAAGTATAAGCTTTTTAAGAATTATTTGTTGCAGGGATATGGAGAAAGTCATGTGAATGGTACACATCAGATTTTTTTTTTCATATAAGCCGTGTGTAGGACATTGAATTTTTCAGTCCTGACTCTAACTATCCAACTCATTTCCTACACACGGCTTGTGTGAAAAAATAATTTATCCAATACCAATTGACCATAATAGTTGGCTAGACTATGAATCCTGGGTCTTAGAGTACTTGCAGCATTGTAAGTCGCCATTGGGGTTGTCATCTCAAAATAATTTGAGATCACCTTGTGGTTTACCGGGAAACATGCGTGTTAGTTGAGAAATTCAATGCTATGCCGGCATGTTGCCATGGTAGCTCAGTGGCAGAGCAGCCGGCTAGAGACCGGGAGATCCGTGGTTCAAATCCCGGCTATGACATTGAATTTTTCAGTCTGACTCTACCTATCCACAAGCTCTCAAGTTAGCAGTGGTGTGATTGAAAAGAATGGCAACTCCAAATTTACAGATTTACCATACTTACTTTTCCCCCCAGAAATAACTCTTCAAAGTCAACAGTGACTTAAATTTTTTGGACAGGGGCAAGGCTGCAAAAGTCATTATTCAAATCAATCGCGATGTGACTAGTATAATAATAATCTCAAAATAAAATTGTAACAGCATTCCATGGTGGTCATCTCACAAAAAAGAAAGAAAAGAAAAGAACAATTATGTAATAGCTAAGGATCATGCAATAGAACGCTGTCATTTCGCAAATCTTGGATACGATGTAACCATAATCAGCAAAACTGCGGTGGGGGAGGGGGTTAATAAGACATTACAGGACGATGAGAGACATTTTGTCTTTAAAGCAAGAGGGGAAACATTAAGATTTTATCCCCCAATAGCAATTTCAGTAGGTACTAATATATTATGGAAGCGAGGCACCAATTTTAAAATAAAACTTTAAGGGAAAAATACAAGCTGTCGAAATGCTTTTTCACACAAAATAAAACACTTTATAAATGTCTGAAGAAAGTGGCAATTAGGGAAGATAGCTTATAGGTCCCCGACATTAGAAGGGGACTTGATGTAAACAAAACAGCGTGAAAATTGTATTACTACGCCTTAGGCGGGACATAATAACTACATGAAGACATGTGTACTGATCGGCATAAATTACGGTGTTTATATTTCAAAACCAGTTACCTGTATACACCAGGTTCCCTTCTAAGGCCATCGGTACTATAAAAAAAGTCTGCAAACATTCCGTGTATTACTTTCACTTCACTTACCCAACCGCCCTATTTTAATACATTTTCAGGCATAATTTCAATGATGAATTATTATTTTGTACAAAAAGCAATTATTATGAATCACTTGAGGCATTATTAATTCCAAAAGTTATATTTAACGATGCAGGAGTATTAGCCTTTTCGTTGTTTTTTGTTGAAAATCCTTGCTTTAATAGCTGTAGATACCTTTTCGTTTTGCTTTTTCCTTACATATTTATTCAACAATGATTTAGACTTACTACAGCATTGTAAACAAAAGTACAGATATATTTTCACATTCTCTAGCCCCGTATGTACAATGTACATAGGGATAGAGAAAGTACTGTATTTCATCCAAAAACTCGATGTCAAGATTTCACCAGAAATATATGTTTTGGGGTCCCCTGAGTCCGAAAAAAGCATTTTTAGAGAAGGGTTTTGTAAGTGTGTGTGTGTGTGTGTGTCTGTTTGTGTGATAGTGTTAAACGCCCACTTTTACTACTTGAGGCACCGAAGGCGATGATACTGGTGATACGTGGAATGAAGATGGAGACTGGTGGAATGCGATGGCGAGGGAAACCCAGAGAAAACCCGCCGATGAGCGGATAGCATAGCTCATAAACGAAAATACCGTTCAATATCAAACTTGGTATTTAGATTTGGTGTCTTCCAAGGATGCGACACGAAGATTTTCAAGAAAACCTCCCCACTACAAACCATCCTTTACATGAAATATTTTGATTTTTCTAAAAAATAGCTATGACGAATTTTATTAAAATCTCTTATATTCAAGATATACATTTTATTTATCATGTAAATATATTTAATTTTCTGGGAATAGACTCTGAAGACCTCTTTATTCTGGATGACCTTTATTGAATTTTTACATAACTGGTAAACCGTAAGAGATACACAAAAACTTACTACACAAAGAACGTAGATCACGATAAAACAATAATTTATGTCATATACATTTTTTCATGGGGTTGATATTCCTTGATATTGATTTCAGTTTTAAAATACTTAAAACGCTTGGCCAGTCAAAGAAACGGATTTTAATCCCATAGCAACCACATTTTACAACATTTACAGTCAGTTTAGCCTAGTGTATTTCCTTACTTCCATTCTACTTATAAAGAAACCAAGCAAAAAAACCCCTTTCTGCTAATGTTTTAGCATTAAATAGATAAAAGAATAAGGTTACTAACAATAATTTGTTACGGCGATATAGAGGTCACGTAAATGGAATACATCAGATTTTTATTGCATAGTCACCATTTAATATTTATTTTTCTTTACGCAAACAAATTTTATTGCTACGCTAACATATTCTTGCATACTATGGATATCCCTTATCCTTTTTATATAATTATTATTATAATTTAGTAACACGTATTCGTGCATAAATATTATATCCTTGAAAATTACAGCCACTTAGCAAAACTATGGAAGTATGGTACTCAATACCGCTAAAAACCCAAGCTTAATCCCTTGACCTGAATGCTTGTGATTATGTTGGCTAGGTATTCCGCTAAAATGTTGTGCTGTCCTATAAACATGTTAAGTAAAAGGACAAGTGTCCTTGAGGGGACAGGGTAGTCTGAGCATACGGAAATTACACCTTATCGAGTTAAATTGCCACTGCTTTTAAAGTTCTCAATGTTTTTTTCTATACTTTTTATTAATTATTCTATAAATTATGAACACTATTTCAAATGGTTCTTTGCATTGATAACTTATGAAGTTGATTCTGTAAAAGGTATTTCACTCAGCAGAAAAATAATAAAACTTGCCCTTAAAACATGTGACTTTAAGTGCCCTTTCCTCTGAAATTGCAGGCTTATTTTTAGTATAATCAACTATCTTATGAACCTCTATTATCTACTTATATATATCATTTCACTAGGAATTGATAAAACTATTATTTTCAAGTACAAAAAAGTAAAAATGTTGAACATTTGCAATGTTATTGCTTTTTTAATATCACTAATATATGTTATGATTCAGGTTCAGAAAGTTCAGCTAAGAGCTGAATCTCTATCGCTTATACTTTCTGAGAAAAAAGTAGATAAGTATCCAAAAATGTTGTTTTAAGAAAACTGAATTTAAAGATAAAAATCTGACGTTTTCCATTCGCATGACTTTCTCTAAATCTCTGCAACAAATTATTCTTAAAAAGCTTCTATTTACTTTATAATAATCGAGAAAAAATCTGATGTGTTCCATTCAGATGACTTTCTCTTCATCTCTGCAACAAATTATTGCTAAAAAGCTAATGCTTCTATATAGTTCATACTAATTGAGAAAAAATTAACAGAAATAGTCTTATTACTTGCTTCCTTGTAAGTAGAAGCGAAATAAGGGAGTACCATAGGTAAAAGTGATAGTCAAAAGCTGGTTGCTATGTGACTGAAGTTCGTTTAGTTGTATGGACACGAGTTGACAAATTCCTGTATGAAAAAGCTGAAACCGAAAAACAAGCAATGTGTGGTAATTTTTCTCCATCTCTTACGCTTTGGCAGTTATGTAAAATTCCATAAAATTCATCCAGAATAAAGAAGTCTTCAGAGGCTATTTCCAGAAAATTCAAGATATACATTTTATTTGTCAAGTAATATCTTTAATATACAATATTTTAATCAACAGCATTACAACCATTTTTGAGAAAATCTAAATTTTAAAAAAAGTTCCATATAAAGGGTAATTGGGGGTGGGGGATTTTCTTGAAAATTTTCGTGTCGCATCTTTGCAAGTTACCAAACTTAAATACCATGTTTGGTATTTAACGTTCTTTTAGCTTTTGAGCTAAAATTGATTTTTGACTACCTATTTCAGAGTACCATGTCCCCTTAAGGACTCTTTGTTACATATAACAGGAGACATGAGATCTGATAAAATGTACTACATACCAACCAGAATTAAATACCTATCCCAAAACCATTCAAAGTACTTTAGCCGTGCAAGAAACCACAGAACTTAGCCAGCCACGTGCGAAGTCACCCACTCAAGATTTGCTTTCAAACACTCCCTCCCTTTCTTCCCTCTTGGGGAATACAAAAAACAACTTTGCTGAAAGAGCTGAAAGCCAAGAAGTGCACGCGGGTGGTTCTGGCGAAAAGCCAGCCATGATTCTTGGAAGTAAATTAATTCTCGCTTCCGGAAGGGACCATTCTGAGATCTTTGTGGAGTAAGGCACACAGGCATACGCCTTTACATTCATTTCAGTCCCAACCGCTCTACTTGCTAGGAAGTTGGGACCCTTCACGCCGCTCTGAACCTAGTTCGTGTAATTAAACGTGTTATACAGGGTGACGCAAAGCTTTACGGATCACTGCTTTTCCTGTGACAAAGAGTAATATTTAAGCTATGTTTATTTAATGAACCCTCGCTTGGAAATATAGGTAGCTGTTATTAGTTCCTTTCTTACCTTCTCTACACGTAATATGTACATAGTGTATAGAGAAGGTATTGTATTGCACCAAAAAATTCGATACCAAGATTTCACCGGAAATATGTTTTGGTTCCCCCTGAATCCAAAAACAAGCATTTTTGGAAAAAGGTCCGTGTGTGTCTATGGACAGCATAGCTCAAAAACGAAAAAACCGTTAAACATCAAACTTAGCATTTACGCTTGGTATCTTCCAAGGATGCCCACCCCAAACTACTCTTTACTTGGCAAAAAATTGGAAAATATATATTTTCTCAAAAATGCTCTAACGATTTTGATTAAAATATCTTATATTTAAGATATTTACATGCCAAATAAAATGTATATCTTGAATTTTCTGGGAATAGCCTCTGAAGACCTCTTTATTCTGGATGATTTTTTATTAAATTTTGCATATCTGGTAAACCGTAAGAGATAGACAAAAACTTACAACACAAAAATGTAGATCACGATAAAAAACACACTTTACGTTATATACATTTTTTTGGTGGAGTTGATCGTCTTTGGGATATTCCTTGTTATAGGTTTCAGCTTTAAAAATCGTTAACTTTGCTCATACAGGAATTTTTCAACTGCTGTCCATACAAACAAAAGAACTTCAGTCATATAGCTTTTGATTAATACTTTAGCCTGTGCTACTCCGTTATTTCGCTTCTACTTACAAGGCAGCAAGTAATAAGACTATTTCTGGTAATTTTTTCTCTTGCATGAAGTAAGTAGAGGCATAAGCTTTTTAACAATAATTTGTTGTAAAGATGTATAGAAAGTGAATGGAACACATCAGCTTTTTAAGTTTTAGATTTCAATTATGCTTGTGAATGTTAATGCATTAGGTTAACAGCTATTGAAGCTGGTAGATCTTAAAATGTTCGACCCTGGTAGTCATAAGCCTCAAGGAAGCGCCCAATATATAGAAGCAAAAGGGTCTCTTATACAGCTTGTTACTTATCATTTCGAAGACTCCAAGAACGAACGCAGTTTAAAAGCCCAATCACTTCCCGTTTTATCAATATGTAGGAATATTTTGCCTTTAACTACTAAAAAACAATAGCCAATGTTAGTCACAAGTTTTCATCGTGCAAAATACTGTTTTACTTTCTCTACAATATACGTAAAATGTACGTAGTAGGTAGTGAAGGTATCACCCAAAAAAATGATACCGAGATTTAACCGAAAATATGCGTTTTGAGATCCCCAGAGTATAAAAATATTTTTAGAAAAACCAAGTTTGGTTTTTAAGTTTAGCACCTTCCGTCAAGAAATGTACATCTTGAATTTTCTGTGAATAGCCTGAAGATCTCTTCATTCTGGACGACTTTTGAATAACACAAAAAACATAAATCTCGTCAAAATGTAGTTTACAAAGTATTCCCGAGACATTCCTTGTTATTGCATTTTAAATTTCAAGGCGTATACTTTTCTAAAATGGGAAGTCGTTATTCAGTTCTTTCATCCTGAGTAAGCAGAGGACAGAGAATTTCAATTGCATCACGTAGCGACTAGGTTTTAAAATATTTGACTATTGCTTTAGCTTTTGTATTTCCTTATTTCCCTTTAATTACAAGGAATTAAGCACATGACCGTTTTTGCTATGGTTCCTGTCTATTAGGCTAAATATATAGAAAAATAAACATTTGTAAAAAGTTTTTTTTTTTGTTTTTTATTTATTTATTTATTTTTTTTTTTGCAGAAAGATAGAGAAGATCTTGCGAATGTAATACGTCGTTTTTTTTTTTTTTAAATCAAGAAATCATCCAACACATAGAAGCGAAAGGACCCTTTAACAGGATGGTTATTTATTATCACGAGAATTCCAAGAGTGGTGGCAGTTTAAAAATCCAATCAATCGCCATATTATTAATTCAGATGATTGCCTTGTACTTCTGCTAATTTGAGTTGAAATAAAAGAAAACCCTGCTAAGATTAGTTGGCGGTTAATTTGCACCGTACAAAATAGTAGTTCAATGAGTAAAATTGCCAACACCGCCGTTGTTTCTCAAGTCAAGTGAGCATAGAAGTTAAAGAGAAGTGTACAAATTAAAATATTATCAAATTTCCGCGATGCGCGGGTAGTGCGACTACCTCACATCCAAGAGGTCCCGAATTTAAATCTAGTTAAGAGTGAGTTACCTGATTAAGGTTATTTTTCCTGAGATTCCCCTTGTCCTGAGAAGAGGAATGACTAAGGTCTACGAACCTCGGGTCCATATGACCATCATTTAAACGATTTCATTAATTCGCCGTCCGACGCTGAGCTTCAAATGTCTTTTTCATCTTTGTTTTCGACTTTTTCAATCCTGTTAACGTCGCGGCACTTAATTGTTAGTGTCATACATTGAACTGATTGCTTATTACTTGTTATGACTTTCAAGTGTGCTCAGGATTATTCCTAGCAGCAACATTCTGGACAACATCCTGTTTAAAGAATCACTTCTTGGGGCGTCAGAGTGTGGGCATCATATACCTGTGCACCATATGCAGCCTAATCTCAAAATGATGTAATTTTCAATGTTATGTACAACATACCTAAAGATTTTTCAAACTATGACATCAAATTCTGGACATCAAGTCCAGTATAAGCTATACGTTCTACATTCATTCAGTTGTGTATATTGTGTTCCCAGCCGGAAATCAAATCCGGGGCCCCTCCCACAATAGGTGCTCTACCGATTGACCTGAGGACCATTCATAACAGTTACTGCTTGTTTTCTAGCACTACTTTTACTTTCCAGACCACATATGCACAATGTATACAGAAAAAGTAGGTATTGTATTCCAACCATACATTCAGTTTGTTTCTATGTTTATAACTCAAAAAGAAACGCCAGTTAAACACCAATCTTGGTATTTGTCTACAGTATCTTCCAAGGATGTGACAGAAGATTTTCAGGAGAATCATCACACCCCAAACTACACTTTACAATGAACATTTTCAGAAAATTTTTATTTTTCAAAATATTTCTAACGAGTTTTATGAGAATACCATGTGTTTGAAATATTTATATGACCAAAGAAATGTATATCTTGAATTTTCTGGGAATAGCATCTAGAGAGTTCTTCATTCTGGGTGACTTTAGCATATCTGATAAACCGTAAGACATAAAAAAAATTACTACATCAAAATATATATCTGGTTGAAACATACAATTTATGCCACATACCTACGTTTGTTTTGTAGAATTAACCTTTTCCGAGATATTCTTGCTATTGGCTTCAGTTTTAAACTACTTAAACCTTCTTTAAACGGGAAGTCATCTTTCATTTCATATATCTTTTGTTCTTTCCTCTGGTCATGTAAAGAGAACAAAATTCAATTGTTTTACATAGCCACCATCTTTTAAACGATCTGACTATTATTTTAGCTTAACGTAATCCCTTAATTTTCTCCTACTTACAAGGAAGCAAATAATAAGGTAATTTCTGCAGCGTTTATCTTAATTAGTATGATGCAGTAAAATAATTAACTTTCGTAAGAATCATTTGTTTGCAGAACAGATAGAGAAAACCATGTGAATGGGAAACATCAGACTTTTTTCATTTAGCAAGGATTCCTCTCTTTCGGCATGTTGTTCTTAAGCAAACCTTTTGGCATCCCTGTGATCTGGGTGTCTTAACTTCAACGAGGAATTCTTGTCTGAGCCTCCGGGTATATATTTATAAGAATGTATTCAACTAACAACTTCCTGTATAGAATTCTACTCGCAACAATTAACAAAACAATGATTTTGAAATCAGGATATGATAACATTGCCAAAAGTCGGCAAGAATTTTTTTGCCTAATAGAATTGGTTTTTCTTCGGCAGTGTGGCCTGGTTCAGAAACGAAAAATATCAAGTTTTAGTTATCGGAAAATATATTCTATAAAACATGCAGCTAATTAAATTATTTTCTCTTTTCAATGCAAAGTTTTTCTGCTTAATGCATTGAGGTAGAAGTTTAGTCAATTGAAGCATACATTTCATTTAAAAGCACAAAATCATTACTTTCTAAACTATCACTTTTAAAAAAGTCCCATGTGTGCTATTCGCATGACTTTCTCTATCTGTTCTGCAAACAAACTATTCTTACAATAGAGTATTCATTTATCTACACCATGCTAATTGCGATAAGCATTACCAGAAATGATCATACTACTTTATTGCTTGCAAGTAGAAGAATGAGAACTACGCTGGGCTAAAGCGATAGTCGAATCTTTTAAGAGCTGGTCACTAAGTGAACAACCGTAGTTCGGTTCACTTTGCATTGTAAGCAGTAAACAAAAGAGAGATGAAGTGAAAAGTGAGAAACGTTTCGTAGTTTAAAATTGAAACCAATAACGAGAAATATCTTGGAAACAAATGCAATGTATATCTCATAAGTTATATGTTTAAACGGATCTACATTTTCATGTAGCAATTTTTCCCAGCTTTTACAGATTACTATATATACAACATTCAGAAAAATCCATCCAGAAAGAGCACCTCTTCAGAAACTATTCCCACAAAATATAAGTTTTAGATTTATTTGTGATGCAAATATCTTTAACGCCATTTTAATAAAAACCATTAGAACTATTTTTGAGAAAAACAATTTCCAAGATTTTTCTCCTTATCAAGGGCATAAATATCAAGTCTGGTAATTAACGGTATTTTAGTTTTTGAGCTATGCTGTCTACACACACATGGACCTTTTTCTAAAAATAATTTTTAGGACTCAATGGACTTCAAAGCATACCTATATTTCCGGTGAAATTTCGACATCGAATTTTTGGTTGGAATACAATACCTTCTCTATACACTGTACATAGAACGTGTAGAAAAAGTAAAAATCTTCCCAGGTACGTTAAGAAGTGATTGTTTTTTTTGAACAATCCTAACTCCAGAATTTAAATTAAAATAAAATGTTGTATATATTGTTATGGCTATATTTATCCAATATCATTTCGAGTTTTAGCACTACTTTAACTGGATGTTCATTTCTGGACATAATCTTAAAGTGATAAGTGAATAAACAACCTAACTAAAATGATACTTTCTTATTACTTCGCCCATCTTAGGAGGGATTAAGGGATTTAACATTTTAACTGCTATTTGCAGTATAACCTAACAGTAAAGTCAACAACCCTGAGGAAATACAGAGCTCTGTTAGCTAACATTTGCATTCTAATCCGATAGCTTCTCAAGCCGGTCTCTGTGCTAGTTTCGGTATCACATTTCCTGCTTTCCCTTGCTTCATTTCCTCTCGGCACATGCAAATGCATAAACCACCGTGTAATAGAAAACGCACACCCATTTACCTCGTTACGTACCATTCATTACCCCTGCAAATGCTGCAAACACAGGCTCCCTTTGAACTTTGCGGCAAAAATTCTGCACATTAAATAACTGCATCGTTTCTTAACATATATCTTGGTGTGAATAAACGATGTGCCGAATATAGAAAGTGGGGAATTGCACACAATGTTTTTGTCTTCTAGAGGTGACAAAAATCAGTAGATAAAGAAAGTAATGTAGAAGTTATCGAGTGAGATAGATCACATTCGAATGATCCCGGTTTCGATGTATGAACATTCGGATTATTCACCCTAACCATGGGACTTTTTGTGGTTTCTCCAGATCTGCAGGCGAATGTTGAGATAAAGTGGTTCCTCTTCTCCTATTCCCATAACTTGCTCTAGTGATCATTTCCTTTCATTTGTTTCATCTGGAATGTTTTACGGCTGTAGGACCAGGGCGTCGGGTAAAAATTTTATTTTACATACATTGTATGCTTTAACAAGTTCTAAGTTTCTGTGTGGTAAGATTTTGTTTATAAATAATGGTTCATTCGTTCTATAAAAGACATGCAGGACGAAAAGAGCTAAACTGATTGTTCCCAGAAAATTCATCACAATACTTTGTTGTGTATAGATCCTAGACACAGAATTTTAACCAAAATCATTGGGAACTATTCGTGAGAAAATCAAACCTAAAAATGTTTCCATTAAAATGATATTTTTTTTTTTTTTTTTTTGTGGGTCCAGGGGAGGGAGAGGATTTTCTTGAGAAGACGCTGGACTTAATATTTTAAGTTTGGTACTTCACGACTTTCGTTTCTGTGTTATGTTGTTTACAGACATACATACAGACATTTTTCTAAATTGTGTTTTTATTTATTTAGTCAGAGAGTTTCAAAACGCATATGTCCGGAGAAACCTTCCTATCAAATTACAGATCACAACATTTCGCAGTACCTTCTCTAATTATTATACATCAGCAGAGAAATAAATACATTGTGATTCAGTACGTGAGCAAAAGAATCATATTCTATATAAAGACTGCGTTCATAAGGGACGTATAAATTAATGGTGGGTACTACAAAAGTTGCCTATATATGTTCACATCAAAATTTTAAAGTATTAAAACACTTTTGTGTAATTTGCATACATAGGGCTTTACAAAATAATTTATGCTTCTTATTAATCATGTAGATGGCAAGTGTTTATTTTCCCAATCGTACTGTAAAAGTTTAAAACTCCTTGTAGTTCAACTTCTGCCAATCTTACCTATCTAATTAGTCAAATTCTAAATAGCATGTTTAAAACGCAGGAGTTAGTTCATATATATAGGTAATACTTATAATACACACAAACACATGTGTGTACATGCATGGGAAACTAAAAAATATGACGTGTTACATTCACATGACTTTCTCTAGCTATTCTACAAACGTTTTATATACAATTATTCTTCTTTTTGCACCTACTAATCGAGATACTTTTAGCAGAATATTCTTATTACTTAGTTTCTTATAAATAGGAAGACAATAAGGGAATATACTAGACTAAACCGATAGTCAAATGTTTTAAAAGCTTTCGTTATGCCATTGTCATTGCAAATCGTTTCTTTGCTTGGCCAGGAATAGAACAAAACAAAAACGACACTTAGTCTCTGAGAAAAATACAAGTACTTCACAACTGAAACCAACAACAAGGAATATCTCGGGAAACGGTTACCTCCATAACAAAAACGTAAAAGGCATAAACTGTGTATTTTGAAGAGATCAGCATTGTTTGTGTAGTAGGTTTTTGTCCATTTCTTACGGTTTACTCGTTATGCAAAATTCAGGAAAATCCATCCAGAATAAACAGGTCTTCAGAAGACATTACCAGAAAATTCAAGATATACATCTTATGTGTGGTGGAAATGACCTTAACATATGGTATTTTAATTGTTAGAGACATTTTTAAAAAAAACAATATTTTCAAAAACAATTTCCATTTAAAGGGTAGTTTAGAGTGGAGGGAGTTTCTTAAAAATCTTCGTGACGCATTCTTGGAAGATATCAAACCTAAATATCAAGTTTGGTATTTAACCATATTTTCGTTTTTGAGCTATGCTGTCCACACACACACACACACACACACACACATACACGGACGTTTTTTTTAAAATGTTTTTTTCGATTCAGGAGGTCTTAAAACATGTATTTCCGGTGTATTCTAGGTATAAATTTTTGGGTAGAATACAATACGTTCTCATCACTATGTGTAGAGAAAATAAAAATATTTATGCAATCTTGTCATCAACAGCTTATTGTGCATATTATGTACGCTTTGGGACTCGACTTCCTAGTCTTCTTTCGGTAGGTTTTCGCGCAATTTCAAAAGCAGAGCCATAACTTTAGGGCATGAAGTACGTTATATCTAGTAGCTTCACTCTTTCTGTAATTATCAGAATTCACGCACATACGTGTGTTGTGTTTCGTTTAATAATTCAGCTAGTTTGCGGTAAATTTGATAACCTATTCACCACAATGGCTGAGGGTCTCAAAGAAAGAAATTTCCTTTGATTGACAAGACTGCTGAAAGACAGGTGAGCACCTTTCCCTTCTTCCCTGAGACCCATGCTTCTGCGTAAAACTAGCGCCCAAGAAAATATAGTAATTGCCTTATTATGACACTCGTACCAATAACAGTAATTGCGTAGGCCAATATTAATGACGTAATACCGCTATGTCAAGTAGTAGCGAGAAGATGAAACCATTTTGTTAATATTTTCCCTGAGCAAAAATTTGCAAAAACTTCTGTAGATTATTATATATGCAATAATTAATATCTGAATTTATAACTAGTATACTGATAATAGGCTGCTTCAGAGTTCGTAACACCTGCTCACTTTTCTCCCAGGAAGAGAATGCATTCAAGTGGCTGTCTTATTCATTGCTTCAACACGCAAGGTAAATAACAAATGAAATCCAGAGGGAGGTCCTGACGTCTCATTTACAAACATATAAAGCACGCTCCACCTGACTGTGTGCTACGGATGATGAAATATTTCAACATTTATTTTCCATAATTTGTAGCCGTAAGTTTGCATCAAATACCTATCCAACTAGTGAATAACCTTAATGTAACGCCTATAAAGAATGTCGCACGAACGACAGTGCCATAATCAAGATTAGTATTCTTTAACATTGTGTCAATAATTAAATTAAATGCAGTTATGACAATTGTTAAGTATAATGTTTAATTATGTGTAATTTATATTGTGATCAAGATCTGCTACCATAATTTCATACGTTACAATGTAAGAACGGCAGTCCGCATATAGGATTTGAGGTGGATGAAGCGGCGTCTGGGCGGGTTTTCTCCGGGTCCTCCGGTTTCCCCCGCAACTCATTCCACCAATTGCTCTATTACTACCTTTTCAATCATCAACTTCGCTTACATTTCATATCATCCACTTCCTCGTGTTTTCATGCGGTCGACAGGTTACGAGTCGTCAGGTAACAGATTCTCCATCTGTGGTTTCGTGCCGTTGGCTCCCCGACAGGCTTCTAACTCCTAGGCATTGGCTTGTAAATCCTAGCGGGGTGTCAGTTCTAGAAATACGGGGAGAGTAAGTAGATTCCGAAACGAAACATGTAAAAAGATATTCCTACCGGTAGCAAGTGAATACATTTTAAATCAATGTTATTAATCGTTACTGTACCGTAAGATAGTATTAATATGGAGCCACAAGCCATATGTTCAATTGCAATTATGTTCGAAAGAGGTGGAATCTAAAATTCCATAACTCAAGGAAATCAATAAAATAGAATAGAAAACGCATTTAAAAACAGCGATCTTGACTGTAAAATAAAGCGAGTTTTTATAAGCTACCCTAACTTACAATGAAAACTATGCTATTGTATTTATTTCAACAGCAATGTATTTAGTATTATAGGAGTTTTCACGTTACCGTATTACAGGGTGATTTATATAGAACTGACACATTTCTTTTATTAATTGTTTTAAAACGTATTTTGCTAGCGACATCTTATTAGACCTAAATTGTAAAGGAATTTTGGGAGATTATTTACCTCTATAGCAAATGTTGAAAATGTCCTTCAACCTGCATAAGGTACAACTCAACACGTTGTTCCATGTTACTGGCCACTCGTTGGAGGACTCTGTTCTCAATAGCTTGAATCTCCTTTGTGATGTCCTGTCTTTTAAGTAACCTCATAGAAAGAAGTCCGGCGATGTCAAATCCGGAGATCTCGGTGGCCACAGGTTCCTAGAAATTATCCGGTCATCAAAGAAACTTGCAATTAGGCTCATGGATTCAATTGATGTATGGCATGTAGCGCCATCTTGCTGAAAATATCCTTGACTCAGCTCTATATCGTACTGCATTTTTACGTTGACTACAAGAACAAAATGTTGAAACAGCTGCCAACAATGCAATTGGGAATAAAGCATAAACATCTGCGCATCTAGTGACAAGGAATCGGAACTCCAGAACACTCTGCTTAATTTCGTGCTAAAATTGGGTCATTGAATGAATTTCCAATGGAATAATTAAAGAAAGAAATGTGTCAGTTCTACATAAATCACTCTGTATAAGTATCATAATGGCTGTGGTTTGGAAGCTTAATCCGTTATCATATTCAGTTTGACTTGGCGCATTTTGGAGAGAAGCTCTTTGAAACAAAAGCCCTTGTGGCGTGTGATCGATTTCTGCAGAAGCCATAATAGCTGTATTGCAGTTTGCTGGTCCGCAAGTAGCATGTCATTCATTGTGCTCTAGAGAGACATATTGGCTAGCATCAGGTCATGCCATGTTTCCGAGAGCAATGATGCCATAACAAAACCTTTGCTTTCTTTGTTACCATCCTTTACGTTCCCTCGGTTTTTACTACTGTTGCAGAAACATCACAAGAAAGTGAGAAAGAGCTTGGAAGGGATGAGAAATCGAAAAAGGAACATGGTCAGATCAACCAACATTGATAAGCTCCAGCAGAGGCTCAGCAAATTCGGTGATCTGTGACGTCAAAGAACCTTCTAGATACCAGGAAATAGTGGATTTATTGGACCCAGTTCTCCATGCTTAGTGGTATCCATTTCGCAACGCATGTGTAATCTTATCAATTTTGTTCTAACGAAACAGTTACAAAGCTCGGTGGTAAAGAATTACAAATGTCATGAAAAATACTTCAACACAAAAAAAAAAATATTTTGGGGGGGAAAATGTTTACATAATTATTGTTAACTCCATAATTGCATTTTTTTCCACAAAATAATCCCTTTAGGAACTTGTTTGCTCAAGTGTGGAGTTTGGGTAATTACTGTTGTGATTTTTTATAACAAATCAATGAGCACATTTTTTTGTTTCTACAGATAACGTTCGTACATTCATATAAAATGCGATTGACTTTACTGTATGCGAATTTTTGCTTTTTGTACTTTCTATTAACTGAGACTTTGCACCATCCGGAGAAAGTATCACTGAAGATATCCGTCTTCACTGAAAGTCCTTCGGTATATTTATCTTTGAAACACTCTGAAATAAAAAGCTGTTTTCATCTGATAGGAAAATGTCTTCCAAGTTATCATTGTTTAGATAGATTCGTTTAATACTCAGAGAATTTCCTGAATATCAGTTAACATGCATAAAATGTAATTGTATTACAGGGCTATTAAACGCATAACAAATAGGATTAAAAATTCAATGTAGAAACGAAGAATGAAATATGTCTTCTTAGCTTCCGGAAAAGGCCGCGTTATCTTGCATGGGAATGCGACGTTTCGCTGATCTGTAATACCTATTCTGGAGTTGGGTTTCTTTCAAAGCAATTGTGAACACGAAAACCTCAATAATGTATTAATAATAATAATATTATAATAATAATAATAATAATAATAATAATAATAACAATAATAGTCAGCTGAAAATGAGAAACATTTCCTTGTATTATTTGTAACAAAAGATGACTTTAATATTATAAACGATTCCTGTTGATAATATCAAACATTCTTTGTGCCACATGTGAGGTGTCACCGAAAAGTAAGTATATTTGGAAAAAAGGCATAAAACATTTGTTTTCACAACATTTATTTGTAAATGAAAGAGCATTCCTTAATCTAGTTTTCAACATAGTTTCCATCATTGTTCAGGCATTTGTCATAGCGGGGAATAAAATTCTATATGCCCTCTTCAAAGAAAACTGCCGCCTTTGAAGACAGCCATTGCTAAACACCGTGTTTTGTGGAAACACATTACAAAGCATTCTTAAAGTGAACCGTCTGTTTTCACGAATTGCCTCATTCACTTGTTCAACCAAACCATCAGTGACAGAAGACCGCCCACATCGTGCTCCGTCCATCACCATTGAAATGTCCATCACTGAACTGTCTAACCCTTTTTCTCACTATATCATTTGTCATTACATTTTCACCGTAAATTTCTACATGTTGACGATTAATTTCAGCTGGCTTAAGATTTCTTGCGTTCAAAAACCGAACTAGGAACGCACTTCACAGTCGGTGGGATCAGAAATTGTCTTCAACATTTTGAACGACCAGCACAACACAATCCGGCTGTAATGGCGTCAGTGGACAGAAAATGAATCAGAAAGACGAGTGCGCATGCATGGAGCTGCTACACTAGCGTTGTGGTGGCGGTAGAACGAAGCGTACTTACTAGCACTTACTTTCCGGACACACCTCGTATTTACCTGCGCAATGCTGTGGATTTCTGTGAATTGGTTATCTCTTTGCAATTTCACAAAATCATTGTAAAACTGTTAACACTGGACAGAAAATATTGATAAGTTGGATGATATTGGGCACAGAGAAATGTAGGCGGCAGTGTAAATTGAAATGGAAGCATATAAATTTCTGACGAAAACCATAAGACAAGCAATAAGCAAGAGCGTAACGATTGGAAGGGAAAAGAAGAAGTGAAAGATAGGAAAAGGGAATAAAAGTAATCAATTAAGCGGACAAGGTAGTCTGAGCGTAAGGAAATTGCACCTTAAGTGAGTTGAATTACCACTGCTCTTAAAGTATTCAATTGTTTTTTCAGAACTTTGTATGAATTATTCTATAAATCATGGCAATTATTTCAAGTGATTGCATTAATAGCTTATGTGGTTGAGTCTATAAAAATTATTTCATTCAGCAGAAAAGTACTAAAAAGTTAGTCTTAAAACATGTAAATTCATGTACCTTTTTCTCTGATACTATTTGCAATACATAATCACACATTTGCATACTTGTTCTTAGCATAATCAGCTACCTTCTGAACCTTAATTATTTAGCTATGATACAATTTCAGTTAAAATTAAAAAATAAATATATTTGCAAATTCAAAAAGGTGTAAAATGTGGAAATGATGCAATGTTGTTGCTTTCTTAACATAACAATTGTGGCTCAGAAAGTTCAACTATGTGTTGTAGCTGAAAATTTCAGCTTTCCAGCTCTCTTACTTTAAAAAAGGTATTGTTTTGAGAAAACTGAATTTAAAGGTACACATGCTCTAAAGAGAGGCATTGCATAACAGCTTTAAAGAAATGCACACTAGCATTTAATATTATATTATGCAAAGAAACTATAATGGTAGTAATTAAAACGCGAGTATTGTTATTAACCGAGCGAGCGAAGCGAAGTTGAGTTACATATAGTCAAGTTTCATACGACTGTCTATGCTCGACCATGTATCTAAATTAAAGGCTTCACAAGTATTCGTTTCTGGTTTGAGTGATGTGTTACAATCGTTATTCCTTTATCTGTGGTTACAATACAATGACCTTATAGCACCTGTGTCAAACAAAGTTGCTAGCATTGTGACACATACTACACAGACGCAGAAATATTCATTATTTCCCTATAAACAGCTGTGAACATGTGACACACTTAAAAGTATAGACAAAGAAAACTACAGCAAATTGAATACTGAGTCCACAAGGTCAATGTTTCCTATTTAGAGGCAATTCTTCGAAATGCACTAGCAATACATTTTGCGAGAGCGAATTTATACCTTTTGATATTCTCCAATCCATGAATTGCGAATAGAATCTCTCGTACATCTTTCTTGACTTTTGTAACCACAATTTATTGGTAGCATTGAGTGCTTTTGTGGTGATTTCTGGGGGTGTAAGTTGAATGTCACTGTTGCTAGTGTCAGGCATTTTGACTTTTTTCTAAACTCGCACTAGTACCGTTGTCGATCGAAACGAGAATAATCGATACTTGCGCTCTCACATTGTTACGTGGCCACTTACGATTGGTCGTATACCAATACTTTAATGAACAGGTGTACTTCAACATCGTTGGTCGACGTGTGAGCGCTGCGCTGTTTGATTAAAAAATCTTGTCTATTTTTAAATCAAAATATTTCATACTGCGTGTATCTTTAAAAGCTTGGTTATAACAAGTTAATGTATTCTACAGATATTTCAATATATTAATTCCCTACAAAATAAAACATAATTAACTCTTGCACCGAACTGAGCGTACCGCTCATATGTCGACCATTGGCGGATCAATTGTTGTCGGATTATTGTGTTATTCTTTCTGAGGTTCCGAGACAAGAATTCGTTGGTATTACTAACAGAGTGTTCGCCTTATCGGCTAATATTGCACCGTGTCAGTCTGCATTAGTAAGATATCAATGATGGAACGACAAGAACAAAACTATCGACATGGCTTGAGGAGATTGAAAATGAATCTCTCTAATCATTTGAATTTTTTATGATGATAGCTTATCTGTTCAGGTGGAAAACACCGAATTTGCTTGCAATAAAAACTCCATATGTAGTGATCATGATACAGCGTCGGAAGTATCTGCAGATGAATCAAATTCTGAATACTATCTCTACCTACTTTATTATGTAGGTTGACCAAATGTATGTCCACGCACCACCACCACCACTTAACACTTATCAGGAAGAAGAATATTGTTTGTTATTCATCCCTTAGGTGTAAAACAAGGAGCTCAGTATGCAACAACAGAAATGGATGATGGCAGCTGTTTTTACCAGATAAGTGTTTTAGAAAAAATAGTGGAGTATACCAACGTGAAGCTTAACAGATAGTTGTGTAGAGGAATGTAAAAACTAGGTCATAATAAATTTATAACAGATGTCATCAAAATATTTTGCTGATTTTAAAGAAAGCGACTTAAATATTAATACAATAGCGTGGAACATTACAATACTAAAATGAAAATTTAGCTGTAGCCTTCAGTTGTGTACTATTATACGATTTATTTAATAAAGGAAATCCTAAAAAAAAAACATGTTCATATTTACTAAATATTCAAATTTATTTAATGTAACCATTGAATAGTGTGTTAAAATCTGGGTACACACTTTCCGGCCAGCGCTCACATGTCGACCATCGGCGTTAGCGTAACGACCTGAGTGCGGTACCGAAGCCTCCCGGACCCTTAAAGGTCCCTAATTACATAGCCCCCAAGCCTCCCCAAAGCAGGTAGTTTCCCGGTCGAAACAGGTAACAGTTGCAGTTTGGTGTTTATAATATCTGGTTATATTAGTTTTGATGGCCTTTCACATATATTTTCCGTAGCTTTTCTCTTCAGATCACAAAGTACTTTCTGTCTCCAAATTTTGTCACTAGGCGGTGGCGCGTGGTTATGGTCCTCTTGAATATCCAGGACATCTATTTCTTCAATGGAAATGGTTTTAATAAAGCTTTTTCAATTTTTAACATTGCACCTCAATCGCGCTACCCCACTTTTTAAACCCTTCTGGAATTCGAAAGTGTAACCGCTCCGAAGTAGATTTTTCCTTTCTGTCCTACTCACCGTCGGAAAGCATGTTAACTGGGAACTAATTTGCCATAAACTAAAATAAATTAAGGAAAATTTAGGCATACCCATTCCACCCCACCTGCTGGCAAATTACACCATTTCGCGGGAGGCTTGGGGGTTGTTACCTGCTAAGCTTACCTGGGTACGGGAGGCTTCGGTCCTGCGTCCAACGACCTCGACCAACGTCGGGTTAATGAGGCCCATTAAAGTACTACTACTAATGGTATAAATACTACATTTTGGCATGGTTGAGCTTAAATTATATTTAAATTTATTAAAATCCTCTAAAGCCCCCAAAAGTAAACATTTCCTGAAACTAGAAATAATAGAGGTTTTATTAGTGTTATGTTTTACCATTTCAGAGTACGTTAAGAGGGAGCAAGTCAACAAAAGCATAACTTACCGTTTCCTGCCCAGGAGAAGGCTGCAGAGGTACAGCTGCTGTAGCTGATCTGCACTCAACTCTCCGGACATGACCTACATGGTGACCCGGCCTGCCGGAAGCAGCCGCCACAACTCTTTTACATCAAGTCATCTTGCACACTACACAATCATTTTCACTTCTCTTATCGTTAACATTGCACATCTTCACCACTCACTGTATCCATAACAACACAGCTCTTCTTTACGTTTACCACTTTACACTACGTATTTTCAACATTCATGCTGCACAAAACATAGCGTTGTAAAAACACACGTATGACTCATTACCAAGAGTACCCTTGTTTATGTAAAAAGCAGACTATATCCACATTTATTAACCATAATACATGTTTATCTAGAAATGGTTTCAAAATAAGTGATATTGATTTGGTTACTTGTCAGATGCGGACGCACACTTACTGTAATGTTTATATAACATTCCAAATGTTTTTAGCAAAGAATTCGTGACAAAATCGGAGAAGAAAACAATACCACTTTTTCAGAAAAGTCAGACAGACAAACGCATCACAGTAAACTTCAACCTGAGAAAGCATAAAACATAAAAAATAAATAAGTCTAATGCTGCGGTGGAAAATATTTGGTAAAACTGATTAGACACAATCAATTTGCATCTTACATCATTTAAGGAGATTAAAAATGCAAATCAAATGTTATAATTAACTACAAGCCTAAAAGAGGAATGTAAGTAAAGAAGCAATTCGAGAGATCCTTGATTTCATACACAATTGTTAAAGTCCATTGTCTTTACGTTATATTCCTGTATTAAACGGATTTTAATGAGTATCCTTAGAGAATTTAGAAAAGCAAAACAGTAACAAAATTTACACGTAAAGCATTCTTTGAGGTAGAGATAATTTCGTAAAATCTTCGCCTGGTATACAAACGGTGCCCAAGTGAGGCATCAAATTTGATATTTAGATACTCCATTTTTTGTTTTTCAGTTATGTAATTCACAAATTTAAACACAGAAGAATTATCGGTCCATAAATCAGGAAAAGGCTACGCCTTCTATACTTTTTCACGCTATACATTATTATTATTATTATTATTATTATTATTATTATTATTATTATTATTATTATTAAATTGTAACACAGTGGAATGATAAAGCCATTAGAGGAAGCAAGATGTAACTCAAATGCTATAAATTCCTCTTTTTACTATTAGGGTTCACAGCTCTGCATCAGATAACAATTAGTGGCCAACCAGCCACTGTATCCGAAAATGCTATTTTCAAGCCCAGAAATCTATCCATTCATTCTGAAACCACAAGCTAGTAGTTAGCACCAAACGGGAGGGTTTTCTAGCGGGATGTATTCACCATTGCGAGAGTGGGACATATCTGCACCCTTAAATTGGCACAAACCCCAGCAAACGAACCGATACAAACAAAATTGCAAAACGATTATAGACTAAGATGTCATTTTAAAATCAATACAGTTTGAAAGTCAAGCTAAAGACTTAAAATCTGACGTGTTCTATTCGCATGACTTCTTCTACATTGCCGTAACAAATTATTGTTAAAATGCATGTTCTTCTATCTACTTTATGATAATTGAGATAAAGATAGTAAATATTGTCTGAATTGTTTGCCTCCTTGCAAGTAAAAGGAAAATACGCCCGCCTGGGTAGTGCGGTGGTAGCGTGTCTCCCTCACATTCATAAGGTCGTGAGTTCGAATCTCGCTTAGGGTGAGTTACCTGGATAAGGCTTTTTCGGGGTTTTCCCTTATCCTGAGAAGACGAATGTCGAGTAACTTTAAGCTCCATGGACCCCGAGATCATTTGAGCATCATATCATCAATTTCATTCATCGTCCGATATGACCAAACCAGGTTAAAGGACGTTAAACTGCAAAAAAAAAAAGGGAATACAAGTACACTTGGCTAAAACTAATTTCAAATCTCTTAAAAGCTGGTTGCCATGTGGTTGAAATCTGCAGGTCCGGGAGTTTACAACTTTCTGCGTGATAAACGTATAAGTATTCTAAATCTGAAAAAAAAAAAAAAAAAATAACAAGGAATATCTCAGAAGTAGTAAATTCCACGAAAAAAAAACGTATATGACATACATTGTGAGTTTTAACGCGATATACTTTTTTGTAGGTAGTAAATTTCTATCTATCTCTTACAGTTTACCAGTTACGCAAAATTCATTCAGAATAAAGATCTCTTTAGAGGCAATTCCCAGAAAAATCAAGATATACATTTTATTTGCTAAATAAATATCTTAAATATGGTACTTTAATCAAAATCGTTACAGCCATTTTTGAGAACATCCAAATTTTCGAAATTTTGTTATGGAAGGGGTAGTTTGGGGTGGATTTTTTTTCTCAAAATCTTCGTGTCGCATCCCTGGAAGATACTAAACTTAAATACCAAGCTTGGTATTTTACCGACATTTCGTCTTGGAGTTATCGTGTTCACAGCACGCGGACCTTTTTCAAAAAACGTTGTTTTTTTGGATTCAGGGGATCTTAAACATATATTTCCAGTGAAATCTTGGTAATGAATTTTTAGGTGGAATGCAATACCTTCTCTATACACTAAGTACATAGTACGTGTAGAAAAAGTAAAAAGTGATAAGGAAGATAGCTCGCAGCCAACAGCACTAACCAGGTTTCACGTTAATCCTTATGTAATTCATATATCCTGGATACCGGCAATCAGGATCCATTACATAATGTCCAGTCCCCTCTTTGATATTAACGAGCACTCTGCGTTTAGAAGTAAGGCCTCTATATTAGCTTCACTGATGCTAAAACCTTTAACTTGTTGGGAGATAGGGAAGTTCGTCAGACGAGTCGAGGTAAACAAACCGAATATAGCACTGCCTGCCTTTATAGGGACTACCTTCAAAATTGCTTCCTGAAGCGTTATTAACTTATTACCTCCTATCCTTCTTACCTTTTCAAGACAGAGTAGTTAGAAACGCATTGGAAACATATGAAAGTTCAATGTTAATACTCATACGAGGGTGGTCTGAAAAGTTCTTGGCCTCACCCAAAGGTCACAGCACTAATTGCATGATTTTTTCCCCTTACGTTGGTACATATGTTAATAAAACCTATGTAAAATAATAAGTGATTCCAGACAATAGTTGACTGTAGGCAGTTATTTGAAGCAGTGGAAGTGCGCATTGCTTTGAAAATAGAAAAAAAAATCGAGTATTGTGCTGTGATAAAACTCTTCGTAAAAGAAGGCTTAAAACTTACAGAAATTCATTTTCGGATTGTAAATGTGTATGGTGACTCTTCATCTTCAGTTTCCACTTTGAAGAAATGAGCGGCCGATATTAAGCGTGGCCGTTAAAGCGTCCAAGACGATCCACGCGAAGGACGTCCAAAAACTGTACCCACACCCGAAATCAGTGAAAAAGTGCATGGCATGATTTTGGAAGATCGGTGTACAAAGGTGCGTGAAATTGCTAATGCTCTTGGAACAGCTTTGCGGAGATTATGTTGAAAAATAAAACTACTGTGAAAGCATGAATTAGCGTTTTTCACTATAGGACCGAGAACTTTTCAGACCACCCTCGCACATATTTCGGGTCCTCTGAATTCATCTAATTCTCTCTTAAATCCGAATTGTACAGAATGTAGTATTTAAATAAGCCATATTTTAAACACGCAACAAGAAAATTTTCATGTAATTTCGCACATCATTTTCATTACGTATTTTGTTAATTTTTATTTCTTAAAAATCTGATATACTCCATTCACATGACTTTCTCTACCTCTCTGTAACAAATTATTGTTAATAAGCTTATTCTTCTACCTACTTCACGCTAATTGAGATAAACATTAGCAGAAAAGGTTTTATTACTTAGTTCCTTACATATTGAAGGTAAATAAGCGGATACAGTATGCTAAACCAACAGACAAATGCTTTAAAATATGGTTACTATGGCACTGAAATCCGATTCTTTGCGTGGTCAGGTATTGACAAGTTCCTATATGAGAAAAATATTAAGCATTTTAAAACTGAAATACATTAAAAACAGTCAACTCCAGGAAAAAATGCTTATAATATAAATTGTGTGTTTTAACGAGCTCTACATTTTGTGTTGTAAGTTTTTGTCTATCCCTTACAGTTTACCAGTTCTGCAAAATGCGTTCAAAATAAAGATGTCCTCAGAGACCATTGCCAGAAAATTCAAGATATACATTTTATTTGCCATGTGAATATCTTTAATATACGATATTTTAACCAAAATCATTAGAGCCATTTTTTTAGGAAATAAGCATTTTCGAAACTTTTTCCATGTAAAGGGTAGTTCGGGGTGGAGGGATTTTCTTAAAAATCCTTCGAAGATACTAAATTTAAATGCCAAGTTTGTTATCTAACGAACTTTTCGTTTTTGAGCTATGCTTTCCACAAATACACACACACACACACACGCACATACATATTTCTATAACTGTTGTTTTTTATTAATCAGGAGGTCCCAAAACATGTATTTCCGGTTGAATCTCGGTATCGAATTTTTGGGTGCAATAGAATGCCTTCTCTAAGTATGTGATAATACATGTAGAGAAAGTAAAAATGACAATATGTTAGACAAAATGCCTTGGTTTTGTTGTGTTGACAAGACCATTAATGAAGGCCTCTTTATCTCAGTGAATTTTACTTGTATATAGGAAACAGAACGTGAAACATAACAACAACAAAAACTGGGATAAAATACTCACACGACTTTCTCTACGCATTCTAAATTCACATTATATACACTTCATAAATATATTGTTGTTATTTTTAAAAGTGATTTCTTTAACTGCACTGTTATTCATGATAAACATTTGCCTAAAACAATTGTTATATTATGCAATAAGATGCATGCCTGATGAGAAAGTAAAATATAGGAACTTATACTGCAAGTGAACTTTTGCCAGAAATGAGAGTGCCAATAAAACATTCACCTATTTTCAAAGATGTTTATTTATTATTATGTCGTATCAAAGTGTGAGACAGAAAAGACTAATTGCAACAGCCATTATTGTACAAAGAGGTTTTGAGCCTTTTTATGAATAGTTTATTTCATAAGATTATGTAGCATAAAATGTATATCTTAATACCTGCTCGCATATTTACAGATGGTTCCAAACATAAGGAAAATGTTGGAAGTGCATACATAGACTTACAAAGAAATAAAAAGGAGTTATTCAAACTAAACCCCTTATCATCCCTCTTTACAGCTGACCTTCTTGCAATACTTAAAGCCTCAGAATATGCCCAGTTTGTGGAAGAAGACAAGATCTTAATTTTCTAGATTCCAAAAGCTCTTTACAATGTATTTCTGGACTAAATCAAAGCAAGAGGAATCCTCTTGGTTTTGCCATACTAAATATTATACACAAACTAACAACGAAGGGAAAACATACACTACTAGTTTGGATTAAAGCCCACTCAGGAATAAATAAAATATAATTGCAGACTAGCAAAATCTGCAACGATGTCTGGCCAATCGTATTCACATACATTTGCAAGTGATCTGATTCCCTTGGTTAAAAATAAAGTTAAGGCATCTTGGAACAACTGGTGGAAAAGTTCAGCACAATTTAAAGGCAAACATTATTTTTCAATACATCCTGACGTACCGAGAAACAGTGGTACGACAGTACGAAAGCCTCAAAGAAAATAATAACAATAGCCCGTATAAATTCAATCATGGATCCTTCGCTAAACACCTGTATAGAATTAATATTAAGAATACTCCTTTCTGTGAGTATTGTGACGGAGAGGTAGCAGATTGCGATCACATATTCTTTGTATGCAAGAAACTATGGACAATAATACAACATTTATCAGATAGTAAGTTTAGGCATTCATCTTCCATGCAGTGTTGTTCAATTACATGCGAATCAAAATATTCATGTATATACTGCCGCGACAGCATTTTTAAACCATGCTAATATTAACATTTAAATGTAAGTTTCCTGTGTAATGCGCTGAAATATATTTTAAGATTACATGTTAGTGTTCTTTCTAAATGTATACTCAATTGTTAATTGTTACTTTATTGTCTTTGGCTGTATGGATAACATCTGAATGCCAATAAATTAATATTAAAAAACAAAATTTCGATGAGATTACACCGTAAATGTATATTTTGAGGCACTCTGAATTCATTAAAATTATTTTTAGAAAAAAACCTAAGTGTGTACCTGCGCGTGCGTGTCTCAGAATGACACAACTAAAAAAAGAAAAGTAGGATAAACACAAAACGTATAAAGTCAGAATCCTCCAAGGATAAAACTGAAAACTTTCAAGAAAATACTTCCCAACATATTCTTTAATGGAATACTTTTCGAAACTTTTGATTTTCTCAAAAGTGGTTGTAACGATTTTAATTAAAATAGAAAAGCGTTTAAAATATTTCCATAAAACGTAATACATATTGAATTTTCTGGTAATAACCCGTAAAGTCTTTTTCATTCAGCAGCATTTTGTAAAAGTCTATATAGCTGGTAAAAGATCAGAGATAAACAAAAGCAAATTACACAAAAAATCTGATGTATTCAATCCACATGACTTTCTCTATCTATTCGGCAACAAATTATTCTTTAAAAAGCTTATTCCTGTATCTGCTAAATGCTAATTGAGATAAACATTAGCAGAAATTGTTTTATTACTTAGTTTCTTGTAAGCAGAGGTCAAATAAGCGATAGTAAAATCTTTTAAAAACTGCTGCTATGCTGTTTTCTTTGCATGGCCAGGAGTAAAACAAAAGAGATAAACAAATGATGCCTTTCCGTTTGAGAAAAGTTCAAGTATTTTAAAATTTAAGCCAATAACAAGGAATATCTCGAAAATGGTTAATTTTATACAAAAATGTTTGACATGTGTGATTTAATGAGACCTATATTTTTTGTGTAGAAGGTTTTTGTCAATCTCTTACGTTTTACCAGCTATACAAAACACACTGAGAATGAAGAGGTAGAGGTCTTCAGAGGCTATTCCCATAAAATGTAAGATATATATTTTATTTGTGTAGTAAATACCTTAAACATGTGGTATTTTAATCAAAACCATTAGTCAATTTTGTGAAAATAAAAATTTTCCATGTAAAGGGTAGCTTGAGCTAGGAGAATTTTCTTAAAAATCTTTGTGTTGCGGATGCTGAACTTAATTGTACTTAACCGGCTTTTCATTTTTGAATTATGTTATTCGCGCGCGCGCACACACACACACACACACATAAAGACCTTTTCCAGAATTTTTATTGGAATACAATACTTTCTCTACCTACTATGTAGGTAGGTACATAGTACATGTAGAGAAAGTAAAAATGTTTATCTCTTTAAAACAATATATTTAAAATAACTTAATTGTGACAACAGCAACCTCCGAAACAGCCGATGTAGTTGTCTTGAATTTTCAATATTTTGTAAAATTTTAATCCGCTGTCGCTTTTCAGCTGTTTCTTGAGTTCTCTTATAACGAGTATAGAGGTTCCAGGCAAGCACAATAGATGACTCAATTGCCTGGTATTTCGTGCGTCGAAAGAGTTGAAGAACTCAACCGGTTATTTCAAGTTAAAACCGACAATCCGGAACTGGCGTGAGTGAAATTCGATTTAACCCTCTCAATTAGCGCAGCCCGCTCATATCTCCAGTGATAAGCAAAGAAGGGTAAAACGAAGGTCGCTCACCCCAGGTCACCACTGGCCGGTTTTAACTTCAAATAACCCCGTTGAGTTTTAGCCACTCTTTTAACGTTTGAAAGGATGTCTGCACACGTCCAATACCGGGCAATTGACCTTTTGGTACAGCAATTCGGTTTTAAACATTTGAGAATGTCTCATACCGTCAACGAAATGTGTATTGAAACTATATAGGATTATATAATTAATCCTATATTAATATAGGATTAAGTCGATTAACGTAAAAATATATACATACATACAGACAGACAGACAAATAAACATACATACATACATACACACTTACATCATGCGTACATACATACATACGTACATACATACATACATACATTACATACATTACACACATTACATACATACTTACATACATACATACATACATACATACATACATACATACATACATACATACATACATACCTACGTTCGTACGTACGTCCGTCCGTCCGTCCGTCCGTCCATCCATCCATCCATCCGTCCATCCATCCATCCATCCATCCATCCATCCATCCATCCATCCATCCATCCATCCATCCATCCATCCATCCATCCATCCATCCATCCATCCATCCATCCATCCATCCATCCATCCATCCATCCATCCATCCATCCATCCATCCATCCATCCATCCATCCATCCATCCATCCATCCATCCATCCATCCATCCATCCATCCATCCATCCATCCATCCATCCATCCATCCATCCATCCATCCATCCATCCATCCATCCATCCATCCATCCATCCATCCATCCATCCATCCATCCATCCATCCATCCATCCATCCATCCATCCATCCATCCATCCATCCATCCATCCATCCATCCATCCATCCATCCATCCATCCATCCATCCATCCATCCATCCATCCATCCATCCATCCATCCATCCATCCATCCATCCATCCATCCATCCATCCATCCATCCATCCATCCATCCATCCATCCATCCATCCATCCATCCATCCATCCATCCATCCATCCATCCATCCATCCATCCATCCATCCATCCATCCATCCATCCATCCATCCATCCATCCATCCATCCATCCATCCATCCATCCATCCATCCATCCATCCATCCATCCATCCATCCATCCATCCATCCATCCATCCATCCATCCATCCATCCATCCATCCATCCATCCATCCATCCATCCATCCATCCATCCATCCATCCATCCATCCATCCATACGTACACACGTACGTACATAAAAATTAAGATTTCGTAAGAATATTGTGTAGAGGCTACAATAAAAATAAATGTTTATATACAGGGAAGTCCTATAAATGCAACACATTTAATTCCTTTTTTTTTTTTTTTTCCAATCATTGTACGACAATAATTGGCTTCCGTGCATTTTATAAACCCCAAAAAATAAATGTAACTTAAGAAGAAACTAAGAACATTAAATATCGTCATCAGTAGACCTTGGTTCGGGGTCATGAAAGTGTCGAATTGAGGTTCGTTACACACAGAATATAACTATGACGTGATGGAATAGGCGTGGACTCAAGTCCATTTTAAGACGTGTTGCACTATGTAGCATTGTTCATTGCCTGACCTCATTCAGCTCCTGCTAGTAAATAAACCAGTAAACACTGAAAGAGAGTGCAGTGACGAAAGGATAGGCGTTCAACACTGAACAAACTTGTGGATGATTCAAACATATTTTGAGTGAAGAAGAAGAGATTTTTCTTGGGTTACAGTAAAGATGTATCTTGTAATTCACTACACTGAATTCTGACTGAGTTTGGTTAATTTACGTTCATTGTCTTTTCAAAACTCTACATATTATCCGAATTTTTGTATATATAGGCTCGATAAATTATAAGGTAATCCCTGTCGCGGCCTCTCTCCACTGCGTGAGAGATCCGAGTGCCTCCGGGAAAGTGGTGCCGGTAAAGGCGCATCTTAAGATAAATTACGGAAATACTGCCTTCTTCTCACATACGGGCAGCACAGTTTGAGTAAATATTCTCGTTCACTCGTCTAAGCTTAGCAGCAGGAATCTTTGTAATTTCTTGCATGATGCTATCACCAAGTTTCTGTAGATTACACAGCGATTTCTGCTGCTGAGTTTAGGTAAATGAGTGAGAACTTCCGTTACTTCTTAATACCGTCTGTTTGAGAGCTTATGGTCAACATTTTCAGCATTTATTTAACGTAAGGACTCCAGTGCGCCTTTGCCGGCACTACTTTCCCGGCGACTTTCGGATCTCTCGCGCAGTGGAGAGAGGCCGCGAGAGGGGTTACCTTATAGCTTAATGACCCCCATACTTTTATTTGTAAAGGTACTAATCATGTTATGAAATAATTGTTTGATTGTGTTACTTAATGCATTATGTAAAAATAAAAAAGATATCTGATGTGCTCCATCCACATACTTTCTCTACATTTCTATAACAAATTATTGTTAATAAGCTTATTCTTCTGTCTATGCCATGCTAAAGCATTAGCAGTAACGGTCTTATTACGTTATTCCTTATAAGTAAAGGAAAATAAGAGAATACACTACGCTAAATCGACAGTCAAATGTTTTAAAATGTGGTTGCTATGGGATTGAAATCTGTTTCTTTGCATGTCCACGAGTTGATAAATTCCCGTATGCGAAAATTTAAGTATTTTAAAGCTGAAATCAATAACAAGGAATATCTCGAAAACGGCCAACTCCACGAAAAAAATGTATACAACATAAATTGCGTGTTTTATCGTGACCTATATTTTTTGTATAATAAGTTTTTTTCTATCTCTTACAGTTTACCAGTTATGCAAAATTCAGTAAAAATCTTTCAGAATAAAGAGATCTTCAGAGGCTATTCTCAGAAAAAGTAACACCTTTTAATCAAAATCGTTAGAGTCATTGTGAAAATTAAAATTTTCGAAAATTATTCCATGTAAAGGGTAGTTGGGGTGGGGGATTTTTTTTTAAAATCTTTTATGTCATATCCTTGGAAGATACTGAACTTAAATATCAAGTTTGGTATTTAACGGTCTTTTCGTTTTTGAGCTATGCTATCCATAGACACACACATACACGCACACACGGACCTTTTTCTGAAAATGCTTTTTTTTTTTTATTTTCTTTTGGATTCAGGGGGACCCAAAATATTTATTTCCCTTGAAATCTCGGTATCGACTTTTGGGTGCATTACAATACCTTCTCTATACACTATGTACATAGTACGTGTAGAGAAAGTAAAAATAATGCCTATAATGTCAATACATGTAATGAGTTACTTTTGGAACAGATTATATCTCATGTGCATGTTTACGCTACACTTCCCTCTCTGCTGACTGCTCTGTATGTTCGTAACTGTGTGCGCTTCGGATCAGCTACAGTCCTTATTGTGAAGCATCGTAACCCATTTGTATTTCAAAACAACAAGAGAAATGCGGGGTTCTCTTTTACACATTAACTGCCGTCAAATGGTGTTAACAACAGAAGCTTGACTGAGAGAAGAGTGTCTGTTATTGATTGTGACCAATAAGCCAGCTTTCGGTCTGTTTCCAGTTTTTCTTTTTCTTTTTTCCGAACCCCAAGAACATTTGAAGATGAAGATAAAAGAATTACTCAAGATACACAGGGGGTGGTGTGGGGTTGAGTAACTGAAGGTGGGTTACACAATTCTTTCTCCTGTCCACTTCAGAAGCTAACAATTCTTCATCTCTTTTTCCTATTTTTTCCCCCTATTTCAGAGCCTTGTTATTCGCCGCTGAGATGCTGTACAAATTGTCAAAATTTCTTAATGCCGCACTGTGCAATACTTCTTAAAATTTCTCCACCCATCACCAACTGAAAGATATCCCTCATAATGTTATTGTACTATCCGGATAAAGTTGATTTATGTACCCGTTGTACGATAATCATGATAAATCTTTGCATAGAAGTGGTTAAATTAAGCATCACTTGTATTATGCATTTTACTTTCTCTACGCGTACTATGCACATAGTGTATAGAGAAGGTATTGCATTCCACCAAAAAATGTGTTACCGAGATTTCACCGGTAATACATGTATTAGGGTCTCCTGTATCCAAAAAAAAAAAAAAGTATTTTCAGAAAAAGGTGTGTGTCCGAGTGTCTGTGAGCACGATAACTACAAAAAGAAGATTCGGTAAAATACCAAACTTAGTATTTAAGTTTAGTATATTCAAGCGATGCGTCACGAAGATTTTGAAAAAAATCCCCCCACCCCAAACTACTCTTTAAATGGAAAAAATTTCGAAAATTTGATTTTCTCAAAAATAGCTCTAACGACATCGAACATATTTATATGGAAAATAAAATGCATATCTTGAATTTTCCGGAAATAACCTCTAACCGCCTCTTCATTCTCAATGAATTTTGCTGAATTTGGCTTAACTGGTAAACCATAAGAGATAGACAAAAATTTACTCCACAAAACTGTGGATCATTTAAAATACACAACTTATGTCATATACGTTTTTACTTTCTCTATACGTACTATGTACATAGTGTATAGAGAAGGTATTGTAATGCACCCAAAAATTCGATACCGAGAATTCACCGAAAATGTATGTTTTGAGACCCCTGAATAAAAAAAAGAGTTTTTAGAAAAATGTCCGTGTTTCTGTCTGTCTGCGTGTGTGTGTGTGTGTGTGTGTGTGTGTGTGTGTGTGTGTAGCACAGCTCAAAAACGAAAAGACCGTTAAAAACCAAACTTGATATTTCAGTTTGGTATCTCGCAAAGGATATATACAAAGATTTTCAAGAAAATCCCCCACCCCCAACTACCCTTTACATGGAACTTTTTTCGAAAATGTTGATTTTCTCAAAAATGGCTCAAACGATTTTGATTAAAATAGCGTATATTAAAGATATTTACCGGACGAATAAAATGTATATCTTGAATTTTTTGGGAATAGCCTCTGAAGAATACTTTATTCTGAATGAATTTTACGGAATTTTGCATAACTGCTAAACCATAAGAGATGGATAAAAACTTACCACACAAGAAATGTAGAGCACGTTAAAACACACAATTTGTGCTATATACAACTCTAATATAAAAAACTCTAATGCGTTCCATTCACATAAATTTGTCTACAAATTATTGCCACAAAAAATATTCCTTATCTACATCATGTTAATCAAGATAAACATTAGTAGAAATTGTTCTATTACTTCCTTGTAAGCAGAAGGGAAATAAGATAATAAATAATATAATAGGCTAAAGCGATAGTCAAATCTAGAAAAAAGCTATGTGAAACAATTGAAATTCGGTTCGCTTTGCACAAGGAGTCAAACAAAAGAGAGATGAAACGGAAGATGATATTCTGTTTGAGAAAAGTAGCTTAAAATTCAAATCTATAAGGAGGAAGACTGCCTCAGTGGTCAGCGAGCTGACTTCTCACCCGGAAGTCCCAGGTTCGATTCCAAGCCGGGGCGGGAAGTTTCTCTTTAACCAGAATTATTCCCTAACCCCCAGAGTCTGGAAGTATGTGTGATAGTAAATGCGTGTGTTTGAAGGAAATATAATGATTAAAATCTAACAAAAAGATAACCTACAGTCAACGAGTTGTTTCTAATGCAAAGCCCCAAAATAACCTTAGATGTTGAAGGGGCTATATAAATGAAGCAAAACAAAATGATAAGAAGAAGGAACTACTTGGAAACGGTTAACTCTACAAAAAATGTATATGACATAAAATTGAGTTTAACGAGACGTGCATCTTTTGTGTAGTAAGTTTGAAATGGTAGACCTCTCACAGCTGAGCGACAAAGCTGTACAACTAGCAATAGTGTGTTCCATTTAACATGCTGTCTTCTAAGATTGACACGTGCTGTATTATTCGCCGTGTTCATTAATGTTCATACATATATAAGAATCACAAACTCCCATTATGCATGCTACGGAAAACAGCCTATATACATTTTCTTCGATATCGCTCTGAAACAGCCCGAATAACTGCTTCTGACAGTTGAGAATTGCGCACTGTTCGTCTCGTATGCCAAACTCTTATTATTCTGTCAATTCGAAAAGATCTCAGCAGTAACTGCTATGCTGTTTATATACAAAGACATGGAAGGAGTATACATTTCACTCTCTACTTCTAAGGTTGTCAGAACTACATTACTCGAACAAATAGCAGTTCCAAGGTTGTACCAACATAATATCACAGTAGGTTTCCATCGTGTGGTAGAATGGGGCGATCTTTTTCCTTTCACGATGCTTTTATTTTCTACAGATAAGTCCAAGATGGCGTATACACAATGCCCCCAGGGGACGGAGTGTGGTTGTGGGGTCCCTGTTTTCTTTATTGACCTGCATCGCGTTTCCTCCACGTCCATCTGTTGGTAGCATTTGTTTTGATGTCTCCGGGGGACGGCTTATTTTTCCTGCGCGGAAAAGAAACAAGTCTACTTAGTCTTTGGTAAACTCAAGGTTGCATGAAAGACTTCATCCTTGCTTCATTTCAGATAGTCGAATGTACAAGTACAGAAAAACAATAAACATTATTTATACGCCAATATAACGCTAATGGAAATATGTTTATTACAAACAAGACCGTCTCGCACTATTCAACAGCAGTTGCCCTCTTTTTACTTTCTCTAGCACGTGTGTACCATATACATAGTAGATAAAGTATCGTATTCCACTTAAAAGTTCGATACCGAGATTTCACCGGAAATATAAATTTAGGATCCGCTGAATTAATAAAAGAAATTTAGAAAAAGCTCCGTGTGTGTATCTGTGTGTGTGTGTGTGTGGACAGCATAACTCGGTCGGTTAAATACCAAATTTAGTTTACCAGTTACGTGAACCTAAAAGGCTAAGATCAGAAGGTTCAAGATATGCATTTATTTTTTATGAAAACACATTAAACATATAGTACTTTTATCAAAATTATTAAAGCCAGTTTTTAGAAAATAAAAATCACGAAAACCATTTCGTGTAAAATCAAGTTTGCGGTAGGGGGATTTAATTCAAACCTTCGTGTCACATCCTTGGAAGGTGCTGAACTTAATATCAAGGTTTGTATCCAACGACCTTCTTTTTGCTGATCACAGACACACAAAAAGATAGACCCTCTTCTACATACTGTTCGTACGCCGCAGAAAAGATCCTGGATCTCAAATTTGGAGTTCTTTTCATAATAAATTAATAGTCTTTAATATTTTGCTTCATAATTATACAGGCTTCTATTGTCTTACTACAAAAGAGCTATTAACCAATCGGATGCCTCTATGCTCACTTTCCACTGTCGATTTTTACAAAGCAGCTTATTCTAAACAGCTTACATGACCTTTCTGTAACATAATTTAATATGTAATGGGCAGCATTACAGTTCGTTTTGTTTCTTGGTAAATAAGCACTATACGAGGATAGCTCCACAGTTCGATGCCAAAATGTCAGATAAGTAAACATTGTATTTAATTGTAATTACATATTGTACCCTTTTACCTTCTCTAGCACGTATCTACAATGTGTATAGTAGCTAGAGAAGATATTGTATTCCAGCCAAAAATTCGATGTCGAGATTTCGCCGAGAATATATGTTTTGAGATCCCATGAGTCAAAAAAACTTGTTTGCTTTCTCTAGTCCGTATGTACAATGTACACAATGGATAGAGAAGGTATTGAGCCAAACAGCCAAACATTCAATGTCGAGATTTCACCGGAAATATATGTTTTGAGGTCCCCTGAGTCCAATATAAAAGCATTTTTAGAAAAAGGTCCGTGCGCGAGTTTCTGTGTGACTGTGTGTGCGTATGTGTGTCTGTGGACAGCATAACTCAAAATCGAAAATATCGTTAAAAACCAAACTTGATGTTTAAGTTTCGTATCTTCCAAGAATGCGACACAAGATTTTAAGAAAATCCCCCCACCACAAACTGCCCTTTACATGAAAATGTTTTTAAAAAGTGTTTTTAGTCCAAAATGACCCTAACGACTTTGATTAAAATTCTGTGTATTAAATAAGTTTACATCATAAATAAACTGTATTATTTTAATTTCTGAAAATCGCCTCTGAGATATTCCTTGTTATTGGTTTCAGTCTTAAACTACTTATTCTTTTCTCAAATAGGAAATGACGTTTCGTTTCAACTCCCTTGTTTTATTGCAGGCCTTGCAAAGCTAGCCGAACTTCAGTTTCTACATATAGGACCAGCTTTTAAAAGATTTGACTATCGATTCAGCCAAATGTATTCCTCTATGCCCCTTCTACTTACAAGGCAAAAGGTAATAAGGCAATTTCTGCTAATGTTTACTTTGATTAGCATGTCGTAGATAAAAGAATAATATTTTGTAAGGAAGGTTGTTTCAGTAACAGCTAGAGAATGTCATGTGAATGGAACAAATCAAATTTTTAGAAAAAGATAAGTGTGTGTGTCTGTGTCTTTGGACAGCAAAGCTCAAAGACGAAAAGACCATTAAATTATCAAACTTTGAGTCTAGTTTGGTATATTCTAAGGATGTGACACAAAGATTTTCTAGATAACACCTCCATCACAAACTACCCACCTATACATGGAAACATTTTCGAAAATTTTGATTTTCTCACAAATGGCTCTAACAATTTTTATTAAAATACCATACATTAATATATTTACATAACAAATAAGGTGTATACTTTGAATTTTTTGGGAATAGCCTCTAAAGACCTATTTATTCTCGATGAGTTTTGAACAATTTTGCACAACAGTTAAATCGTAAGAGATAGACTAATACACAAAAAATGTGGATCTCGTTGAAATACATAATTTATAACATGTACGTTTTTATTGTAGAGTTAACCGTTTTCGAGTTATTCTATGTTGTTGGTTTCAATTTTAAACTACCTTTTCTATAACCGGACCATGCTAACCGAACCTTAATTGTTTCACATAGCGACGAGATTTTAAAAGATTTGACTGTTGCTTTAACCTAATGTATTCCCTTATTTCCCTTATGCTTACAAGGAAGCATGTAATAAGACCAATTCTACTGATATTTATCTCGATTAGCGTAACGTAAATAAAAGAATAATCTTTTATACTAATAGTTTGTACATGGAACTGCTAGAGAAAGTTTTGTGATTGGAACGCATCAGATTTTTACGTTTGATGTGGAAAAAGGTTCGTAGTACGTTTTACGTTCTTTTTCCGCAAGTAAAGTTTCATTACACATAATTGGGTATTTATAGTATTGTTGCATACTTCATTATTTTGGTGTATACGGTGTCAATCGTTTTAAAACATAGAATTATTATATAATTTATTAATTTATAAACTCAGTAAATATGAGCCGAGAAATCTTTTGTCTTCATTCTAAGGCCCCAGAGAAAACAAATGATTTCATCATTGCTCAATTTGTGAACGATGTTTTATGAATATGACCATATTTGGGGCTTCCTTCAAACGTTCTAGCCTGTTTTACCCATAAGATGATCTCCATTTAATCCACGTTGTGGTGTGGGTGGGCTTCAAAAAGCTGAATAAAATTATACGGGAACAGTTTCTTGAAGTAAATACCTTAATTTACAGTACCAAAAAGGTTTTTGTTGAAATCTCTTCCGCTTATAAAGAAAGAATCACTCGGTACTCCTTTTACTTCCGGGACCAATTTGCTACTCACTGAGGTATACGGATAGATTCTGCTCGCTTTTAAACTACTTGGTTCATGACACGCGATCGTAGGAAGTGGCCGATCCAGCACATTAGCGCGTAAAATTCCAACCAATCGGAACTATTTATCTCTGCATTTTAATCGTTTTTATCACACCCACGTGCAATTGTTTTTCTAAATTTATCGCACCCACGTGCATTTGTTTTCTCTTTGAATTAATGTTCGTCTCATAATTATAGTATCGGTGTGCAGTGATATACCCATACATAATGACGGAAGTTCCAAAACGATTTAGGGAAAGTCTATCCTGAAATGGACATTTAATTGTATACTCAAAGCCGCAGAATACTAAAACCAAGAGAGAGAGAGGGAGAGAGAGAGAGAGAGTGAAACCAATTCAACGAATTCTGTAAGCAACGAGGCCATAATCTCTTGCCAGACACTCCAACTCAAGGAATTGCCACATTTATGAAAAACTGGGCAACGAATATGAGGAAGTGAAATGGATATTATCCTTCGTATCCATATAGACTAATCATTGCTATTTTATTAGCCTTATTAAATACAACTCGAGCTACAACTTTTCTCTAGATAACAAGTTGCTCGCGAATTCATCGATAAAATTTGGAGCTCTCGTTATATTACTTATGATAATTTCATTAAATAAGTTATTTACAGTGTAAATCCTAGTTGTTCTATATAAATTCAACGTTCAAGGAACATTTTAAAAATGATAAATTGCAGAATATGTTGATTATACGAGTAATAAAGCCACATTTCATGCATTCTACCTCAAACAATAAAAAACTAGAAAACTGTGGTTTTCATCTTCATGAATCAGTGCAAACATCACTCTTGAGAAAGTGGAAAGCGATCTCAAGTGTATCTGTCTAAAATATGAAGATGTATTTAATGCAAAACTGTGCAGTGTATTACAAAGAGATACCGCTATTCTTTATTAAACATATCCATGGTGGCAGTGTAGAACTTCCAAAATAATTTTTCTAATGATTACTGGTGTCGACAAAAGATGCTGTCCAATCACGTCTGTAGACTGCGACAAGCCATTTTCTACAGAAAACGTATTTTTGATAATAAGCATCATACACTTACTCCTAAACATCTGGGAAAACACTGAAATGGTAAACTTCAAATTAAATTTCAGTATCAAAGAAGACATTGTGTTTCAATGTGCATATTCGCACATATATGTGAATTTTAACTGAATATAATTGTAATATATTTTAACATATTTCGATGTCTACAATAAGCTCTATTCCTATTGGATCCCCTCCAGCTCCTCTGGATTCGTTCCGATGATGTCATCGGCATTTGGGATGCTTGCCAGGAATCCTCCGATTTATCGACAGGTGTGTCGTTCAAGTGACCTTTAACAGGATCCACTAGGAAAAAGTCAAACTGTGTCAGGTCTGGGGTTATCTAGATCAACTACTAGAGATCCCTGGTAGTGAACCTAGGATTTTTTGAACGAAGGTTTGATCAGGACATCCGCCAACATGGATTAAATCGGTACTGCTAAGCCCCTTCACGGTGAATCCGAAAGAGTTGAGAAGGGTAATAGTCAAGTAGTCACATAGGCGATAACACATAAAAACTTTGAAAGATATAGTTAACTACGACTTTATTTTTATTTTTATTACTCCAAACATAAAATTTCGACTAAAAAGCAATTTTCCCGTAATGAACCACACTAAGCTTCATCCTGCAAGAACTGGTACATCAACTGCGCGAAGAAAAATATATAATTACTGTGATGAATGAATACTTAACTAGTAGAATCGGAAAAAAAAAGCCCTGGCTAGATCAATATATCAACAAAGAACGCAATGATAGTAGCAATACGCTTCTAGCAACATTTAATACATTTATAAACAAGTAATAAACGAAAACTCTTGTTTGAATGTCGATATTTGCGACATTATATGTGCAGATGTAAAATTATTACCATTCCCAAAATTCTTGAAAAATATGCATGAGACACAAACAAGTAATAATTATAGTTAAGAGGAGTGAATGTGAAAGTTCAGTCATTTTATGTCAAAATATGCTATCTGAGCTTTTTGTATGGAAAATACTAGATCCATTAACATAAATAAATGCAAAGTTATGAAGTTCTATGACTTTTGCAAGTTGTCTTACATTCGTCATATTGAAAAGCTATGCGTATTTATATACCCTTTGGTATGGATATTTAAGCAATTTTTTCAAACTTTTAACTTTTACATCACACTTGCACATTTAAAACTTAATGCAATTCCTCAAAACACGTGCTAGAAAGCTATCAATTTTACTGCAGCTTTCCAAAACTTTTCTTAATGAAGCTAGGCATCGAATTTGTTTATTTGAGTATAATTTTAATCAAAAATAAAATGTGCACAGAAGTCATAGAAAGTTTATTTAAAGTGCACTTTCCAGATGCAGAGGCCGTGAAAAAATCTGTTCGTCAATGACTTCGGAAGCAAGAGTGTATTTTACCATACAGGAATGCATGCTCTTGTTGAAAGGTGGACTAAAACTGTGGAAGAGGATGGAGATTACATTGACAAGTGACAATTTAATCCCCAATGTGCATGTGTTTAATTTTCTTGCAAATTAAAAGAGAATAAAAATAGAAGGCATTACTTATTGACTGACCCTCGTGCTTTGCCCACATGTTTATTGTGATTAGATAAACCGGTCCACAAAATCACTTTGTTATATCTGAGAAATAGCAATGGACAGAGTAAGTTGGCAGAATGTCACATATCAGTTTGAGTAGCATAAATAAAATTTCAAAAGTCATATTTTGTTCTACTTTGAAACAGTTTATTTTGAGAGTGTCGGTCTTTATTCTTTTTACTTTCCCTACACGTACTTTGTACATAGTGTATAGAGAAGGTATTGCACTCCACTCAAAAATTCGATACCGAGATTTCACCGGAAATATACGTTTTAGGGTCACCTATATCCAAAAAAGCAAAAACAACATTTTCACAAAAAGGTCCGTGTGTGTGTGTGTGTGTGTGTGTGTGTGTGTGTCCGTGTGCCTTTGAACATGATAACTCAAAAACGAAAAGTTGGTAAAATACCAAACTTAGTATTTAGGTTTAATATCCTCCAGGCATGCGACACGAAGATTTTGAGAAAAATCCCTCCACCCGAAACTACCCTTTACATGGAAAAATTTTCGAAAATTTTGATTTTTTTAAAAATGGCACTAACGATTTATTAAAATGTCGCATATTAAATATATTTACCTGAAAAATAAAATGTATATCTTGAATTTTTGGGAATAACCTCTAAAGACTACTTTACTCTGGATGAATTTCGGAATTTTGCATAACTGCTAAACCATGAGAGACGGACAAAAACTTACAACACAAAAATATAGAGCACGTTAAGATACACAATTTATTTTATATACAGTTTTTTAGTGGAGTTGGTCGTTTTTTAGATATTCCTTGTTTTTGGTTTCAGCTGTGAAAAACTTATACTTTTTTCATACAGGAATTTGTCAACTCCTGTGCATACAAACAAAGGAACTTCAGTCACATAACAACCAGCTTTAGACTATCACTTTAATCTATGGTACTCCCTTATTTCGCTTCTACTTACAAGGAAGCAAGTAAATACACCATTTCTGCTAATTTTTTCTCGATTAGTATGAAGTAATTACAATCATAAGTTTCTTAATATTTTCTTACAGAGCTGTAGACAAAGTTATGTGAATGGAACACATAAGATTTTTATTCAACATACACCTCACTTGTCGACCCAACATTTTCAAACCGTGTTATGGTGGTTGCGCTCATTTAACTCGTAATATTGTTACACCTATTCAATTCGTGGAAAGCAATTCGCGCGTAATTCACTATTTTAATTATTCGAATCGCAGTAGCCAGGAATTGATTTATTCTGACTGGTGTTCTACGACAAGGCCTGATGCGAAAGCGACTGTTCGGCTTAAATGGCTTTCCAACAGCTCTACCTGACAAACTAACAGCAAGCAAGTACATTGCACACTATGCAAACTGCATGACGTACAACTCCGAAGTTGCTTTGACGGCGTTGAACACGACATATTGTGCAAGAGTCGCCGTGTTTGTCCATTTCCATCCCAGTTCACACTCAAAGCAAATGAATGGCCCTTTATGCAAGGTAAACACTAGCTGGCAGCCCTTCGTCTTGTGATACGTGACTTCATAAACCAAGAGATACACATTTCCTTGTAGAAAGTCGCTTATCTTGTTTCCAGCAAATGTCGGCAAAGTGAAACTTTCCGTATACATAGTTGGCGCACTAGTTCCCCACATTGATAACAGTTGTACTCCGGTAACTTATTCTCAACTATCTTTTCTCTGTGAACATTGCTTTACGTTTCCCCCCAATATTTTAAGTACTTTAAAACAGAAACCAATAACAATGAATATCTCATATCGTGGTCAACGCCACAACAAATATCTGATGTGTTCCATTCACATGCCTTTCTCTACATCTCTGTAACAAATTATTGTTAAAAAACCTATTCTTCTATCATGCTAATTCAGATAAACATTAGCAGAAATAGTCTTATTACTTGCTTCCTTGTAAGCAGAAGCGAAATAAGGGAATACCATAGGCTAAAGTGATAAGTCAAAAGCTGGTTGCTATGTGACTGAAGTTCCTTTGTTTGTATGGACAGCGGTTGACAAATTCCTGTATGAGAAAAGTATGTTTTTCAAAGCTGAAACCAAAAATAAGGAATATCTCAAAAACGATCAACTCCACGAAAAAAATGTATGACATAAATAGCGTGTTTTAACGTTCTCTACATATTTTGTGTGGTAAATTTTTGTCCATCTCTTACGGTTTAGCAGTTAGGCAAAATTTCGTAAAATTCATCCAGAAAAAGTAGTCTTCAGAGGCTATTCCCAGAAAATTCAAGATATTTATTTTGTTTGTCAGGTAAATATCTTTAATATACCATATTTTAATCAAAATCGTTAGAGCCATTTTTGGAAAATCAAAATTTTCGAAAAAAGTTCCATGTAAGGGGGTAGTTTGAGGTGGGGGGATTTTTCTCAAAATCTTCGTATCGCGTTCGTGGAAGATACTAAACTTAAATTTCCAAGTTTGGTATTTTACCGACTTTTCGTTTTTGAGTTATCGTGTTCACAGACACATGGACACACACGGACCTTTTTCTGAAAATACTTTTTTAGGATACAGGGGATCCTAAAACGTATATTTCCGGTGAAATCTCGGTATCGGATTTTAGGGTGAAGTGCAATACCTCTATATACTATGTACATAGTACATGTCGAGAAAGTCAAAATGTAACATAGATTATGTATTTTAACGAGATCTACATTTTCGTTTAGTAAGTTTTTGTCTTTCTTACGGTTTACCAGTTTTGCAAAATTAAGCAAAATTCATCCAGAATAAAAGTCTTCAGAAGCTATCCCTAGACAATTTAAGATATAATTTTTATTTGTAATGCAAGTACCTTTAATAAACGGTACTTTAATTAAAATCATTAGAATCATTTTTGAGAAAATCATTTTTTTCATGTATACAGAAATTTAGGGTGGGAGGACGTTTCTAAAAATCTTCGTGTCGCATCTTTGGAAGATACTAAACTTAAATATTAAGCTTGGTATTCTACTGACGGCTGGTTTTTGAGTAACCGTGTTCATACTCACACATACACACAGACTATTTTCTAAACAGTTTTCTTTTTGATACAGGGATCCTAAAACGGTATTTCTTATGATATTTGATATCGAATTTCTGGAGCTAATGTAATAAAAACAAAATTATTTTAAATAAAGATGTATTTTAAAGACATCTACTTTTTTGTTTTTTGTAGAAGTTTTCGTTTATCACTTTATGTCGGTCTGAACAAGTAGCTCTTATATGCTTTTGGTTACTTGCACAACTATACTACAGAACCTGGAAAATATGTAATCTTACAGCTTCCAAAATCTATTCCAAACTCATTTTCAGTCCTATTACCTTGACTTTTTAAAATCCGTTCTTAGTCCTATTTTCAACCCTTATATTATACAGAATGAGTCATAATAACACCAAATAATTTTAAAGTTGAGATTCAAGGGTTAAATTGAGTATTTTCTTATCGGGAATGTACGTCCATAAATATCTGGTTATTGAGCTAGAGGGCGTTAAAGATTTTAAAACACCGCGATATGTTAGATAAAATTCCGCCGTAAAGGTCGCTACATATTTTTGCTACAAAGCATTATGAGAGTTATGAAATTACAGCAGTTGATATTTTAGCCTTAAACAATACAACAATACGAAAGTCTCTTGTAAATATTAATAATATGAAATTAAATTCATGTACTCAGAAATACACCAAAATCTAAATGTACAATTTAAGAATAAATTGATTGAAAGTCATCAAAGTTCTAAACTTCTTGGAATATATATGGGTACTTTATTAATGTGGAATGATTTTATTGCCAAGAAACTATGTTCTGCAAATTTTCCCATATTGCAAGCTAGAGATATGCTTGACATAAAAACACTGATCTCCATATACTGCTCTCTTGGTTTTACCCAGCATAACGCATATAGGACATTTATTGCATAGAAAAGAATTCTACGAACCACCTTTAAGTTAAAGAGCATGGACTCCTCTAAACCTTATTTTATGCAATATAAAATTTTAACGTTTCCTTCCATTTATTTTTTAAGAGCTTACTCTTTTTGAAATTATTTTACAAACTTCAGATTTTCATAATTACAATACACGAAATGCACATTTGTTATCCATTGAAAATCATAACTCACAAAATATGAATTATCACCTGCATGTTATGCTGTTGTGCTTTTTAATAAATTACCGTTGCATATACAAAAATTGACTTACAACAGGTTTAAACAAATACTTTTCTTTTAAGTTGAACGTCCTTTAATCTAGTTGGTTGAACTTGGTGAAATAATGCTCAAATAATCTCGGGTTTCATGGAGCTTAAAGTTACTCGACATTCGTCTTCTCAGGATAAGGAAAAACCCCCCAAAAACCTTATACAAGCAACTTACCCTAAGCGAGATTCGAACTCGCGGCCTGTTGAATGTGAGGCAGACACACTACCACTACATTACACAGACGGACCATTAATGTTATTGTTAATAACAAATGCAAATACTACCATTGTTGGGCTAATTTTCCCCACCTTTATACAAGTTACTTCAAAAAAGTTAAAACAGTGTTAAATAATGCAAATACATATGCGCTTTTAAAGGATCTCAAACATAGATAAATAAGAAGAAAACAAGAATGAACAATGGCGTAAATGTTTATAAAAGATGTTCAAAATGCCAACCTTGAACTTTGAGCATAGTTTATAGTGTCGTAGTAATGATTGCCGAATTCTTTAAATCCTACCTGGCATATCACGAATAGCGTCAAATGCTATAACAATCGTGGGTATTAACACCTGTAAACTATTAACTGGGGTCTCGTAAACAACAGTCTGAACATGTCCCCAAAGGAAATAATCCAAAAAGTTAGATCTGGTGAACGTGCTGGCCATGATATTTGTGCTCCACCACCTATCCAGCGATTAGGATACATAAGTTACCTTCAGAAAATCCCTTACATCACCGTAATATACGCAGGTGCCTCATCACCTTGCAACCACATTAACTGACGTATTCCTAAAGGGACTTCTTCCAAAAGTTTTAGCAAAGTATGTTGTAAAAACGTAGGTAAATGTGACGCGTCAAACGTTGAGGTAGTAAATAGGGTTCTAGGAATGTGTCATTCACAATGGCAGCTCAAATGTTCACTACAAACTACTGGTGATAACTTGTAACGCGATGTTTGTTCCTTTGGGGATCCAGATCTCGTAGTATATAATTCGGCCTTTAGGTGCGCTCATGTAACTGCATGCGAACGAAAAAAGCATTCTCTCTATTACGTTAGGTTTAGGTCAGTGTGTAAATTAATTTATTATTCTTTTTTGTAGTTAATTTTTAGGCATTTCCAATGGTTTCGCCAAAGCATACGAGCAACACATGCTTAATAGAACAGAAGACTCGCGGATTTCGTGAAAAAAAAATAGGTTGGCAGTATAGTTGTGCGTTCGTAAAAATTACAAAATGGAGTAAGTTGTTTACATTCTGCAACGAGTTCTGTATATAAGCAAATACTTAATTAAGGCGAGTGAGTGGGACACAGCAACTTAAAGTGATCACATTTATTACAAGACACACGTGAATTTTTATTTCAATCTGGACGTCCTACGGAACCTTTACCTGTAACTCTAACTCTGGGGTTTTCCTCTGCCTAAATGTGTCTGTCATGTGTGTTACGCAAGTGCTCTCGTGTAAAAGTCTCCTAGTCCGTCTACAATATGGCTGTAGAAAATCTTGGTTGATCAATGCGTTTATGAAGAAACCACTGGATAAACTGTAGCCGAGGTTGAAAGTCATCTGGCATGGCTTGAACTCGGGTGAAATGATATGGATGTAACTGCTGTTCGCGCAGGATTCTTGTACCTGAAGACTGGCATGTATGCATGGCATGCGCTAGTGCACTTGTGCTTGTGAACGGAGAATAATGGGCCTGGTCAAGAATCTCCCCTTCTAGAGCCACTGTTCTTACATTTCTTTGGACTCCCGAGCGATGCGCTTGCTTTTGGGAAGTTCCTGTTTCTCGCAGCTGTTGCTGTGTGGCAGTAAAGGTATTGTGATGAGGCCAATGTCACTTGGGTAAAGATCTCGTGCCCTTCTCGCATTTCCTCAAGCAACACCATAAACATAATGTATGTTTGTTAGTAGAGCTTGTTTACAATAGCCGTAAAATAAATATAATTCTAATTAGCATTCTAGTATATGCTGATACTTAAGATCTTATGACGAGAATTACAAAGAGCAGTATAATATGCGACAGAATTCCTTACCATTTAAGTAACAAAATGCAGATTTTAGTGTAATGGTGGTAAAAACAGAATACAAGCGAAATTCCAAAGCGAATAAAAAAAAAAAAAAAAAAAAAAAAAAAAAAAAAAAAAAAAACATAAGCGATATTCCAAAGCCAAAAGGAGAACAGGGATCGATGTGGCAGAATTTCATCTAACTCGACGCGGCGTTTGAAAAAATTCTGTCCTCTATCGCGATAATAAGATCTTTACGGACATATATTCCCTATCAGAAAATACTCAATTACAGCCCCTCTTTGTCTACGACATGCATGATCAAGGTAAACATTAGTAGAACTTTTCTTATCACTTGCTTCCTTGTATGTAGAAGGGACATGTGGAAATACACTATGCTAAATCGATAAATCCTTTAAAAGCAGGATCTCTGTGAAACAATTGAAGTTCTGTTCGCCGTCCATGGCCTGCAACAAAACAAGAGAGATGAAACGAAACGTCACTTCTGGTTCGAGAAAAGTTAAAGTAGTTTAAAATGGAAACCAATAACAAGGATTATCTCAGAAAGTCAGTTCTACATAAAAACATTAATGGTATGAATTATGTGTTTTAATGAGATCTACATTTTTTGTCAATTATATTTATGTCTATCTCTAACAGTTTAAACGTTATGCAAAATTCATCTAGAATAAAGAGGTCATCAGAGGCTATTCCCAGAAAATTCAAAATATATTTTTTATTTGTGATATAAATATCTTTAATACACGATATTTTAATCAAAATCATTAGAGCCATGTTTGAGAGAAACAAAATTTTCGAAAAATGTTCCATGTAAAGGGTAGTTTGGGGTAGGAGGGATTTCCTTAAAAATCTTCGAGTCGCATCCCTGGAAGATACTGAACCTAAATACCAAGTTTGGTATTAAACCGCATTTTCGTTTTGGAGCTATGCTTCTCAGACAACACACAGTCAGACAGAAATCAGGTATGTAGTATCACTGATGTAATGAAATATGTGAATGAATTAAGGTATTTAAAAAAGCAACATTCACGGACCTTTTTCTAAAAATCTATGTGTTCCATTCACATAGCTTTCTCTACATCTGTGTAACAACTTATTGTTAATAAGCTTATGCTTCTATTTACTTTAAGCTAATCGAGAAAATCATTAGCAGAAACGGTCTTATTACTTAGTTTCGTTAAGTAGGAGGGAAATAAGGGAACTCACTAGGCCTAACCGATAATCAAATGTTTTAATATGTGGTTGGTATGGGATTGAAATCATGTTCTTTGCGTGGCCACAAGTTGGCAAGTCTCGTATGAGAAACGTTTGAAGTATTTTAAAATTGAAACGAATAACAAGGAATATCTCGAAAACGGTCAATTCTACGAAAACATTGTGTACGATATAAATTCTATGTTTTAAGGAGACCTACGTTTTTTGTTAAGTAAGTATTTGTCTGTCTCTTACGGTTTACCAGTTATGCAAAATTCAGAAAAGCTCATCCAGAATAAAGCGGACTTCAGAGGTTATTCCCAGAAAATTCAAGATATATACATTTTATTTATCATGTAAATATATCTAATATACGTCATTTTAATCAACATTGTTAGAGCCATTTTTGAGAAAACCAAAATTTTCGATTTTTTTTCCATATAAAATGTAAATCTCGTGTTATTTATGGACGCTCTATAACTGCTGTGGTTCTCAGCGTCCCATTCTAAATTGGGCGTTAAAGACTGCTTAATTTTGCTCAGAGGTCTCTCAATCAGGTTTGAGGTTCTTTTACGTGCCGTAAATCTACGACACGGGACCAACGGCTTTAGTTCCCTTCCGAAGGAAGCCATGCTAAGGTTTTTACGCCCGAAAAAATCCATCGTCCTCCGCCGGGTTTGAACCCGCGACCTTGGGTATATGAAGTCAGCATGGTTACCATTACACCACGGAGGGCGACATTTTTTTTTCCATGTAAAGGGTAGTTGGGTTGGGGGATGATCCTTGGAAGATAGTGAACTTAAGTATCACATTTGGTATTTAATGGCCTTTTCGTTTTTGAGCTATGCTGCCCACACACTCACACACACACACGGACATTTTTCTAAAAATGATTTTTTGATTCAGGGTGTCCCAAAACATGTATTTTCTGTGAAATCTCGGTATCAATTTCTGGGTGCAATACAATAACTTCTCTACATACTGTGTAGGTACAGTATACATGTATAGAAATTAAAAAAAAAAGTGATTCAGTGACCCCCAAAACATATATTTCCAGTAAAATCTAGACATCAAATTTTTAGGTGGAGTACAATACCTTCTCTATCCACTATGTACATTGTATATACGTGCTAGAGAAAGTATTTTTTTTTTACTCAGGAGACATTTAAACATATATTTCCTGTGAATCTCGACATCGACTTTTTGAGTGCAATACAATTATTTCTCTTACATGTAGGTACATACATGGTACGTGTAAAGAAAGTAAACGTGTGAACTTAGGAAATATGTGATTTCTATGAGCGCAGTAAGTACTAACTGTACCTTATACTGCCCCATATTTTACTATTCCGTAAAGGTATATTTAAGATCTTAGACAATAATTAAAAAAAAAAAAAATCCGTCAGACTGTTTCTTTAAAAAATGGATTTTAGCACACCTGTTACTTATCACTTTAGAACAGCACAACTGGAAACTCGCAGCAGGAGTAACTTTTGCTGCTTTCTCTATAACATTTTTAACTACAAGCAAATGAATATTTCAGAATGGGTATGCTGGACCCTGACTTTTAATTATTAAAACTTAACTCCATTCTCTTTTCTTCTTTTACGCAAAATTTCCTTGAGAGTGATGATAGGTATTGAAAAGCAGTAAACTACAAATTCATGATCTTAAATAATGGACATGGATACATTTCTTTTTAGCTTTATTTGTTTTAAATTATAGTTTTCATTAGATCTTACATCAATACACCACTTGCATAGTATTAATGCATCTTTTGGGTTACTAAGTCCAGGTGTGGCAGTTTTAGCTTGAGAAAATAAAATGAGCATATCAAATAAAATTACGAAAAATATTGCATTCCTTTGGATTTGGAAATCCACTGATATACTAAAACAGAGTAAACAAATGTAAAAATAATATAAAATTTTATGTGTTCTTAGTCGTTATTTTGAAGGTGTGTTATGGGGCTTAACCTGAGGTTCCGGCACGTCATGCCTGAAATCCTGACGATGTTTCGGAGTTAGATTGAAGCAAGATTTTCCATGTGGACACAATGGACGGTAATCATCTTCTTGGAACATGTTTTCCTCCGGATATCTGGGTTTATCCAATTTTGGTTCACCGCTGTTTATAGGAGTTGATAAAATACCCCTTGACCAATACTCCTGGAGAGACGTAAGATTGCTAGATGGGCCAAAAACAAATTGAGCAGAAGATTTTGGTTCATTTGCCTCATTTTGGTGAGCTTTATCCTCGATTTCTTCTGTGGTATTTGCTATCTGCTTGTCACTTGGCACTCCTATTTCAGGAAATACAATGTCTGCTTCTTCACCATCATAACCTCCCTGATCTTGATTGATGTCACTGACGTCATTCTTCTCTTCAACTTTACCGGGTTTCTCTTCAGTACTTTGCTCTTTCTGTCCAACATCCTCCTGCTCCTCCTGCTGTTTCTCCTCCTCCTGCTGTTTCTCCTCCTCCTCCACCTCCTCCTCCACCTCCATGTCATTCTCACTTACACTAGAGTAAGACCCTGGCTTTTTGGTGTCTACCAACTCCCTGCACCGACCTATTCTCATTTTCTCTCGTGTTTCGGGGATATGTTCAATATATTGTTCCTGCACACTGCTCTCATTTTCATCCTGTATGTAGGCATCACTGTCCTCTATTTCATCGGTGTTCTGCTGTTCCTTCTCAATTTCTTCTTGGTTATCCCCACCATCATTATCATCTGTGCTGGTGGTGGGCTGTTGTAACATGGTTTCTGGTAATTTCATTCTCTTTGGCGCTTCAGGAATAATATCGTCCTGATTGTACTGCTGCTCTAATGTATTTCCACATTCCAATATATCACTGATCTTCCGCTTGCTCTCTGCACCTCTTACTGGATCAGAAATGTTAACAAGAAAGCAAAATCTCTGGGGTAGAAACGAGAAACGATCACCATCACTTATAGCAACTGGGGTCCCTCTATGAAGCAAGTATCTCTTCGGCTGTCCAAATGGAATGTAATACATTCTCTCCCTCGGCGTTAAAAACACTTCCCCGTCGTTTGAAACTGTTATCAGGCCATGTCTACGTGAAATTCTTTGGTCCCTGCAGTTCATTATCAAAGCTCTTCCAATGATTGCTTCTCCAATAATAGCGGAAACTGATTTTTGTTCCCCATCTTGCCTGGTTATGGTTATATATTTCTTCATTTTATGAGGGTTTACTTAAATGCGTTTTATATGTAGCCAATTCTTACCCGTAATTAAAAATTATGAACTCGTAACAATCTAAAATATTTCCGTTCCATAATGTCGATAGTTTCCTGTTTCCACAGCCATCTGCGATATCCGATTAGAAAAATGTGTCAAGCCAAGTGATTATATAACCATGAAGGAACGTGCAAAGAGTTGCTCAAGGATTATAAACTACGCAAGGCATGGACATACCATTGACAAGATTTTTGGTTTATGTTTAATATGTTTTTTATTTCAACAGGATTATTACAAAACCAATCCTGCTAACAGTTATCGTTTAGCTTAAGAGTAAAAACGAAATTTGTTGAAAATAAAACTGATCTTTCATGTTGCATGTTAGTAATACAATTGCATCAGTTACTTAAATAGGCAAGTTATATATCAGCTATAAATTGCAGGCCTGAAAAAGCTGAAATTTCAGAAATAAAATAATGAATATGATTTTCGTGTAACTCTTAAATTGTACGTGCTTCTAGAAAAAATATGCTTTTATAACGAATATTTTATTTACTTTCAAGTTCATATCAAATGATTACATTACAAAATAAACAAAAAAATCTGATGTGTACCATTCACATGACTTTCTCCATATACCTGCAAAAATAATTCTGAAAGAGCTTATACTTCTATTTACTTTATGCTAATCAGAAAAAAATTAGCAGAAATAGTCTTATTACTCGCTTCCTTGTAAGTAGAAGCGAAATAAGGGACAACCGTAGGTTAAATTGATAGCCAAAAGCTGCTTGCTATGTCAATGAAGTTCCTTTGTTTATATGGATAGGAGTTGACAAGTTCCTGTATGAGAAAAGTATAAGGTTTTCATAGCAGAAACCAAAAATAAGTGATGTAACAAAAACGACGAACTCCACGAAAAAATGTATACAACATAAATTGTGTGTTTACAGTGCTCTACATTTTTTGTGTAGTAAGTTTTTGTCCATCTCTTACGGTTTAGCAGTCATTCAAAATTTAGTAAAATTCATCCAGAATAAACTACTCTTCAGAGGCTATTCCCAAAAAATTCAAGATATACATTTCATTTGTCAGTTAAATATGTTTAATATCCGAAATTTTAATCAAACTCGTTAGAGCCATTTTTGAGAAAATCAAAATTTTCGAAAAAAGTTCCATGTAAAGGGTAGTTGAGGGTGGGGGGATTTTTCTCAAAATCTTCGTGTCGCATCCCTGGAAGATACTAAACTTAAATACCAAGTTTGGTATTTTACTGGCTTTTCGTTTTTGAGTTATCGTGTTCACAGACACACATACACACACGGAGCTTTTTGTGAAAATGCTTTTTTTGGATATTGGGGACCCTAAAACATATATTTCCGGTGAAATCTCGGTATCGAATTTTTGGTGGAGTGCAATACTTTCTCTATACACTATGTATATAGTGCGTATGGAGAAAGTAAAAATACTGAGATTGAAAATGGTTATAGATATCAGATATCGATGCTTCTTGAATTAATTAGAATTTTTCCTCTCACTTAACATTCTTAGACAATAAGGAGATAAATCTCAAGAACACAGATCATACATTAACACTGGGCAGATTGCTTAAAACGTTAAAATGTATTGTATTTCCTTAAAAACTGTAAACCCAAAGCATGCCTTCTTTCCTTTATTCGAATTTTAGACTTCTTTCATTTAGAATGAAAATATTGAACAGCTAAACCTACTGCTTGGTCTAGCGTTAGCAAAGAAACCTTTCATAGCTCCCTCATATTCTGCTCTTGTCTTGCGGAATATGCTTGGCGTTGCTGGTATTCGGACTTCAGAAGGGTCAGAGAAATTCCAGGAACTTCGATATACAGGCGACGTCTTCATACCAACCCCAAGGGATGAAACGATCCTAACCCAAGATCGTCTTTCACCATGCGTTCCTTTATCATGAAGAAGGATCCATTACTCCCGTGCCGTTCATCTTATTTACTAATAGATCGTATTTATAAAAATGTGATGCGTTCACATGGCTTCTCAATCATTCTTCTACGAACACATCTTACAAAAGAGTATTTCTTGTTGTCTGTGAACACGATAATTCAAAAACGAAACTTGGTATAATACCAAACTTGGCATATAAGTTTAATATCTTTCCAGGAAGTGACACTACGATTTTGAGAAAAATCACCCCACCCCAAAAAACCGTATACATGAGAAACCAATCTCTAATTTGCTACCGTGAACAACTGAGAATGGAAGATAATTCGACGTGGACATCGAAGTTTAAGAAACGTTCGGAGACCTTTGGGATGGGATACAATTGGGGCAGGGAAACATATGGAGTGTTTGGAGAAAGATTGAGAATCACCTCTGTGATTTGACAGACAGCACATGATTCGCAATGCACGGAGAAGGTTTCGTTGGAAGTACAGTCTTAGCTAATGTCGGAGTGGGATTTGGAGCAATACATCAAAACAGTTATTAAACGTGTTATACAGGGGCTCGCGAGGATTAGACTAGGAGCTTTGCGGATGATAAAAATTATTGACGAGAATGGTATGAGAATTTGCACCATTTGCGAGATGTACGGGTACGGAGGAATGGAATAAAAAGCATTTACCGCGATCCTTTACCACCGCGAATGGAGATTTAGCATGTGGGGCGCTACTGACAGGTATGGAAGACACGGAGGAGATGGGCAAATTTTTGCTTAAGGGAGACAGCTGAGATCTCAGAAGGCTGATAGTAGGGAAGAGGGGCACGGCGATAAGAAGAGCTAAAAAGTGATTATAATGGTTTATATATTGTATGTCATGATTTTAGTTCATTGTGTGTATATGTCTCTCTTAAGTGTATTTGTATACTATAATAGAGTATGTTAATGTATCGGAAACCGGTTTATTGTATGCTGTAAATTTAAGATGCTGTATTTGATTATGTGTGTCTTTTTAGTTTCGTATTCACCCTTTTCATTTTTGTTTATTGCAAAAGCACGTACGTCTGTGGACCGGTGTGATTGGAGATCAGTGTATGTATACTGGTGTTTAAAAAATACCATTCATACAGAACAGTTGCACGGATGTAAACGCCTTCAACGAGGGACGCCACTATGTGGCAGACATGTGTCGGCCAGGTTGTCTTGGTGTCAGTGAAGAAGTTTATGCTTTTGCCGTGTTACTGGACAGTGATCGACACCGTACGATTCATAAGCTGAGCTTCACATTCTGAAGGAATGCCTGGGCACGAGACAAATTACATCGCGATGGGTTCTGCACGATTTGTCAGAAAGGTAGAACTTATTACGATACGACGTTGCGCATACCAATAGAACGAGTAGTGGTATTAGGGTCACCATGAAGGTTGAAAGTTCATCAGAGCTCCAGCAATGTAAATGTTCTGGTACTTCTCATCTTCTCATGTACGGCTGTGATGGTGTTGTCCTGCGTTCCTCCACGCAGACCCTCAATGCGCAATGTTACTGTTCATTTTTGGAACCTACAGGTTGTGTAGAATTTGTTTGAAATGTCAGTATCTAAAACGTCTTAGATGAGAGATGCATGCGAGCCGCACCATCAAAGCATTAAAAAAAAAAAAAAAAAAATTGTAGTGTTTATGTTTATGCAAAGCTTTAGGAAGAAATACCAGGGTTATCCAGAAAGTGGCAGACGATTTGGCATAATTAAACAATAACTATAGACATCAATGCAAACTGTATTTACAAAGTTACTCTATTTCTCAACGTAATCTCCATTCTGTCAAGATATGCATTGTTACATGGTACCAGATTTTCAATGCTGACTTAATCGTTTTTTTATTGATCAAAATATTCAGTCAATCGAATTTTATAGGCAAATAACGCAAGTGTATGGTGGTAATGCAATGAACGAGTCTTCAGTGAGGAAATGGCGCATAATTTACGAGCAATCAAGGGAGAACCGGAGTGGAAATTCATCAATCGTTATGAAGGAGTTGAAAGCAAATGCGGATAAAAGAATTCAGAAAAACCGGTGTTTCACTTTGGACACCGTACATGACTTTTTGGATGGAAAAGATTTCCCGGCCATGAAGACCTTTGAGTGACAGTTACATCTTGGCTCATTTCTTTAGGGGTAGAAGAGTATAACATCTGCATTGAAAAACTGGTACCACGTGACAATAAATATCTTGATAGCAATGAAGATTACGTTGAGAAATAGAGTAAAGTACTGTAACTTTGTAAATAAAGTTTTCAGTTGATTGCGTAATTGTTTAGTTATTCCAAATTATCTGTTACTTTCTGGATGACCCTCTTAAGAAATTCTTCGGTATCCGGTATGACCAGGAATTGCCGTATTAGGTTTTCAGGTTCGCATTATATGGGGCAAAGCTGTAAAATAAATAAATAAACGTTAAAAAAGTAACAATTTCACGGTATAGACGTAAAACTATGACTAGTTAGAAGGCGCGAATCCCATTATATTCTCCCAATTTACACGTAAGTTAGCCTTCACATGGATGTACACATTAACAGTGGGCGATGGGTTTCGCGCATTTTCATGTTTAGTATTTTATGATAGCAGATTTAGATTGTTACACATAAAATAAATAACTAACAATTTGTTTCCGAAATGTCTAAGTCCCAGAAATGCAGCAATACTATAACATGCACAAGAACATGCTTCATACATTATTATCATAATTATTATAATATTTGTAAAAAAATGTAAATGAGGTGTCATTTATGGACGTTCTTTAACTACTGTGGTTCTCAGCGTCCCATTCGAATTTAGGAAAGTCCACTTAATTTTGCTTACAGGCCTCTCTATTAGGCTTGAGGTTCTTTTGCATGCCGCAAATTTACGACTTGGGACCAACGGTTTTACTTACCTTCCAAAGGAAGCCATGCTAAGGCTCTTTACACCCGTAAAAATCCATCGTCCTCCGCCGGGTTTGAACCCGCAACCTTGGGTATTGAAACTAGCATGGTAACCATTACACCACGGAAGGCGACATAATATTTGCTAATTATAATATTAGTATTATTTATTACTTTATTTATAAATTTTATTTTGTTTTATTTCGTTTTCATTGAATCTATGGGATTATTGCTCAGGGCATCATGGGAAATCAGGAATTTATATATCCTGTTAATCAATGAAATACATTCTTGCAATGCTTAGATGTACAGAAGCATTTGGAGAGTAAGAGTTTGAACAGTTGCCCAACTGCTGGCAACTTTCTTCTGTGTATTTAACGGTGAATCATACAAGCTATTTTTGTTTTACCACTTCGTTGTTTTAACGCAGAAATGATTTTCCCAAAATCCGATATACAAGCATTTCAGCATTCTTTAGTTAAAGCACATATATCATAAGACTCAGGAGGGCTCTTTACTTCGAGAAATGCTGGTCCCTATCAAGTATGAACTCTCAGAAAATAAATAATTGATCGCGTGGCGGCTTAGCTCTACCACAGCATCTCTTTCTTCACTCCTTTCCAAAGTTAGAGGAAAACATTTGATGTTTTTGTTCTTCAGAGAGGGAGAATGTGTGGGAAGAGTGTAATTCACTTAATGGCATGTTCGATCAAAAACAAGGAAGTTAGACACGTGTTTTGACTTCCGGAATCTATCTAGCCCCTAAGGGAGTCCTCCTTAGCTTTATAGCCCTAGTTTATATGAACCAAGCACCTACAGCACAAACAGGTATTTGCTTTTCTTAGATTAAACGATTACAGCAAAGCCCTCTTTTACTTTCTGCAACACATAATGCACCTACAGTAAGTATTTCAATAAGAAATTCAAAGTCCACATATCAGCAGATATAAATATTCTGAAGCCCCTATATAAAAAAAATCTGATGTGTTCCATTCACATGTTTTTCTCTATATTTCTGTAACAAATTATTGTTATTTAGCTAATGCTCCTGTTTATTTCATGCTAAACTTTTAGCAGAAACGGTCTTATTACTAGTTTCTTATACGTAAAAGGGAAATAAGGGAATGCGGTTGACGTATGATAGAAATCCGTTTCTTTGCGTGGCCAAGCGTTGACTAGCTCCCGTATGAGAAAAGTTTTAAGTTTTTTAAAACTGACACCATTAACAAGTAATATCCGAAAACGGCCAACTTCACGAAAAAATGCATATGATATACATTTTGTGTTTTAACGAGATCTACTTTTTTTGTGAAGTAAGTTTGTGTCTGCCTCTTACGGTTTACCACTTATACAAAATTCAATAAAAATCATCCAGAACAAAGAGGTCTTCAGAGGCTATTCCCAGAAAATCCAAGATATACATTTCGTTTGTCATAAAGGTATCTTAAACATACGAATTTTAATCAAATTCGTTAAATCCATTTTTGAAATAATACAAATTTTCAAAAAATGTTCCATATAAAGAGTAGTTTGGGTTGGGGGATTTTCTTGAAAATCTTCCTTTCGCATCCTTGGAAGATACCAAACTTAAATACCAAGTTTGGTAGTTAACAATCTTTTCGTTTTTGAGATACGTTGCCCACTCACACACACATACACTTACACACAGACACACACGGACAGACACACATACACATACACACAGACACACACCGACAGACACACAGGGACATTTTTCTAAAAATGCTTATTTTTGGATTCAAAGGGTTTCAAAACATGTATTTACGGTGAACTCTCGGTATCGAAGTTTTGGGTGCAATACAATGCCTTTTCTACATACTATATACATATACTATATGCATTGTGTGTATAGAGAAAGTTAAAAAATATATATTTTTACTGTTTCTTTAATGGTATGTGAGGAAGTGAAAATGTAGATCTCTTTAAAACCCAGTATTTATTTCAAAGACTTTTTCTCCGGAATCCAACACTCATTAAGGTTTGAATTTTCAATACTTTTATCTTTATTTAAAGCACTGTATTTCTTCACTTATTTCTCGCGATGGAATGGGAAAAGTATGTAAATACCACTCCGTTTTTACTTTCTCTACACGTGCTATGTATCTGTGTATAGAGAAGGTATTTTATTCGACCCAAAAATTCCATACATAGATTTAGCCGGAAATACATGTTTTGGGTTCCCCCGAATCCAAAAAAAGCATTTTTGGAAAAAATTTTCAGTGCGTATGTGTGTGTATGTGTGTGTATGTGTGTGTGTGTGTGTGTGTGTGTGTGTGTGTCGTTGGACAGTATAGCTCAAAAATTAAAAGAGCGTTAAATATCAAACTTGGTATTTAAGTTTGGTATATTCCAAGGATGTGACACAAAGATTTTCAAGAAAATCCCCCACCCCAAACTATCCTTTACATGGAAAAAATTTCGAAAATTTTGATTTTCTCAAAAACGGCTCTAACGATTTTGATTAAAATCTCCTATATTTAAGATACTTACATGCCAAATAAAATGTATATCTTGAATTTTTTGGGAATAGCCTCTTAAGACTACTTTATTCTGGAGATTTTTATTGAATTTTGTATAACTGGTAAACCGCAAGAGATAGACAGAAACTTACTGTATAAAAATGTAGATCTCGTTAAAACACACAATTTATGTTATATATTTTTTTTTTCGTGGAGTTAATCGTTTTAGATATATTCTTTGTTATTGGTTTCAGCTTTAAAAACTTATACTTATCTCATACAGGACTTTGTCAATTCCTGTCCATACAAACAAAGGAACTTCAATCACATAGCAACCAGTTTTTGACTATCACCTTAACCTTATTTCGCTTCTACTTACAAGGAAGCAAGTGGTAATCTATTTCTGCTAATTTTTTTCTCGATTAGCATGAAGTAAATAGGAGCATAAGCTTTCAGCAATAATCTGTTGCAGAGATGAAGAGAAAGTTATGTGAATGGAACACATCAGATTTTTTTTTCTATCTACTTGTAGCTTCAACCAAGGGTGAAATCTCGGAAAGGTTAAGTCTACAAGAAAAAGTCTATAAGATAAATTGTGTGTTTAGATGCCATATATATTTTTTGTGTGATAACTTTTTGTCTCCGTTTTACGGTTTACCAATTATACAAAAATCATCCAGAATGAAGAGCTCTTCAGAGACTATTTCCTGAACATTCAAAATGTGTATTTCGTTTTTCATAAGAATATCGTAAATATATGGTATTTTAATCAAAATCGTTAAGAGCAATTTTTGAGAAAAACAAAATTTTCCAAAAATGTTTCATGTAAAGTGTAGTGGGGAGATTTTTCTGAAAATATTCGTGTCGCATCATATATTTATGGATATAAAAAAATATATATGCTAAAAATACTTTATTGGCGATTCATGGTATGTATTTCTGGTGTGAACATCGAATTCGAACTTTTGGGTGGAATACAATTCCTTCTCTGCCTTACAATGCCTTGCATTGTACACAAGTGCTAGCGGAAGTAATAAACAGTCAAAATAATTTAAAAGTTTATACTTTATTGCGAAACAGATCTTGCTTTAAGAGTACTTGTATTTGTTGATGGAATAAAACACGAACAACATTTCAGTATCTTAACGCACCACGTCTATCTGTAAATTCATTAAAAAAAACAAAGGTTGGTGAAATATATGTTGTGCTTCCAATGCTGTGTTACCTCAAAGTGACAACTTATATCAAAGTTTCATAAATGTATGATAACAATATTTCAACAAAAGATTTATTTACACTGCTCCATTACTAATGCAGAGTATTGGCAAACTAAGCTGGGCGTAGAACTGTATTCTGATTGGGTTACAACAACAACGTTGAACATCATTTGGCACAGAGCTGAACTGTCAATAATGATGGATAAGCGATTTCACTAAAGCTGTAGTCTCTGTAGTTTGGATGCATAAAATTTGAAGCCAGAGTAAACTCAATGAGAAAATCTGCAAATGAAATCTTCGTCAATATTGTCACTATAGGGCGCATGCATTAGTTCTTGTTCTGACTTAACAGATCATTTCATTTTTACTTTCTCTATACGCACTATGTACATAGTGTATAGAGAAGGTATTGCACTCCACCCAAAAATTCCATACCAAGATTTCAACGATAATATATGTTTTAGGGTCCCCTTTATCTAAAAAATCTGGTGTGTTCCATTCACATGACTTTCTCTTTATCTCTGTAACAAAATATTGTTAATAAGCTAATTCTTTTATTTATTTCATTGTAATCGCGAAAATTTAGCAGAAATAGTCTTATTTCTTGCTTTATTGTAAAGAGAAGTGAAATAAAGGGGTACCATAGGTTAAAGTGAAAGCCAAAAGCTGGTTGCTATGTGACTGAAGTTCGTTTGTTGGTATGGACACGAGGTGGCAAATTCCTGTATGAGAAAAGTATAAGTTTTTCAAAGTTGAAACCAAAAACGATCTACACCACGAAAAAAATGTATATAACATAAATTGTGTGTCTTAACGTGCTCTGCATGTTTTTGTGTTAAGTTTTTGTCCATCTCTTACGGTTTAGTAGTTATGCAACATTCGTCCAGAATAAAGTAGTCTTCAGAGGCTATTCCAAGAAAATTCAAGATATACACTTTATTTGTCAGGTAAATATCTTTAATATACGATATTTTAATCAAAATCGTTAGAGCCAGTGTTTAGAAAATCAAAATTTTCGAAAAAAGTTCGTTGTAAAGGGTAGTTGGGATTTGGGAGACTTTCTTGAAAATCTTCGTGTCGCATCCTTGGAAGATACGAAACCTAAATAACAAATTTGGTTTTTAACGGACTTCTCGTTTTTGAGCTATGCTGCCCACAGACACACGCACACACACATACACACAGAGACAGACAGACAGACACACACTCGGACATTTTTCAAAAAATTCTTTTTTTAGATTCAGGAGGTCTCAAAACATGTATTTCCGGTGAAATCTCGGTATCGAATTTTGGGTGCATTACAATATCTTCTCTATACACTATGTATATAGCACGTATAGAGAAAGTAAAAAGAATTTTCGGAAAAAGGTTCGTGGTGTATGTCCGTGTGCCTGTGAGCACGATAACTCAAAAACGAAAAGTCGGTAAAATACCAAACTTGGTATTTAAGCTTAGTAGCTTCCAGGTATGAGACACGCAGATTTTGAGAAAAAAACCTCACCCCCAACTACCCTTTACACGGAACTTTTTCCAAAAATTTTGATTTTCTCAAAAATAGCTCTAACGATTTTTATTAAAATATCGTATATTAAAGATATTTTCCTGACAAATAAAATATATATCTTGAATTTTCTGGGAATAGCATCTGAAGATTACTTTATTCAGGATCAATTTTACGCAATTTTGAATAACTGCTAAACCGTAAGAGATGGGCAAAAACTTATTTTACTAAAAATGTAGAGAACGTTAAAACACACAATTTATGTTATATGTGTTTTTTTCGTGGAGCTGATTGTTTTTTTTAGATATTCCTTGGTTTTTTTTTGTTTTTTTTTTTGTTTTTGTTTTTTTGTTTCAGCTTTAAAAACTTATACTTTTCTCATACAGGAGTTTCTCAACTCCTGTCCATACAAATAAAGCAACATCAGTGACGTGGGAACCAACTTTTGACCATGAATTTAACCTATGGTACTCCATTATTTCGCTTGTACTTACAAGGAAGCAAGTATGAAGACTAGTTCTGCTAATGTTTACTCGATTAGCTTGAAGTAAATAGACGCACAAGCTTTTTAACAATACTTTATTACAGAGAAATAGAGAAAGTCATGTGAATGTAACACATAATATTTTTACTTTCTTTTACTTTCTCTACACGTACTATGTACACAGTGTATAGAGATGGCATTGTAATACCGATATTTCACTGGAAATACATGTTTGGGTCCCCCTGAATCCAAAAAAAAAATTTTTACAAAAAGGTCCGTGTGTGTGTGTCTGTGGACAGCATTGCTCATAAACAAAAAGTCCGATGAAAACCAAATTTGGTATTTATGTTTAGTATCTTCCAGAAATGCGACACGAAGATTTTGAGAAAAATCTTCCCACCCCAAACTACCATTTACATTGAATTTTTTTCGAAAATTTTGATTTTCTCAAAAATGGCTGAAGCGATTTTGATTAAAATTTCCTATATTAAAGATATTTGCTTGAAAATAAAAGCATATCTTGAATTTTCTGAGAATAGCCTCTGAAGACTAGTTTATGTGTGATCAATTTTACGGAGTTTTGCATAACTAATAAGCCGCAAGATATGGACAAAAACTTACAACAACAAAAAATGTAGAGCACCTTAAAACATACAACTTATCTTATGTACATTTATTTCGGGAGTTGATCGTTTTTTAGATACTCCTTGTTTTTGGTTTCAGCTTTAAAAAACATAGTTTTCTGATACGGGAATTTAACAATTCCTGTCCATACAAACAAAGGAACTTCAATCACATAGTGCAACCAACTTTTGACTATCACTTTAAGCTCCCTTATTTCGCTTCTACTTACAATGAAGCAAGTAATAAGACTATTTCTGCTAATTTTCTCTTGATTAGCATGAAGTAAATAGAAGCATAAGCTTTTTAACAATAATTAGTTGCAGAGTTATAGAGAAAGTCATGTGAATGGAACACATCAGATTTTTTTGTTTGTGTTTCCTTTTAGTCTAGTATTAATTTTAGTGAGTTACATAAACTGGGCACAACTATGATCTTAGAAATTTACAAATTTCTTAAATTCTTATTCTAATTTTAACCCAAATATTATTTTGAAGTGCTAATTCTTCTGATATTATATCAGTCGATCTGGATTACTCAGCGGAACGAAAATTCTGACACACTACGGTGCTGATATCCTAGCAATTGGCAATGTTGTTGGCAAACAAATAATAATAATTGGTATTAAATGTCTTTAAGTTATTCGTTCTACATGGCTGAAAATTATCAAAATGTTTTTTATTGTGATTTCTCCACATAAAGTATTATTTTTGTTTTACTCTGCAGTATCTCAGTAATATAACTGAAAACGTATGTAAGGTTCAATATGTATATTTGTATTTATCTTGTATTATAATGTGTTGTGGATAATTCAGTGTCAGCAAACTTTATCATTTGTACTTTATGATTTGTTATACTTTTATAATAGGTAGAGAAATAGAGGGATTGTTGTATGCCAAAAAAAACTATATTATGAGATTTTGCACGAAACACAGGTTTTAAGATCCCTATAAGTCTACCAAATTTTCAGAAAAACGCCCATGTACGTGAGTGTGTGTGTGCGCGCGCGCACGCTCTTGCATATGGCTGGGAATAGCATAATTCAAAATGAAATGTCAATAAATACCAAATATCTTTAATGTTCAATAGAACATTTTCTGTGTTTTCTTTTCTCTTATAAATGGCCTTAATGATAATTAAACTACCAAAATGTTTGCTGACTAATAGATACATATTATCTTGGATTTTTTTGGAATAGCCTGTTAAATACTGTATATTATGAGTGAGTATTATGCAATTATACTGTAAATATTAGATCATAACAAATAGATATCTACCACACAAAAATGTACACATTACATTTTATGGCATTTTTATTCATGTAGCATTTTTGCTCCAGAGCTGTTCTTTAAAATTCTGCACTTTTTGTAATTTGGGAATGCTACATTTCTTTCCAGTGAGTAATCGCGCCTTTTTCCATTATATGTAACACAATGGGTTTGCTAAAATTTACTATCAATGACCAGACAGCAGATTTAGCTGTTCAGTTTTTTGTACGAAAACTTTCATTTTATTTATAGCCTGTTTGATTCTATCGGAAGACTAAAATCACATTTGTAGCTAATTTGTTTCTATATACCAATGACAACTTTTTTATTAGCTTCTTTCCTTTTTACCATGCAACTATCGTTTTTTTTCGTTCTTTTTTCTCTCTTTTTTAAGGTTTGCATTCAACTAAGTACGTTTAGTTTAAGCATCACTGATAATAATTGGACACTTAAACATAGTACGTAGTTGAAATATAGAATATTTAACAGGAAGCTCATTTAGTTAGTTGTAAACAGGTTTAGAGAACTGTTAGATCATTTTATTTATTTATTTTTTTAATTCTATATGTTTAACGTCACTTTAGCTACCTGTTCACATTATGTGACAGTTCTATTCGTGATAGTCCCTTCGCGACAAGCAAAAGGTACAAAGATACCATCCAGTTTGGCAGCTTTTTCACCATCTGTACAACGGTACACAGTAAGCCTTCCAGGTCACATGGTTCATGCACCGTACTACTTTGGTCCGCGGCAAGCAGATGGCGCTGGGATACCGTCCAGATACCTTTCAATATTTATGGATAGATGGCAGCGTAAATACAATTATCATTTATTTTTCAGTTTTACTGTTGTTTAAGACTTAATGATGTATAATTAATTACTCAATCGTGGGGAGTCAAGGACAAAAAACCCCAGTCAAATTATATGGCCCACGGGAATTGAACCAAGGACTCCCGAATGCGGGTGTTACCAACTGAATCATTCCGCTCAGTAGGAGTATTTATTCTTGCATTGTGAATTTATTACTTTACGCTACATCAGTTGGTGCACAAGGGCCGTTGCACCATCAAGGCAACCGTCGAGGAGCAATATTCGCCTCCTCCTGTCACTCCACAACCCCAATACACACCCGCCATCCTACAAAACCCACAATCCTGTCAGAACGTGGTTAAGTTCTCTCTGAGAACAGGGACACGTCTAACACACCTCGGGCTGCCCTCAGCCTGCCAATCACACTGGACTGGAGTCTCCTATCAGTTCTTTCGAGAGACTACTGCTATTCTGCTTGTTCCCTATTTTGGGCGACCCTCAAGCCATCCCAGACTACCAATTTGGTTTCCGTCTTGGGCATTCTAGACCCAAGCAACTCGTGTGGTAGAGGCCACTGTCTGGTGCAAATTCATTCAGAACGAAGAGCTCTTCCGAGGCCTTTCACACAAAATTCAAAATATACATTTTATTTGCCATGTAAATATCTTTAATATACGGTATTTTATTCAAATTCGTTCAACATTTTCGAAACTTTTTCCATGTAAAGGGTAGTTTGGGGTAGGGGGATTTTCTTTAAATTGTTCGTGTCACATCCTTGAACGATAGTAAACTTAAATATCAAGTTTGGTATTTTACAGACATAACGTTTCTGATTTATCGCGTTCGCAGACACACGGACCTTTTTTCTAAAAATACTTTATTTTTAATAAAGGGACCCTAAAACATGTATTTTCGGTGAAATCTCGGTATCGAGTTTTTGGGTGGAGTGAAATACATTCTCCACCTGCGTACCATGCACTGTGTAGAGAAAGTAAAAGTTAAGACAATGTTTTTCAACCGAAAGTCTTGAATAAATCCGTAACAATACCGTAACACAAGGTCTTAAGTATTTAACCTAAAATAGAAGTGCAACATTGCATTTTAATTTTGTCACAAATATTTCTTGATTTTATGTCGTTATTTACTGAATCTTGGTAACCTTAAGAGTCCAGGTTTTTCTATTTCAAATCGCTAATTAAGAAATAGATCTAAAAGGACTTTCTGTTGTTTCAACGTGCCGCAACATTGTCTTACTAAGAGAAGCAAATCACCTGCTAACTCTAGCCCTTTTAGTGTCAAACGCGATCTAATCTTAATCCGAAAATTCTGCGAAGATTGCCAGTCATGATATGATGCCGTATTCATACGTTTTAACTCTTTCCAGCGGGAAAGTCTGTATTTTCTGCGTAATGGCCATAGAGAAAGATTTTCTGAGGCGTTTATGGGTCTTTTCTTCACTCCAAAGATCTAAATTAGCTCCAAATTTAATTTCTCTAGCCGGTGTTTGTTTATCCTGGTTGAACAATGTCGTCTAGCCGAAAGTTACTTACCGAAGAGAAAATAAGAGCTTCAGTTCGATTTATTAGAAGAGAGCGAGTGGTTTTGAATTTTCAGACTTATTCAAGAAGTTTCTGACATTGACGTCAGAGGGAAAGATATATATTTTACCTTTAGCGATGAAAATGCTTCCGATAACAACGGACCTCGCACGCATGCAAATAATCGGTGTACTTAACAAAATGAATTTATGGAGGTGTAACCAGAAGACGAATGCATGTGAATCAACCATTCAGCTACGCAACAACACTAGTACTAAATTGTGCAGTAATCGATGTTACATTTGTATCCTGCCGTTTTCATTAATAGTGCTATCATGCTAAGTGTGTGTGTTTTTGGTGACTCTTTTTACTTTCTCTACACGCACTATGTGCATAGTGTATAAAGAAGGTATTGCACTCCACCAAAAAATTCGATACCGAGATTTCACCGGAAATATTTGTTTTAGGGTCCCTGTATCCAAAAAAAAAACATTTTCAGAAAAAGGTCCGTGTGTGTGTGTCCCGTGTGTGAACACGATAATTCAAAAACGAAAAGTCGGTAAAATACCAAACTTGGCATTTAAGTTTAGTATCTTCCAGAGATGCGACACAAAGATTTTAAGAAAAATCCCCCCACCCCAAACTACCCTTTACATGGATATTTTTTCCAAAAGTTTGATTTTGAAATTTACGGAATTTTGCATAGCTCCTAAACCGTAAGAGATAGACAAAATTTACTACACAAAAAATGTAGAGCACGTTAAAACACACAATTTACGTTATATACATTTTTTTCATTGAGTTTCCGTTTTTTAGATATTCATTGCTTTTGGTTTCTGCTATGAAAAACATATTTTTCTCATACAGGAATTTGCCAACTCTGTCCATGGAAACAAAGGGACTTCAGTCACATAGCAACCAGCTTTTGACTATCGCTTTTAACCTATGGTACTCCCTTATTTCCCTTCTACTTTCAAGGAATCAAGTAATAAGGCTATTTCTGCTATTTTTTCCTAGATTAGAATGAAGTAAATAGAAGTATAAGCTTTTTAACAATAATTTGTTGCAGAGATGTAGAGAAAGTCATGTGAATGGAACACATCAGATTCTTTCAGTTTCAGGTTAGGTGAATTTATTCCAAAGTAGGATGCTGCTTTAGTAAAGAAATGTCCATACTTTCATTTAATTAGCCTGAGCTTTCTGTGTTGTGAGGCTCTGTATGCCTAATTATTGATTATTTTGGGATTTTTAATTTAATTTTCATTTTTTTAAAAATATTGGAGGGAGTTCCTATACATATAATGCATATTATACAGTAGACAAAATGGCTTACTAAAAATGAAAAAAAAAATTAGTTCTCTTTGTTGTTGGTACTCATTTTATTACTAGTAATTTAAAACCTTACGTTCTGCTTTAAAATTGCTAGGCACTTTTCAGATGGCATTTTGCTATTCGGGATGGCACTAAAAGGTCTAGAGACAAGACGAGTCAGTACTAGGGAGAACGCTGCTCCAGTAAATATTTAAAACAAGTGAAGTGTTACCTTCCGCAAGCAGGGTCACGTCTATTCTTTCCGTGACGCTCATCCGCATAACTGTATCTTATGTGACAACCAGAATTTTTTATGCTGCGAAAGAAAACGCACACTTAAAGAAACAATGAAGAAACGTTGTGTGAGGGACAGGCTTATTCGTGCTTCTCACATTAAGGATGTTTATAATGTCACTAACTCGTAGGTAATAATAACTGCTCAGGGAATCACCAGAAACCATTTTGTAAGGATTGCCAATTTACAATTAGAATAGTCTATTAAAACAATCGTTAGGTTCTCAAGCACACATGATTAAAAAGAAGTCCTTACGCACAACTCTTTTTATAATAGCATAGGTATACTTTATAAAATATATATTTTAGAGATTAGGCATAAAATTATGACTTTATTATCTAATTCACAGTATTATGTAACTGTGATCTTCAAACTACTTTACCCCATATGTTTATTTTATGTGTTAGTGTAAAAAATGTCCCTCATTACCACGAATAGAAGTGAACATCGCATAATATCTCAGAAAAATCTGATATATTCCATTCACATGTCTTTCTCTAGCTGTTACATTAAAAACTTCCCTCATAAAAGCTTATTTTTCATATATGTCATGCTAATCAAGATAGACATCGCCAGAATTGCTTCTTTGTAAGAGAAGGGAAATAAGGGAACACACTTGGTTAAAGCGACAGTCACTTTTAAACAATTGAAATTCGGTTCTCTTTGCTTGCTAGGAGTAAACAAACGAGAGACGAAAAGAAATATGTCTCTCATTTGAGAAAACTAAGTAGTTTAAAACTGAAACTAATAATTCGAATGTGTCGAACATAACTAATTCTACGAAAAATAAAAGGTTATATAATACAAATTATGTGTTTTAATGAGATCTACTTTTTTTTTTTGTAGCAAGTTTTGCGTACCTCAAAAGTCATACAAAAGACATCAAGAAATCTCAGAGGCTATACCCAGAAAATTCAAAATATACGTTTCGTTTTTCATGAAAATATCTTACACATATGCCAATTTAATCAAAATCGTTAGCCATTTTTGAGAAAATCAATATTGGATGTAATTGTTTTTCACACAAGCCGCCATGGTGGCTCTGCCACTGAGCCACCATGGCAATATGCCGGCATAGCATTGAATTTGTTAACTGACTGGCATGTTTCCTGGTAAACCACAAGAAAATGGACCAAATGACCATAATAGTTAGTTATACTATGAATCCTGGGACTTGAAGTGCTTACAGCAGGCATCCCCAACAGAACGCACGCTCGGGCGGCAGTAAAAGCCCTCAAGCCCTGACCGTCCGGTTGCGGGCATGAAATGGAGGTGCTACAGTGGCGCAACTACGATTGTGTAAATTAACATACACTTTCACTGTCAATTACATAATAATGATAGCTGTATTTTATACACGTTAATACTGATATCTAATATAATACAAAATAAAATCTAATTGGCAGGAAATTCAATTAACGAAATACAACCACTCGTATAAAACTAATAAACTGAATAAATAATGTAATATGACATGGACCGTGTTGGTACTATGCAATTCTATGAAGTAAACAATACAAATAAACATAATATTCTTGAAATAAATGTCTCTATGAAAACTAATCTTTCTTAGCCATCCGACAGTCGCCGTGATTTTTACAGTTGCCTGTTTTCAACCAGTTGTTCAATACGTGGGACTATTGTTTGAGAGCTACCTAATCGCAAACATGCTTTCAAGTGTTCATCACTTAATTGGCTTCTGTGACGTGACTTTGTACACTTAATTAAGGAAAACAGTGATTCATAAACATAGGTTCTCCCGAACATGCACAAAATTCTTCCAGTTAGATTGTGGAGTTTAGGAAATCTTTCGCGTCTTACAGAGGTGTAGAAATGCTTTATACTTTTTCTATTTTAATATTTATATTTTAACTCAATATTATTTTGCATATCTATTACTTCCAACTGCAGTTTAACAGGACTATCGAGAATATCCCCAGAAAATAGTGTTGCAAATAACTTAAACGTTCGAATTCTTCGCGCAATTGTCGCAGTATGGTTATATATTCATCAAAGTCCAAGGTTTCTACACACTGAATCACTGAGGTTATGATGGAAAATGTAGCGTCATCGCGAGTAATATCATTGCAAATTATATTTAGTTATTTTGTTTAGAACACACTCAATTTTGCCGCGTCATTTTCTTCCATAAACAGAAAGTTTTCTTCCCATTTTGCTCGAATCATCACAGGTGTGGACGACCGTCTTCCCAAAGCGGCTGTACCAGCCATCGTAAGTAGGACATCACAGCGTTAGTTTTTTTTTTTTTTTTTTTTTTTTTTTTTTTTTTTTTTTAAAGTGTGATTGGCAGGCTGAGGGCAGCCCGAGGTGTGTTAGACGTGTCCCTGTTCTCAGAGAGAACTTAACCACGTTCTGACGGGATTGTGGGTTTTGTAGGATGGCGAGTGTGTTTTGGGGTTGTGGAGTGACAGGAGGAGGCGAATTTTGCTCCTCGACGGTTGCCTTGATGGTGCAACGGCCCTTGTGCACCGCTGGTGTGTTTTTATCAAAATGTTTCTTAAGATTATAATTTTGAATCCAAGCAACTCTTGAAGGATAATAAGGAGCTTAGCCGTAGCAGCTGTTGGTGGTGCTCCTTCGTTACCGGGGATGCCCGCAAGCCATGCGGGGAAGCCGGTATCGCCTGAAGCGGCGGTTTGTGGGATCGTAATCCCCAAGAGACCTAACGAGGGCGCTCCGATGGAATGGTAACCCTTCGTTGAATTTTGTTGCCCGACGCCTAATCTCGTCCTCCAGGTATGGTAGACCAGAGGCTTCGCGCAGGAGTCTCGTTGGAAAGCCTCGAGACACAGAATAGATAGCCCGAAGACACCTATTCTGTACCCACTGAAGCAACAGCAGACTGGAGTCTGCCGCCATGCCCCAGATCTCACAGGCGTAGATTAATAAGGGGATAATGAGAGCCCTCAAAAGGCGCAACTTAAGGGGAACCGTCATCGAGGACCTCAGCATCGGGTACAGTGAGGCCGCAGCCCCATTGCCCCGGCACCACAGCCCCCGGACGTGCTCCCTAAAAGTGACGCCCCTGTCAAGCTTCACCCCCAAGTAGGTGATGGTGTTGGTCCATTGTATCCTTCGTCTGAGGTACGTGAATGTGGGGAAGTTTGCGGGAAAGCGGCGCTTGGTGAAGAGAATAGCGTGGCTTTTCTCCGGATTTATGGACAATCGCCAACGCTCGCACCACTTAGCGTTACACCACCACTGCACGGATATATCGGACTGTGTAGATGCGTGGCCCGCAGTGAGTGTAAGTTTTCAGCCCCGTGTGCCCTCAAGCGGCCTTAACTCCTCTTGGGGATGCCTGACTTACAGCATTGTAAGTCGCCATTGGGGTTGTCATCTCAAACAAAATTGAGATCACCTTGTGGTTTACTGGGAAAAATGCGAGTCAGTTGAAAAATGCAATGCTATGCCGGCATGTTGCCATGGTGGCTCAGTGGCAGAGCAACCGGTTAGAGATCGGGAGATCCGTGGTTCAAATCCGGCTATGGCATTGAACTCTACCTATCCAAAATCAAAATGTTCGATAAGAGTTCCATGTAAAGGTTAGTTGGGGGTGAGGTGATTTTCTTGAAAATCCTCGTGTTGCATCCTTAGAGAATACTGAACTTAAATACCAAGTTTTGTATTTAACCAGGTTTTCATTTTTGAGCTATGCTGCCACACACACACACACGGACATGTTCCTAAAAATGCATGTTGGTTAAGGGGACCTCAAAACATGTATTTCCGGTAAAATCTAGCTATCGAATTTTTGGGTGGAATACAATATATTTTCTATTCTTTATGTAGATACATTGCCTACATATGAACTAGAGAAAGTAAAAAGCAATCTTGCAAACTCCGCTACGGAAAGGAAATAATTGAAATCCCCTTACGTTCTCCAGTTGAACGTTCAGATCATTAAATTTAGTGGTGTTGTATCTGTATATGTGAGCGCTTTCTTTTCATGAAATTACAAGTAGCGGTTTCGCCTATGGCCCGTATTCGGGAGGTTGCGGCCTCGATCCCCTTAGCAGGCCTAGCTGACCCATAGATTATATCGGGGATTTCTTCGGGTCGCCAGGCGAATGCGTGTAAGTTTCTTTCCTCCTCCGAATTTCCTGCTTATACTTCATCTCGTTGGTTTCTGTCCGGATTGGAAGTGTCGATGATGGTACTCGATGTGCCTAACAGGGAAAAATGATGATCCTTGACAGCTGGCTGTCAGTATGAGAATCGTCCCTGGTAGGGGCGTTGCACCGTGTGCAAGCATGGTTCAAGTAACCTGACCGTCTGTTGCAGTGCTTAAATTTGGAAACTGTAGAGACTCATCTATTGCTGTGCCGTCGTTCCTGGTTCATCCCACCTCATTCCTCCCTCCCAGGGCGTCCCTCGTGGGGTGTAGGTACAATAACCGCATTTTTTTTTTTGTTTTTTTAATTTTGTCATGTTTACCTTCTTTATTATTTCATGTGTGCACTTAATCCTTTGGGGGGGGGGGGTTAACGCGCGTAAATGGTGTATCCACTACCGCATTAGTTCGATGGCGAGATCCCTCCGTCTGTATCGTAATCCTAACCGTGAAATTATACCAGAAATGAGTGAGGGACAAATCTAGGTTACAGGCCTACATCTTATCTTCAATGTTCCAAGTCGCCCTTTGAGGTGTAATGGTTGCCATGCTAACTTCATATACCTAAGGTCGCGGGTTCAAACCCGGCGGAGGACGATGGATTTTTTTCGGGTGTAAAAATCCTTACCATGGCTTCCTTCGGAAGGGGGGAAGTAAAGCCGTTGGTCCCATGTCGTAGACTTACGGCACGTAAAAGAACCTCAAGCTTGATAGAGAGGCCTCTGAGTAAAATTAAGCGTATCATATTTCACGCCCAATTTAGAATGGGACGCTGAGAACCACAGCAGTTAAAGAGCGTCCATAAATAACACGCCATTTACATCTTCTTTTTCAATATTCAAGATAAATTTTCGTGAGTTAAGCGATTTATATGGTTTCCACAATAATTTCATTACCCTAAACTTTTATTTTATAATGTCTCAGTTATACTTATGAGGAAATTTATATTCATATTATATAAATTTTCAGCGCATAAATGCATACATATTAAAATTATTATTACAACGTAAAATTCCAAGTCATCCAGACATCCCTGACGTAGGCTTCTCTGGTTTTGTTTCTTCAGTGCACATGTGATGATGTTGAATTTATGTTTTTATACTCATATACTGAAATGTGTTCATTTTTTGTTAAAAATCTATACCGAAATGAAACTCATTTCCATATAGATCTTCATTTCGATATAGATTTTCTCGATTGCTGCCCGACTAATGGCTGTTCACTGCCTGCTAATCTGCATACAATTACAGAAATATCTTACGCTTACAATAACCTCCAAGAATATTTAATTATATATAAGAATTATAAAACTATATAACTATTTTCCGAATCTAAACTCATAATATCACGCAAGCAAAGCGAAGTAGGTCATGATATTGGCATCACAGTGACGAGGAAACAAATTACCCAGCGCATGTGCGCTAGCTCTACTTCCAACCAAAATGTTTATATGAGGATAGTGATATTTATACACCTTTATCAGTAGATATGTATTGTCAGGCGCTTCATCAATAAAGGTTTTAATTTCATCTGTGGAAAGGTATTTTCGCTTTTCTTTTTTTTTTTTCCCTACTGTACCCTACCAATTTTTGTTTTAACAGGGAGTACAACTTCTTATATTGGGATATATCAATTCCATATTTCGCATTTAGAGTAGTTTTAAATACTAAATCATGGGTATTTCATTGTTTTTTTACATTTTTTCAAAGTAAACTGTGAAGACATTTTCCGAGAATGAAGTTACATTTTTTGTTATTCTTCATGTCATGAATTTATCATATAACTTTTGGTAGATCTTTTTTTACTTCTGTGGAAGTAAATTGTTAACAATATTACTCTTATTTGAGGGAGGGAGATCTAAATTCCATATCATTATCCCTAAGCTAAAATACTTCAGACTCCATCTTGCAAATCAATATCACAGAGAATCGAATTTCATTTGTTATTGACACATGATTACAATACGCATAGCGCTCGGCGGAGTTCATATTATACTACATTAACAATGAGATGCAAGCGCAGACGTAACGTAGCATAAGCGCGGACGCAAGGAAACACCATTCACAATGCAATCGTAAGCGCAACGCAAGAACTTGGCACGGGTTTCTGGATCTGTAACTTATATGCGAATATCTTCCAAGCGCTACGCAAGTTACAAACTGAATAACTTAACCAACAATAAATACCACATAAGAAAATTCACTCAATCTTTCATAAATAAATATTATAAAATTACAAACAACCGACGCTCACGGCAGTGACCTCACAATATTTGCTCATTCAAAATAATCACTTTCTGAAGGTTCTATGTTTGTACTATTTTTAATAAAGATAAGCGTTGTCTGTGCGTCTTCGACTTATGAGACACAGATGATAGTTAAATCCATTAAATCAAAGAGGGATTCGCAAGGAGACTGTCATAACCTCTTGAGGGAAATTAGAGATGGCGCGGCCAAATAGAAGAGCATGCATATACAGCAGACCCTGTAAAGTCTCGCAGTGCAATCGTTTGTTATTGAATGAATAGGGAATGCATAGGAAAAAGGAGCAGAATTCCTCCTCTTTACATGCAACACAAGGATAAAGTTTGGAATTTGCCAACTCTTGGTTGCATTGCATTGCGTTGCGTCTTGCCTGTTTCTATGTGAATTCTTACATTAAATAATATGAGTCCAAACCCTTGCGCTTACGTTGCGTCTGCGCTTGCCTTTCATTGTGAATGTAGCATTACGTAAGTAGGATATCTAAATATTAAATATTTATTGTATATCTACTAGTCGTAGAAAAAAAATATGTATGCGACTTTCATATACTGGTTATTAGAACACTCGTGAGGATTTTCGACGCGAGCGAAGTATCCCAATAACTGACATTATAGGATCGTTGCATAAATAACTATAATAGCTTATATTTCTGTGCCAAGCGTAGTTAGTTTTCATACATGCACAGCACAGGATTTCTAGGTTTTTATACTTTTGATTTTACGATTTTCAACGTCCGAGAACGTAAGCGCTTTAGTTCCACAACTGTTCTAAATTCATGGCATCCCATGACCAAGAATTTGAATACCTTTCATAGCACCAACAGCAAGGCGCGTTATCAACTTATTGGTCGAGTAAATGTCTACAGTGAATAGGGTGTTACGATTGTATGGCTTTGCAGATGACACCGCCGTTTTCCACGCTGCCATTCGAGAAGCTGCCAAGCTCTATTCACTGCTGATATAAGAAAATGCGCTGGTGGCGGGGTGCAGGCGGCAATATCATAAAGCTGACACAACCATGCTTCTCGCTTCTGAGGCTTTCACCGGATTTACCCACCCCCAATCCCCCTACACCTGCTTTTTTTAACATTCCGGTTGCTGCAGAGGTCGATGATGGAATCTGGTTACTGCAGCGAAGGTAATCTCGAAATATTGTGAATAAAGTCGTTCCTTTCACAGAAGCCCTATGCTATAAACCTTTCAATTGTTTGTTTATTTATATGTATATATAAACGGCGTCGGTTTAAGACTTTCAGAGTCTGCATTCTCTTTTCTGTTCTGCATCTGGCACAAATAGAAATAGTGGTATATTCTTCATGTACTGATGACGACAGCAGTAATTAGAATATCTATTTTGTTATTGTTTAAACCAAACAGCACCATTGACACTATTGACTATACAAACGTGATGGAAAATATGGAGCGAGAGAGAGAGAGAGAGAGAGAGAGAGAGAGAGAAATAAATAGTATTATTCTGACACGACTTTCTCTACATATTCTGCAATAAACTATTTTTACAAAACCGCATTGCCCGCCTGGGTAGTGTGGTCGTACCATGACTGCCTCATATTAACAGGTCGTGAGTTAAATCTCACTTATGGTGAGCTACCTGGATAAGGCTCTTTTCGGGGTTTTCCCTTATCCTAAAAAGACGAATGTTGAGTAACTTTAAGCTCCATGGGCCCCAAGATCATTTCACCGATGTTATTCATCTTCCGATATGATCGACTAGATTAAAGTATGTTAAGCTAAAAAAACAACAAAAAAATAAAAAAAAAAAAACGCATTCTTCTTTTTCATGCTAACTAGGATAAACATTACCAGAAACGGCCTTAATACTTACTTCGTTGTAGAAGAAAGGAAGTTCTGAAATGCACTAGGCTAAAGCGATATTCAAATCTTTTAAAAACTATCGCTATGTAATGCCCGCTCTCTTTGCATGTTCATGAGTAAAACAAAAGAAACACGAATGCCACTTTTTCCATTTTAAAAAAGTATGTGTTAGAAAATGTAGACATATAAAAAGGAATATTTTGGAAATTGGTAACTTCACAAAAGACAAAAAAATGCATTGCATTTAAATAGTGAGTTTGAACCAGTAGGTACATTTTATGGTAGTAGCTTTTGTCTAGCTTCTACGGTTCACTAGTTATGCAAAAGTCAGCCAGAGTTAATAGGGCCTTAGAGACTATTGCTAGAACATTCAAAATAAGTATAAACTTTATCTGTCACAAAAATGTATTTAAAATATGATATTTTAATCAATATCGTTAAGGTCATTTTTGAGAAAATAAAAAAATTTCGAAACATTTTCCAAGAACGGATTAGTTAAGGATGCAGGGATTCTCTTGAAAATTTTCGTGTCACATCCCTGGAAGATGCTAATTAAATATCAAGTTTGGTATTTAACCGTGTTATCGTTTCGTTATGTTGTTCCCAGATAAAACGCACGTACGCGCCTAACGGTAATTCATAATTAATTGAGATTTCTAGCATTTCTTTCGAATCAATGACTAAAAACCAAATTAAAATAGGTAGGTACTATTAGAATTAATCCAGTAAACAGAGCTGTCAGATTCAAGGTTTAGAGTATGCTAGCAGTGAAAATCAAAAGAAATAATATGTAACCCTTGAGTACATTTGTTGTACACATAAGTATTTATTTTTAAGTACATAATGATTAAGTTTAGTACTAGATTGTAAAACAAGTGCAATATTTGTAGATTTCAGCAATGTACATAGGTACTTTTGGATTAGCACACTTTGAAATGTAAGAAATTAATGTAAAAGTGCTTACTCTGATCAACTTTTCCAAACACTGCCATGCTTGGAATCATTATAAAATAATGCTAGTTTCTTCAGCAGATGACAGCCAAAACTTATGCTTACGGTAATAACACTTATCGCTTTTGTAACAACCATTTCAAATATAGCGCAATATTTAAAACATGCACATTTTTAAAGCTGATGTATACATTTGTGCACATGGTGAACGAAAGGTGAAGCCGCATTTTTACTTTCTCTACACGTACTATGTATATAGTGTATAGAGAAGGTATTGTAATGTACCCAAAAATTCGATACCGATTTTTAAGATCTCATTAAATCATGTTTTAAGACCTCCTGAATAAAAAAAAAAAGCATTTTTAGAAAAATGTCCGTGTGTGTGTTTTTCTGTGTATGTGTGTGTCTGTAGGAGCAAAGCTCAAACGAAAAGTCCGTTAAATACAAAACTTGGTATTTAGTTTCAATATCTTCCTAGGATGTAACAAGAAGATATTCAGGAAAATCCCCCCACCTCCAACTACCCTTTACATGGAAGAAATTTCAAAAGTTTTGATTTTCTCAAAAATGGCTAAGATTTTGATTAAAATATCATGTATATATATATAAAAGATGTTTACATGACAAATAAAATGTATATCTTTAATTATCTGGGAATAACCTCTGAAGACTACTTTATTCTGGATGAATTTTGCGGAATTTTGCGTAACTGATAAACAGTAAGACATAGACAAAAACTTACTTCACAAAAAATGTAGAGTTTGTTAAAACCACAATTTATATTATATACTTTTTTCTTTGAGTTGACTGTTTTTGAGATATTCCTTGTTATTGGTTTCAGCTTTAAAACACTTTTACTTTTCTCATATAGGAATTTGTCAACTCCTGTCCATACAAACAAAGGAACTTCAATCAAATAGCAACCAGACTTTAAAAGCTTTGCCTATCGCGTTAACCTATGGTTCTGTCTTATCTCCCGTCTACTTGCAAAGAAGCAAGTAATATGACCCTTTCTGCTATTTTTTTTCTAGATTAACAGTGAATAAATAGAAGAATAAGCGTTTTAACAGTAATTTATTGCAGAAGGAGTGTACTTATCCGGCGTGTTTGTGTCCGCGCCTGGCGGAGTTCTCCGTGCAGCTTTGTAGTGTTTTTTTTTTCCCTGTTTACATTTTTCACCCCTAAATTTACTGTTTGTTATACGGTTACTTTTTTACTGTTCTTTACACACACATATACATATTGCACAAACACATAACACCCATGCCCAATGCGGGACTCGAACCCACGATCCCCTGCCCACAATGCACCAACGCCTTAGCGAGCATGGCCATGGGAACCGGCTGTGTTAAAATACGCAAGTTTCAGTGCTGTTCGTGCAGTTAAGTTATTTAAATAGAGTGTGGCTTTCTAAAGTGCATTTTCTGTCCAATCACTAATGGAAGTTCATTTAGAAGGCTAACTCTTTGGATAGACCAGCACCAAAATTCTTAATAGGAAAAGGTGAAAACTGCGTGTTTAAGAGGAAGCTTAATTCTCAGGACATTTATTTACTCCTAAATGTGGCAATTGTTTGTGGAGACAATTAAAGGAAGTATGATGTAAAATATTTAACAGAAAACAATAAAAAACAAAGATTCAAGTACACCATATAAATAGTGTGGTAGATCTTCACTCTTAGGGAAATAAAACATTGCATCATGTCTTGACCCCGCGTTTAAAGAAAATGCTAAAAAGCACAACATTCAAGTGAGTAAAAATGGACATATTTTTAAAAGGTTGTTTCATGTGATAAGTTTTACGCTGTATTTGAACTGGCACTACGAGGACACGAGTCTGTTACATCCTAGAATCCTGGGGTGTACAGGAGCTGAACTAGATACAGCAATGAAGGAACATTTACAAACAGCAACAGTATCCAAAGGAACTTGAAAGTAGTTAGACTGTTTATTGGATATCTGTAGGGAGAAAATACAAGCTTCTAAACTGGTTGCAATTCGGTGTGATGAGACAACTGACCTTCAAATGTTGTTGCAAATTTAATATATAACAGAAATTAAATAAATTCTAACATATATGTGGAACTATACAAAGAACATTAAGAAATACGTAAAACCAGAAAAGAAACAATAATGCAATTTTATAAGGTACTGGCTACCCTTACACTCTTATATAGCAGCAGAAACTGGACTTTAAGTAGAACAAATAGGAGAAGATTAGAAACAGTCTAAATGCAATTTCTTAGACGAATATCAGGTTACACATTAAGTCGACTAGTGAACGCCGAGCGAGACGGTCGTGTCTGGCCGCTCTGCTTTGTTTACCTGTACTAGTGCTTCCTTGTGTTGTGCAGTTCGCTGTGTTCGCTCTTCTAGTGTGTTTAATTTTTGTGTTTAATTTTTTTTTAAACTATTATCATGGCTCTCCAGCCGGACAATACCGGCAAGATCTTACATTCTGCTATAAATGTGGTATATAACGATACCACGTGTCAGGATAATTTCACTTCTACAACACATGTTTCACCATCCAGTCAACACTACTTACATCAACCGTCGACTTCTGCATTACAACACACTTCATTTTCTACTTCTGGGTTACCTGCAGATAATGCTGTAAGTACATCTATACTACGGCCATCCCAGCTACAATTAAGTCGGCCGCTTAATTCAGTTGACAACACTGTCCAGCAAGATGATGATACGATGACTGACTTTGCCCCATCGGACTGTTTAGGTCGCGACCAACGTTCGCAGCTCTCTCACTCTGAAAGCTCCCATCAGAACAAACGCCGCTGCACTGACCCACCTTCCCAACAACCTCCTGCATCTCGCTATACGTACACAATTCCTACCTCTAACCGTTTTTATCCTTTAAGTGAAACTGCTGATCCAGAAAGTACTGATACTGTATCCATCTCTCAAAAAGAGAAAATTCCTCCTATTTGTGTTCGCAATGTTCACAATTATCAATTATTTTTGCAAGACATTAAGAAATGTGTGCTATCTGAATTTCATACTGAGCTTCGAGGGGCTATTCTTAAAGTTTATGCTACGACTACCACTGACTTTCGATGTCTTACATCTTATTTCACCTCCATTAACCAGGAGTATTATACTTTTCGCAACCCGTCGGACAAACTGTTCTCCGTTGTTATACGTAACATACCATGCTCGCTCAGTGATCAAGAGCTTTACGACGAACTCTGTGTGTTGAACTTTCCTGTTCGTAAAGTTACCCGTTTGCTTCGCAAAAACAAGGAACCCATTCCCATCTATGCTGTAGACCTCGTGAATAATGACGCCGGTAGAAATATCTTAAATCTTTCCCGACTGCTGTACAGTGTGGTGAAAGTTGAACATCGACGTCAGAATACAGAACTGCCCCAGTGTACTAATTGCCAAAACTATGGACACACCAAGAACTATTGTCATCTAGGGCCCCGCTGCGTTCGCTGTATCGGCAGCCATCACTTCTCTAAATGTACAAAACCATCTACTACACCGGCTCAGTGTGTTCACTGTGAACAGGACCACCCAGCAAACTATCGTGGCTGTCCTCATTACTTAAAGCTGAAAGAACGTCAGTCTCGGCGCTCCCAGCAGCTGGCAGCACCTACACACCCCAGTTCAGAGCGGCCACCCACGCCTTCTCTTCAACAGCACCCACAACAACAACAACAACCACAACGTCAACAGAGTCCTTCATCCCCTCATGTATCTACAAGGCCCTCTCGGGCTTATTCTCATGTATTGAGTGGTCGTTCTCCTGCCTTCCAAGACCGTCCTTCCGCCTCTTTACCGGAGGCTCCAACCTCCACAGCTCCGTCTTGGGCTTTTCTTAAAGATCTGCTTGCACAGCTTGGTACATTTCTCCGCACATTGTTTTCTCCGGTTCTGCCGCAAATGATGCAGCTTCTTCGCTCCCTACTCTCTCCTGTGTTTTCTGATGGCCAACCGTGATCTATTGTCTCTACGTCAGCTCACCCTCCTAAACTGGAACTCTAACGGCCTACGTGCCAAACGCTCCTCCTTTATTGCCTTTCTCACTCAGCACAATGTTGATATTGCTTGTGTTACGGAGACTCATTTTCTTCCCAATGAGACCTTCACTATTCCTGGTTATCTTATTTACCGGCAGGACCGCGAGGCAGAAAAGGCATCTGGTGGTGTTGCTATTTTCATTAGACGTTCTCTGCGCCACAGCGAGATCTTTCTTCCACACGTGCCCAGTCTGGAGGTGGTGGGTATTAAACTTCACAGTGCAAATGATAGTGATCTCGTCATTCTCAGCGCCTACAAACCGCCCAATCGCCGGCTGAATACTACTTATCTCTCACTCCTCTTTCCTTTGGAGAACAGTACTCTTCTTTTGGGCGACCTTAACTGCAAGCACTCCTCCTGGGGGTGCCGATCCACCAATCCGAATGGTCGGCTTTTGTTTACGGCTCTACACACCTATGGTCTTTCGATATTGGCGCCTGCGGATCCTACTTATTACTCTTCAAACCCCTTAAATGCTCCTGATATTCTGGACATCGGTGTGCATCGCAATCTTCACCTTCCTACCTTCGTTTCCTCCCTGGGAGAACTTGACTCTGATCACTGCCCGGTGATTGTCACCTTTCAACTTCCACCTGCCTTGCTCCCACCGATTCCCAGACTCATAAATGGATATGTACATTGGGATAAATTTCAGTCTCATCTGGATGCGACACTCTGCAACTCTTATCAACTCACCACAACCCTTGATGTTGACCTTGCACTACAGCACTTTACTGACACCATATGCCGTTGTGTCCGTCTTTCCACTTCTCCCAATGTGCGACCTTATTCTCCACCTTCCTTACCCCTCTTCATTTTAAATCTTCTCCGAGAAAAGCATCAAGTTCGTCGACAGTGGCAACGAGACAGACAACCCTGGCTCCGTAGGAAGCTTAACGGTCTCATTCGACGGGTGAAGCTGGAGTTGGAGCGACATCGGCTTCAGTCCTATGAGCGCTATCTGGCGTCACTCTCTCCTCACGACCATTCACTTTGGGCAGCTACCAAACGTGTTCTCCGTGAGCCGACTGTTGTGCCGGCGCTCTCTGCAAGCGGAAGACTTGTCACAGATATTGCTACCAAGTGTGATATTCTGGCCGATCATTTTGAGCGGGTGTTCACCCTCCCTCTGCCAGCCGCAGATGTTGTTGCAGTAGAACAGGAATTAACTACTCATCGCACTCGCCCTACAGTTCATCAAAGGATTTCTTTTACTAGCCCGCGGGAACTGTCTTCTCTGGTTCGCGCTTTCCCACTTAAGAAATCTCCTGGACACGACTTGATTCCCAACATTGTTCTCAAGAAACTCTCCAAGAAAGCTCTTGCCTATTTGTCATCCCTCCTAAATGCCTGTCTACACCTCGGCTATTTTCCTCGCTCCTGGAAGCTTGCTCATGTCGCGGTATTCCATAAGCCCAATAAACCAAAGCACCTACCAGACAGCTATCGTCCAATTAGTCTGTTGCCTACCTTCTCCAAGCTGTTTGAAAAAGTGATCCATCGCCGTCTACTCTCTTACCTTACTCATAACCATGTTATTCCGCCATTCCAATTTGGGTTTCGCTACAAACATTCCACTGCACATCAGCTTTTGCGTTTAACCCAGTCAATTGTCCATGGCTTTGAAGCCCGTCAATATACCATGGCAGTCTTTCTAGATGTGGCGCAGGCGTTCGATAAAGTTTGGCACGCCGGCTTGCTTCTCAAGTTACACCGCAGCGGTATTCCTCATTATTTATTGTTCTTAATAGAGAGTTTCCTATCTGACCGCAGCTTTTCAGTGCGTATTGGCGGTTTCCTTTCCTCTCCACGCACTATTACCGCCGGTGTCCCACAAGGCTCTATCTTGGCCCCCACACTATTCAGTATCTACACTTCTGATATTCCAGATTTGGCCCCGACTTCTTTAGCTCTCTATGCTGATGACACCGTTCTCTACTATTGTCATTCTAATCCTCAACACGCCTATCAAGTGGTACAACACTCCTTGGATCGCCTCACTCAGTGGTGCAACACTTGGCGCATCTCTTTGAACCCTCAGAAGACTGAGGCTAAGATTTTCACTCTACGTCGCTATCCTGATCTTCGTCCGTTGCGTATTTATGGTAACGATGTGTCTTGGCTACCTGCTCCTGTTCCAGTCAAGTATCTTGGGGTGCTTATGGACACTCGACTGACTTGGCGCGCTCACATCGATCGCCTCATTTCCCTGGCTTCCGGACGGCTTTCCAAACTCTCGCCATTGCTTCATCGTCGTACCACTCTTGGATTGGAGTCCTCCGTATTACTCTACAAGTCCCTCGTTCGTCCGCTTATCACCTATGCCTGCCAGGTGTGGGGAGCCGCCCACACAAGCCATCTACGTCGTCTCCAAGTCATTCAGCACCGCTTTATGCGCATCGCTACCAACGCTCCTTGGTTTATTCGTAATCAGCAGCTCCATCACGAACTGGGACTCTTACCTCTTCACGACTTTATTTGGAGGATCGCCCGTCGTTTCTTTTCCACATTGAAAGATGTACCTGGAGCAGTGCACTATCACATAGGAGTTCGTACGCGCCAGCCAACCCGCTTGAAGAGAAGACTACCGCAAGACCTACTTCTGAGTGATCCCTCTGATTCTAACTCTAGTGATTAATATGCTCTTTTACCTCTTGTATGCTGCGTCTTATACCTGATGTTCGTTTATAACATACTGTAGATATGGGGTGGCCTGTAAGCCTCCTCTAAATGTTATTGTCATTGCCCTGTATGTTATCACTGATCTGTAAAGCATTGTACTGCTGATCGATCAAAAATAAATTAAAAAAAAAAAAAGGTTACACATTAAAAGATCACATACCAAATATACAAATGCGTGAAGAGTTAAACATATATACATTAGAGAAGAAGATAAATGATATTAAGTACCAATGGTTCCAACACATAAGGAGAATGCATGACAATAGAATAACAAAACAGGCACTAAACTATAGACCGAAAGGACAGTGCCCAATAGGACGTCCTAGAATCAGATGGGAAGATGACTTTGAGCCGCAACGGGCAATATAGCCTATCTCTGAAGCGGAAGAAGAAGATATAACGAATCCTCATATGAAAGATTTGGGGTATTTGTGAGTAATGAAGGAAAAGATGCAAAATCTCTGGCATAGTGGGTAATGAATTAAATTGACCCACTTCTTGGAAATACCAAAGAAAAATTCATTGCCCAAAACTTTGATGGGGCCAATATTATGAGTGGAAGGACTGGCGGAGTTCAGGCCAAAATTCGGGAAATATATCCTTATGTGTACTTTGTCCATTGCTATGCACGCCAAATGAGTTTAATCATACAAAATGCAACGTTTAGTTACCGAAAAACATGCTAACCCTATAATGTTTCTGAAGGAACACGGAAGGTGTGTAACAACTTTCCTTTTTGATACTTTTAAGATAAAAAAAATTGCTATCCTGAAAGCTTTCCATTTATTTTAAGCCGTAGAAGCACAATGAAGTCATCTTATCTTTTGGTTGCGACGGAAGATGACACGCAGAGACCCGTCAAGTAGTTTATGCAGGTTGTGTTTTACACCAGACTCCCGGAAGCATCCGGTTTACGCTCACTTTGGAGTGTTTACGACTGAAGACTGCGCTATCAACTCAGACACTGCACCTGCTTGTTTATTATTCCTTTGCCCTCCAACCCTATCTACAACAAGGCTACTGGGAGCAGAGAACAAAACGGCTAGAAAACTCCAGTGTGTTACATTCACTGGCTTTTTCTGTCCACTAGAGTTTTTATTTATTTTATTTCTTTTTAGAGTTTTCTATCTATTTATTACTTACAAAATCATGTTTTTCTATCCCTATCAGCTAATTGAGATAAACGTTTACTAAAATGTTTTAATTACACATTTCATCCCGGTACAGGATAAATACGCGAGATAGAAGTGATACTTAGCATAAATGCGATATCGGAGTTTGGCAGAAAATGCCTATTTTTTATGTTCACAAAGTCAAAAGCAAAAATGTTGATAAATACATACTTCGTTGAGGTTATGAGGTGAGACAAGAGCAAAACATAACTTGCGCAGAGGCAACTCTTACTTGAATGGTGGGATGATGGGAGAATTTGCGCCAACAGATATGCGCATAACGTTTCTGTCCATGAAGGAGCGAAGTACATAGCGCATTCTTTAGTGTTATGCAAATAAATACTAGCAAATAAACACTACTGGATTAATTGTTTTTTCACACAAGCCGTGTGTAGGACAGGAGAAATTTAATTCTATGCTGGCATGTTGCCATGGTAGCTCAGTGGCAGAGCAACCGGCTAGAGATGATGATGATGGTTAGTGTTTATGGGCGCTCAACTGCAAGGTCATCAGCGCCCTTATTAAACAAATCATGGCAAAAGCCAGAAATAAAGCTCAATAAGAAATATAATTAATAGGAACGAAAGATTAGTCTAAAAATTAAGGTAAAAAGTTTATCATAGAAAAGCCACAGATTGGGAATTAGAGAGAGAAAAAAAAAAGTAATACAAAAACAAGGATAAAAACAATTAAATCCGAAATTTGAAGGGTATCTTCAATAAAAATTCAAAAATCTTGGCTACCGCTCGACTATCGTCCGCCAGGACTTCTGCAAGACTGACCGGCAGTTGCAGTGATTCCCGAATATGTGCTAGATTAACACAATCTAGCAATACATGACGGACAGACAAATCTCCACAAAGCGGACACAATGGAGAACCGGCTAGAAATCGGGAGATCCGTGGGCTATGGCATTGAATTTTTCATCTGACTCTACCTATCCAGATTGTTTGCCAATCATTGCATGATAAACTGGATCGAAACCAAAAGTAAACATATCGACATTCCTTCAAGAAAAACACTCTGTCTCACGCTCTAATTACTGTTAATGGCATATTTAAATAAAAATAAGCTTTATAACAAAGTGATCTTGCTATAACTGTGGATATGTGCCAACAATTACTTTCATGTGAACTGTAATAATTGCTTAACTCTGCACGATGTTGTGGTTGTGTTATTCGCGCCAAACTGCCATCTCTATTATTCCTCTCAACCTTTGCAGCGAGGATGGATGGAAACCAACTTCCTCTATTTGCAAGATTTGTTCAGGTCTCGCCTCATGTGCTATATTTAAGGTCGGCATCTTCCAAGGATACTATTGCGTCCCGAACTACTTTTTACATGGAAGAGTTATCTTTACTTTTTATTTTCTAAAAATGACTGACAATATTCAATAAAATAGATGTGTAAAATATTTTCTTGGGTAAAAATATGCCTACATTGAATTTACTCTGAATAGTCACTGAAGCTTCTTTATCCTACATGCATTTTGCATAGCTCGTAAACCATATGAGATACTCAATACTTACTCCAAACTATTTAGTTCTCTTTAAGACACACAATTTACTTCTAATTGCGCTTCTGCGGCATCAGTCACTTCGGTGCTAATACTTATTTATGACGAATTTTTCAATAGCCTGTCAATTTTTAAGTGCCACCACTATTTAGTTGTTTCTCGCGATGACATGGAAACAGCATGGAATTTCAAAGACAGCATATAGAGACGCGTCTAGAAACATTACTATCGCACATTTGTATAACATAGTAACCTGCACCGAAATCTGCCCTAAAATACTTCGTAAACGTTTATGTCAAGTATCATTAAATATATAGACAATTAAAATTTCACAACAACTTGTATAAATTATATAAAAGATCTTAGGAGTTACATACACATGCCTTTCCCTGAACTCAATCGTTTATTTGTGGCTATACAAGTATTCTCACGAAAACCTATATTTTAATTGATTCATTTTCGTATATATAAACTTTTGCTAAAATAGCTAAATTACACATTTCGTTACTGACGCATACAGAATAGCGATAGGCAAATATTTAAGAATTAGACGCTATATACTGATTGGATAAAATACTGAACATTCTGACCATCATTAACGAATATTCCGGAAACAGCTAATGTCATAAAATGTAATTTTAAATAGTATTTGGAAAGATCTATCTTTTTATGTAGTACGTTTTCGTCTATCGATTAACTATGTCAGTTATACAAGATTATTATATAAAAAACATTCCTAATAAAGTGAACTTTACAAGTTATTCCGAGAAAATTCAAGATATGCAGTGTATCACGTATAATTTAAATCGAATATTCATGTTATTGAATCGTTATTTCAGAATCTCAGAAGCCCAGCTTAAACAATTAAATTAATTATCCTGCGCAGCGTCTAAGGACGTCAACCAACACTTTTTTACTTTCTCTACATGTACTATGTACATAGTGTATAGAGAAGGTATTGCACTCCACCAAAATATTCAATACCGAGATTTCACCGAAAATATATGTTTTAGGGTCCCCTAAATACAAAAAAATTGTTTTCAGAAAAAGGTCCGTGTGTGCGTGTGTCCGTGTGTCCGTGAGTCAGTGTGTCAGATAACTCAAAAACGAAAAGAAGGTAAAATACCAAACTTGGTATTTAAGTTTAGTAGAATCTTCCAGGGATGCGACACGAAAATTTTGAGAAAAATCCCTCACCCCAAACTAACCTTTACATGGAATTTTTTTCGAACATTTTTATTTTCTAATAAATGGCTCTAACGATTTTGATTAAAATGTCGTATATTAAATATATATACCTCACAAATAAAATGTATATTTTAAATTTTCTGAGAATAGCCTCTGAAGACTACCTTATTCTGAGTGAATTTTACGGAATTTTGCATAACTGCAAAACCGTAACAGATAGAAAAAAAACTTATCACACAAAAAATATACAGCGCGTTAAAACACACAAATTATGTTATATATTTTTTTTCGTGGAGTTGATTGTTTTTTTTTTTTAAATATTCCTTATTTTCTGTTTCAGCTTAAAAACTTTACTTTTCTCATACAGGAGTTTCTCAACTTTTGTCCATACAAATAAAGGAACTTCAGTAACATAGCAACCAACTTTTGGCAATAACTTTAACCTATGCTACTCCCTTATTTCGCTTCTACTTACAAGGAAGCAAGTTTGAAAACTATTTCTGCTAATTTTTACTCGATTAGCATGAAGTAAAAAGACGCACAATCTTTTTAACAATATTTTTTTGCAGAGAAGTAGAGAAAGTCATGTGAATAGATCACATCAGACTTTTTATTTCTGCAGTCATTGCTAGGGGATGAAATTCTCTTTACGTGCCTTTCGACTACAGGGTTCCAACATTACTCTGGTTTTCAAACGCTGCATATAAATGTAATTTACCAGGCAAGTAACATAGGTAATCATTAAATCTTTCACTGCCTGTAAGCAACCGCTATTTTTATCATTATCATAATCATTATCACTATTAGGTATATTATTATTGCAGATGTGAAACTGCTTTTAAGTTTAAGGTTCATGACGACTTCCAAAATCGATTTTCAATAGATGGTAGGGATCAATGTAGTAGGTATAAGTTTATTTCAGTGTAATGTTTCTTTTAACCCCACCACTACTATATAAAATATATTCAAAGAAAGTAGCCACTGGCCGCGTGCCAAAACAAAGGAATTATCTGTTAGCGATTCCAATAATCCTTTCTGCTCAACACCCATACTATTGTAAACACCTAAATATTGAATTTAGTAATAAGTTTTCTTTGACAAAGTTAGAAAGGAGGGGGGCAACGAAAGAGAAAGAGAAAGAGAGAGAGAGAGAGAGAGAGAGAGAGAGAGAGAAGACAAGTAGCACTAAAGCAGAAAACTTAAAGTGCGACATCGACTGTGTGCACCTATAAGCTGCAGGAATCATATTTTTACTTCCCCTGTAAGTACTATGTATATAGTGTATAGAGAAGGTTTTGCACTCCAATAAAAAATTCGATACCGAGATTTCACCAGAAATATGTTTTAGGGCCCCCTGCATCCAAAAAAAGCATTTTCCGTGTGACCGTGAACACGAAACTCAAAAACGAAAAGTCTGTAAAATACCAAACTTAGTATATTCCAGGGATGCGACATGAAGATTTTGAGAAAAATCCCCCCATCCCAAACTACCCTTTACATGGAACTTTTTTCGAAAATTTTGATTTTCTCAAAAATGGCTCTAACGATTTTGATTAAAATATCGTATATTAAGGATATTTACCTGACAAATAAAATGTATATCTTGAATTTTCTGGGAATAGCCTCTGAAGACCTCTTTATTCTGAATGAATTTCACGGAATTTTGCATAACTACTAAACCGTAAGCGACGGAGAAAAAATTACCACACAAAAAATGTAGAGCACGTAAAACACACAATTTGTGTTATAATCATTTGTTTCGTGTAGTTGATCGTTTTTCAGATATTCCTTGTCTTTGGTTTCAGTTTTAAGAAAACTTTACTATTCTCATATAGGAATTTATCAACTCCTATTTATACAAAGGATCAATCACATAGCAACCAGCTTTTGGCTATTCTTTTAACCTATGATACTCCCTTATTTCGCTTCTACGCACAAGTAAACAAGTAATACGATTATTTCTACTAATTTTTTATCAATGAGCATGAAGTAAATAGAAGCATAAGCTTTTTAACAATAATTTGTTGCAGAGATTTAGAGAAAGTCATGTGAATGGAACACATCAGATTTTTTGTTCTTGTTTTCTTTGGTTAATGAAAACTGAAACTAAGAAATACCGTCTAGTTCATGCTTATTTCACATTCAAAGTAGGTAGTTTGGAAAATGCAAAACTCAACAACTCAACGAGCTCGGTGTTACTGTTACTCGACATGCTTCCTTTATGGAGTTTCCTAAACTCTTTAGAACTCAGAAGTGGTTATTTTCATTTTAAACTATGTTCTATAAATTTCCTGTAGGTACATTTTCTAGACACAGAAACATTTTAAAAGCTTACAACGGCAGCAGCAGTGTAGAGGTAGTTAATGTTCTTTCTCCATATTCGTGTCGATTCGTCCATACGTTTCAAAATGATACAACATACCCGGTTTTCAGCTGTAGCGCGACATAGGTACCTAATGAGCTCGCATATATATATATAATGCAACATAGTTGAGGTGCATGTATTCATGACAAACCACGGAAGCATATGACCTCTTCGCCTTACAGTAACCTGACCCGAAACCATTCGTCTATTGCAAAATGATAGAACCATGCTTCGTACCCATCTCTCCCCGTTTCTTCCATTGGTGATAATAGCCTTAGAGAGCATAGGTATATTTAGTTGACTGTTTACATAGCTGCACATCAGTATTGGACATGGATAGTGTTGCAGAAAGCGTTCAGGAAAATGGGGCGACAACCAGCGTTTCCAGGTGGGGAGAAATAGCAAATATTCGCTTATAACATATTACTTATAAGCTTCTAAAGAAATAGCAAGAAATATTCACAGATCTCCTTCCGTTGTGAACAATTATTTGCCACATAGGACGAATTATGACAAAAGAAGTCCTCTGGAAGACCACGGAAACTTACACCCAGACAGGAGAGAAGTATGATAAAACAATTAAGTACAGGTGGAACCTTCCTGGGAAGATAGGTTCAAGATCCAAATAATCACGTGCACAAGTCTACGCTATCCCGAATGATAGCCAGGAAGAACTTCATGTTGTACAAGAAAAAGAAACGGCTGCTTCGGCTTACTCATTGCATACGAAAATACGGGTATCCTGGGCAAAGGAACATGTGGCCTGAAAAGTCCAATGGAACAAGTAGTATTCAGTGATGAAAAGAAATACCATTTAGATGGGCCAGCCTAATATTGGCATGATTTGCGGAAAGAAGAACAGATATTCATTAATGGCTTGGGCTGGGTTTGATTATCCTGACACAACAAACCTTGCTTTCCCAACGGATCGAAAGAAAGCAACTGACTACCACGATATTGTGGATGTTCATCTTGTTCTTTTTGGGGAAGCAATTGGAGGTCCAAGCTGCATTTTTCAGCAGGACAATGCTAGTATTCACATTGGAAACTCAACCTGGGAACGGTTTCTACAGAATGGTGTACTAGCCTCTAAATTCGCCGATCTGAACCCCATGGAGAACCTATGGGGCATATTATGTGCTCAGTGTGCCGATGACAAACAGAATATATTTTTTTTAAACAGTACCGGAGTCTGGTGAGGACTCCGGCGCTGTATCCCCTATTTACATTTCCACCCTGTATGATAACTGGTTTTACTGTTCCTTTACACAAACATTGCCGGTCCCCATGGCCATGCTCGCTAAAGCGTCTCGCTTTGGTGCTTCGTGGGCAGGGGATCGTGGGTTCGAGTCCCGCCTTGGGCATGGGTGTTATATGTTTGTGCAATGTGTATATGTTTGTAAAAGAAACAGTAAAACCAGTAATCAGTAAAACCTACGGGGGGAAATGTAAATAGGGATACAGTACCGGAGTCCTGATCAGACTCCGTTACTGTTATATATATATATATATATATATATATATATATATATATATATATATATAATCACATTGCACAAACATATAACACCCATGACCAAGGCAGGACTTGAACCCACGATCCCCTGCCCATGAAGCACCAAAGCGAGACACCTTAGCGAACGTGGCCATGGGGACTAACTCGAACCCACGATCCCCTGCCCACGAAGCACCAAAGCGAGACGCCTTAGCGAGCGTGGCCATGGGGACCGGTGTATTCAGAGTTGAAAGCTGCCCTCATATCTGCTTGGAAAATATGGAGGTGTCCACGCTCCAGAAACATAGACAGCATGTGTAATCGTTACGTCAAGGTTGTGCCCAAACAAGGCTCCTACACTGGCTATTGAGATAAGGTTGTTGTATCATTTTACAATACGGAGAATGTGTTAAGCATTTATTTATATTTGAGTTCTGGACACTGTGCAGTTTATGACCAACAATTAAAAATAATATTAACAATACACATATTAAAACTAAAAAAACAAATCGATTTAATGTAACATCCCCTATTATATAATCCTCACATATGCATTACAGAATGTTAAACTATACCTAATGAATGCCTGAGTCATGTATATAAGTTTTCGGTTATATATTTGCCTGTCCTTTCTATTAACCACACGTGGTTGTATCGTTTTGCAAAGCACCTTAGTATTCCTGTCATTAGGTTACTTGCATTTCGAATTTATTATTATACTACGTTCATTTAGAACAGGTGGTTCAAGGTCATATTCCCTACTCGATGGTGCACACGCATTACCCCCACTCTGCGCACTTACTTGTTTATGCCTTGAAGAGAGTGGAGGGAGGGAATGCAGGTAGACGCACAGAAGTCAGAATGGAGGGAATGCGTGGTAAGCCACCAGATATGACCTTGAACCGCCGATTCTAAATGGAAATACTATAAAAAAAACCCGCTTGTGTATGAGCACTTTCCAAAACCACCTTCCTTTTAGCCGGGGAACCACCTTCACACTGCTATTGGGAGATTTTCGATCCCACACAAGTTCCTTTGGTTGAGCGGGATGGCTCAGGCGGTAACTTAACTGGCCCACGTTCGGGAAGACCTGGGTTCAAGTCCCAAATGCCGTCCATCTGGCTGGTTTTACTTTCTCTACACGCACTACGTAGGTACATCGCAGTTAGATAAGATGTTGTACTCCATCCAAAAATTTGATGTCGAGATTTTACCGACATCAGGACCCCTTAGTCAAAACAAATATAAAAAATTAGAAAAATGTCCGTCTCTCTCTGTGGACAGCATAAATCAAAACCGAAAACTCAGTTAAATTCCAAACTTGATATTGAAGTTTAGTATCTTCCAGGGATGTGAATGAAGATTTATAGGAAAATCCGCCCAACCCAAACCTCTTTAAATGGGAGACGTTTTCGAAATTTTAGATTTCCTCAAAAATCAATCCAATTATTTTGACTAAAATAACGCACCTATATTATATTTACATGGAAAATAAAATATATATCTTCAAGTAGTTGGGAATAGCTTCTGAAGCTCTCTGTATCTTGGATGATGTTTGCATAACTGGTGAACCTTAAGAGATAGAAAACTCATTACAGAAAAACACACACTTTAAGCTTTACACATTTTTGTTGTGGAACTGTTTCCGAGATCTTCCTTGTAATTGGTTTCAATTTTGAAATACATAACACATTTTTAAGCAGAATTCATTCATATTTCTTTTGTTTTAATTCTGGTTATCAAAGAGAACTGAATTACAATGACAATCGCATAGCGATGCTTTTAAAATATTTTATTATCGTCTTAGCCTAGCGTATCCCCTTACTTCCGTTCTACTTATAAGGAACTATTCAATAAGAACATGTCTGCTAATGTTCATCTAGATTATTATGAAGTAGACAGAAGAATATTTTCTAGAAAGACTGTTTTCAGAATAGGTAGAGAAAGTCATGTAAACGGAACACGCAAATTGTTTTCGTGGTTTCCCTCAGTCACCAAGGTAAATTCGGGATGGGATATTTAATACTATGACCCAAATTTCCACCTTAAGTCTTAAACAATAGTAAAATATTAATATATATGTATATATAGAAAATGCACTACCACATACATTTAAAGCAGATTGGATAGCACACCAACGCCATCTGCTTGTCGCCCTCGAGGGTTGGCTGCAATCCGCCTTCTGACTACGGATGGTGAAAGCAACTAGACCGCGGCGAAAGTGATATGGTACGGGGATGAGTCCTTAAAAGACTACTGATCACCAAATACCATCAAAGTGGATCTTACCGATCAGATCTGTTGCGATATGGCCAAGAAATTAAAACGGGAAAACAAAATACATTTTAAAAAGTTACTTTTTTAAGGGCTGTTATAGTTTCAGTACATAAAAGGTATTGTACAATATTGACATAATAAGGAGTGGAAAGTTATAAAAAAAAAGATTTTCAAACATGAAAGTTTGAGGAAAAAGATAACAAAACTTTAAAAAAAAAGTTATTTATTCATTAAAGCTGAAACATCTGATACTTTATGCATTTGAAGCAAGATCAAACTATTACTTAAAACAATACATTTTGCAGATGTACATATTTAATTATATCAAATCAAATACAGCAGGCTACAGATTTTAATTATTGCAAAAGCCATGAATTTATAAAATAAAATAGGAAAAAATACTGTTACTCTGTCTTTGTTTTATATCAATTACGATACCCTACTAAAAGTAAGGGCTCGAGAAAATAAATCTCTAAGAACAGAGAGCTTTTAATTTTACACGTGACATCACAAAGGGAGAATATAATTATTTTCTCAGCCGTGCCGAACTTGTAGGAAAGGGTGATGGAAGTTTTTTCAAGACATGTTTCCTGGAAAGAGCGCCTTAGATTTTCCAAATGTGTTTCCTGAAAAATTCTAGAATAGAATATATGGAAATTCCGGTTCATTGCCGACGAAAATTGTTATAAAATCGAAGAATCCCAACATTAAAAATATCTTAAGTGTTTACACTCACGTGACCTTCTCTACCTGCTCTACAAACAAACCTCTTACAAAAGATTATTCTTCTTTTTACACAATACTAATAAGTAGATGGGAACTAAGGGAATAACCAGATAAAGCGATAGTCGAATGTTTTAAAAACTGTCGTTATGCGACTGTCATTGCAATACTCTTCTTTGCTTGACCAGAAGCAGAACAAAAGAAAAACGATACTTCCTGTCTGAGAAAAGTACAAGTACCTTACAATTGAAACCAATAATAAGGAATATCTTGGAAACGGTTACCTCCAAAACAAAAACTTAAAAAACATAAATTGCGTGTTTTGACGCGGTCTACAATTTGTGTGCAGCAAGTTTTTGTCTATCTCTTACGGTTTAGTAGTTAAACAAAATTTGGTGATCTTCAAAAGAGATCTTCAGAGGCAATTCCCAAAAAATTCAAGATATAATTTTTATTTGTGATGTAAATATCATTAATATATGGGATTTTTAATCAAAACCGTAAGAGCCATTTTTGAGAAAATGTTTGCGGTGGGGGATTTTCAAGAAAATCATGTCGCATCCATGGAAGATATAAACCAATATACCAAGTTTGGATTTAACGGTCTTTTCGTTTTTGAGCCATGCCCTTCACAGACACACACGGATCTTTTTCTAAAAATACTTTTTTGGACTCGGGGACCCCAAAACATATATTTCCGGAGAAATCCCGACATCAAACTTTTGGGTGGAATACAATACTTTCTCTATCCACTATGTACATTGTACATGCGGGCTAAGGAAATTAAAAACTATAATTAAATATGACGATTATATCAAAATATTATAAACATGACATTTTACATGTTGCAGCATACAAGTAGTCTTAAATAAAACCATACATGTTTAAAACCACTAGTCATAACATGTAGTGGGAGTACTTGCATTGTGTAATATGTAATAAACTAACCCGTTCCTATTTTCAACAATCATAATTGGATATGCGGCATCGATAATTGCAAACGGCAATCTGCCTTTCTCTTTGCACTCCACTCAATGGATTATAAGTCAATCGAAAGCAATTAACGAGTTCTTTCTATATATGAAAACCATACAGGAATTCATTGTGAGATACTGTTAAGATGCTTCCATTTCTCGATCAATAAGTTGCGATAAGAGCATTATCAATAGTTACGTGTAAGCTTTTGTACAAACTCAAAGTACGTTACATTGTCGTAAATGAAGGTACACAAATATCAAATATTTCATTGCCACGAAGCACGAGGAAATGTTCGAAAGCAAACACATCAGTTATTTGCTTAATGTTTTTTCTATATAGATTATAAAAAACTCTGATGTGTTCCATTCATATGACTTTCTCTACATTTCTGCAAAAATTAGTGTTAAAAAGAGTATTCTTCTATTTACTTAATGCTAATCGAGAAATATTAGCAGAAAAAATCGTATTACTTGCTTTCTTATAAGTAGAAACGAAGTAATAAGAGAATACCATAGGTTAAAGTTATAGTCAAAAGTTGGTTGCTATGTGACTGAAGATCCTTTGTTTGTATGGACAGGAGTTGACAAATTCCTGTATGAGAAAAGTATGTGTTTTAAAGCTGAAACCAATAACAAGGAATATCTAAAACAACGATCAACTCCACGAAAAAAATGTATATGGCATAAATTGTGTGTTTTATCGTGATATATGTATATATATATATATATATATATATATATATATATATATATATATATATACATATATTTAGTAAGTTTTTGTCTATCTCTTACGCTTTACCAGTTATGCAAAATTCAAAAATAAATCATCCAGAATAAAGAGGTCTTTATAGACTATTCCCAGAAAATTCAAAATATACATTTTATTTGGCATGTAAATATCTTAGATATAAGAGATTTTAATCAAAATCGTTAGAGCCATTTTTGAGAAAATAACAATTTTCGAAAAAAGTTTCATGTAAAGGGTAGTTTGGGGTGGGGAATGTTCTTGAAAATCGTCGTGTCGCATCCTTGGAAGATACCAAACTTAAATACCAAGTTTAGTATTTAACGGTCTTTTCGTTTTTGAGTTATGCTATGCACGCACACGCACCTATTTCCAAAAATACTTTTTTTGCATTCAGGAGGACCCAAAGCATCTCGGTATCGAATTTTTTGGTGGAATACAATACCTTTTCTATACACTATGTACATAGTACGTACAGAGAAAGTAAACAGTTATATAATATACTGTTGGTAACATGTTATGAAACAAATGCTGTTATAACGTGTAGTTAAGAACAGCAGAAATGTCTCTTTCGTGTTTTTGACTTCTTATGCTCCCTTTTAGCTACACAAACATTTTAATTAAAATTATTTGATAAATTTCTTTGACTTTAAGAGGTTGAGTAAGATTATATATAGCAAAAAATCTTGCTCGTCTCTGGATCTCAAACCTTTTTCCCCACCCAAGCAAAACTGAAATAGGAAGCTAAAAAGTACTGATGGTAAGTATCTGATTTCTCGTCTACGTACAAAATGAGAAACATTAAAACTGCAAACAAACAAAATAAAGAACGAGCGAGAAGGAATAAGAAATCTCACTTGGATGAAATTCAATTATAGAGCATAATGTCTGACCTCATTAAAGCGTCTTTGGAATATTTTTATATCCATTTGCTTCATGAAGAACTGAAATAAAAACACCTGATGTGTTCCATTCACATTACTTTCTCTACATATCGACAATAAATTATTGTTAAAGAGCTTATTCTTCTACTTACTTAATGATAATCGAGAAAAAGTTAGCAGAAAGGGTCTTATTACTTGCTTTCTTCTAAGTAGAAGGGAAATAAGGCAGTACCATAGGCCAAATCGACCACATCTTTTAAAAGCTGGTTGCTATGTGAATGAAGTAACTTTGTATAAAAGGACGTTGACAAATTCTCGTATGAGAAAATTATAAGTTTTTTTTTAAAGTTGAAACAAATAACAAGGAATATCTCAAAAACGATCAGCTCTACGAAAAAAATCTGATGTGTTACATTCATATGACTTTCTCTAGCTGCTCTACTAACCTCAAACAAAAGAATATTCTTCTTTCTACACAATGCTAATCGAGATAAACATTAGCAGAATGTTCTTATTACTTAGTTCCTCATAAGTAGAAGGGAACTAAAGAAATGCGGTATGCTAAAGTTATTGTCAAATATTTTAAAGCTATCCTTATGCGATAGTCATTGCAAATCACTTCTTTGCTTGGCCAGGAACAGAACAAAAGAAAAGCGGACACTTCATCTCTGAGAAAAGTTAACCTACTTCACAATTGAAACCAATAACAAGGAATATCTCGGAAACGGTTACCTCCACAACAAAAACGTAAAGGACATAAATTGTGTGTTTTGTCGTGATGTATATTTTTTGTGCCGTGAATTTTTTGCTATCTCTTACGGTTTAGCAGTTAAGCAAAATTCGGCAAAATTCATCCAGAATAAAGGTCTTCAAAGGCTATTCCCAAAATATTCGAGATATACATTTTATTTCGGGCATAAATAGCTTTAGTATACCGGATTTTAATCAAAATCTTTAGAGCCATTTTAAAGAATATCAAAATTTTCGAAATTTTTTCCATGTAAAGGGTAGTTTGTGGTGGGGGGATTTTTTTTTTTTTAAATCTTCGTGTCGCATCCTTGGAAGATACTATACCAAAATATCAAGTTTGGTATTTAAGGGTATTTTCGTTTTGGGGCTATGCTAACCACAAACACTCACATACACGCACGCACATGGACCTTTTTCCAATTTTTTTTTTTTTTTTTTTTTTTTTTTGCATTAAGGGGAACCCAAAACATCTCGGTATCGAATTTTTGGTTGGAATACAATACCTTTTCTATACACTATGTACATAGTACGTACAGAGAAAGTAAACAGCTATATAATATACTGTTGGTAACATGTTATGAAACAAATATTGTTATTATAACGCATAGTTAAGAACAGCAGAAATGTCTCTTTCATGTTTTTTTTTTTTTTTTTTTTTTTTTGCTTTTTATGTTCCCTTTTAGCTACACAAACATTTTTAATTGAAATTATTTGATAACTTTCGTTAACTTTAAGAGGTTGAGTAAGATTATATATAGCAAAAAATCTTGCTCGTCTCTGGATCTCAAACCTTTTCCCCCATCCAAGCAAAACAGAAATAGGAGGCTAAAAAGTACTGATGGCAAATATCTTATTTCTCGTCTACGTACAAAATGAGAAACATTAAAACTGCAAACAAACAAAATAAAGAACGACTGAGAAGGAACAAGAAATCGCACTTGGAGGATGAAATTCAATTACAGAGTCTAATGTCTGACCTCATTACTGCGTCTTGGGAATATTTTTATATCCATTTGCTTCGTAAAGAACTGAAATAAAAAGCTTCTATGTGTTCCATTCACATAACTTTCTCTACATTTCTACAATAAATTATTGTTAAAGAGCTTATTCTTCTACTTAATTAATGCTAATGGAGAAAAAATTAGCAGAAAGGATCTTATTACTTGCTTTCTTGTAAGTAGAAGGGAAATAAGGGAGTACCATAAGCTAAATCGATAGTCATATCTTTTAAAAGATGGTTGCTATGTGATTGAAGTAACTTTGTATAAATAGAAGTTGACAAATTCTCGTATGAGAAAATTATAAGTTTTTTAGAGCTGAAACAAATAATAAGAAATATCTAAAAAACGATCGCTCTACGAAAAAAATGTACATGACATAAATTATGTGCTTTAACGAGATCTACATGTTTTGTGTGGTAAGTTTGCGTCTATCTCTTACGATTTACCAGTTATGCAAAATTCTGCAAAATGTATCCAGAATAAACATGTCTTCACAGGCTATACCCAGAAAAAGTGAGGATATACATTTTATCTGTCATAAATATAAGAGATTTTAATCAAAATCGTTAGAGCCATTTTTAAGAAAATCAAAATGCTCGAATTTTTTTCCATGTAAAGGGTAGTTGGGAGTGGGTGATTCTCTTGAAAATCTTCGTGTCGCATCCTTGGAAGATACCGAACTTAAATACTCGTTTTAGAGCTATGCTGCGCACAGACACACACATACACACGATTCATGGGTCTCAAAACATGTATTTCCGGTGAAATCTCGGTATCGAATTTTTAGCCCAATACAATACCTTCTCTATAAGTCCAATACAATACCTTCTCTATACACTATGTGCATAGTACGCATAGAGAAAGTAAAAACTGGATATAAAATAGAACTCCTACTAAATGGATCACAAGCGATGCAGTTTCAAGAGCGAGAGTAATTCAGGAAAAATTGGATTCTGATAAACTTATCAGAAACGATAAGCTGTATCGCACTTGACCCTACTGCCGACACATGCTGACCTCAAAAGTTAAAGGACTTCTAAGGATGCCGGCGTATTGCGATAGTATCACGCCATTCAGCTTGGGCAGATATAAAAGGTTAACTTCTAAAAGCATGTCCTTTTCCACAAAGTGCGAATAGTGCTCCCAATGCTGCAAAAGTAGTTCTTAAAGTGAATAGATTACGCTCTCGCGGTTCCGGCAAGAAGCTCTATTGACCTCTTTCTACTCATATTGTTTTCTTCTTCCTGTTTACTTCAGCGCAATCGTCAGCGCAAATATTATCTACTAAAATTGGGATAGAGCCTACAAGCATTTGAAATGGAAAACATTACTTGAACTTTTCTCAAACTTTTTTTCGACTCCTGGCCATGCAAAGAGACCGTATTTCAACTGTATCCCACAGCTACCAACTTTTAAAAGATTTGATTATCGCTTTGGCCTAGCGCATTCATTTATTTGTCTTCTACTTACAAGGAAACAAGTAAAAAGGCAATTTCTGCTAATGTTTATTTCGATTAGCATGATGTACATAGAAGAAGAATATTTTATAAGAACAGTTTGTTTGCGGAACAAGTAGAGAATACAGTGTGAATGGAATACGTTATACTTTTTTTTTTCCAAATATTTAAAGATTTTGCGAATATAAAGCGCAATAAACCTCCGCAGGTGGTTGAGTGGTTAGACCGCTCGCCTCCCATCTAGACGGCCCGGGTTCGATCCCAAGCCCAAGCGCCCGCATGTGGGATTTGTGGTGTACGAAGCGGCGTCTGGGCGGGTATTCCCCGGGTCCTCCGGTTTCCCCGCCACTCATTCCACCTATTGCGCCATCATCACCTTTCCAATCATCAATTTCGCTTATATTTCATATCATCCATTCGAAACCTCACGATATTGCGAAATTAACATTTCTAGAAATAACAAAAATTCCTTCAGTCATTCGTCATTAAATTTGTTCCTCTAAATGCCATAACATCATTGATAGTTGCGGCAGCGAAGTTAAAGGAGGAACAAACGATCGTTGGAGGTTAACTCTAAAGGTGGGGTTTTCAATAGCCGCTTTCCCCATAGCTTGCCGTATTCGCACACCCGTGACAAGTGAATTCATTTCACTGTAACCACAAATCCTTTTTTACTTTCTCTACACGTACTATGTACATAGTGTATAGAGAAGGTATTGCACTCCACCCAAAAATTCCATACCGAGATTTCACCGGAAATATATGTTTTAGGGTCTCCTTTATCTAAAAAAAGCATTTTCACAAAAAGGTCTGTGTGTCCGTGTGTCTCTGAAAACGATAACTCAAAAACGAAAAGTCGGTAAAATAACAAACTTGGTATTTAAGTTTAATATCTTCCAGGGATGCGACACGAAGATTTTGAGAAAAATCCCCCCACCCCCAACTACCCTTTACATGGAACTTTTTTGGAAAATTTTGATTTTCTCAAAAATGGCTCTAACGATTTTGATTAAAATTTCGGATATTAAACATATTTACCTGACAAATGAAATGTATATCTTGAATTTTCTGGGAATAGCCTCTGAAGACTACTTTATTATGGATGAATTTTACGGACTTTTAAATAACTGCTAAACCTTAAGAGGACAAAAACTTACCACATAACAAATGTAGAGCACTTTAAAACACACAATTTATGTTACATACTTTTTTTCGTGGAGTTGATTGTTTTTGAGATATTCCTTGTTTTTGGTTTCAGCTACAAAAATCTTATATTTTTCTCATACAGAACTTTATGAACTCGTGTCCATTCAAACAAAGGAACTTCAGTCACACTACCCGTTCTTGTTTCTTACCCAAGCGTCGGAGGAAATGCTTAACGTTGGCAGTGTTTACTACAGCGCTTTCAAAGCATTGTTATTTCAGATCGCTTGCTTGGTTTGTTGAGTAGCATGTGTGTGGAAAAAGCCCAATACATAAACTGACGATGTATAGAGAACAAGATGGCAGGAGAACATGAATAATACAGGAGAACACTCCAAGTATGGAAATTAGCACACGCGCTGCTGCTGTAACCCAACTTCGCAATGTTTTCTCTCTCCGAATGGACATCGCTGAAGAGCTAAAGGGCAAAAACGCAACTGCCGGAGCGAGCGTTCTTATGGAAGCTACCAAAATGTTAATGTATTTTCAGCATTGCCAAGTCATTCTGCCTGTCAGAGTCATGAACTAAGATTAAAAATAATGAGCGCCAAAACTTGGGTAATGACCGAAGTGCCTGTCTGTCCGGATGACTTTTAATTGCCTCGCTCCCCACTCCACATTCTAATTGGCTGAGGCTTGGAATACGCAATACGTCTCTTCTCTATACACCTCATTTATTACATCATTCTCTATCCAATCCCTGTCCTCTCCTTTATTTGCTATTTTACAACTTATTGAATTTCCAGTCGCATTCTCTTTTTACTAATGAGCTCCTGATTCAATGCATTAAATCTTTCAATTGTTGCCCTATTTTCTCGATGTTGCGTATCTAAGGCTCAGTAAAACACCGACAGTAATCAAAGTTTGAAATCCTGACTCAAATATACGACTAGGAAATTCATTTCTTGGATTTATTTACGTTACTGGTGGTTCACGGGAAGATCCAAAATAGAAGCGCAGGTGCAGTACTAGGGAACTATTTCTGTAACGTTGGGTTATTTCTGTTGCATGACCTTCCAGATGCGCCATGAATAACAAAACACTCCATTTTGATTATGGAGTGCATTAAAGCAGGGAATGATGTTGGCGAAGAGTCGTGTAACGGTAAACTGAGCATTTCTCGTTAGCACAGCATTACAGCGGGCAGCCGGGGGCTATAACGAGCATCGTACATGTCTGTATGGCACCAGGTGATTAAACGGAAAACTTTGCTTGGCCCTTTAAGTCAACAGATTTAGAAAATTAACATGGAATATTACCCGATAGCATTGTGATATACTTTGTTTTCCCTCGTCATAATACAGTTTCATTGAAACTAAATCTAATTTTTCTCTCACTCAACCTGGTATGAGAAACGCTTTCATTAGCTCTAAAATAATATGAGTAATATATGCCATGCACGGCAATATGAGTGTATTATTCAAAGCTTGTATTATCTGCTATAACGTAGGTAATTAATAACGATCCTTGTCGTCTACAATAAAGTTATATATATTATTTTATTCAAAGCATTGCAGTAGAGCATCAGTTATTCAGATTGACGATCGATTATGTATCGAGTACTGGCATTCTAAATAAGTAAAAAGCAAACAGAGTAAGGGAATTGATCTGTAATGATGTAGGGTCTGTAGAAACAATCTGATGTGTTACACTCATATAACTTTCTCTAGCTGCTCTACAAAACTCCTACAAAAGATTATTCTTCTTTGTACACAATGCTAACCAAGATAACTTTTAGCAGAATGTTATTACTTAGTTCCTTATAAGTGGAAGCGAATAAGGGAATGCACTATGCTACAGTGATTGTCAAATGTTTTAAAAGCTATCGTTATGCGATTGTCATTGCAAATCACTTCTTTGCTTGGCCAAGAGTAGAACAAAAGAAAAACAGACACTTCCTGTGTGAGAAAAGTTTAAGTACTTCACAATTGAAACCAATAACAAGGAATATCTCGAAAACGGTTACCTCCACAATGAAAACGTATAGGACAAAAATTGCGTGTTTTGTCATGAGGTACATTTTTTGTATAGTACGTTTTTTCCTATCTCTTACGGTTTAGCAGTTAAGCAAAATTCAGCAAAATTCATCCAGAATAAAGAGGTCTTCAGAGGCTATTCCCAAAATATTCGAGATATACATGTTATTTCAGACATAATTAGCTTTAATATACGGTATTTTAATAAAAATCGTTAGAGCCATTTTTAAGATAGTCAAAATTTTCGAATTTTTTTCCATGTAAAGGGTAGTTTGTGGTGGGGGCATTTTTTTGAAAATCTTTGTGTCGCATCCTTGGAAGATACTAAACCTAAATACCAAGTTTGGAATTTAACGGTCTTTTTGTTTTGGAGCTATGCTGTCCACAGACACACACAGACAGACAGACAGACAGACAGACAGACAGACACACACGGACCTTTTTTTTTTTTTAAAAATGCTTTTTTCGGACTCAGGAGACCCCAAAACATATATTTCCGGTGAAATCTCGGTATCAAAATTTTGGGTGCATTACAATACGTTCTCTATCCCTATGTACATTGTACATATGGGGCTAGAGAAAGTAAAAATGTTACAGTAATAAATAATACCACGTAATTGTTAGTAAGGGAAGAGAAGAAATCAGTGCTAATCTGAACCATAATATAGTTTATGCTGCTATATAGACGTCACTAACATTCTAATATATTCACACTAAAGAAAAACAATTTCACACAATATTGGCTAAATTATGAAAATAAATTAAAATGCACATAGAGTATTAAGCGATAAAATATATGGTTTTATTATTTTTTTTTTTTAACTTTCCCTACTCGTACTATGTACATAGTGTATAGAGTAGTTATTGTATTCCACCAAAATAAGATATCGAGATTTCACCGGAAATACATATTTTGAGACCCCATGAATCCAATAAAAGCACTTTTAGAAAAAGGTCTGCGCGCATGTGTGTGTAAACAGCACAACTAAAAAACGAAAAGATGTTAAACACCAAATTTGAAATTTAAATTTAGTCTCTTCCAAGGATGCGACACGAATATTTTCAAGAACATACCACCACCCCAAACTTCCCTTTACATGGACATTTTTTGAAAATTTTGTTTTTCTCAAAACTGGTTCTCACAATTTTGATTAAAATACCATATATTAAAGATGTTTGCATGGCAATAATATATACGTACTTTGAATTTTCTGAGAATAGACTCTGAGGACCTCTTCATTCTGGATGAAATTTGCTGAATTTTGCTTAATTGGTAAGCCGTAAAGATAAAAAAAAAATCTTATCACAGAAAAAATGCAGATCTGGTTAAAACACACAATTTGTGTCGTATACATATCTGTATAGGTGATCATTTTCAAGATACTTCTTGTTATTGATTTCAATTGTAAAATTCTTAATACTTTTCACATACGGGGATTTATCAACTCCAGGCTAGGCAAAGAAACGAATTTCAATCACAAAGCAATCATCTTTTAGAAGATTTGATTATCGTTTTTGCCTAGTTCCCTTCTATGATTAGGAACTTAAGCCATTTCGATAACGTTTATCGCGAATAACTTGAAGTAGATAGAAAAATACCTAAACTTTTAAACAATAATTTGTTACAGAGATGCAGAGAAAGCCATGTGAATGGAATACATTAGATTTTCTGTTTGTTTAGTTAGCTAATATGCGTTTACCACTTAAGTATTGAATAATTTTTTGTTTTTTCAGTTAAAATAACACAATTTCCTTACACATATATTTCAAACATCTGATTATTATAGCACATTTCAGAAAAATTCATCCATAGTGAACAGGTCTTCAGAAGTTTTTCAACAAAATTTAATCTATACATTTAATTGTTATAAGAATGTCTTTAATATACGGTATTTTAATCACAATCGTTTGAGCCATTTTTGTGAAAAAAATATTCAAGAATATTTCCATGTAAAGGATAGTTTAGGGATTTTCTTGAAAATCTTCATGTTGCATTTTTGTAAGATACTAAAATTAAGTACTAAGTTTGGTATTAAACGTATTTTAGTTTTTGAGCTATGTCTTCTACAGACATACAAACACAAACATTGTTCTAAAAATGCTATTTTTTGAAGTCTGGGGACCTCAAAACATATTTTCAGCAAAATCTCGATATCGATTTGTTGGGTGGAATACAATATCTTCTCTATGCACTATGTACATAGCACGTGTAGAGAAAGTAAAATAAAAAATGGTGTCGTTAATGAACTTTAGCTTGGATAATAACGAATACATTTGCAAGTTCAGGCAACTCGAGAAAAACTTAATAAATATTCCAAAATTTTCACAACACAATTCCTTAAATTTTCACAAAAAAAAAAAAAAAAAAAAAAGGTATTCTTACCAGTACGGAAATTAATAAAAAAAGATAGTAGTTTCCATATACTTTCCGCTTAAAGGTAGGCAGTTCAGAGTAACTAAAATCTCCTTTAAGCTTCTACAGGAGATACAAGAATATCATGAGAGAATTTTTAGCCTGCTAGGAGACATCGATCTCGCAGGTTCAATGCCTGAGCGTCAGTTTTAAAACCTGATTCAACGTGAAATGTAAACAAATCTCTGTTCCACAGCAGCAATGCACCAAAATGGAAATCAAACGGACACTTAACCCTTTGACTATGTCAAGGAAACGGAGAGACATCTCGACCCAAGATGGATATTTTGTGGCTACCATCTCACGGGAAGTACATATGTCCTGCAGAGGACTAGAGGCTGCGGGCAGAAAGAAGTTGGAAGACACCATCAGATTGCTCAGAGAAGGCTTCTCTTTAGTGAGTCAGAGAGAACTCGACCCTCATATGGCAGCTTAAAGAGGGCCTCTAGCTAGTAGGACCGAGAATAACCTTCCAATGAGGAAGCATCTGCACAATCAGCCCGACACCTACTAACACTGCATAGCCTCAAAGCCTTCCTGAGGCATGAAAGGGACACAAAAGGAGGGGGAGTGAGGGGATAGAAAACTCGTGGTAGAACTGGAACCACCCCAACTTTCGCATACTAGCCTAGGGAAACCAAGAAAAAAAGAGGCCCGATGAAAACCGACCCGGTATCTCCAAAAAGGGGTTTCATACATTCCCGAAGATCCATCTCGATCAATAATCTAACTCATTAAACAAGAACCTAATTGAGTTCACAATGAGATCCAAGCGCAGACGTATCGTAGCAAGAGCGCAAGCGCGAGGGAAGGCCATTCACAATGCAGTCGTTAGCGTAACGCAAGAAGAATGCACGGGTTTCTAGATCTGTAAATTACACGCGCATATCTTCCAAGCCGTCCGCAAGTTTCAAATTTAATAACATAACTAATAAGACCGTATAAGAACATTTCCTCAATCTTTTACGAGTAAATATATTATAAAATTATACATTAGCAACTGACGCTCGCGGCAGTGACGTCACAAAATTTGCTCATTCAAAATTATTGAAAATAGTACAAGCATAGAAACTGCAGAAAGTGATAAAGCTACATTTAATGCACTAAGAAGTATCTCTCTGCGTCTTTGATTTATGAGAACCAAGAAATCTAGGCGCAAATGATAGTTACAACCATTAAATCAAAGAAGAATTCGTAAGGAGACTGTCATAACCTCCTGCGGGAAATTAGAAATGGCACGGCACTGCACGGCCAAATAGAAGAGCACGCATGTTCAGCAGGCCCTGTAAAATCTTGCAGTGTGATCGTCTGTGTTGAATTCATAGGGAATGCATAGAGAAAAGAAGCAAAATTCCTCCTCTTTGCACGACGCAAGGATAAAGTTTGGAGTTTGCAAACTCTTGCGTTTCATTGCATTGCATTTCGTTGCGTCTTGCGTGTTTCTATGTGAATGCTTACATTAAATAATATGAGTCCAAACTCTTGTGCTTACATTACGTCTGCACTTGCATCTCATTGTAAATGTAGCATTACTCCTTTGCGTTTAGTTCCCGCATAGTCTGTGGCAATTTCTGCATTAAGGGATCCTGAATACCAATTACTCAGGCCGATAAACTTCATCCATCTCCATTAGACGGAAATACTGATCCTCTACACTGGAATTAAGGGTAAAAGGACTACAGACATACCAATTTAGAGCATTTCTCTAGGAACATTAGGCACTACCATTGTAGCGAATTTGTCTTTTTGTTTCCCCTTAGGCGTTTAATGTCAAGTGCCAACTTGCCGCGCCTCGAGTCCCTGGAGCACACGAAATTTCGCTCTGTGGGAAAGACACGGTACAGCGCCATGAACCTTGTAAATTGCCCACTGAGTTTAGTTCCGTAATTGTGCGAGCGCGTAATGGACTTTGCTCTAGTAGAACTTCCATAGCTATCTTAACATTGCTTCATGTCGCGAAGGCACAATGATAGATCAAACTAAAATGTCTATAATGGCTTGCATGAAAGCAAAAATAAATTAGTTTTTGTTATTATTATTATTTAGATTAGCTTTTAAATGCAAAGCAGGAAAGGCTGTACAGAAAAACTTAGAGAAGTCATAACTAAAGAATAACTAAAGTATTAACTATAATATAGTCATTTGTTTCCAACTAGGTTATTTGGTTGAATATTTTCAGATCTACGCTTTTAATAGTTAAACTTAAAATGTTCGACTTCATAAAGAATAGGATTTATGCAAATATCCTCTCTTTAATGATAAAAAAATAGTTATTGTAATGTATTTTCCTAAATTAACATAATTTTGAAAGTATTCGTAAAAATTACCTGTCAATTTTAGGGAGGGCGAACAAACTCAGCGTTCAAGAAGTTTCATTTTGTGATCCTGACTATAAAAAATCTAATGTGTTCCATTCACATTTACATCTCTGCTGCAAATTATTGTTAAAAAAGCTTATGCTTCTATTTACTTCATGCTAATCGAGAAAAAATTAACAGAAATATTCGTATTACTTGCTTCCTTATAAGTAGTACCATAGGTTAAAGTGATAGTCAATAGCTGAACGCTATGTGACTGAAGTTCCTTTGTTTGTATGGACAGGAGTTGACAAATTCCTGTATGAGGAAAGTGTAAGTTTTTCAAAGCCGAAACCAAAAACAAGGAATATCTAAAAACGATCAACTCCACGAAAAACATGTATGTAACATAGTGTGTTTTAACGTGCTCTACATTTTTTGTGTGGTAAGTTTTTGTCCATCTCTTACGGTAAAGCAGTTATGCAAAATTCCGTAAAATTTATCCAGAATAAAGTAGTGTTCGGCAGCTGTTCCCTGAAAATTAAATATAAACATTTTATTTGTAAGGTGATTATCTTTAATATACGATATTTTAATCAAAATCATTAGAATCATTTTTGAGAAAATCAAACATTTCGAAAACATTTCCATGCAAATGGTAGTTGGTGGTGGTGGGATGTTCCTAAAAATCTTAAAGTGTCGCATTTTTGTATGATACCAAACTTAAATACCAAGTTTGGTATTCAACGGTCGTTTAGTTTTTGAGCTATGCTGTCTACAGACACACACGCGCGCGCGCACGCACACACACACAGACACACACGAACCTTTTTCCAAATGTTTCTTTTAGATTCAAGGGTACCCAAAACATGTATTTCAGGTGAAATATCGTACATAGTACGTGTAGAGAAAGTAAAAACACGCTGCTAGGCTGCGACTTCGAACTTAATGTCGGCTGGGCTAGCAGCTACTATTGCTTGGGTAAGGGCCGGTTCTACAATATCCCGAATGTTTACCCAAGTGCTAGGCGATTGGCGTTCTACAATCTCTGGGCAGCACCACTCGGAAGACACGACTTGACCGATAAGTTTTCGGCTAATTGGAGAGTGCCTCATCCGACAAATACGTTTCTTGCCTACGATTGACAATTATAAAGTAGAAGTAATAAATAGCATATAGAATTGTATTTATTGAACGACGACCATCGGAGAAAGCCAAACGTCATAAAAGAGATAAAATTATTTCCAAACATTGTGCAAGGCCAACATTTATAAATTTGTTTTGATTTTATACGGATAGCTATTTAAACTCGAATGATGTTTTGGAGTATCTTCTATACTATCGCACGGATGATTGTGGTTTTTATATTTACCGATTCCTCAGCTATGCTTTACGGCTTACAATCACATTCCAACATTGAACTGATTTCATGACATATGGTGTGACAAGTATCGGAGATTATTTGGCGTTTTAATTTATTTCATATCTTCCGCTGATCTTTTCGAAATCAATGTGCAATCTAGAGGATAATTGGTTAATCCTTCCCCTTTATCCTTTACAAATTATTGTAATCTCGAGCAGTCCAGGAATTCTCAATAACGGATGAAAAATCCCGATATTAATGTAAGCGGAAATGTGACCTAACCTCTACCCCGACATTCTTCGCCTTATGTTCGTTTAGTACTTCAATGTGTTCATTATCTAAAACACAGGCGTTGCATACGCTTATTAGTACTATATAATTCATGGATTGAAATTATAACGCATTTTTAGTCCATGCGCGAGACAAAATCGGTTTAAGTGGTATTTAAGATTCGCTCAAATGTACATGCACAAACTTCATCTGCTTTTTCTTCTTCTTCTTCTTCTTCTTCTTCTTCTTCTTCTTATTATTATTATTATTATTATTATTATTATTATTATTATTATTTTAGTTTAAACTTCTGCGCAGGAGCTGGAGCATATGGATTTTTTTTTTTTTTTTTTTTTTTTTTTTAAACAGTAACGGGTCTGATCAGGACTCCGGTACTGTATCCCTATTTACATTTCCCCCCGTAGGTTTTACTGAATTGAGAAATATCTAAATCAGCAAAAGTCACCAACACATTGGTTAGAACCTAGAATAAATGTACTCTTGACATAATTACTGGCATTTTTCCCCCCTCCAGGTTACCACATGACACTTTTTATTCCTGTGCAATCTTATATGCTTCTACGAAATTTAACCAGCTTTCGCGGTCGTCATGAGTAAAGTTTTGAGCCTTGCTCTGCTTCGTCTATTCCATTTTATTGTTAAACCAAGTCAAAAAAATTCCCGTGATAAAACGAACTTTCATTGTCTTTCTTGTGGCCTGCTTCGCAAGGCAATCTCGTTTGTTTTCTAGTTTTAAAATTCCCCAACTGTAGCGTTTCCATCGAATTCAGAATGGCAAACTTACAAACGGTTAATGATAATAATCAAAAGCCTCGCATTAAATTAATAAGTACATGAATAAACAGCTTAAAATTATCCTAGAGAGTTGCTATCATGAGAATGCTGTGTAATTGTACATAGAACGAGAGTGTTCTTTATCGGCCAGAAAAGCTACTTGGAAAGTCAACTAAAGGCAAGCTTATTTTCCCTTTACGCGCTACGCTCCTAGTGTAGCTTAAGAGTTACAATATTTTTGACGGCGTTAATAAGACCAATTCTAAACGTTGGGACATGGAGTATTAAGAGAGTTCCAACTGAAAATTAAAGGAGCCGCAATAGATCGATACTTTTCATTTTTACCGTGTATCTATATTATGTAGAGGTGGTATTTGGTCGCAAAAATCAATTTCAAGAGTTCACCGGAAATACAATATTCGAGATCTAAACAAAAAATCTGATGTGTACCATTCACATGACTTTCTCCATATCCCTGCAACAAATAATTCTTAAAAAGCTTATGCTTCTATTTACTTTATGCTAATCAGAAAAATCTGATGTGTACCATTCACATGACTTTCTCCATATCCCTGCAACAAATAATTCCTAAAAAGCTTATACTTCTATTTACTTTATGCTAATCAGAAAAAATTAGCAGAAATAGTCTTATTACTCGCTTCCTTGTAAGTAGAAGCGAAATAAGGGAAAACCGTAGGTTAAAGTGATAGTCAAAAGCTGGTTGATACGTCAATGAAGTTCCTTTGTTTATATGGATAGGAGTTGACAAGTTCCTGTATGAGAAAAGTATACGTTTTTCATAGCAGAAACCAAAAATAAGGAATGTCACAAAAACGACGAACTCCACGAAAAAAATGTATGTAACATAAATTGTGTGTTTTAAAGTGCTCTTCATTTTTTTGTGTAGTAAGCTTTTGTCCATCTCTTACGGTTTAGCAGTCATTCAAAATTTAGTAAAATTCATCCAGAATAAACTACTCTTCAGAGGCCATTCCAGAAAATTCAAGATAAACATTTCATTTGTCAGGTAAAGTATGTTTAATATCCGAAATTTTAATCAAAATCATTAGAGCCATTTTTGAGAAAATCAAAATTTTTGAAAAAAGTTCCATGTAAAGGGTAGTTGGGGGTGGGGGGACTTTTCTCAAAATCTTCGTGTCGCATCCCTGGAAGATACTAAACTTAAATACCAAGTTTGGTATTTTACCGACTTTTCGTTTTTGAGTTATCGTGTTCACAGACACACGGACACACACACACACACACACACACACACACACACACACACACACACGGACCTTTTTGTGAAAATGCTTTTTTTTATATTGGGGACCCTAAAACATATATTTCCGGTGAAATGTCGGTATCGAATTTTTGGTGGAGTGCAATACTTTCTCTATACACTATGTACATAGTGCGTATGGAGAAAGTAAAAAAATAGCAGAAATAGTCTAATTACTCGCTTCCTTGTCAGTAGAAGCGAAATAAGGGACAACTGTAGGTTAAACTGATAGTCAAAAGCTGGTTGCTATGTCAATGAAGTTCCTTTGTCTTTATGGATAGGAGTTGAAAAGTTCCTGTATGAGAAAAGTATACGTTTTTCATAGCAGAAACCAAAAATAAGGAATGTCACAAAAACGACGAACTCCGCGAAAAAATGTATATAACATAAATTGTGTGTTTTAATGTGCTCTACATTTTTTGTGGAGTAAGTTTTTGTCCATCTCTTACGGTTTAGCAGTTATTCAAAATTTAGTAAAATTCATCCAGCATAAACTACCCTTCAGAAGCTATTCCCAAAAAATTCAAGATATGCATTTTATTTGTCAGGTAAATATGTTTAATATACGAAATTTTAATCAAAATAGTTAGAGCCATTTTTGAGAAAATCAAAATTTTTGAAAAAAGTTCCATGTAAAGGGTAGTTGGGGGTGGGGGGAGTTTTCTCAAAATCTCTGTGTCGCATCCCTGGAAGATACTAAACTTAAATACCAAGTTTGGTATTTTACCGACTTTTCGTTTTTGAGTTATCGTGTTCACAGACACACGGACACATGGACACACACACACACACACACACACACACACACACACACACACACACACACACACGGACCTTTTTGTGAAAATGCTTTTTTTGGATATTGGGGACCCTAAAACATATATTTCCGGTGAAATCTCGGTATCGAATTTTTTGGTGGAGTGCAATACTTTCTCTATACACTATGTACATAGTGCGTATGGAGAAAGTAAAAACATTTTTGAAGAAGGATGCGTGGGCGTGTGAACGCGTTTAAACAACATACATACAAAAATGGGAAGTCAAACAAATACCAAACTGAGTTTTAAGCGTGACATTTTATAAAATTTGAAAGTTACAATAAAGATTTTCACGAAATTTTAAGCATTCCAAAATTACATAGAAATGTTTCGTTATATTACTTTTTCAAAAACTTTCCCATACGGTTTTTGAAGGATTGCGCTACGTATTACGACGGGCACTATTTACATTTTGAGCCTAATAATAATAATAATAATAATAATAATAATAATAATAATAATAATAATAATAATAATAATAATAACAGTAATTTATCAGTAAAATTACTAAATTGTTTCTCTAAATATTCTCATTTATGATCAATAGACTTTTGCATGCGTTTGAATCATTTCTCATAGTATTTTTACCAATCTGCTGGAGACACCTCCAAAGCATGGCTTTTGAATGCATCAATGCCTTCTTCTGCCGTCGAAAATCATTATCCATACATTTTATTCTTGATTTTCGGGAACAAAAGCAAGTCATTGGGTGCCAAATCAGGATTCTACGGCGGATGAGTCATCAATTCGATTTGTTGAATGTTCAAAATAGCCGGTTGTTAGACGAGATGTCTGAGCGCTCGCATTGTGTTGGTGAACGATCCGACGGGACTTATTTGTTTTCTTTATTTCTCCAAAAACTTCCAGCAAACAACTGAATTTACCGTTCAGCATTGACCGCTTTACATTCCTCTAAAGGCACTAATGCCATATGGTCAGTTTTTTCTGAAAAATCAGACGACTATTGCTTTCGAAGTGCAAACTACATTTGTTGGATTTGGTTCATCTTGAAACACCCACACAGTCCACTGCTGTTTACGTTCCAGCTCATATGCATAAATCTATGATTTGACAACCATTACGATCTTATATACATATTTTGAAGCCCCACCATTATATTTCTTGAGCACGAATATTCTTTTGAGTTTGTGTCAAATTATGTGGGATGCAACGAGAACAAACCCTTTTCACGGCTAAATGATCATGCATTTTATATATGCTGGTGGAATTAATTCTAGGCTTGTTTCTATCTCATAGTATGTGTCATGATGATTTTACGCTATTATTTTTGCACAGTAACGTTTTCTAGCACAATTGATTTTGAACGATTTTGATGTCAGTGAACGAACGGCGGCCACTATTTAACTCGTTATACCAGCGTTTCGTAGTGTTCTTAAGATGGGGCTTCATCGCCAAATGCTGCAGCAATTTGATCAATTCGCTCTTTATCTTGATAACTCAGTCGAAAATCATAATAAATCGTAAGAAAATTTTCAGGAATTAATTCCATCTTTTCGTTGAGACAAAATTTTAGTCACTGTAAACAATACAAATAACGCTCTATTGACAAAATATTTGAAGAAGGTTAAGGCTAACAATGTCAAACTTTCGGGGGAAACACTAGATGGCATATATAGCAAACAGTGTTGTAAAGGCTCAAAATATAATAGTGGCTCTCATAAGGTAACACTGCTGAAATCACGAACACATTTTTATAAAACAAGACTTCTGAAATTATACCATTGCTTTATCTGCCTAATCTCCACAATTTTTCAGCTTGCTATGCTGAATATTTTGTATTCTATGAATATTTTAATTAAAATATATTAGGTTTTATATTAAAAGCTCGTGGCACCACAAGTATTAAAGTTTCTTTCTAGAATTTGTAATATGTATGCTGATAGAAGTGTAGTCCGAAGTTACTGTTTTTACTCTTAATTTTATACTTATTTATTTGACATTTTATAAACTAGTTTTCCAATTTAAAATGGTTCTCCAGTTCTGTTTCAATACTCCAAACTTACAGAAGCATTTAAGTTCTAGGTATTATGAACTTTCAAGTTGTAATAAAAATTATGACAGAGAGGATTTTTCAAAGACTGAAAAATGATAAAGGTAAATAAATAAATAAAAATAGCACAACATAAAATAAATATTAACTCCATAAATGCCCTACACCTACGTATCACCTTCAGATATAGTTTTCTCAAATGGAAAATGCTATTCATTATTTTGCTGGGGAATGCAAAGAGGACGGAATTTGAAAGCCATAACACAGCGATTCACTTTTAAAAGATTTGCTATCACGTAAGCCTTGTATTCCCCTAAACCCCTTGTAGCTACAAGGAAATACATGTATGTAATAAAACCATTTCTGCAAATATTTATATCGATGGACATGAAGCAGATAGAAGAGTATGGTTTTATAAGAATAGTTTGGTGAAGAATGCCAGAATAATCAACTGAATGTAGCTTATAATTTTTTCCAGGCTGGGACAGTCCATACAATTGTCCTCCTCACCACCTCTTTTTTAAACATGTGACAAGACTTATCGGAATAATTTATATCCAGATTGAGGTTTTTGATTTCATATGGCGCCAGCAAGCAAAGTTTGGAGACTATTTGTTAAAACGTGTTTCCGACAATTTACATAGCCTTGACGTTAGACGAGAAGTATGAAGTGCTTTTTATTGGCTATTCCAACGCTGTGGTATGCTCTATATAGACGAGTGACGTGTATGCATATCAAAAACACCCACATCAGCTTTCAACGTGGATATCAACGTGTTTTGATATTTCATAATCAGACGTTCGGCCTCAAGCATTATGGGGTAAGCTTTCTGCTTCTATAATTTTGTATATTACACGTGTGGGTTTTGGTTAATCAGAAGTGCCTTTGGATTGCCATTTCGAATTTCTCATTTATACCTACATTCCAAACTTCACTGTTACTAATCGCCTGAGCGTTTTAACTGGCCTTACCCATTCCATTATGCATTTTCACTTTGTCTGTCGATTCAACCTACCTTGTTGTAAACGAAACATTTTGTGTCCCTCCGCGGTAGTTTCATGTTCGTTTTTATACTGTTTAAGGCTCTCTTTTACTACTTTTGGCACCGCAGACGATGACACTGATGATACATGAACTGAAGATGGAGTATCGGTAGAATGCAATGGCGGGGGAAACCGGAGAAAACTCGCCCCTGTGCCGCTTTGTCCAACACAAATCTCACATGCTGTCGCTTGGGATCGAACCCGAGTCGTCAAGGTAGGTGAGAGGTGAGTGGTGTAATCACTCGGCCATGGCGCAATCCGTTCGTATTTGTTACGGGAAACATACAAAAACAAATCCACTTGAATCCATGTTTCGCATTTAGAGTGCAATAGAACTGTACTATTTTAATATAAATTAAATATGATGATAATAATAATAATAGGTAGTCTTCTTACTTAAAAAAGTTTGGACCAAAAACCCCCCTTCCCACCGATCTGTATATAAAGTTTCCTTAGGGATCTGCAAAGCGGCATCCTTATAAGTGCTCTTTCCATTTCTTTTGGTAATAAAAGATTTCATCCATTATATTAATTTCCCCTAGTTGAGAACGGATATCTTAATTTTTTGTTCCATCCCGTCTTGTTTCTCCATTCCCAGATCTCATAAAGTACATCTATAACGCCTCTTAGCCTCGCTAATCTTGAGCTCGTAAAACCCATGTTTCGCCCCATACTTGAAAGTTGGTTTGGAGACTATGTGATATAATTTTTGTTTGATTTCCACTCTCATGTCCACACCACAACACTGTTTACATATCCATTTAATTTATTAAATTTTTTGGGTTAACTATCAAAATAGCCACATCGAAAGTTAACACTACACTTTTCTGAGTGAACATTGAGCAGGTTGCAATGTGGCTGCCATTTTTCACCGAACTGCCTCTGCAGAACGAAACTGCACAACTAAAACAGCTTATGAATTACAAAACGAACGCTTCCAACTTCTATTTTTAACTGATTTTTACAGAGACTTTTGCCAAACATTTTCAGGAGACCTCAAATCATATGTGTTACTGAAATATCCATATAAAATTGTGGTCAAAGGAATTCCCTACCTCAGATACTTTGTGAAATAAAAAGTAAACGCATAAGTACTGCTCTGTCCTTTCAATATAACTAAATAAACTTTCCTTGTCTGGTTGAAGCCTATCAATACAACTCAGCTCTTCTCTAGCTAAGTTATTTATGCATTTTAAAGCTCGTGATAACGTGTTGCTGCTCTACCTAACGTCTATACCAATTGAGATACTCGTAATTGCTAACCGCGTCCTGAAAATGTGTGGTTTAACCTTTCGAAACCGTAATCTTATTTCTCTCTGAAATGCTGGAGTTCGTATGTGCTGTGGTTTTGCAAACTGAAGAATTCTCGCTAATGAAGTTTGCGCTGAATGTCTCTGGGGAAGCAACCACTGCACCGCTGTCTTGTACTCTGCGATGTTCAACTTAATTATTTTCTACGCTGCAAACATGAAAAGTTTGCCGTTTCTATTTACGGGTGAGAGTGAAACGATCGCTTAAACTTCCAGTGAAAGGTATGTCAACAACAATGTCTCATTCTTGAGCGTACCTGCACGTGACTGACAAAAATTCAACATCCCACCTGATCGATCAGTTTCATTTGAAGATCTACTCTGATTCGATTTTCATTAGTCATGTACACCGTCGTAATTAACTCTACGCTAATTAACTCAGCTTGGGGCGCTTAAGGATACCAACAAAAGAGTGATATCAATTTTTATGAGCCACATTAGCTTGAAAATACCCAGAAAATATAACAAAAATTCTCAAGAGCAGAATTAGCAATTAATTGTAAAAGAAAATTGGAAACGAACTATAGTTACAACCAGAAGATCTTTGATTTCATAAAATTAAATCACTGTATAAATCTGCTCTCTCAGGGAATAGGTATGTAGTATAAACACAGTAACACCCTATTCTAACTGACTCAATTTTTACTTTCTCTACATAGTACAAAGGTAGAGCAGATATCACTCCACCCAAAAATTCGATTACGATATTTCATCAGAAATACACTTTTAGGGCTCCCTGTGTGTCTGTGAACAGGATAACTCAAAAACGAAAAGTCGATAAAATACTAACTTGGTATTTAAGTTTAGTATCTTCCAAGGCTGCGACACGAAGTGTTTGAGAACCCCATACTACCTTTTACATAGAAATAATTTTGAATTTTTTGATTTTCTCAAAAAGGCTCTAGCGATTTTGATTAAAATACCGTATATTAAGCATATTTACATGAAAAATAAAATGTATATCTTGGATTTTCTGGGAATAGCCTCAGAAGACCTGTTTACTCTGAATGAATTTTTGTGAATTTTGCATAACTGGTAAACCGTAAGAGATGGACAAAAACGTATTGCAAAAAAAAAAAAAAAAAATTAGATCTCATTAAATTGCACAATTTATGTCTTACACAATTTTTTCGTGGAGCTGATCGTTTTTCGAGATATTCCTTGATATTATTTTCGGTTTTAAAATACTTAAACGTTTCTCATACAGAACTTGCCAACTCCATTCTATACGAATCAGATCGGAAATCCAAAGAAACGGATTTCAGCCACATGGCAACCAACTTTTAAAAAATTTGACTATCGATTTAGCCTGGAGCACTCCCACTTACAAGAAAGCAAGTAATAAAAGATAATTTCTGCTAATGTTTATCTCCATTAGTAGGTAGAAGAATATGTGTTTCAACAATAATTTGTTACAGAAATGTAGAGAAAGCCATATGAATGTAACAAATGAGTTTATTTTAATAAATCGTTTAGGTAAACAATGTGCTAAGGTGTATCGTCATGTACACCATTATATAGAGTCCATAAATTCTCGTAGTAATTCTCCAGGTCGTATTTCACAGAGTATGGAAAAAAAAATATAAAATCTTATACGTTACAAATAGCAAATATCAAAACCCGCCCTGCGCCGCTTTGTCCACCACAAATCTCAGATGTGGTCGCTTGGGATCGAACCCAGGCCATCTAGGTGAGAGGCGAGAGGTCTAACCACTCGGACACGGCGTGGCCACCTATTGGTAACAAACAAAAGTGCCAAGTTGAGCTGCATGTTCGCAAAGTGTGCCGTAAATATCATCAGTATGTTGGGAAGCCAGCACGAGATTGCAATGTAATACAATGTCTTTTTCGTACAAGACATCGCCCTCCGTGTGTAATGGTTACCATGCCAGCTTCAAACCCGGCGGAGGATAATGGATTTTTTTCGGGCGTAAAAATCCTTAACATGGCTTCCTTCGGAAGGGAAGTAAAGCCGTTGGTCCCATGACGTAGATTTAAAAGAACCTCGAGCCTGATAAAGAGGTCTCTGAGCAAAACTATGTGGTCTTTCATGCCCAGAATAGAATGGGACGCTGAGAACCACAGTAATTAAAACGCTCTATTAATAAAGCTCAATTTAATTTAATTTTACATTCGAAATAAAACAAATAAACTTTCTTGTCTTCAATTTAAGGCATTTGCTTATTGCACCCTTTTGTCGATTGTCTGTGTAGGCGTGAATTGCTGCTGTAGACCTGGTATTCAGAATCAATGAAATGGGCTCTCCAATGTCTTTACATTACTCCGTTAGATGTTTTTTTTTTCTTCTCTGTGAATATCTCGAGAACATAGACCATTGTTACCGAATTTGCAGTAAAATAATATGTGCTCCATTCACATGACGTTCTCTAGCTGTTCCGCAAACAAACTTTCGTCACAAAAGATATTTTGTTTAATCTACATCATGCTAATTGGGATAAACATTAGCAGAAATTGTCCTATTTACTTGCTTCCTTGTAAACAAAAGGGAAATAAGGGAATACACTATGCTGAGTTTTCGTTTAACAAACGTTGAAGTAGTTTAAAATTAAAACCAATAACAAGGAATATCTGGAAACGATTAACTCTACAAAAAATGTATATGACATAAATAACATTTTTTGGTATAATGAGATCTATAATTTTTGTGCAGTAAGTTTTTGTCTATCTCTTACAGTTTACGAGATATACAAAATTCATCCAGAATGAAGAGGTCTTCTGAAGCTATTCCCAAAACATTAAGATAAATTATTTCGTTTGTAATGAAAATATCTTTAAAATATGACATTAATAAAATTGTTACAGCTATTTTTGAGAAAATAAAATTTGTCAAAACATTTTCCATTTAAAGGGTAGTTTAGGGTGGGGATTTTTTTTCTTGAAAATCTTCGTGTCGCATCCTTGGGAGATCTAAATTTATATACCAAGGTTAGTATTTAACGGACTTTTCGTTTATGAGGTAACAGAAACACCTCACTGGCTTTTTTTTAAAAATATGTTTTTGGATCCAGTTGTCTCAAAACACATATATCCAATTTTAGGTGGAATACAATACCTTCTCTATATACCATTTACCTAGTACGCGTGGAGAAAGTAACCAGACTGAAGTTACGCAGGTTTCCCTTCTAATAGTGAGTTAAGAAGCTATCTTTTTCTTTCTATTTTGAATCGTAGGACATCGAAGAATCAGCCTTTAATAGGGTAGAGCAAAAATTTAGATCCATAAAAATGAAAAGAAATACTCAAGATGTTTTCCTAAACGCCACGCTGTAAAATGTAATCTGCCACTGTAAACTTGACACAAAGTTTTATATTATGCATTTCATGTTTCTATTTCCTTATGCTTGCAGTTAATACAAGCGCAGGACATTAAACAAGGCAGTGGCGTAACGGTTCGTTAAGCCCAAGATCTGTTTAATACCACCTACCTCTCACCGCACTCTTTCATCCAAATTATTAAAGCGTGCACTTGTGTTTTAATGCAATGTTATTGCATGCCGACCTAGGAGGGCTTAGCACGTCTAAATGAGTGATGTTTTCTTAATCCTCAATGTCAGGCAACGCCAGCCCTTTCTTGTTAATCTCGTGTACCTTAACAATGTAGTTAGCTGCTCTCTGCCTTCTCCAAAGAATAATTATATAGAGGGGAACTCCGCTGTTTTGCGCAGTGGCGTGAGGCGTTTTCTAACTCTTCTGCGTCAAGCCAAGTTCATGACAAGGGTTGACGTATATGACACAACCTTAATAAGAAAAGCAGGGAAGAAAGAAAGAACATTTCTTATAGCGCGGATTACTGAGGAGCACAGAAGAAAAATAATATACATAAGAATATACTTTCCAATTTTATGAAATCTGGTGTGCATGGTGGTTATTCATATATAAAGAGAAACAAGTTTTATTAATATATTAATCTAATAAGTTGCACTATTTTCCTTCACAAGTCAACGTAAGTTGGAAAAAGCAAAGCGACATCCTACTACGAACATAATACAACCCTCAATAACAAAAATCTGATGTGTTACACGCACATGATTTTCTGTAACTGCTCTACAGATAAACTTCTTACAAAGGTTCTTCGTTCTATACCATGCTAATCGAGATATAAACATTAGCAGAATGTTCTTATTACTCACTTCATTATAAGTAGAAGGGAACTAAAGGAACGCGCTATGTTAAAATGATAGTCAAATGTTATAAAAATGTAACGTGATTGCAAATCGCTTCTTTGCTTGGCCAGGAGTAGAATAAAAGATAAACGCACACTTCATGTCTGAGAAATGTATAAGTACTTTACAACTGAAACTAATAACAAGGAATATCTCGAAAACGGCAAACTCTACGAAAAAAATGTATATAACATAAATGTGTATTTTAACGAGATCTACTTTTTTTGTGTAGTAAGTGTTTGTCTATCTCTTACATTTTACTAGTTATAGAAAAAGCAAAATTCATCCAGAATAAGCAGGTCTTCAGAAGCTATTCCCGGAAAATTCAAACTATAGATTTTATTTGTGATGGAAATGGCTTTAATATATGGTATTCTAATCAAAATCTTTAGGGCCATTTTAAGAAAAACAACATTTTCGAAACATTTTCCATGTAAAGGGTAGTTAGGGGTGGGGGGATTTTCTTGAAAATCTTAGTGTCGCATTCTTGCAAAATATCAAACTTAAGTACCAAGTTTGGTATTTAACCGTCTTTTCGTTTCTGAGCTATGCTATCCATAGATACACACACATACACACATGCGGACCTTTTTCTGAAAATTCCTTCTTTTTTTTTGTATAATAAAATTTATATGAGCCGTAGTATATTCCTCGTCCAATATGTAAATAAATACAAACAAAAAATATTGAAGCACCATTCGCATGTAAAGTACGTAGGAGTCAACCATAATTTACAGAGGGTCCTAAAACATGTATTTCCGGTGAAATCCCGGTTCGAATTTTTGGGTCGAATACAATACTTGCTCTATAGTAGGGGATTTTTTTTTTTAAATCTTCGTATTGCATCCTTGGAAGATACTGAACTTAAATACTAAGTTTGGTATTTAACGGACTTTTCATTTTTGGGCTATGCTGTCCACAGACACACAGAAACACACAGAAACAGAACACACACACACACACACACACACACGCACACACACACGCACACACACTGGACCTTTTTCCAAAAATCCTTTTTTTTTTTTTTTTGATTCAGGGGGAACCAAACATGTACTTCCGGTGAAATCTTCATATCAATTTTGGGTGCATTACAATACCTTCTCTATACACTATGTACATAGTACGTGTGGAGAAGTAAATATAATAGGTACTAGCTTGGACGAACGTGCTAAATTTTGCAACTTATTAGTTTCAACTGACGTTACCTTTCTACTACCATTCCTTTGGTGTGAACCATGCAGATAACAAAGTTGGGGGCTTGTACTTCCGAAACATTTACTTTAATTTCCTCTTTGACATGCCGGACAGGACGCACTCTACCTCACTTCTAAATTGCTACATTTTCCAGCAAAAAGTTATTCACTAATGAAGTTTCCTCTTGATGACTCCTGAGAGCATTCAATTCTCTCCTAAAGCTGAAGTAACAACCTATACAATAAGATACAAGAGTTAATGTAATTACGAATTACTATCGTTATTACTTTCTAACAAATCCTTATTCATTAGCTGCAACGTTTTGAAATACATTCAGCCGTCAAAAATTACATAATTAACCCCACTTTAGTCTTTTTACTTTCTCTAGCACGTAGATATTTACAATGTATATAGTGAATAGGGAAGGTTTTGCATTCCACAAAAAAGTTCTATACCGAGATTTCACCGGAAATACATGTTTTGATATCCCCTGACTCACACACACTCAACGGACAAACACGAAATATGTGGGCTGCATATCTACCTCAAAAACGAAAATCGGTTAAATACCAAACTTGGTATTTAAGTTCAGCATCTTTCAAGAATGCGACACGAATAATTTCAATAAAATATCCCCATTCCCAACTACCCTTTGCATTGAACATTTTGATTTTCTCAAAAATGCTCTGACGTTTTTTATTAATATGCCATATGTTTAAGAGTTTTATGACAACCGAAATGAACATCTTAAATTTTCTGGGATTAGCCTCTGAAAACCTCTTCATTCTGGATGAGTTTCGTATAACTTTAGCATAATTGGTAAGTTGTAAGAGTTATGCAAAAATTTAGTCCTCAAAAAATGTAAATTTCATTAAAACACACAATTTATGTAATATACATTTTTTGAGAGTTAAACCGTTTTCGAGACATTCCGAGTTATTGATTTCTGTTTTAAGCTACTTAAATGTTTCTTTCTCTACATCTATTTTTTGTTTACTCCTAGCAAGCAAAGAGAACCGAATTTCAATTGTTTCGCTTAGCGACCGGCTTTTGATTATCGCTTTAGCATAGTATATTCTCTTATGTCCCTTCTACTTACAAGTAATAAGAACATTTCTTCTAATGTTTATCTTGATTAGCAAGATTTGTAAGAAAAGTTTCTTTGTAGAACAGCTAGAGAAGGACACGTGAATGGAGAAAATCAGACTTTTTCTGATCGAAAGGTGTTTTCTTGGGTTTAACTAGTAGGTACTCTTACATTTTCTGTCCAATCTTCTAGATAATCAAAGCCGGCTATGTCTATCCGGATTTGCAGAATCCTAATGCTTCTTTATCTGATGCTAGGTACATTTCAAATATTAAAATATAGTTGTACTTTTGAGTATTAACAGCCATATGCCAATTCAGATGAAAAATTTAAAACTTTACAGTCATAAAATCCTTAAGCATTTCCTTTGTGCACGCTAAAATTTATAAGTTCTGAAACCTTGTTCATGATGTCGGTATAATGATAAGTGTAATTATGCAAGGTTATGGGTAATAAATATTGCATTGGCAATAGTCAGAGCAAGGTCCATAGGCTAACACTATTACCGTTAAGCAGAGACCAAATGACTAAAATTGCCTAAAAATGAAGCTTTTATTTCATTATACTAGAAATTAACTTAATTATCAAGTTTGGTATTTAACGGACTTTTCGTTTTGGAGCCATGTTGTCCACAGACACACACACGGACCTTTTTCAAAAAATGTTTGTTTTTTTTGGATTCAGGGGGACTTCAAAACTGTAATTCCGGTGAATATATGTACATAGTACGTGTAGAAAAAGTAAAACAAAAAAAACTTCATAGGTACGAAATCACGGATTTTCGTTTCTTCGCGAATCTTTGCACTTACGGTATAATTTTTTATGCATACGACATAATTTTATATACTGTGAGAGTCATATGACAAACTTGCAAGTGCATACCGGATATTAACTTAGGTTGGTACGTTGTCAATTACTTAACTCCACATCACTGCTACATCATTCATTATAGAAATCTCCATGTAAATCCTAATACTAATAAAATTTTGAGTAAAATTTCAAATTATTTGTATGCATATTTCATTTACAGTACTTTCACTGCCTATTATTCCTATCAAATGAGTAGGTAATGTTATTTTGCCTAACCAGTTTTTCGTTGTGCTATAACCACTCACAGCTTTTAGGCCTCAGGATCAGAGGTCATAACACTAAAAATTCCAGACAAAATGTTTCATTTAAAAGTAGTTCGCTTTCATATTCTTATACATTGGATCTCGATTAAGTAATAGTCACCAGGGAAATGTTTTAAGATACATGATAATTTAAATTTATAACATCTTTGAAATAACATATTTTGCATAAATATTTCTGTGGTTCTTCATTCCTGCAGGCTTATTGGGTTGAGAGTTTGAAATGCAAAAGTCCAAATGTAATGAATAAAAGAAAATAAGGCAGGTCGCAAGTAGGCATATCTGCTCTCGAACTATGAAAAGAACAGACCTCCCCTGCCCTTGCCTTACTGCCTGTCCTTCACGGATTGGCTGCTTTATAAATACTTCAAGACCATTCTAGCACTTCTAGCTATATATTTTCTCTAAGATACTTAAAACTAGTGAACTAGTATTTTCTATAACTAGTATACTAAATTTGTTAAAACCATTGTTGTGCCTAACGTCTAAATAATAAACTACTGATATGGTCACAAGTCAAGTAATAACAATAAATTGGATAACTGTAAACCTCATGATCTTGTTTGATGCCTATACCAAAATACTAATATCTTAAGGCGAGAACGCGAAAATTCTTTCACAATTGTCGTCGAAAACAATGTGTAGAATTTCTCTAAAATTCATTGTGCTAGAAATATAATGTTCTGTGCTTTGAATTAGAACCGAAAATCTTAAAGCAATCATCCACAGCCAAACCATACACTGTGTTCTCATAATTTAGGAACTTACAGAAAAATGTAAATATCTTCCTAAGTGAGTAAACTTAGCGCTAACTGATGTTTATTTTAATCCATTTACAGGGCAACGGTCATTAATTCGAAACAGAGTCGGATTATTAAGATTAATTAAAGTCCATAATAATACCTGGCTAAAGAAACGATGAATGAAGGTGCACAATTAGAACTGCAAGCACCAGTTGGTTTTTCAGTGTAAGGTTAATATCTGGGATTAATTAGTCTAGATAACTTATATTATAGAGAATTCAGGCTGCCCGTTTTCAGGCCGACTTGTTTCCCCACGAAATGTGACACATAACTCTAAATACTGGGTAAATGCTATTAGCTATTCTTATACAGTTTATTCTAGTAAAGTTTTGCTAATATGGATAGGAATATTCATTTGTAGCTCTTAAAAACACCCCTGACTGCAGCTGGAAAAGAAACGGACCTGTCATTCACATAAACGGCTCTATACTCTTGATTATGAATGTTCAAATGAAGTTTAGATTACAACAAACTGTAGCATATCAAAAGGCATGGCTGGAGAAACACTGATTCTGTGCAGTGTGAAAGCTGAAGTATATAGTTACTAACTCAATGGGGCAACGTGTTCATTTTCAACGACTCAAACGTCTTAAAGTCAAACACATTTTCCTTTTAGTGTTAGAACCAGCTGAAAGATTCAATGCCACAGCCGGGATTTGAACACGTGTCCCGCTCTCCGTGCGAATGCTCTAACCAATGAGCTACTGTGACAATGCCGGTATACCATTTAATCCTCCAACGATACCTGTTTTTTGTTCTAACTGTAAAACATATATACTTGGTAGGCCGTAAATATAGCAATATTACCAACGCAATACTAAAATTTCCAAATAATAGTTGGTTATTCTAAGTTAATATTACTCATATACTAAGTACTTGCGATATGTAGGTAAGTCGCAATTAAAGTGGTCTCTGAAAGGAGACTTTATTTTGGTTAACCGGTTAAAAAAAAAAAAAAAAAAAAAAAAAAAAAAAAACCCTAACAAATAAAAGCATAAGAAAACAAAAAATTCACATGACTTTCTCTACATCTCTGCAACAAATTAGTATTAAAAAGCTAATCCTTCTATTTACTTCATGCTAATTGAGAAAAATTAGCAGAAATAGTCTTATTACTTGCTTCCTTGTAAGTAGAAGCGAAATAAGAGAGTACCATAGGTTAAAGTGATAGTGAAGAGATGGTTGCTGTGTGACTGAAGTTCCTTTGCTTGTATGGACAGGAGTTGATAAATTCCTGTATGAGAAAAGTATAAGTTTTTTACAGCTGAAACCAACAACAAGGAATATCTCAAAAAGATCAATTCCACGAAAAAAATGTATATGACATAAATTGTGTTTTATCGTGATCTACATTTTTTGTGTATTAAGTTTTTGTCTATCTGTTACGGTTTACCAATTCTGAATAAAGAGATCTTTAGAGACTATCCCCAGAAAATTCAAGATATATATTTTATTTGCCATGTAAATATCTTAAATATAAGAGATTTTAATCAAAATCCTAAGAGCCATTTTTGAGAAAATCAATTTTTTTGGAAAAAGTTCCATGTAAAGGTAGTTGGGTGGGGGGGATTTTCTTGAAAATCTTCATGTCGCATCCTTCAAAGATACCAAACTTAAATACCAAGTTTGGTATTTAACGGTCTTTTCGTTTTTGAGCTATGCTGTCCACAGACCGCGCGCGCGCGCACATACACGGACCTTTTCAAAAATGATTTTTTTTAGATTCAGGGGGACTCAAAACATGTACTTCTGGTGAAATATCGGTATGGAATTTTTGGGTGGAATACAATAATTTCTCTATACACTATGTAGATAGTACGTAAAAATACGAATCAGTTGGAGGATTGAATACCGGCATGATCTCACAACATTTCAGCCGGTTCTAACAGTAAAACATATACCTACCCCTGCTAGGGTGTAAAAATAGCTTCATTACCAATATAATATTACATTTTCCTTTATCCAAAGACATATGGGGAGGCTCACATATTTAATCAAATAGGTGAATTATCAATTGACTTAATGTGTTAATGAACTTTGTTGCCTGCTGTGCTAAAGCTACTTGATATTTATTTATACTATGTGGATTTAAGAGCTTAAATAAACAACAAAATAAACCATACAATTTATACACATATTATTCGAACACACGTCCTCAGCTTAAGAGACAATATCATCACTCTTAATATCATATTCTGCCTTCCATTTGCAATACATTTTCTCCCACTATGGCTGCTCTCCCTCATGAAAATGTACATTTCAATTTAGAGCGGACGAAATTATCATGAATGTGAGGTCAATAGTGGAAAGCGATAATGAAGGGACTAGATGCAGAATTGTCTCCACATTTCATTCCATTTATGCACACGAATTGCTCAATCAGAAATCATTTTCATAGTTCCATTTTCAAGCATTTGTCCTCTTATGTGCTATTCATGCTCCAACACAGTTATTAATACGAGAGAATGGCAGCACAGTTATCGCGGTTAAGCGCTATTGCTGTTTTCCTCATTACGACAGCAAACAATGGCTGCTGGATTAGAGATATAAAGGAGGGAGCGCTCACCTTGGCTACCAAGTTATTGTCTTCCTAGGAGCCCCTTCCTCGTATTAGACGGGAGTTAAAATGTGCGTGAACTGAAGCGGGAAATTGCATTCCGAGACAGACGAGGGTAGGTCATCCGGAGTCAGTGGCGAGCGTTTTGTTTTTGTTGTCGAGTTCACCTCCTCAAGAGCATTCTGTATTTATCGATCTCTAGAGGGTCGGTGCCATCTTCTGGGATACAACTTACCACTTAACACAATCTAACATTAACTCTTATTTACTAGCATCCCTCTTACAAGGCTTTTAGTTTGCCCTTTCTACAGACTTTAAATGTTGAGGATTTATTGTAAACTTATAATTATACTTAGACGAGCTTAACGGTATGAAAATATTTCAATAAAATATTTTAATTAAACAGATTACTACATTCATGTAACTCTTCCCGCGCATCTAAAACTTAAACCTACCAATATTTCACCTTGAATACAGGTTTTGAGGTACCCTGAATCGAAAAAACTTTATCAGAGCCGTATGTGCGCGACTGTATGTATGAAGAATCTAATGTGTTACTCACATGCCTTTCTCTAGCTGTTCTACAAACTTCTTACATAAGATAATTCTTCTTTCTGTACCTTGCTAATCGAGATAATCATTAGCAGAATGTTCTTATTACTTAGGACGAACATAAGGGAACACACTAGGCTAAACCGATAGTTAAATGTTTTAAAAGATGTCGTTATGCGATTGTCATTGCAAATCGCTTCTTTGCTTGTTCAGGAGTAGAAAAAAAAAAAAAAAAAAAAGACACTTACTGACTGAGAAAAATATAAGTACTTTACAACTGCAACCAATAACAAGAAATATCTCGGAAACGGGCAAGTTTTTTTCTATCTCTTACGGTATAGTAGTTAAGCAAGATTCGGCAAAATTCATCCAGAATAAAGAGGTCTTTAGAACATATTCCCAGAAAATTCAAGATATCCATTTTATTTGGGATATAAATATTTTAATTTTATTCAAAATCGTTGGAGCCATTTTTTGGAAGATCAAATTTTTCGAAAATGTTTCCATGTAAAGGGTAGTTAGGGTAGGGCGAGATTTTCTTGAAAATCTTCGTGTCGCATCCTTGGAAGATACCAAATCTAAACACCAAGTTTGATATTTAACGGTCTTTTCGTTTTTGAGCTATGCTGTCCATAGACACACACACACACACGGATCTTTTTTCTGAAAATGCTTTTTTTTAATTCAAGGGGTCCTAAAACATGCATTTCCGGTGTGGAATCTCGGTATTGAATTTTTGGGTGGAATAAAATACTTCCTCTATACATTATGTACACACTACATGTAGAGAAAATAAAAATATAAATAAAAACTCAGATATTTTCCGTCCACATGACTTTCTCTACCTAATCTGAACAAATTATTGTTACAAAATTATTCATCTGCCTCCTTTATGTTAATCAAGATAAACTTTGGCAGAACGTTTTTATTAGTTACTTCCTTATAAGTAGAAGGAGAACAAGGGAATACACTAGGCTAAAGCAATAGCCAAATCTGTTCAAGTCTGGTTACTATGTGATTGAAAGTCTGGAGTAAAACTTAAGAAACAGGAATGAAACATTCCCGATTAAAAAGTTTTAGGTATTTTAAGATCGAATAATAACTCGGAAATAGCTCTTAAGAAAATGAATATGAACATAAAGTATGTGTTTTAACGAGATCTATTTTCTGTGTAATGCGGTTTTGCCTATTTCTTACGGTAGTCGTTCAGAATGAAGAAGCTATTCCCAGAAAATCAAGATATACATTTTGTTTGTTACAAAAATATCTTAAATATGTACTATTTTAATCAAAAATGTCCCATGTAAAGAGTAGTCTGGGATGGGGGAGTTTCTTGAAAAACCTTTGTGTCAATCCTTGAAACTTAAATACCAAATTTAGATTCAGGAGGTTTAAAAACATGTGAAATCTCGCATAGAATTTTTGGGTGAGACACAATGTTCTCTCTACTGTATATTTTACATACGGGATAGAGAAAGTAAAAGTAAATCTCGGATAGACACCAAACTTGCATATTCCCAGGATAGTATATGAATATTTTCAAGAAATTCCTCTCTACTTTTTTATTTTCTCGAAACATGCCTCTAACAGTATTGATTAAATTATGGTGTTTGGTTATTTGTATGATAAATAAAATGTTAGTCTGCAAATAATCTGTGGTTTCTTTCATTGGAATTAATTTTTATAACTTTATATAATTATAAGAGACACACAAAATCTAACCATAGAACAGCTTCTTTAGAACAGACAGTATTTATGTCAAATGCATTTTTAAGAATTGACTCGAAATGTTCTACTTATTGGTTAGAATTTTTAAATGCTTACAGTTTTTTTTTTTTTTTTTAATCCTAAGCAGCTATACGTTTTTCTATGACGATCAAGCGATGACTTGAATTTCAAAGAAATTGCATAGAGAAGCTTTTAAAGACATTGTTTTATCCCTTCAGCTTCTATATCCCTCTAGTACCAGCAAAGAAATGTGTAAAAATGTGTAAAATATTTCTGCATACGTTTATTTGGATTAACATAAAAGATGTAGAAGAATAAGCCTATAAATGAATTGCTTACAAAAGAGTGTATAGAGCGACACATTGCATTTTTACATTCTCTACTACTTATGTATAGTAATAGGGGAAGTATGTACTCCACCCAGTAAATTAATAGAAAGATTTTACCACAAATACACGTTGAAAAAGAACAAAGATCTTATGCATAAAAGTAGATACAAAGGAAAAGGTGATAGTCAAATATTTAAGTACTCCGTCTCAAAATTTCTTCCATGCAATCGCGAGAAACAACTGAATATCGAAAGGATGTTAAAATAATGAAAGACACGCTTCATTAGTCATGTGAATATCTTAGACATACCTTATTTTAATCAAAATCATTTGAGTCGCTTTTGATAAAATAAAAAATCTCTTCCTATACATGATGGTTAGAGGTGGAAGAATTTTCTTGAAAATCTTCGTGCCGTCTTTGATGTTTTGCTTTTGAGTTATGTTATTTACATAAAAAGACATTTCTAAAATTACATTTTCATTTAGGGACCTCGAAAATTTTTCATTTAGGGACCTGGCATCAAAATATATGATAAATGTTGTACTTCCTTTCCTATGAGTAAGTGCTAGATATATTAAAAACATTATAACGCAAGTACGAGTGGTATAACGCAATGTTGTACTGTAGTATTTTTAAAGTATTCTGAAGAATAGGTTTTAATCAACATTTCCAATATTAAATATTTCTTCGTGAATACTAAATGAGAAAAATAACAACTGAAATGTAAAGTTCCCTTTTTTTCGAAACTTTTAATTTGGAACAAGTAAATTTCAACCTAAGTGAACAAACTTCGTATATATGAAACCTTCCGAGTTTGATATTGCTTTGAGTTTTATTCATCGGTTATTAGATGCTGATCAAGGAGTTAAAATCTGTAAAATTCGACATAGTATCGAAAGCTTTCATACGAAATCAAAAGAAGATGTCTCTTATTAACATTACCACTTCGGGGAGCTTTTAGTTCCATATAAAATCTGAATAAAAACAAGTTTTCATGACACATCACTTGTTTGACATTTGGAAGTCTCTGTAGAAAAACATTCAGTTCAAAAATTTACCGAATAAATTCCCAATCCACCAGTTCTCAAAGGAGGCAATCTTCTCAACTGAGTAAATCTTAAACAGGAGCTTATAAACCATGGACAAAATACATGCGACGGTGACCTGAAAGCTACCAATTAGTGCCGACATCCAGCACGGTGAAGCTCTTTAAGGGAATGAAATGTTATCTTTTTCATTTTTGAAGGGAGGACGTGACCATTAGTTTAACTAGTTCCTCATTTTGCCCAATCTCCATTTCCACCTCGTTTCCCTTGCCCCTTTAATCCGTCCGTCTCTTGAATAAAATCTGCACCTCGTTCAATAGCGTGCTTTATCAGCTAACGCACAAACCAGGCTTTTCTTCCTAACGAAAACAAAGCTGGTGGCCACAACGGATTTGTTGTACATAGCTTCTGCTTTAAAACACATGGGGATCCAATCTCCCGTCTTTGCTTTGGTTTTAAGTTCTCATTTCAGACAAGAACCTATTCGTTACATACTTTGGTTTATTCTAGGTTTCTCGGTTTTGAGAGCTTTTAAGCATTTAATGTGCACTTCACGGGATGGCTAAAGCCGAGCCATCTGAGTTCCGTATTCAGAAGGTATGGGTTCAAATCCCGGGGTGACGGTCGTCCTCCGTGGTCTAGGCGTAACTGTTATCCTCTGGTTCCCAAGATCGCTGGACCAAACCCGGCGGAGGGTGAAATCTTATCGGGTGTAAAGCTCCTTGGCATGCAAAAGGATCTCAAGCCTTATAAAAAGCCCTCTGAGAAAAATCAAGTAGTCTTTTACGTCCAATATAGCAAGGGACGCTAAGAACCTTAGCAATTAAAGAGTTCTGTATTCAGGAGGTATGGGTTCAAATCCTGAGATGACGTGGTCTAGGGTAACTGTTATCCTCTGATTCCAAAGGTCGCAGGATCAAACCCGGTGGGGGGTCATATTTTATCGGGTATAAAGCTCCTTGGCATGCAAAAGAACCTCAAGCCTATTAAAAAGGCCTCTGAGAAAAATTAAGCAGTCCAATAAAGAAGGGACGCTGAGAACCTTAGCAATTGAAGAGCGTCCCTTAGTAAAACTCAATTTCACTGCCGGGGGGACGACTAAGGTTTTTTTTTGTAGTTTTCCTTCATCACTAAGCGAATGCCATGATGCATCGGGAATTTTCTCCTGCCTCATTCCCTGTCATTTGACTTTCCTAGTGCATCTTTAGGTTGCGGGCTGGGTGCAGCGAACTAAGTGTGCATCATATGGGAATGAGAATACTATTCTACCATGGCATCGTAACGTTTTTCCCAAAACTGTCCTGAAGATAGAAGAGCATCGAAATGCCACTCTACTGGGATACACCATCTGGAGGTGTTAGTTACACAATAGCGTTGTTTTACCACCACTAATTAATTCCTCATTTTACCCCCTCCTCTCAGTGCAATAAGCAAAACACTAACCGCAGCGTGGTGTCGAAATCCTCACCTATCTAACCTACACCAATACCTAATGTGGGCTCTAAAATAAACCCGCAAATGATTGCATTCATATGCTTATTCAATCACATTTTAAACTGTATCAAGGTATTCCAAGGGTCCTCACAAGTCTGAGTTCATGCCGGACTAGGTCTCCCAACAAAAGAAAATTCCCACACCGGTACCGCGAATCGAACCTGACTCTCCTGCTTGGTAAGCAGCCGCGCTATCACCGCGCTAAGGATGAACACTTGTTAAATTTAGGCATTTAAACGCTGAGCAATGCTCTTTAATAAGTATCGGATTGTCAGCGGTATGTTAACAAGGGTTTACGTTAAACCAAGGAACAAATGCTTTTATTATCTTCAAATCGGTTAGCATTGTGCTGGTGTATTTGTCTCGTTCAAACAATGAAGATGTGCACATACAATACTAAGCATTCACAATGAGCAGGCTTGCCTTTAATTCTCTAGGCGGATTATTGGCCAGACTGATTGGTTAACACTGCATGGTCCCCATTCACAGAAATACATTAAGTACTTGAAACCTCTGAACAAAGCCAAAATCATACCTATCGTTCACTTCTCTAAGGGGTAGTCTAGTCGTATAAAGGGGTTAGCGAGTCTTTTAATATCATATTGATGCGTATATTCTAAATACTTAACGTGCATTAATCAAAACGTGCAATTGGAGGATTCTAACTACAAACTCATAGTATCTGCATCTAAAGCAATTAAGGATTTTTCGTGAATTACATAAGGTAGAGTGAAAGAATTTTCTACATTATATAATATTTTGGTAAAATGCACATATTTAAGAAAAGCTTCGCGTGTTTTCATATGTTTACTTTTTTTTTATTTTTAAAACTAGTACTTATATTCGTAACACTTAAATATAGTCGGATTTTTGAGTTTCAAAAATTCGAATAATGAACATGAATTTTCTTCCAGGGTAAATTTTCTCCCCAATTCTTTTATTCTTTTAAAAATGTAATCTGTTACACTAAGATTTAGTGTCTTCCAAGGATGCGACACGAAGATTTTTGGAAAAATCCCCCCATCCCAAAATACCCTTTACATGAAAGATTTTTCGAAATATTCGATTTATTAAAAAGTGTTTCTATCGATTTTTAATAAAATAACATATTATATTTTATATGACAAATAAAATGTATATCTTCAATTAGTTGGGAATAGCTTGAGGTCATCTGCATTCTGGATTAGTTCTGCTTGACTGGTAAACCGTAAGAGATAGACAAAAATTTATTCTACGAAAATGTAGGTCTCGTCAAAATACACAAGTTATGTCCCATACATTTTTATTGTAGAGTTAATTGTTTCTGAAATATTCCTTGTTATTGGTTTGAATTTAAACTGCTTATATTTTTGTCAAATAGAAGTCGCCCGTGTTTCCTTTGTTTTATTCCTGACCATAAAGAGGACCGAATTTCAATGAAAATCGCATAGCGTCAACTTTCAAAACATTTGACCACCGCTTTAGCCTAGTGTATTCCCTTAGTGTCCATCTAATTTTAAGGAGCTCTCGATTAGCATGAAGTAGACGAAGAATTAGCTCTTGTAAGAAGTTTGTTTGCAGAATAACTAGATAAAGCCTGTGAATGGAACAAGTCAGATGTTTTAGAATGCAACCAGATTCTAACATTATCTGTCAGGGATGTACTTGGCGCAATGTGTATATATAAAAAAGGGACTTTCTCATTAGTTAGGAACATTTACATTTAACGCTTTTAAGCCCAAGCTGCGGGTTGCGTATATAATACAATAATCCGCTACCCGCGATGCATTTTCTTGAATGTGGCATTGTATTGTCTCAGGGCGTGCTGTTCAGTGGGACACTTTGTCCTCAGTAGCAGTGGTGATCAGTACATCAATCCCGTTTTGGGGTACTCGTTAAACCGAAGGGCACCCACGTAAACTCATTATTTCAATACTAGGAAGCTGCGTATTTCTTCATGGAATGGAGTAATGATGTCATTTGTTTAATTTTTTACAAAAATTGCAAGTGCTGAAACGATTTAATCTTCAGCGTTATTTTAATACACTGCACGCTAATGATTATTCATTTTTTCAAAACGAATTCGCTACACAGTTTATGCTCGTTTAACTGAAATCCTCTTTGCAATATAAACACTATATAGTAAGTTTGTTTTTATTATTTTATGTTTGTGCAATTTTTCGAGAGTCAAAATTGTCATAATTGCCACTAACAAAGTATCTATTGTTTTGTTCTTATTTTAAAAGGTACTGCATGCATATGCTGTTATTTGATTTTTAGGAACCAAAGGCTATCCTTAATTTTGTCTATATTTAGCCCTAAAACAAGAGTATTATTAAACGATGTATGTCACAGTTTGTAACTTATTCCTTCTAATGGTAACGTACTGGACACCACTGCATGAAGTAGTGATTGACTCATGGGTGTATACCTCGCTGGCACACGAGATTGCAGGTTCTAGTTCAGTTTTACACTAAGGCTCTTTCCTGAGCCTTCCCTATTGGTTACGTAGACAATATGGCTAGGTGACAAGTGAACGAAGGTTTCGAGATTTCGTCAAGGTTAGACTTCGTTAGATTAGGTGTACGTAAATGGACTAGATAGAAATAAGGTGTATAAATGGACTTTCTGAAAATCGGTTCTGCTTTCCATTTGTTTTGTCTGCTTGCGCATGGGCAATCGGCCAATGGCAGAGTCAAATTAAAATTGAACTAGAATCTGCAATGTCGCCGCTGGCACAGCGTGCTCACAGTATAGATACGGTGTACTTGATAGTTGCTTGACTCTGCTATTACGGTAATCGGAAGCTGGCGATTCACTTAGCATTTTGATATTCATTTTATTTTATCAAATTTACGGCTTTCATTAGTATTTTCCCCAGGTAATTTCGTGCTGTGGCAAGCTACTCTGCATAATTACATGATTTACAACACCGACTGTTTAGGATTATTTGAACGCGTTAATGCTAGAGCCATTAGTGCCGTATTGGACCTCTGGGTTATCTATAGAGTACCTATTTATTAAAACGAACATCTCTAATCCAATTTTAAGGAGGCGGTAGTAGTTATTGAACAATAATGGACGACATTTCGAGGAATAACAGTTCCCGAATCGCGCGATAATGCAGAGAAAACCAGAGCTCTGTGTAAAACGTTTTGGCAGCAATTAAGCTGAGTAGGTGGGGAGAAGGGTTGGCTGTTTGGTTGGTTGGTTGGTTGGCCGGTAAATTGTCTCCCAGCGCATTGCTTTACACAGCAGCAAGCAAACAGCCCAAATACAGGACAAATTTTATTGGCAACAGTGTGCCAGAACTGCAAAATCTCCGTGCTATAAATCAACTCTACATTTCATGTCTGATTTATAGAAGAAGCGTTTGGAAAGAACCCCAACACTTCCACTTTCCGCGAAAATTGAGGTTTTGACATATGTACAAAACTGTCGATATGTTGCTAAATAAAATGGATATGCGCTGCTATAATAGTATGAGAAACCCACACTAGTGGCTGACATGGTTATGCAATTGAAATTAAAGTGCGCTCAAATGAGCATACAGAATACACATACAGTTTTGATTATTTATTTGCTTTTATAAGTTGATTTAGAATGCATGTCCGATTTATACACTTGTTGAGGTGTTATAGTTCACATTTTTGCCCACATAATTTGCAAATACATTGTTCTTGAGCTTGATGTTTTTGTTTTTTTAACATATTAAATGGTGGAAGTCGTGTATCGCAAACCCTATGCTTTCCATGTCTCTTGAGTTTGGTTGCTGTTCGTCCACTCTCTGTTTATCATGGCATGCGTACCGAAGAATTCGCTATCTCTTTGTGCTTCTGTTTTTCTTGTTACTGCTTCTTTATATGCTTCTATGATTAATAGTGGTCTCTTGATCCTTATATCTTCTAAAAATAATGTTTCTCTTGCTAGTACAGATGCCAGTCTGTTTGGGTATACTTGCTTGCCCCTATTGCCCACTTTATAAATCCTGCTTTTACATTATCACTGGTTTTCACTGTTTTCAGTTCAATTCCAAAGTAGCGATTGGTGCGACTGTTGTTTCAAAAAGCTGTTTCTAATTTCAGTGATGTGATGTGATGTTTTTGATATTGCACACTCACTGATAGCTTCTGAAGTTCTTTCTTATATGTGTGTGTTGAATGATTGTGCGGTTGTCTGTAATAATGCCTAAATAATTAAATGTGTTGACCATTTTCAGTGGTTAGTCGTGGATCTTTAGGATGTCTATCTGATATTTTTCCTCCTCTCCTAAGCACCACATTTTACGCTATTATATCTTTGTTTATAATGAAAACGTTTTCTGTAGCCCATTGTTGCAGACTATTTATATCTTCCTGCAGTTCCTCTTTGATGATTCTAGGGCCATGTCGTCCACATACATTATGAAGCATGCTCCTTTCAGTTTCTCCCTGATATTTGCTGTCATATTGAAGAGAAATGGATTTGGACATGGTTATCAGATGCAGGAATTTCACGTATCCATGCAGCCAATCAATGACCGCAGACGAGATCCAGAAATTATCACGTGAGTAACAGTTTACACTTCAAAATGAGCAGTTTATTGTTCGCATATGCTGATACATAGTGTTTTATACTAGGAAAACTAATAATCACGATGAAATCTGCAACTACACCAGGACAAGCGAGGAAGAAAATGAAAATCCCAGAAGATTGGAAACGATTGAGAGAAAAATCTAGAAGGTGAGGTTTACATGCTTACGTTGCACATTGCTCCCCCTTTCTTCTCATGTGCGAAGATTTTCTCGAGGTTAGAATATAGTATCCACGATTGTGTCTTGGAGAAATGTCGCGTTTAAAACGTAATGCATTTCATTAGGAAAAAAGATTATTTCATACAACGTGACTAAGTTTTAATTCGAAGCAAATTGGATCCAATTAACTTCTAAAGATGGAAAGGGAGGCTTGATTAGATTCATATGGATTATCCTCTTGCCGCGAATGATCGAGAGTACTCTGTTACGTTTAATTCAACAGTAACTTAAGGGCAAGCCTTAGCATAAATAAAGTAAAAATAATAATTTTTGTTGTATTCTTTATGAAGTACCTAGTAATTTAAGCTTAAATTACGATAATTGCAATTCAAGAAACGAGATGTGATTCATTATGTTGTTACTAGTATTAAAGAATGCATTTCATAAAAAAATGAACATACACAACTAAATGTGAAACGTATTGGTGTATACATAGTTAAATGGTGCCTGCGGTGCCATTTGTAGTAAAAGCAGGCGTTACACACTATCAAAAATAGCGAATGCGATAAATAATTAGCTATTGGTAATAAAATATATGAAGATTATTAATTTTACTGACGTTGTTTCAGCAAATCATCCCCATAACCTACTATTCTATCGCTGGTAACATTCAAATGCAGACATTTTTAACATTTAAATGGCCTTTTCTTCTGGGAAACAAGTTTGCCTTTAAATTAACTAATCCATTGCAAACCCTTTTTGTACATACAGGTAGAGTTGGCGTTAGTTTGTCTTCTAACCAGTATGTTATAAACATGATGCGGTTTTTCTTTTGTTTCCTGAAAATAGACTGAATGTGAGAATGTGAATTGACAACTGTGCACTTCAATGCCATTTATTTATATGAAGTGTGTTGAAATTCTTACAGTAAGAGTATATATTTAAACATTTATAGTACCCCACTCAATAATTATGATTACCATATTCACCATTTTTATAAAAGGAAGTTAGAAAATTAAGCTTAAGAGAACAGGTCTTTTTGTAGAATCAAAAGTTAAAGTAAGAAAGCATAATTATTAAAACATGTTTTTAAATCACTGTTTTCAATCTACTTAATGTCATTTATTACAGTGATTGGAGCTTTAGTGTAACTTTCGAGAGCTGGGGACTCTATTGCGATATAAGTGAGCGCGGGGGGGGGGGAGGCCATGGGTATGGTACCCACGGTTATGTTACCAACGTTAGTACTGTTGGATTTAATAGTGGTTTTCCAGGTTTTCTTGGCTCCAGTTTCCGGATATTTTATTGTTTACTTGTAGCCCCTGTATTTTATTTGTTACCTTTAAGTTATCTTAAATTGTTGTATTATTTCAGAGCAGGAGAAAATTGGGAACACAACTAGCTCTAAAAATCTGTGTTCCATTCACATGACTTTCTCTATAACTCTGCAACATATTATTCTTAAAAGGCTTATTCTTTCTATTTACTTCAAGTTAATTGAGAAAACATTAGCAGAAATGATATTAATTGTTTCCATGTAAGTAGAAGTGAAATAAGGAAGTACCACAGGCTAAAGTGATAGTCAGAAGCTGTACTATGTGATCGGAGTTGCTTTGTTTCTATGGAAAGGAGTTGACACATTTCCGTATGAGAAAAGTATAAGTATTTTAAAGCTAAAACCTATAACAAGGAATATCTAAAAAAACGATCAACTCCACGAAAAAATGTTTATAGCATAAATTGTGTGTTTTAACGAGTTCTACATTTTCTATTCAGTAAGTTTTTATCTATCTCTTACAGTTTACCAGTTATACAAAATTCCGCAAAATTCATCCAGAATAAAGAGATCTTCAGATATTATTCCCAGAAAATTAAAAATATACATTTTATTTGTCATGTAAATATCTTTAATATGGGATACTTTAATCAAAATCGTTAGAGCCATTTTTGAGAATATCAAAATTTTCGAAAAATGGCCATGTAAAGGGTAGTTGGGGGTGGGGGGATTTTCTTGAAAATCTTCGTGTCGCATGCTTGGAAGATAACAAACTTAAAAATCAAGTTTGGTATTTAACGGTCTTTTCGTTTTTGAGCCATGCTGCCCACAGACACACACGGACATTTTTTTTTTAAAAAAGAATTTTTTTGGATTCAGGGGGTCACAAAACATGTATTCTCGGTGTCGAATTTTTGGGTGGAATACAATACCTTCTCTATACACTATGTACATAGTACGTGTAGAGAAAGTAAAATATATATTTAATGTAAAGCTCATCCGCAAATAGCATAAATCAATATGCAATCTAAAGTTACATTCTTTTGAAGGCAAGAAAAATTCGCAAGTCTCTCGAAAACGTTTCAACGCAAGCGACGAGTTGAGACGTCATCTTTCAGTACGAGCTTAAGTTGTTCTGGAATATAATGCTTGTGTTGAGGGTGGATGTATATTCTTTGTTAGAGCTTTATTTTCTCACTTTTCATCAAAATGGCGGGTAAACGTTTTATCTGTCATGTGGATTCATTAATGATAGCACAGATTTTTAGAAATAACGACTTTTTGTGATTGTCTAAATTCGTGCATCAAGCAGTATATAAGTAACATACCCATTTGTTATATACCTGATTATTCAAATTTGCTAATTTTGAACAAATATAATGTTTATATTGAAAAAAACTAATTAGTTATTAGTTAATGTGTTATTAATTAGTTTTCAGATGATGTGAAGCATCCTAATCGTATTTCTCATTCGCAACGAAGTTAAGTATTGGCAGACATCTGCTCCGTTAGCAATACAGCTAAATGCGCTATGTTTTAAGCTTCAAAGAAGCATTAATGGTTGAAGCTGAAAAAATGTTCCAAAGAGTCTGAGAGAACCATAAAAGCGAAACACATATGATGCAAATTCTTATTTGTTGAATTGCTAGTATAAATGCAAAAGAGCGGATAGAGGAGCGGAAAATAAACAGTGCATTGCTCTTTTTAGTTTCTCTACACGTACTATGTACATGGTGTATAGAGAAGGTATTAAATTCCAACCAAAAATTCGATAACGAGATTTCACCGGAAATAGACGTTTTATGGTCCCCAATATCCAAAAGAAACATTTTTAGAAAAAGGTCCGTGTCTCTGTGAATACGATAACTCAAAACCGAAAAATCGGTAAAATACCAAACTTGGTATTTAAGTTCAGTATCTTCCAAGGATTCGACACGAATATTTTGAAGAAAATCCTCCACCCCAACTACTCTTTACGTGGAAAAATGTTCGAGAATTTTGATTTTCTCAAAAATGACTCTAATGACTTTGATTAAAAAGTCGTATATTAAAGATATTTACATGATACATGACAAATAAAATGTATATCTTGAACTTCCTGGGAATAGCTTCTGAGTGCCTCTTTATTCTGGATGAATTTTGCGGAATGTTGCATAACTGATAAACCGTAAGAGATAGACAAAAACTTACTTAATAGAAATATAGAGCTTGTTAAAGCACACAATTTATGTTATATACACTTTTTCCGTGGAGTTGGTCGGTTTTTAGATATTCCTTGTTAATGGTTTCAGCTTTAAAATACATATACTTTTCTCATACGGGAATTTGCCAATTCCTGTCCATATAAACAAAGGAACTTGATACATATAGCAACCAGCTTATGACTATCACTGTAGCCTATGGCACTCCCTTATTTCCCTTCTACTTACATGGAAGCAAGTAATAAGACAATTTCTGCTATTTTTTCTCGATAAGCATGAAGTAAATAGAAGAATAAGCTTTTTAACAAAAGTTCTTGCAGAGATATAGAGAAAGGCATGTGAATGGAACACATCAGATCTTTTATTCTGTATTTTAGGTCGCAGAACTCCTAGGTTTTATAGCGACCACATTAAAAGTCTTACAGTCTTACATCCAGCATACAGTATTGCTTTTACGAAGTATTATACACTTGTTATCAGCCAGATATTGCAAATATGAGGAAGAACAATAAATGTTACGCCACATTTAGAGAGATCTTAATGAAACTCAACATTTGAAACATTTCACTCAGTAGAGAGCAATGTGAAACATTAAATAAAGCAGTATATTAGCCCAAATTTTCTGAGTAGTTTTGTTCGTTACAGAATTTGGATAGCTTATTATTTAAGGAATGTTATTCCTTACGGACTATATTTCAGGAATTATGTTCCTTACAGCATTTGGCTAGCATGAGTATATACAAAAAATAACGCTAGTTTTCGTTATTGTGTTCATAAACGTTTAATCGTTTCATGCATTACAATTCCAGATCGTTAATTATTCTATGCTCACTTTTTGAGTTAGGCCTAGCATACCTAAGGGGGGGGGGAGGGCACTCCTTTTATAATATGAAACTGTTGGTTTAAATGAAATGTTTACAAACTCCTGCAAAAAGAAGCATTATTATCGAGTTTAAAAACAACACATGAATATACGTTGCACTCGCGTAAAAAGAAACAAACACCTTCGAACTGCGGTTTCTGCTGGATTGCATAAGCATTTGCATCTTCAGATTTTCATTACGCTCTGTCAAATTTGAAAACACCGTTCATTTTTAATCCCGTTCAGACCAATTGTTTCACTCCATGCAGCTATTGGAGACTTAATTCAGCTTTTTCCTCGATTTATCTTTGCATTTGTGAGTTAATTTCATTTGTTTATCCTAACCTGTTCTGAACTAACAAACAGTCTTTAAGAACACCTCTCAAAGAATTTCTGAGTTTATGAAATGCCACATTATTATTTTGGGCAAAGCTTGCATACTGATATCCATACACATTTTTGAAAGAGTGATGCTTTTAGGGGGCTTGAATTTCTTATAATTCTTTCTTACAGTAAATTGAAACCACATTTAGGCGTAACAGACTTTATTTATATGATATTAACATTATAATAGCAATATTAATATTAATTGAGTGCTATCGAACTCGTAGGAAGTTATTAAAATGTGGGCCTGGATAATGCGGCTCAACAATGCATATTTCATGAACACATTTCGGACCGAACAAAAACAGTAACACTGTGATTAGTTTTTGTTATTACAGCATGTTTATGGTCCGAGTTAATTATATTCGAGCACATGAAAATAAAATCTTCCAAAGCATATAAGCTATTGATGATTATAAATTATTCATTTGTCATATTCGCTATCTTCATCATTTGCAGTATGAGAAATACTCTAATAGTATATTTTTAAAAAAGCTGTTGTGTACCATTCATATAACTTTCTTTATATCCATGCAACAAATTATTCCTAAAAAGCTTATACTTCTATTCTCTTTATGCTAATCAGAAAAAAATTAGCAGAAATAGTCTTATTACTTGCTTCCTTGTAAGTAGAAGCGAAATAAGTGACTACTATAGGTTAAAGTGATAGTCAAAAGCTGATTGCTATGTGATTGAAGTTCCTTTATTTGTATGGATAGGAGTTGACAAATTCCTGTATGAGAAAAGTATACGTTTTTCAAAGCAGAAACCAAGAACAAGGAATGTCTCAAAAACGATGAACTCCACGAAAAAAAATGTGTATACATTTCGTGTAGTAAGTTTTTGACCATCTCTTACGGTTTAGCTGTTATTCAAAATTCCGTAAAATTCATCCAGAATAAAGTACTCTTCAGAGGCTATTCCCAGAAAATTCGAAATATACATCTTATTTGTCAGGTAAAAAGCTTTAATATACGATATTTTAATCAAAATCGTTAGTGCCATTTTTGAAAAAATCAAAATTTTCGAAAAAAGTTCCATGTAAAGGGTAGTTGGGGGTGGGGGGATTTTTCTCAAAATCTTCATGTCGCATCCCTGGAAGATACTAAACTTAAATACCAACTTTGGTACTTTACCAACTTTTCGTTTTTGAGTTAACGTGTTCACAGACACACGGACACACACACACACCCACACGCACACACGGACCCTTTTCCGAAAATGTTTTTTTTAGTTAAAGGGGACCCTAAAACATATATTTCCGGTGAAATCTCGGTATCGAATTTTTGGGTGGAGTGCAATACCTTCTCTATACACTTTGTACATAGTGCGTATTGAGAAAGTAAAAAACAGAGAAAGAAAAACTAAAAGAACAGTTTTAATACTCATAATAATGTTTGCACCAGCAAGTTATGCTAAAACCACCATAAATCCTAATAATCCACTAAATCAATATTCTCGCCTGCAGTGCAACGCAGTTCTAAAACCCGCCAGGTTAGTGAGAAAACCACCGAGTTGGCAACTTAGCCAGAAACCGTATATGCACGCCAACCTAATTGCAACTGCCAAATTAGCGGGTTTTCTCTTATGCATAGTGGATTTTAGGTATCATTTAATTTTACAATGTACGCTTTATCTGAAAAACAGGGACATGGTGGTTGTTTAAACGATAAAAAATGATCACGTTTTGCACTTACACGACTTTCTCTATTCACTCTTATTCAAATTATTCTTACCAACCTTATCTAATTAATCAAAATACACATATGCATAAATTATCTTCTTGGAATGTTCCTTCTAGGCATAACGGCGTTAAGGTAATTCAGGCTTTAAGTAAGACAAATATTTTAAGAGCGGGTCGCTATGTGATATTTTGAAGTTCCACTCTGTTTGCATAGCCAAAAGACAAGAAATGAAGAAAAAGAACGACTTCCCATTTGGTAAAAACATTAGGTGTTATAAAATACAAATCAACAACACGCAATTCTCGGAAATGATTAATTTCACAAAAAAAGAATTCGACATATATTGTGTGATTTAACGATCTACATTTGGGGGGGGGGGAGCAATGATTTTGTTCATCTCTTACGGTTTACCAATACTGCAAGTGTCATTCAGAATGAAGACGCTAATTGAAAAGAAAGAAAGAGAAAAATAAAAAGAAGCTAAAATGTCATTTGTTCTGAAAATATCTTAAAACATATGCTGTTTTATTTAAAATCGTTACTCATTTTTGAGAAAATAAATGCTTTCCAAAAATGTTACGTAAAGGGTAGTTTGAAGTAAGAGTTGTTTCTTTGAAATCTTGGTATCATCTCCTTGAAACATGGTGCACTTACATACAAATGTAGACGATGTTTAACCTATTTTTCTTTTTTAGTTATGCTGTTCTAGACACACAGACACAAACACATACGCTCACGGACCTTTTTATAAAACAAATATTAGAGAGTCTCAAGGAACCTCAAAAGAACATTTCCGGTGAACCTCGACATCCATTTTGGGTGGAATACAATACCTACTTCCTCTACTTACAACACTTACTAGAAAAAGTAAAAATGTATTAACCTTTACTTTGTTAACAAACGAGCAGCAGGCTTTCGTTCGTATTTCTTAATTTAGTAAAGTGGTATTGCTCATAATGTTGGCATAAGCTCGTATTCTTTCTGTGAAGCATTTTATATTTCAATGTTCGAACAAATTATATAGTTATAATGTTGGTGTAATTATTTCTTTACTTTAGAAGAAATGTGATAAATTTGCAAACTATTGACCACTTAATAGCCTCATGACCACAAATTAATCTTTATTAATTTGAAAAGCTGACATTTTCCTGAAAGATAATGGTTATGTTGTGGTCTCCGGGATTCACTAACGTCATCCAGAACTGTAACTACTCGAATTCCTGAAATGAGCCGGAGGCGTAGGCCATCAGGCCATTGCGAGCCGCAGTAACACCAAGAGATGTGTGCTTATTAGATTTAAACCTAGATTTTCTGTTTAGTCTTGTGTGTATGCATGAGTCAGCAGGGAAAAGTTTCGAAACCTTTAGTTGTTGTGGTACGGGTGCTGCGTAGCCGTACTTCTGTCGTTACTAGAAGACCGAAATCTGAGCCCCGAGGTAGCTATTCGGAATCGGTGGAGCAGGGGTTCCCGAGATTCTTATGAGACTGGGGTAAGTAGCTAATGCTTAGACGTCTCAGTATACTCCGGTACCCAGTCTGAAGAGTTGGGTTTGAACGGTAGCAGTATTTTGACTGTGCAAACTAGCATAAATGTAATAGGTTGGTATGAATGGATGGATAATTTTTAAGCGATCGAAATCTTAAGACTCCTTTGATACAGCAAGATCAAATTCTTCAACACTTATTTTGAGTTTTTGGTTTGGCAAGCCTGAATAGTGTTGGGCCTATCCATACTTTCCGTACGCAAGCGGTCTGTGCCTTTTTAGACTCCAGTCCTCACAATATTTATAATTCACAGATACCAAGTTTGTTTTTAACTGATCTAAATCTTAACATTCATTCTTGATCCAGCAAGAGGTCGAGATTAAATTCATTTTCAACATCTATTTATTTTTTTTCTGTCAAGCTTGAACGGTATCAGCCCTGCCGATGTTTTTGGTACGCAAGCGCTCTGGAGCTTTTTAGAATCCAGGCCCAGGGTTTGCAGTATTTACAATTTACAAATAACAAGTTTGTTTTAATGTCCTTTACCTGGTAGGCAATCTCGGACGATGAATGAAATAGGTGAAATGACGCTCAAATTAGTCCAGGATCTATAGAGCTTAAGAGTTACTAGGGGGCAGGGCTTTGTCCGGGTAACTCACCCTAGCCGATATTCGAACTCGGAACGTCTTAAAAGGGTTTGTAAACTCTGTTTGACAATAAAATGTTTCAAATTTGTAAAGTTTTAGGAATTTTTCAGATCTACATAAACAATTTACAAAACGTGAAAATCATATGCATCTGTCATATTACCGTTTCACCATCAATCTCACGCTACAAAAACCACTGAATATTATGTTTAAGTCTACCTCTAGTACATTTGCTAAACATGTCTATTTCTTTAACCTGAAAGACATGCTAAAAGCCTTTTGAATACATTTTGACATTAAAGCATATCAAATATTGATCACACGCAATTATAAATTCTCACATTGTATGAAGGCGCTATTTATATTTTGAGCCCAATAATAAAAAAGCAGTAATTTGTCATTGAAAATCGGTTTATTTTTCCTCGAAATATTGTCCTTTATGAGCAACACACTTTTGCATGCGTTCGAAAATCATTTTATAGCAGTTTTTCCAATCTGCTTGAGACACCTCCAAAACATGCTTTTGAACGCATCAACGGTTCCTACTGCAAACGAAAATTGTTGTCCACACATTTTATTCTTGATGTTCTGGAACAAAAGAAGTCATGAGCTGCCAAATCAGGACTGTGGACGAATGAGATATCAATTCGATTTTTTTAGTGTTCAAATAGTCGGATTTTAGATGAGATGTGTAAACGCTCGCATTGTCTTGATGAAGAACGATCCGAGGACACTTGTTTGTTTTCCATTTCACCGAAGACTTCAGGCAAACAAATGTTTATGTACCATTTAGAATTGAATGGTTTACGTTCCTCTAAAGCAATTGTTGCCACATGAACAGCTTTTCTAAAAAAAAAAAAAAAAAAAAAAAAAAAAAAAAAAAAAAAAAAAAAAAACAGGTGATCATTTGTTTCGAAGTGCTTCGGGTGCGAACAACTTTTGTTGCATTTGGTTCATCTTAAAACTCCCATACAGTTGACTGCTGTTTACGTTCCGGCTTATCTGCATATATCCATGATTCGTCACCTATTACAATCTTATGTGCGTCTTTTGAAGCCCCACCATTGCATTTTCGTGAGCATTTGTGCGCAGCAATCGACATGAGCATCCTTTTGAAATACTGTCAAATTATGTGGGTTCCAATGAGAACAAACCTTTTTCATGACTAAATGATCATGCAATATTTTATACATGTTAATGGAACTAATGCCTAGGATTGCCTCTATCTCACAGTATATGGCATAACGATCTTGCACTATCAGCTTTTACTTAGCATCAATGTTTTCTGACATAACTACTGATTTTGGACGATCTACAGGAATTTCGTCAGTAAATTTCGAACGGCGGCCACGGCTAAACTCGTTATACCAGCGTTTCACAGTGGCAAAGGATAGAACTCCATCGTCAAATGTAGTAGTAGGATGATCAATGCACTCTTGTCTTGATAATCCACGTCGAAAATCATAATAAATCATCGCACGAATATTTCTACGAATTAATTTAACCTTTTCGTTGAGACACAATTTTAAAGTCACCAAAATTGACAAGATCTGAAGTAGGTTAAGATCAACAACATCAAGATTTCCAGTGTAAACGCCAGATGGTGCCTACTGCAATAAGTATTGCCAAAGCTCAAAATATAAGCAGTAGCCCTCGTAGTGCATTAGTTATTTGGATGGCCGTGGTTTCATAGGTAGTATGTTTTATTTACTTCGTTACGTTATGCTGCGTTGACTGACTAAGTCGAAACGCGGAATTTTCACTTTCAACATGACGCCATTTAAAGTTACACACTGAAGTAAAATTGTTATTTTTAGGGAAAATAAGAGATGAATGAGCGAACTACATTGCCATATATAATTGCCATTGATTATTGCATGACACTGGACAGCCAATTCTCATCCATTACATCGTAAGAGTTTTGAGGTTACTCCAGTTTTGCTGTTGCAAGCTGAAGATTACCAGTATCCTGCAATAGGAATTCCTTGTTAAAGGACTCATTTGAAACCTCTCATTCTACTCATAAACAGATGTGAGGTATTATTAATTCAAAGCCTAAAATATTTGTCTTCTATCTTGCCTTGCATGAATACCCATCATTTGAATCTCTGGAATACCGCTAAAAAGCTTTTTGTGTAGTTTACGGTGATATTTTACTGGGTACCTATTAAAAAGGTGTACATCTTTTTATTCTGGTTTTCTTTATTGTTAATATATCATTAAATGTAGCTTCTTCTACAAACCTTAAACACTTTTAGATAAACTGATTACTTTAGGAACCTATTTACGGATGTGTGAAATTGTTATTTGATTGCGAAACTAAGCATTTGCAAATTCTAAAATAATATTTCTAGATATTTAAGCTTGTTGCTAGCTCCCATTGTGAAGCGAATTTGTACAATTTATAAGAATTATAAACATTACAAAACAGACCCTAAGTTTTGGAAACTCCCATGGTTGCCGCCTTCCCTGGCTGAAGAATGGAATTTGGACCCTGGGTAATTTTTCCCTGTGTGTGAACTAATGTTAAAATTACATGATTATGACGAAAAAGCTAAAGCTTGCTGCCACGTTAAGCTTCATATATTGTTCTAACGGCAGCTCAGGTTATTGCGAGAAAATTCAAGATATTCTTTTATTTGTAAAGTATACAAAGTATACGATATTTTAGTTAGCACCATTTTTGACAAAATTACAATTTTCGAATTTTTTCCATGTAACGGTAGTTTTGGATGCGAGGATGTTTTTGAAAATCTTTGTGTCGTATCCTTAAGAGATACTAAGCTTAAATTCCAAGTTTGGTATTTAACGGACATTTCGTTCTTGAACTGTGTCCACAGACACGCACGCACACACAGACAGATACTGACATTTTTTTCTAAAAATGTTTTCTTTTTTTATTCATTAGGTCTTAAATAATTTATTTCCGGTGAAATATCGGTATCGAATTTTGGGTGGAATACAATACCTTCTCTATACACTATGTGCAAGTACGTGTAGAGAAAGTAATAAATGACAAGCTTGTGCAATATGATTAGATAAGTACTTTACACTTTATGGCAGATTATTACTTTCTCTACTGAGTGCTATATCTATGTATCTACATACATAGTACATAGAAATCCCCTGAATTAAAAAAAACAACAAAAACAACAGAAAAAGCTCCCTGTGCAAGTGCGTGAATGGACAGCATACATTAAAAACCAATAGCCCCCTAAATACCGTTAAATAGTCCGTATTTAAGTTTAAAAAGCTTAGTAAAGGACAGTCCAAGGTTACGACACGAAAATTTTCAAGACCCCCCCCCATTCCAAAATACCCTACACATAAAAAATGTTACGAAATTTTAAATTTTCTCAAAAATGGCTATAACGATTTTGATTAAAATACCGTACATTAAGGATACTTACGTGACAAATAAAATGTATATCCTAAATTTCTTGGAAATAGCCTCTGATGCCCTCTTCTTTCTGGATGTCTGCATAAATAGTAAACCGTAAGAGATAGACAAAAACTCGCTGCCCGCCTGGGAAGTGTGGTGGTAGGGTGTCTGCCTCATATTCAACAGGTCGTGAGTTCGAATCTCGCTTAGGGTGAGTTACCCTAATAAGTTTTTTTTTCTCGGGGTTTTCCCTTATCCTAAGAAGATTAATGTCAAGTAACTTTAAGCTCCATGGACCCCGAGATCATTTCACCAATTTCATCCATCGTCCGATATGACCAACCAGGTTAGAGGACGTTAAACTACCAAATAAATAAACAAGTAAATAAAATGTTTAAAAAAATACTGCCTCCGTGATCGAGTGGTCAGCGAGCGGTTTTTAGGGTAATTTCTCCGATTTCATTCATCATCCTAACAGGTTAAAGGACTTAAACTTAAAACATAAAATAAGCGAAAAGAAATAAATGTTGAGTTCTGCATTTTTTAAACTACCTACTTTGAATATGAAATAAGTATGGAAGGCATTCCTTAATTTCAGTTTTCTTTAACCAAAGAAAACAAAAACAAAATATGATTCCTACGTCTTATAAGTGCACACAGTCGATGTCACACTGTAATTCTTTGGGTATTGGGTCAGTTGTAACTTCGAATATATTTTATGTAGTAGTGGGGGTGGTAAAATAAATATTACACTGAAACAACCTTATACTAAATTAATCCCTACCATCTATTGAAAATCGATTTTGGAAGTCGTCATGTACCTCAAACTTAAAAACAGTTTCACATCTGCAATAATAATATAACCGTGGTGATGATAATGGTGATTGCTTACAGGCAGGCAGTGAAAGATTTAATGGGTTCCTATGTTACATGCCTAGTTAATTACATTTATATACAGCGTTTGAAAGCCAGAGTAATGTTGGAACTCTTAAGTCGAAAAACACGTAAAGAGAATTTCATCCCTTAGCAATGACTGCAGAAATAAAATAGTGTTGATTGACGTCCTGTCTAGATTTAATTTTTTATACAGGTTTACTGAATTTCTGAAACAACGATTCAGTAACAGGAATATCTGATTTAAATTACATACATGACACACAAATTGTATATCTTGACTTTTCTGGGAATAATCTGTAAAGATCACGGAATGTATTTTGATAATAATCTTGTATAACTGACATACGTTAAGCGATAAACGAAAACGTACTACATAAAAAGCTAGATCTCTCCAAATTCTATTTAAAATTACATATTTTATGACATTAGCTGTTTCCGGAATATCCGTTAATGTGGGTCAGAATGCTCAGTACTTTATCAACCCTGTCGATTTGCAGTTGTATTTTGCGAAAGCTTGGAAATAACAGGGAATTAAAATTCCCTACTCTGTCCAGTCAATATATAGCGTCGAGTTCTTAAATATTTGCCTATGGCCATTCTGCTTGTATCAATAACGAAATTGCAATGTAGCTATTTCTGTAAAGGTTTATCTAAGCGAAAATGAAGTAATTAGAAAACTAGGTTTTCGTGAGAATCCTTATATAGACACTAATAAACGATTGAGTGTAGAGAAAAGCCTGTGCATGTAACTTCTAAGATCTTTTATATAGTCTATGCAAACTATTACAAACCTTTAATTGTCTATATATTTAATGATAATTGACATAAAGTTTACAGAAGTAATCTTATGGCACATTTCGGTGCAGGTTACGTAGTGATACAAGCTGAGATAGTAATGTTTCAAGACGAGTCTATATGCTGGCTTTGAAATGCTATGTTGTTTTCATGTCATCACGAGAATGAACTCAATAATGGCGGCACTTAAAAATTGACAAGAGTATTGAACAATTCGTCATAAATAAGTAACATCTCCGAAGTGACTGATGCCGCAGAAACGTAATTAGAAGTTGTTTTTTTTTTTGTTTTGTTTTTTTTTGCCTTAAGAGAACTATATTTTGGAGTAAGTATTGTGTATCTCAAATGGTTTACGAGCTATGCAAAATGCATTTAGGATAAAGAGGCTTCAGTGACTATTCACAGTAAATTCAATGTAGACATTTTGTTAGTGAAGTAAATATGTTAAACATATATTTTAATGAACATCGTTATTCATTTTTAGAAAATAAAAAGTAAAGATAGCTCTTCCATGTAAAGAGTAGTTTGGGACGCAGTCGTATCCTTGGAAGATGTCGACCTTAAATATAGCACAGGAGGCGAGACATGAACAAATCTTGCGAATAGAGAAAGTTGCTTTCCTTCACTCCTCGCTGCAACGGCTGAGAGGAATAATAGAGATGACAGCTTGGTGCGAATAATACAACCACAACATCGTGCAGAGTTAAGCAATTATTGCAGTTCATATGAAAGTAATTGTTGGCTCATATACACAGTTACAGCAAGATCACTTTGTTATAAAGCTAATTTTGATTCATATATGCAGTATGCAGAGCGTAAGACGGAGTGTTTTTCTTGAAGGAATGTCGATATGTTTACTTTTGGTTTCGAGCCAGTTTATCATGCAATAGGTTGGCAAACATGAACATACTGTACTCACCATATATTTCTACAGCTCCTCAATCCCATTCATTGCACCATCATCTTCGCCATCATACCAGCATCATTGTTTTCTTCCAAATTAACAATAATCTGTTAGTATTTATTTGCATAACACTAAAGAATGCCGCATTAAAGCTAGCGCTATTTACTTCACTCCTACGTGTACAGCAACGCTATGACTCCTGCGCATACATGTTGGCGCAATTTCTCCCACCATCAGCCCTTCAGGTAAAGAGTTGCCACTGCGCAACATAATGTTTTGTACTTATCTCGCCTCATGACCTTAACGAAGTTTGGTATTTATCAACATTTTTGTTTTTGACTTTGTGACCATCAAAAATGCATTTCATATGAAATTCCGATATCGTATTTGTGCTAAGTAGCACTTCTGCATTGTGTATCTGCCTTGCATCCAGAATGAAATGTGTAGTTAAAACATGTTATTAAGTGTTTATCTCAATTAACTGATAGGGATAGAAAAACATGATTTTGTAAGTCAGCTGATAAGTCCCTGGTCTCACAGAATATGTCGCCACTAGTCCAGTTAGACGGTAGCATCGTCTAGTTTAACTCTAGACTAGCTTGTATCCATAGTTACAGGTCAATAGCTTATTTAGATTTCGAATGATAGCATTTTAAACAAGACAACTTTAGAGTTTTCATGAAAATGGAGGATTTGAAAAAACGAGCCGTGATTAAACACTTTAATTTGAAAGGCTTAATGCCTAAAGAAATCAAGGAGAAATGGACAGTACATCGAAATACTCTGCCCCTTCATATTCAATGGTTAAAAGGTGAGTTGCAGAGTTTAAAATGGGACTACGAGCACTAGCTTCGCTCTGGACGCCCTATAGAAGTGACAACTCTAGAGATCATTGAAAAAAGTCATCGTTTAGTATTGGAAGACCACAGATTAAAATTGTTTGAGATAGCAGAGGCTGTAAACATATCAAAAGAACGTGTAGGTAATATTTTAAGTAATGTTTTGACTTTCACAAGGTTTGTGCAAGATGGGTGCTACATTTCTTCACACCTGATCAAAGGTTGCAAAGAAAATCTGTTTCTGTTAAGAATGTGAAGCTCTACCGTAAAAATGCAAGTGCATTTTTGAGACGGCTTATTACCATGGATGAAACCTGGATACATCACTACACTCCAGAAAGTAAATTACCGTCAAAACAGTGGATTACGCCAGGTGAACCAACTTCAAGGTTTTTTCGGGGTTTTCCCTTATCCTGAGAAGACAAATGTCGAGTAACTTTAAGTTACATGGACCCCGAGATCATTTGAGCATCATTTCACTAATGTCATTTATCGTTCGATATGACCAACCGGGTTAAAGGACGTTAAGCTAAGGAAAATAAAAAAAGGTCTCGTTAAAACACGCAATTTATATTCTATACATTTTTGTTGAGCTAACCATTTCCGAGATATCCTCGGTTATTGGTTCCAATTTTAAAATATAAGGTCTCTCAAAACCCACCTCAAAATTTAAATCACTATAAATGTTACAACATTTAAGATAGGATAAAAACAGAAGTAGTTACGTACTGAGCCAGTAATAGCGATTGTTTTTTTTTTTTTTTTTTTTTGTTGTTTTTTTTCAATTCACGTTACCGTGAGTACAGCTTTGCAAGAATCATTAGTAATTTTATTCATACTTCTATAAAAATTTGTAAGTTATAAATCATGGCTCTTTCATTAAATGATAAGAATACAGCTGATTCAATGGCATTATGAAAGCAAAAGGAGTTTTATTCAAGGTCTGAGAAAATTTAGAATCTTAACAATTTAAGAGCAGGCCCAAGTTCCATTCGTAAAGTTCCAACTAAGTGGCTGCGACAATTTGCAGTTTTCAATCCGTCCAACTTCTGGTTGTGGTGTTATCTTAAAGAACGACATTTCCTGACAACTTAGGGGCAACTGAGAGATGCTTTCTCACAAGAAATTGCTAATATTCCAAGATATCATCTGAAAAATGCTGTGCTTGGAGTCGCAGAGAGCATGGTAAAGTTTGAGCAAGAGCTCGGACACCTTCCCAACGTTTTATAAAACCTGAGTGTTTGCTGAGCATGTGACTTACTTGCATTTTTCTTTTCCTATCTCAAATATTATAATATTTATAACAGGTTAAAGTTTAAAGTGACTTTTGAAACAGCTTTACATGCTAAATTTTCTCGAATGGAAAGTCGTGATTCCCTCCATATTTTTTTATTTATAATTTTATCTAATGTCGCCTAACTAAACAGCGACATCATGTAAGAATAAGAAATGTTATAACACTTTGATTACAATATTTACACATTAAATTAATAATTAAGCCTAGCTTGTAACATTCATTATTGGAATTCTAACAATAATACTTATATATGCAGTGTATCATACAACAGTGTATTAAAATTATACAATATTTTACAGTGCAATAGTAAGTTTACAACATTTTATGTATTTATTTTGTTTTACTCCTCACCGTGGAAAGACAACTGAATTTCAATTGTTTCACATAGCAACTAGCTTTAGTCTAGTATATTCCCATTTTCCCCTTCTACTGACAAAAAGACACATAATAGACAGTATATTCTACTATCGTTTATCTCAATTAGCATGATGTAGATAAAATAATAAACGTTTGTAGGAATAATTTGTTTACAGAACAGATAGAGAAAGTCATGTGAATGAAACAATCTGATTGTTTTAAATGATGTATCCTGGACGGTTTGGGAGAGGACATTAAAATTGTTTTCTCAATTACAATAACTTGACATTTCAACAAGTTTCTCAATTACGTTAAAAACACCAATGTTTAAGAAATACACAATCTTATACTCTTAGCAAGCTTTTTCAATCGATACACAATCATTTAGGTATACCTGCGCATGCAGAGTAAGCTATACGATTTGCGCATGTCGAGAACGTTCCTTCTTACTGCTGAGCAAGAATCGATTTCCTCTCCTCCGAACTAGTTCCAAAATGTGTTGGAACAGAATATTGGATGTTCTCTGTCCTGTTGGTTTACTGCGCATACCATTGGCGCATACGAAATAGTTCACAACCAGTCCGAATCCTGTGGGAATAGACGTTTTGTTTCGTAATGCAGCGTTCGGCTTAGGTGCTTCTAAGAAATTTCCCTCAAGGTAACACTAATATCTCATAGTGGTATAACTGCATTTTAAACTATTTCTCTAATCTATAATTATTATTTGGACATAATTTTAATGGCCAGAAACATTTGTTTAGCTGAAATACATTACTGAAAATTATTATCTTGCTTCTATTAGTGGTCATAGTTAAGTATCGTATTAGGCTATTTGTTTTCTGGTTGTTCGCATATAAAGTAATTGCGATCTAGTATAGTGGTAGCCATGTTGGTTTCAAAGGAAATGACGCATTGAATTGGGCGGAAGCTACGCTCATTTGTTCGGACCAACCCATTGTATTCTAAATTCATGGAACAGAAGAGAAGCTCAATAACAAACTATACCGTTCCTTGATCTACAGTATTTGATAACTAACTGTAGAAGAAATATGGCTCTTCAACTGTACAATAAGAAACATCAGAGGTAAAAATAGTTCTAGTTTCTCTCTCTTGCTTGACTGTTTGTGGCACTTCAGCCATTAATTACGATTCCATTGCGTTGTGGCAACTTTCTTTGTTGTTAGTGGTCTACGAAAGGTATGTCATTAATGCAGTAAGCATAAAGAGTAAATACATTTAATTTTAAGTCTAGAACGGTATACATTTTGAACTTAAATTCCACGTTACATTAGTTATTTGCGCAATTGAAGAACCACCATTTGCTAGCGATGTTCGCTATACTGTCCCATGACAAGGTGCAATTTCGATGGGTAGGGAAATGGTGCTTTTTCGGAATTTGTATAATAACATTTTATTACATATATTGGTTAGAATAAATTTATATTTTGAATAAATATTGTGGCGATCCAAATTTTCAAGTATTAAAAACATTCAAGATTTGAAATGCGCTAGATTGCCGAAGTTTTGGGATTGTTGGGGCTATTAAAAACATCCCTCGGCTACACTTTACGCCTTAGGGCGCTCTCAAAGTTTAAAACACACCAGTAAGTAACTGCAAAGCGACTCTAATGGCAAAAATAAAAGTACCAATTCCGGATCATATATGGAAGTAATGCCAAATATTCTCATGAGGCGAACTGTAGTCGTATTTTACACTATTTAATGAACATCTCAAAATGCCACATTACAAAGGTAAAATTTAAAAGAAGGATTAGGATAGCAATGCTAAAAGAGAATATATATGATGAACTTCTTGGTGAAATTATAATTTCTATATTTTGGAAACGGGTATGCTTCAACACTGGAACAAATTGTATTCTGTAACTTTATTTTATTTTTAATGCATGCGATACCAAAGTTTATACTCTCATCCAAATTTACAATTTGCAGAATCGGTATCACTGGAGACAGAAAATTTTTCCTAAAGTAGTAAATATTCAAGATCTTCTCGGGCTTCTAGCCAGGTAAAAACTTGGCTTGACACCAACGTTTCGAAGAAGTGCATCTTCCTCGTCTTCAGGGTGAACTGATCAGTTCACCCTGAAGACGAGGAAGATGCACTTCTTCGAAACGTTGGTGTCAAGCCAAGTTTTTACCTGGCTAGAAGCCCGAGAAGATCTTGAATTAACACGTCGCCAGGAAAGCTATAGTTCTTATTTTAGTAAATATTATACATATTGTGAATTACTAGATGAAATATTGCATTGATGTGTATGGATATCATTATTAATGGATGAATAAATGTAGCTGCCACAAATACTTCATTTCTTCAAACAATAGCATTGCGTGTGGGTGCATGCACTTGCCTAGGAGGAACAACAAAGTTATTCTCCTTCTAGTGTCCCAATACCTAGAAATATTTATTGATTTTGGAGAGTTATGTTTCAGAGGAAACAGTAATGGCAACTAGTAGTCAGTTTAATGAATAGTCGCCATGCTTTCACATATTGGAAGCTACTTCATCCACACATAATCCCACCCGCCCTCCATGATTGTCATTGGTTAATGGATCAACTTGGACCTAGTGGATTTAGTTAAAATAACCATATTTTTCCTACATTCTCTGTTGTGGGATGTTTAAATGCTGTGACAAATGTATGTTCTTAACAATAATTAAGGCATGTTTTATTGACACCGTACACAACTACTGAGTGTTTTAAGTCATTGTTACTACAGAAAAACAGTAGCCCTTCCCAATTTTAACAAATTTGCAACTGTTTGCACAGTTTCAATCAATGAAAAAGAAGTAAATACAGTGTAATTGGAGAAAGAATTCCATTCCCCACCTGTTTTCAGAGGGAAGCATTATTTCCTTATTACATTTACAACAATTTCTTTTTGCTACAAGTTGTTTACAAACATCCAATTTCTTCGGAGATAACTAATAGCTTTTTTGTACAATAATTGCTACAGGACAAGAACTACTATAGTGCTAACAATAGTATTTATATAGGAGCAGTAGGAGCTTGAGTGCACATTCTGGGTATTCACAATAGTTGAAGAGTGGGATAACCTTAGAAATGTGAATAGTATGTACTCCACAACAGTGATAAGTTGTCTTAAAAAGAAAGGATAGTTTTGTGAATGTTTGTTGTGTACAGCATTCTAAAGCAATAATGTGGAAATTAAATTGCAGTTGAGAATATGGATAGTCTGAAATATAGGGTTCCATGAACATGTGTCTTACCTACTTCGGCTAAAGTCACAAGTTATCAGGATTATCACACTATTATTGCCACTGTATTAAGAACAGTACTAAGAAGCATTAAGCTTGCTGCCCTCTAGTGATCTTCACTTCCGGTGTCATTGTACTGAAAGTGCGGTAAAAGAAAGTACATCAATTGAGAACACTTTGTAGCCTACATGCTGTGTATATATTGGCCCATAAGGCAATTATGTTGTACCAGTCGCACATGCGGAAAGCTACTTCAAACATGCATAAACCAAACTGTGCTACCAACATTGATGTCACATTTCATTGAGTTTAGAGGAATAGTGTAACAGATTTAAATGCCTTATATTTTCAATTATTACTGCAGTGTGTTGCATGTAATGGAATTCAAAGAAAAAATATCCAATAAATGCACAAGTTATCAAAAATTAGGGTGTTCACATGCTCTTATATAGCAGCAGCCATTGAGTAGGAGTGATAAATAATTAACCTAGACTTTTCAAAATAACATTCTCACAAAGCAGTACCTAAATATACAGAACAAGCTCCTTAGCAATCAGTTATTTAAAAATCCTAGGCAACAGCCAAGTCATCACTTATGGAGTTCATTGCATGCTAGGAAAAGGCAATACTGTTGTTAAAAGTTGTTAACGATCGGCACATTTAATGTTCAATATTATTATTTCTCATGTTTCTAAGTGAGACAAAAAACATTATAATTTATTAATTTTATAGGATTACAGCAAGAATGTCATTTTACACTTGAAGGCACTGGGCATGTCCAACTAAAAATATTGGCTGTGGGAGGGGTTCCTGTGATTTTCAAAAGTCAAATCTGGGAATAATTTACATTTAATTTTTGCTGTTGAAAAGAATTCACTTAAGTAGGGGGGAAAATATGTTTGTCACTGCTCTTCCATCACTCTTGTATTTTACCCAAAAATTCCATATCGAGATTTCACTGAAAATACATTTTCAATATCTCTGTCTAAGTAGCATAAATAAATACCAAACTTTTGCATTATCTTCCACATATGTGACAAATATTTTAAGGAAACCCTCCCATCCTAACCCCTTTAAAAAGAAATATTTTTTCAACATTTTGTATTTTCTCAAGATGGACATAATGATTTCAATATATTATATGTTTAGAATATTATATGATTAAATAAAATATAAATTTAACATTTTTCAGATGAGTCTGTAGCGATAACTTAAACTATAAGAGATAGAGCCGCACATAGAACATATTTTGTTATTGGTGTGAATTTTTTTAGCACTTTTGTAATTTTTTTCACAGTGCTGTCGCTATTCAGTTGTTTCTTGTGATGTAATGTAACTGGAAGTTTAGATCAGCATGGAGTGATCCAGAGTATAAAACTTCTGACTATGATTTGTTTTGTCTGTCTCCCGTGTACCTACAATAAGATTTACAAAAAATCCCTGGTCCTCATGATTTTAATTCATGTGCAAACTGTCATTGCCATGCCAATCATTTATTTTTACTATTATTAAATGAAAAAGTTTTTGATTTGTGTGTAAACTGTCATTTTCTTGCCCCAGTCTTTCAAGTGTGGGCATTTCTGGTGAGTGGATGGGTATAACTTCCCCCCCACCCCACCCCAATTCTTAGTGTGAAGTGTTTGCCACCTATTACTTTGAATTATGTGCCCTTGCCACATTGTAGTTGCAGACTAAGCTGCAATTTTTATAATAGTGAAAATTTTAAATTGTAAAATGGCTGAGTTTAGGCCTGTCTTCTGCCCAATGATCAACTGCCTTGTAGTATGCAGGATGCTGATAATGAACTTTGGCGCACCTAAGCTCCAAGTCATCTGTTCACAAGATCACACTGAAGATAACTTGCAATCAAGATTTCTTATTGCCAAGACAAAATTGGCCACAATTACATTGACATTCTCAGAAAATTCAAGATATACATTTCATTTATTATTAGATTAATTAAAAAAAATGTTAGAACCTTTCTATTTAATGGCTAGTTAGGGGTGGCCGTATCCTTGGAAGAAACTGAAATATTCTTGATATTTAAGAACTATTTCTTTTCGAGTTCTGCACATAAATACAGACCTTTTTCTAAAAATGCTATGTTTTCCAATTCAGGGGACACTGTATCAAATCACTAGCTTCTATGTGTGCACATGGTAAAGAAAGTAACAAATGAAATTGGGCTTCTTAGGTTATATGCAGAAATTCATTATACCTTAGATATATTTTATTTGTATACAAATATACAGATATTTTAATCATAATCATTAAGGCAATTTATGAAAACATACAAAATAACAAAAATTATGACTGGTTTTTTGAAGTGAATTTTCTGAATCATCTTCGTTTGGTATTCTCGAATGTTGCCGAGTTTAAAACCCTAACTTTCCAGATCTTCCATTCTCTCTCTCTCACACACACACATTCTAAAATTATTATTATTTATCAGGGTCTATAAAGATGTATGTTTGGTGAAATCTTAAAAGCATTGAAACATTAAAACCAATTAGTCGGTAAATCTGCCTGCTATGCGAGGGGTTGCAGGTTTAATTCCCAGCTGGGGAAATTTTTCTGTAGCCAAGATTATTCTCTGTGTTCCATAGAGTGTGAATGTGTATGGGATCAAAGAAAAATAAATCCAATGACAACAGTACACGAGTGAACACCACTGCCGATAGGCAACATGTTCTAAAGAGAACTGCCACCAATATGACTATGTAGTCAAAGACGGGATATAAACGAGGGTGGGATGGAATTAAACTGACAAGATATTGACACCAAGCATATGTTTTAAAGAAATGTGCAATTATTTTTTTTTTTTTTTTCAATATTTTGTCAGTTGTAGAAATATATAACACTTCTTATAAATATCTTAAAATTGTTAATTTAAATAAGATTGCCACTTTAAAGAAAGCAAAGAATATGGAAGAATATAATAAGTGAATGGGTAAATGGTAACACTACATCACTGAAAATTACGCTTGGACGTGTTTCAGGAACAAGTTTTTGTTCTCATTATCAACAATTCTCCAACCAACTCACTTATTGTATGACTATGCATCACAGTTACCAGCTTCTATTACCTCAAATTAGTGAATATCGAGGAAGTTTGGAACGTGGTATTATTTTCAAAATCTTCCTGCAGCATGTTTGGAAGATACTCAACTTATTATACCAAGTTTGGTATTCATTTTCATGTAGATCTTATCAAAAATCAATGCAAAAAAAGATAATTAATGCAGGATACTTCAACGCATTTATTTCCAATTAAATCACCACATCAAATTATTTGGTGGAATGCAATACTATACTCAAGAAATAGGTGATGTATTTACTTTCAAGGTGTGTTGTTTTTTTTTCCCTGTGCTTTGTTTTATTTAGGGTGGCTCTAAACCTCTCGGTTGAATGAAGCACTTTCTCTATCAGGTAGAACTAAGTGGTAAAGATAGTAAAAATGCTTGTGTTGCATTCAATAACTTTCTCTGTCCTTTGGTTATTAGTGGCTATACCAAAATATTCCTGAAAGCTTATTTTTACATCTATTTCATTTTAATCAAGATAAACCTTTGCACAAATTTACCTTACATTTTTTTATTATAGATACAAAATAAATAGCGATAGTCATGTTTAAGAACTATATGTTACATGCTGGCCTTAAAATTCTATACCTTCACTGAACATCGACAGAAGAATGACAAAATGTTGAACAGTTTGTCACAGAAAAGGTTATTTGGAATAGATTGTTGTTTTAAAGTGGCCTACATTTTTTTGTTTAACGCCTTTTCGTCTATCGCTTAACCTATAGACCAATTTCACAAGAAATGAACATGCTACTCCCAGAAAGTTCAAGATACATATTTTACTTGTGTAAATATCTCTAATATATGGTATTTTAATCAAGATCATTAGAGCTATTTCATAGAATATAAAAAAATTCCATGAAGGATAGGTGGGGGATCAGATATTATTGTTATTCCAGTCACCTATTTGGCAGATGCTAATCATAAATAAAGATTGGTATTGATCCAAATTTTTGTTTTTTTAGTTATATTGTTGATAGATCAAACAGACCTCTTTTCTAAAACAAAAAAGACAGCTTTTAAAAGATTTGATTGTCTCTTTAGCTTACTTTCTTCCCCACTCAGTAATAAGACCACTTCCAGTAAAGTTTATCTTGATTAACATTATGTAGATAAAAGAACAAGCTTTTATAAGAATAATTTGTTTGCGAACAGATAAGAAAGCTATGTGAATGGAACACATAAGACTTTTTCTTTCTTTTTATATTTAAAGAGTGTGTTATGACTATAATACTGAAAGTTATATGGGTAATGTATTTAATCTCTGCTATGAAGTTGAAGATGTCAACTTTGCCAGTATTTATTAAAATAAATAGGTTGCTAATTTATTTAATATAAAATTACAAGCGAATGCTGCTAATGTCTGCTTCCATGAATAGAGAGTATATCTATTGGTGTGAAATATTTTGCTGCCACCCCCTAACTTAAAAGCATGAAAAAGTTACTGTGATCCTGGCTCTGAAAATCATGTACTGCTACAAAATTGATGGTAACAGAAATTCAATAAAACCAATTTTCTTTGAATGACATCCAGGGGCACATCATGAATTAAATGATGAAACATATTTCTTACAAACTGTTGATACTCTCAACTTTCTTTCAGGCATGGATGAAAGAAATAGTAACCAATAAGATGATAGAAATGGAAATGGCCTGTTATTTATGGACGCTCTTTAACTGCTTTGGTTCTCAGCGTCCCATTCTATATTGGGCGTGAAAGATCGCTTCATTTTGCTCAGAGGCCTCTCTTATCAGGCTTGAGGTTCTTTTACGTGCCGTAAATCTACGACACAGGACCCACAGCTTTACTTCCCTTCCGAAGGAAGCCATGCTAAGGATTTTTACACCCGAAAAAATCCATTGTCCTCTGCCAGGTTTGAACCCACGACCTTGGGTATATGAAGTTAGCATGGTAACCATTACACCACGGAGGGCGACTAATAAGATGATGTGAAATGAGTTACCCCATACGTTTAAGCAGAACCTTTATTGCTGTCTGTCCTCTTGTACTTTATGGGTCTTATGACTATTGTGAAAATTGAAGATACCATCACATGCTCGTAAACTGAGCCTCATTAGTGAACAAGGAGCATTCTAAGAAATTCAGGAACATGGCACATTAATTCTGTAACATGCAATAATAGTCCTTCTTTACTCAAAGTCTGTCACGTTTAAATCTTGTACCTGCTGAAAGTGATACTTGTACAAAGATTTTCATGCAAAATTCTCCATATAGCGATGTCGCAAACATCTTCTCTAATTGCAATACATCTTGTGCAATTCGAGTGTGCGCCCACATCACATTGAACATCTTCTTCACAACCAATGCTTTGTCTCTTGTGCTCTTGTACATGCCAGTCCTAAGCATTTCCTACCACATTAATTTAAGTAATAAGTATTGATATCAATGAAGAGGCAAATCCTTTAATAACTTTCTAAGAACTGTCTTTTACTGTTTTGATGTTGGGAGGGCATCACCAAAATATTTGACACCAACGCAGATATGTGCATAATCAGTTCATTGCATTCCCTTTTCCTGCTTTTTCCTTATGGGAGGCCTTAATAATATAAATTTCCGTTGTTTGTTTCAGAGGCCCTTCCATAATGCAGAGCAACTTGATGATTGAAGATCCTTTTGGCAGTATGCAGATGGATGTCTTTGGTCATATGAACAACGTGATGTCGCATTTCAACACCATGTTTTCCAGTCCCTTGACCTCATTTTCTTCACCATTTATGCAATTTGATTCAGAACGCTCTTTTCCCTTTCCTTCACCACCTACACAGTTTCCTTCCCCTTTTCCGTTTGGTTTCTCTAATTTGACATCAGACCCTAATTGTCATATGTACTCCACCAGCCAGGTAACATCAATGGCTGTGGGTCCTGATGGACGCTCACAGGTATACCAAGCTTCAACTTCCACTAAAGCTCTTCCAGGAGGTATCCGAGAGACCAAGAAAACTCTATGCGATTCTCGCTCTGGGTTAAAGAAGATGTCCTTGGGACATCACATTGGCGAAAGAGGTCGTGTCATAGAACGCCAGAAGAACCTAATTTCTGGGGAAGAGGAAGAACATCAGGAATTTATAAACCTTGAAGAAGAAGAGGCAGAGCGCTTTGACAGGGAATTTGAGCACCGTGTAATGAATGGAAAACATGCATTACCAGCAGCATTGCAATCACGGAACAAACGTAAAGGAAACCTCGCCTTGACCTCAGAAGGTCATCGTTTCAACAGTGCTGTGTCACAGCACCACATGTCGCGTTTGGCATCAGGAAGAGGTAACAAGGGAATCATTAAGGGTGCACTTAGAAAGATTCACAAGTAAATTCTCTTAAGTCTAATAAATGATACTGTAATTTGCTGCACAAAAGATTAATAAATTATCAAAAACTTATACCTGTGGATTATTAAGAATTTAGAATGTTGCTTGAATATTTGTGTCTCAGCTGTAATGTTAATCTGAGTCATAAACTTAATAATTTGAGAGTTCAGAGCACCATTATGACATAAGGACAGTATTGTATACCATTTGCATTTTCACATTAGGCTTTCTTAGTGTCTTTAATGCCTATGCTGCTTAAGGCTTGTAAACTCAGTAAATACACGTATATGTACCAAGAAAATAAAAACAGCTGCCAAATATTTATTTTCCAAATTTCAGTCTTCTTACATTTCATAATTAACTCTGGACTTGGTTGCACCTCCAATATTGTATTTTTTAAATTATCTAAAGTTGTTCAACACGTGGGTAAATGTAAGTTTTCAATTTTTTTTTTTTTTTTTTTTTTTTCTCAAACAATTAGAGCACAGAAATAAAGAGTATTTCAATGTTCCACTAAATGGCAATTCCTGGTTTTATGTTAATAAAGCTAATTAAAAAGATCAATTTCTTGGTTGTTTTCATTTACCAGGACCCTCCTATACATCCCATAACACCTTTAAACAAGATGCTTATGGAATTTAGCTCAGAGGTTTAGATCTAGTCATGACATCTAATACACCACCAGCAAAAGCTGTTGATAAATGTTATTGGTGAAGGTCACAATAATGCAAGTGTACAAGGAGATGACAGTTTAATAAACTTACTTAGAGCAATATGAGGGCCATATATTCTGAAATAGGAAACCATAAACTTGAAATTTTCAATGCATTTTGGAGTCTTGGAGTAATGATTTTATATTTGAATCTTGCGCTTGTTACTATGTACTATAGGAAGGATGGCCTCCACCCAAAAATTTGATTATGAAATTTCATTGGAAATAAACCTGAAAGTAAAAACAAAACCATATTTTTTGGAGGAAAAAATAACTCCATGTATATGTGCTGTGTGTCAATGAACAGCATTACTCAAATGCCAAACTTGATATTTACACTTGTTCAGCCTCCTCAAGGAAGTCACAATCATAGATAATAAATATATATTGCATATGAGTTCTGTGGACTCAGATTTTCAAGCAAAATCCTACCCTTTGCTTGAAGATTTAGTTATTTTTTAAATAATAAAAAATGGTTCAATGGTGTTGATTAAAATACCTTATGTTTAAAATATTTACATGACACATGAGATGTATGACTTTAAATCTAACAGCCTATGAAGTTGTCAATCTGAATGAGACTTGTATAATTAGTAAAGCTTAAGAGAAAGACAAATGCCTATTATAATTTTTTTGTGATGGTAACCATTTGTAAGATAATCTTTGTTATTGCATTTAGATAATGTATAGTCTTTCAAATTTTTTGTTGCTGACCCCATTAATTGGTTGAATTGGAATCGGGTGCAAAAATATAACTGGTCAGTTAAAAACAATTGAACCTGTACAGAATTGATTGACCACTTTGTAAACAAATCAAGCATATGAATTCATGTCGTTGCAGGACTATCGTGAACCAAAATATTTTATACTGGTTTACTTCCCGTTCTCGTTCCTGTGGACCAGCCTTTCTGCCTTACCAGTTTTTTTGGTTTTTTTTAATACAGTACCGGAGTCTGATCAGGACTCCGGCACTGTATACCCTACTTTTATTTACCTTTTTCTTGCCGTATTATTACTGTTTTCTTACTTTTACAACACAAACATATAACACCCATGCCCAAGGCGGGACTCGAACCCACGATCCCCAGTGCTACGAAGCACCAAAGCAGGACGCCTTGGCGAGCGCGGCCATGGGGACCGGCAAAAAAAAATTTCCCGTCCCAGCCGGGAATCGAACCCGGGACATCCGGGTGAGAAGTCAGCTCGCTGACCACTCGACCACGGAGGCAGTCTAAAAATAGTTCAATGGTGTTGATAGTTATTCAGAATAAGACTTATTCCCAGGCCGTTCAGGATATACATTTCATTTGTCATGAAAATACCATAAACCTGTTGTATTTTAATCAAAATTGCTAGAAAACACGCAAATATTCCATGAACAAGGTAGTTTGAGGTGGGTCTTAAAAGTCTAGTTTCATCCTTGGCAGAAGCTGAGCTTAAATACAAGTTTGGTATTTACTCTTTAAAATAACAATCTTGGGGAGGGGGGGTGGCAATTCAGGGATATTGACATCAAGCTTTTGGCAGTTATACACAATCTTATGAGTATAGACACACATTTTGATAAATGGAACTTTAATTTCTTCACAGTGGTGTGTTATTTTTTTATTTACTTTTCTACATGTACTATGTACATAGTGTATAGAGAAGGTATTGTAATGCACCCAAAAATTCGATACTGAGGTTTCACCAGAAATATATGTTTTGAGACCCCCTGAATCCAAAAAAAGCATTTTTAGAAAAATGTCCATGTGTGTGTCTGTGGGCAGCATAGCTCAAAAATGAAAAGACTGTTAAAAGCCCAACTTGGTATTTAAGTTTGGTACCTTCCAAGGATGAGACAGATTTTCAAGAAAATCCCCCCACCCCTAACTACATTGGAGAAAATTTCGAAAATTTTATTTTCTTAAAAATGGCAATTTTGATTAAAAACCTTATATTTTAAGATATTTACTTGCCAAATAAAATTTATATCTTGAATTTTCTGGGAATAGCCTCTAAAACCTGTTTATTCTGGATGATTTTTATTGAATTTTGTATAATTGGTAAACCGTAAGAGATAGACAAAATCTCACTACACAAAAAAAATGTAGGTCAGGATTAAACACACAATCTATGTCATTTGCATTTTTTCATGGAGCTGATCATTTTTTAGGTATTCTTGTTTTTTTTGGTTTCAGCTTTGAAAAACATACTTTCTTATACAGGAATTTGTCAACTTCTGTGCATACAAAGGAACTTCAGTCACATAGCTACCAGCTTTTCACTATCTCTTTAACCTATGGTACTCCATTATTTTGCTTCTACTTTCAAGGAAGCAAGTTACAAGACTATTTCTGCTAATTTTTCTCGATTAGTATGAAGTAAATTGAAGCATAAGCTTTTTAACAATAATTTGTTGCAGAGATGTAGAAAAGTCATGTTAATGGAATTTAAGATTTATGCAAAAGTAATTATGAATGAACAGGACTGTGGTGGCTTTTCCAGACAATTCAAGATATACACTTTGTCATTTAAATTTCATGGTATATTAATGAAAAGTGCTTTTTGAGAAAATCATAACTTTTTTGAAAATTTAATCATCTATTTGGGGTGGTGGATTTTCAAATTAATCTTCCTGTTGTGCCCTTGGAAAATGTGGAACCCAAATACAAACTTTGATATTCAAGCGCCTTGAGGTTTTTACTATGTAGTACACAGACACACATTCACACATGTGAACCTTCATCCAAAAATTCCATTTTTGGGATTCAGCGAGTCTCAAAACTCTAGATAAAATGTTTATATGGCATTTGTGGTGATATAAAATACCTCTACTTAACTGCAGAAAGTAAAAATTAAAAATTGTGAGAGAGAGAGAAATATGTGTGGTAAAATATCCTGTGCTATAGCAACAATAACTGCTAAAAGTTTCTCCGCCTCAGTAATTAAGAGGAAAATGCTTTGTGGAGATATTTTTATTATGACAGATTAAATCCTATTTTGCAAATTCCATATTAGGGCTATAGTTTTATAATTTAAAAATAACATTACATAGGTTCATTTTCATAGATGTAAGTAAATTGTACAAAATACTTAAACTGACCTTTACTAAACATTTTATACAATGGTTTTGTAATTTCCATATTGGAATTATATAAAGGGAGTTTCCAGCACTAGATAAACCTAAAGCTCCTTCACAAATTGCAAAAGATAAAAAAAATATTGTTATATATAATTCTCTATTCATTATAATTATATAATAATATAAAATAATAAACAAAATTAAAATGATAAATTCTAATTTTAATAAATTTATTAAGATTGTGCTTAGAAGAAAATACTCATAATCCACAATAAAATAAAATATTATTGGCATTAAATGTTTTAATAGTGTACATGAATGGAGGACAATTGAAGAGTAAATGTTCTACTGTTTCTTCCTTTCCACAAAGACAGTTTAAATTCCTTTTCTATAATAATGTGTAATCATTGGAAGTATATACCAAATTCGTTTTGACCAAGTTATGCAAGTATAAAATCAGGGAAGAAGACTGCGTTGTAGGTGAAAATCTAAGTTAGCCTAAAGAAAATATTACTTCTATGATGTATGATATATTATCTGAATCCTTCTGCATTTCATCTGGAATAATCAATCCTTTTGATCCCTCATATTTCGAGCTTCTTTAAGACCAAATATATATTTATCTATCAAATATGTTTTCAAATAGCGACATGCCCACATGCTCCATTGCAGTGTACTATCTTCTGTTTGAATACCTTAGGGTACTCATAAAACCTTTCTTATAAATTATATACCAAAATTATACAGAAAGTCTATGCTATCTTAAATGAAACAAAAAATGATAGTGTTTTATAGTGTTTTCATACTTTTCGGTTCACTCCTCTTTGGCTAAAATCTGGTGAAAGTTGTTCGTATCATTGCATTTTATTTTCATATTCCTTCCATTTTGGTATATGGAATTTTAAAATTCACTGTGTGATACTTTAAATGACCATTTAGATGTATATTTATTATTTTCCAATTAGCAAATTAGGTTTCTGTATGATGAAATGTTCATTCAAAGTGCACGTAAATGAACAGTATTAAACAGTTTATCAAACTTAGTTGAAAACTTAGTGGGTTTAGTTCAACATTTGTTAAGAATGGCACCTTATCCAAAAGAGCTGCAATTCTGTACATAATAGAAGTACACAAACCTTTAGTCTTGGAGAACCGCAAAGATAATTTGTACAATTAAGCGTTTATAGTTTTAAACTTTTAGGAGTAATTAGGGAATCATTTGTAGAGAGGAAGCTGTGTTATGAAATCTTAAAATACATTTCTGAACAAAAAGGTCTGCAAATCTGTATCCAATTGCGTACAAATTGCATGTTTTTTCACAATAACTTTAAATTTGCCTGCAAATACTTATTGTAACCAGTTTCAAATGCAGAAAAAAAATTTCATATCATGTTAATAAATTGGTTTCAATTTGTTACTCTGAATGCAAGGATACTATGCATCTCATTAAATACTGTATGAAGTTTCCTGAAATTATAAAGCCTATAAATAAGATTATGGGAAAATTTTGGATTATATTTTGTTTCTACTCCAAATGAAATTTGGAAAAATATATTGGGAATTTTTTAAAAACATGGATGTCATTTAAGCACATTTTCTCTGAAACTTTTTCACAATTTTTTGTGCACATTTAACTACTTACTTGATCATGTGGGATGCTAAATCGAGTTAAATTTGTTTAAAGAAAAATATTATTTTCAGTTGAAATTTTAAGAAGTTTAATTTTAGGTTTCTCTCTTAATTCATTATGACCAAGTTACAATATAACATTTTCATTATAACTTTATGAAAGTAGCAGAAAATATTTATTCGTATGTTTAGTGTGTGAAATCTCAGCTCCCGGGGTTGAATAGGTTCTTAGAAAACTATTCCAAGTGTCAAATATAGACTCATAGAGAAGGGAGTTTGAAACTTAGTTCTGTTTTAACATAATGGGACTAACCTCAATATTCAGGATCATAATTATGTGGATCTTCATTTTGGACCCTTCAAGAATCTATGCATTTCTCTTAGGCTTGTTAGATTTCTGTCTAAAAAGTTAGTGATTTCACTGAACTTGAAGGTGCAGAGGAATGTCACAACTGGACTTCAAAAGATGGTGAGGAAGCACTTTATGCTTAAAAGCTAGCATAAATGGCTGCAAATATTAGCTTCAGGGATTTTTAAATGTAAAATACAAAAAAAATGCCATTTTTTATCATTCTACAGGTGCACAGCATTCCCTTAAACAAGTGCAATTTGCTATTATTAAAATATACAATCTCCTTTGACTGATTATCTAATGCAAGCTGTAACAGATTGTATACAGTGCACTTAACTACATTATGTGGTTTCTCATTAACAATTTAATAACACCCTAGCATCTGCTTCAATCCAACAATTATTCAAATGAATGCACTCTAAATTCTAATTTTAGCACATGTATATGTAGGATAAACCAGAATAGAGGAAATACCATTTTGTTAATTATGTTTCAATGAATGAAGCACAATGCACCACTAATTACTGCAGCTGAAAAGGCCAACGTTTGCTTGCCTACGATTACTGATCTGTCTCAACAGACCAATAGAATATAAGTTTACAATTAAAATGTGGTTCTTACAACTATGAGTAGAATAAAAGGCATAAAACTATAGTATGTGTAATTGGTTTATACAAAAGTAATAAGCAAAAAACATTTTATAATTTATAAATTGCAATCATTTAATTTTTACTTTCTCTATACTCACTATATTTTGAATTTTCTGAGAATAACCTCTAAAGACCTCTTTATTCTGAAGTAATTCTACTGAATTTTGCATTAACTGGTAAACCATAAGCGCTAGAGAAAAACTTAGTACACAAAAAATGCAGAGCTCGTTAAAATACACAATTTACGTTATAAACATATTTTTCGTAGAGTTGGCTGTTTTTGAGATATTCCTTGTTATTATTTCAGCTTTAAAATACTTATACTTTTCTCGTACGGGAAATTGTCAACTCCTGTCCATACAAATAAATTATTTCAATCACATAGCAACCAGCTTTTAAAAGATTTGACTGTTGATTTAGTGTAGTGTACTCCTTTATTTCCCTTCTGCTTATAAGGAGGCAGGTAATAAGACCCTATCTGCCAAGTTTTTATCGATCAGAAGAATAAGCTTCCTAACAATAATTTGTTGAGAGATGTAGAAAAAGTCATGTGAATGGAACACAAGATTTTATGCTTATAAATTTGAGTTTACCTACCCCATAACAACCATCCTTTGAGAAATAATATTAATGTCACATTCTGTGAGTAGTCATAAAATGCCCATATTGTACGAAAGTAATCCAGGAGTAAATACCGTTTGCTCACTCACTCTGTGGAAATCGCTATTGTGCGGCTATCCACAATCGATTGGTTTCTTACACATTTTTTCTCAATTTTCTGTGATGGCTGTCGAAAAGTTGTTAATGGGCATTCTGTGATTGTTCAAATTGGACTGAGAAATGAGGTTCCGCAGACTGTGTTATTCAACTTTTGAATGCTCGAAAATTGATATCTACAGAAAGTTATTAAATGGACTATGCTGAAAAAGCAATGAACAAAAGAAATTTGAAATATTCAACAATGGACGAATAAAAGTGCAGTTGTCCCGGAAATCTCATCAAAGATGATTTCAGGCATCGAGTGTTAAAGAAAATCGTGCCAGACCGACGGGTAACTCGGGAAGTTACGAATTTCTTTCCCCAAACATTTCTCGTTCTTGGTGAAATCCTTGGGTTTCTTAACCTTTTTAACATAATGGACTGGCGGTGTAAACTACAATTCCTAAATGTTAAAGCTCGTGGACAGATATGACAAATGTTTAAATTACGGAGGTGATATGTGGAAAAATGGAGTTAGCTTCGATTTTGTAAGCCATGTTTTATTATTATTATTATTATTATTATTATTATTATTATTATTATTATTTTATTTTTGCTTATTAAACCTATGCGGTCGTTATTTTATGGATTACCCTCGTGTTTCAAATTTCATAAATAGTTCAGCCAGACTGAAAAATTCAGTGCCATAGCCAGGATTTGAACTATGGATCTCCCGGTCTCTAGCCGGCCACTCTGCCACTGGGCTACCATTGGCAACATGCCGGCATAGCACTGACTTTCTCAACTGACTGTTTCCCGGTAAACCAAGGTGATCTCAAATTATTTTGAGATGACAACCCCAATGGCGACTTACAATGTTGCAAGTATTTAAGTCCCAGGATTCATAGTTTTAGCCAACTATTATGGACGACTGTGTTAATTTTTAATTGTCTTCTGTGTCTTCCTGTTCTACACACGGTTTCTGTGAGAATACAATTAAAAATTAACACAATGACCTAAAACTATGATCCTGGGTCTTAAAATACTTACAACATTGTAAGTTGCCATTGGGGTTGTCATCTCAAAATAATTTGAGATCTTCTTGTATGGTTTAATGGGAAACTTGAGTCACTTGAGAAAATCAATGCTATGCTGGCATGTTGCCATGGTAGCTCAGTGATAGAACGACCGGCTTGTGACCGGGAGATCCGTGGTTCAAATCCCGGCTATGGCATTGTCAGTCTGACTCTACCTATCCAACTCCTGTCGTACACACGGTTTCTGTGAGAAGACAATTTACAATTAAAATAGTTCAGCCGTTCTTGAGAGAAGAGGACACGTATACGCAAGATATTTTGTGGTTTCCTTTGGCAGTAAAGAGTCTTAGGATTTTCTAAATAAAACTTCACAGCTAACGGTCGACAGTTTTATTAAAGTTAAGTAATAGAGGATTGCTGGGAATTATACTTGTTTGGAGGCTCTCGTATAATATTTTCTGTATAGTTATCCGATACGAAGGATGACAACTAGGTATAAATTGCAGTATTACGGCTAAGCCGCCATATTTGTGCTAACACTTGAGATTGCTGCCGCTACCTTTGTTTGCACATCTCTCATAAAACTTGGTTTGCCTACAATGGCCCTCCTGCATGCTTCACTGCCTGAATAATTGATAACCTTGTGCCTGAGCCTTTCCATTTGGACTTGCAAATTTCTTCTCCTTGTGTTAAGCGCCTGGACGGTAGATATTCCTTGTCCCGCATGCAATCAGGCGTTTCCTGACGTGTCTCGTGCAAAGAACCAAGATTGAGATGCCCGTACCAGCGCTCTTCTATCGATTTCTGTAGTATATAGTTCCAATAAACCCTGTCTTCGTGTTAACGCATTTCATTGTTTCAAAACTGCAGATGAAGACATCTGCCCAATTTAATTTTAAATTAAAGCTTCAACAGAAAAAAAAGTGATGTATTCCATTCACATGACTTTCTCTATAGCTGTGCAACAAATTATTGTTATTATTTACTTCATTCTAAACGAGCAAAAATTAGCAGGAATAGTCTTATTACTTGCTTCCTTGTAAGTAGAAGCGAAATAAGGGAGTACTATAGATTAAAGTAATAGTCAAAAGCTGGTTGCTATTGACTGAAGTTCGTTTATTTGTATGGACAGAAGTTGACCACTCCTGTATGAGAAAAATATGTTTTTCAAAGCTGAAACAAAAAACAAGGAACATCTTAAAAACGATCAATTCCACGAAAAAAAATCATATAACATAAATTGTGTTTTAATGTGCTCTACATTTTTTGTGTGGTAAGTTTTTGTCTATCTCTTATGGTTTAGTAGTTATGCAAAATTCCATAAAATGTATCCAGAATAAAGTAGTCCTGAGAGGCTATTCCCAGAAAATTCAAAATATACATAATATTTGTCAGGTAAATATCTTTAATATACGAAATTTTAATATAAATCATTAAAGCTATTTTTGAGAAAATCAAAATTTTAGATTTTTTTCCATGTAAAGGGTAGTTTGGGGTGGGGGGATTTTTCTCAAAATCTTTGTGTCGCATCCCTGGAAGATACTAAACTTAAATATTAAGTTTGGTATGTTGCTGACTTTTCGCTATTGAGTTATCGTGTTACACGGACCTTTTTCTGAAAATACCTTTTTTGGATACAGGGGACCCTAAAACGTACATTTTCGGTGAAATCTCGGTATCGAATTTTGGGTGGAGTGCAATACCTTGTGTATAGTACGTGTAGAGAAAGTAATAAATAGTGTTCTAATCACATAACTATGTTTCTTATAAAAATTATTCTTTTATCTTCAAAATGATAATCGAGATAAACTTTAACAGAAATAGTCTTATTTCTTGCTTAAAATAGAAGGGAATACATAAGGCTAAAGCGATAGTTCAATCCTTTCAAAGTTGTCGCTCTGCGATTTACATTCAAATTTGCTTCTCTTTACATGACCAGAAGTAAAACAAAAGAGATGAAATGGATGATGTCTTCCTGTGCAAGCAAAGTATTTTAAAAATCAATCCGATGAGGAATATCTTAGAAATTGCTAACTCTAAAAAAAGAAAGAAAAAAAAAAACATATAAAAATTATGTGTTTTAACGAGATCTACTTTTTTGTGTAGTAACTTTTTGTCCCTAAGGGACCTGGGTTCGATCCCAGGCGTCTGCATGTGGGATTAGTGGTGGACGAAGCAACGTCTGGGCGGGTTTTCTCCGGTTTACCCCGCCATTCATTCTACCAATTGCTTCATCATCACATTTACTATAATCAATTTCGCTTTCATCTCATATCCACTTCCTCATGCTCATGCCTGGTTAAGGACCGACCACTTGTTCCAGGTTCTTCATTCTGTGGTTCCCTGCCGTTGAATCCCCGACAGACTTCAGCCCCATTAGTCCTAGTGGGATGCAAGTCCTACATACGGCAGGATAAGTCGACTACGTAACGTAAATTTTTGTCTCTTACAGTCATTCAGAATGAAAAGGACTTCGGAGACTATTCCCAGAAAATTCAAAATATATGTACATTTTGTCATGTATTTATTTGTAACATATGGTATTTTAATCAAAATTGTGAGTCGTTTTTTGAGAAAAAAAATCCTCGAAAAGTGTTATCTAAGGGGTAGTTTGGGGTAGGGGGATTTTATTGTAAATCGTGTCGCATCCTTGGAAGATGCTGAACTTAAATATCAAATTTGGCGTTTAATCGACTCTTCGTGCTTTAGTTATCGTGTTCATATACAGACACACATACACTACCTTTTTCTAAAAATCTAATGTCTTCCATTCCAATGACTTTTCTCTACATCTCTGTAACAAATTATGGGAATACACTATGCTCAAGCGGCAATAAAATCTTTTAACATCTGGTTGCTATGTGACTGAAATTCCTTTCTCTGCGTGGCCAAACTGCCCTTTACATGAAAAATGTTTGAAAATTTCGAATTTTTAAAAAATGGCTAACGGTTTTGATTAAATTACCGTATATTAAAGATATTTATTTACATGACAAATAAAATGTATATCTTATATATAAGACATTTATAAATTAAATTAAATAAAATTGAATTTTATTGGTGGACGTTCTTTAACTGCTATGGCTTTTAGTGTTCCATTCTATATTGGGCATAAAGCATAGCTTAATTTTGCTCAGAGGCATCTGACAGGCTCGAGGTTATTTTACCTTCCGAAAATCCATCGCCCTCCGCCGGTTCGGACTCGCGACCTTGTGAACCAGAGATGGAGAACAATCGTTTGTAGAAAGGTAGAAAAGGTCATGTGAATGAAATACTGAAGATTTTTGGATGTACTACTATGTACTACACGGTACATAGTGCGTGTTCAGAAAGTAATAAAATACCATCGAAAAACTGGAATTAGCAAGCAAAAACTGACGACATATTAGAACAAATGAATTAGAACAAACTCCACGAAAAAAGTTTATATAACATAAATTGTGTGTTTTAATGTACTCTACATTTTTTTTTTGTGTGGTAAGTTTTTGTCCATCTCTTATGGTTGAGTAATTATGCAAAGTTCCGTAAAATTCATCCAGAATAAAATTGTCTTCAGAGGCTATTCCCAGAAAATTCAAGATATACATCTTGTCAGGTAAATATATTTAATATACGATATTTTAATAAAAATCGTTAGAACCATTTTTGAGAAAATAAAAAAATTCGAAAAATGTTTCATGTAAAGGGTAGTTGGGGGTGGGGGGATTTTCTTGAAAATCTTCGTGTAGCATCCTTGTAAGATACCAAACTTAAATACCAAGTTTGTATTTAACGGTCCTTTCGTTTTTGAGCTATCCTATCCATAGACACACACACGGACCTTTTTCCAGAAATACTTTTTTTTTTTGGATTCAGGGGGACCCAAAACATGTATTTCCGGTGACATCTCAGTATCGAATTTTTGGGTGCATTACAATACCTTCTCTAGTACGTGTAGAGAAAATAAAATATATATTCTAAGAAGTTTGTAAATTAAATAAAATTGAGCTTTATTTATGGACGTTCTTTAACTGTTGTGGCTTTTAGCGTCCCATTCTATATTGGGCGTAAAGCACTGTTTAATTTGCTCAGAGGCCTCTGTCAGGCTTGAGGTTCTTTTAGGTGCCGTAAATCCACGACACGGGACTTCCCTTCCAAGGTAAGCCATGGTAAGGATTTTTACGCCCGAAAATCCATCGCCTTCCGCCGGTTTGAACTCGCGACCTTGTGAACCAGAGACGGAGGACGACAGTTTGTAGAACAGGTAGAGAAGGTTATGCGAACGGAATACTTCAGATTTTTTGTTTAAATACAATACCTTCTCTACTTACTATGTATATAGTACGTGTTCAGAAAGTAATAAAATACCATTGAAAACACGGAATTAGCAAGGAAAAACTGACGACTTATTAGAATCGACGTCATTGCAAAAGAACAAATGAAGATAGGAGGAAAAACAATCCATTCACAAGAGTTACCCATCTAATCTGAAGAAGAGAAATGCGATACAATTTGTTAGAAGCATTTTATTTTTTGCCTATCTGTGTTTGCCTAGCTTCTATGCTCATAGCGGGACTTGAGTTGTCTTTCCGAATGCGAAACATTTCGCTTATTAAATACAGATGGCGTAGAGTTGCTTGTTGCTCATCTATTTTGTTTCTGGCGATGGTGTCGATTCTTATTTTCTATTTCTGCTATCATTTGTGTTACTACTACATATGCGGGTGGGTCGCTCCGGATTCTAGTCATCTATATTTAGTGTCGCCATCATTATATAAAATGTATTGTTTATATATTTTGCTCTGGCTAACTAGGTTTTAGGTCGTGCAAATGTCTCTTAGGCAGGGAGTGATCGGTAAAAGATTTTTTAATAGATAACACGTTAGGATTTTTAGCTTGAGTTATTTATTTTCAATCGTTGCCAATAGTATTCAGAATTATTACACACTTTTAGACATATATACGAATATCCTAGCTGAAACTGGACTATCTACGTGTCCACATACAAGTGAAACTCAAAATTTCGTATCACAATGCTTATGTAAATAATATCGGCTGTGATTCGTGTACAAACTATCGAGAAAATTGATGTAATGTGAAGAACTATCTGTTTCTCATCTCCTTAGAATATATACCGAACATCCCAGTTCTGCAGTTTTAGCAGGAGCTATTACTATACTTCTAACTGACCGAAATCTTAATACATTTTTTATGGACCCTGGTCTATTGTAGCAGCAACAAGAATTATAGTTGCAATAATAGAATTCATTAAATTTTCTTATGAATTTAACGAAAAACTTATATTTACATGAATATTAATTATAACTATTATCCAATGACGACTAAGCTCTGATTGTCGCGTTTAGTGGCGTTTATTTTCATATGCCAATCGATTTTTTTCATTCCATATCGCCCTTCCATTTATTGTTGCCGCTGCAGTAATAGTTTTTCTACTGCAGTTGCGCATTTCACTAAGTGCTAACATTCCTATGAGAGCGTCATCCTCAACGTTTGTTTTCTGTCTTTTTAGTTGAAGGACTATCTTTTGTATGTTTGACATCTCTCTCGATAACTATTATCCAAATTGGTCATATCGGACAATGCTCCATGCAGCTTAAAGTTACTCGGTATTCGTCTTCTCAGAAAGAAAATAAAGCAAGCGTCCGGGTAAGTCACCCTAAGCGAGAATTAAACTCGCGACCTCTTGAATGTGAGACAGACGCTATCTCCCACACTATCGACGCAGATATTTTAACCCGGACTTCCCTCAGCATCAGCATTGATATTGAGTAATCCTAATAGGATTGATTCATTTAGTTTGAATTTCGAGTTTCTAAGTCCATGAGTACTAAAAACTACTTATAACAATTTTGTCATGAGAATCCTGTGCTCCGATCTATTTTGACCTTAGAACAGATGTGTGTGGAGCACCTCGCAACAATATTAATCATAGGATATTTCCCTTTATGACAGATTTGACAAGTGAAGATTTAACATTTATGTCCGTAAGGCACTCATTAAACTTTCATCGAAAATTACATAAAAATACATTTGGTTTAGCAACTAATGCCGAGACACAATCTTCGGCATGTAGTGTAGGCAACTGAGGTCTATTCGTGATCAGAATTTGTTTGTTCTTATTGGGGAGGAAAGGTCCAATTTTAAATGTTAAAATATGTTCTCCTCACGCAACAGACAGGAGCCAGCTGCTTTGAAAGCTACTACATAGTACAAACATTTTACATAAAAGTTCATTTATTTGCCTATCAAGAATTTTCATCATAATCACCATTTAACATGTTTAAAGTATAATATAAATCTTTTATGTGGTAGATTATCTACATTATTTAACATACTCATTTTCAATTCGGGAGACATTTTAATTTGCAGGAGGGATTGTAAGAAATATATTATCAAACAATGACGGACGTGTACGCTTTTCGACAGTTTGTTTGAAAATGCGGCATTAGGCCATTGTAGAAGTTCGAGCAATATGAAGTTCTCCTAACTTTTACTACTTCTTGGTTCAAATCCCTTCAGAAGGTCTTTTAAAAGGAGCCTGCTACATCGAAAGTAAACGAGCTTTTTGCAATTAAGCTTCTTCGGATTTAGTGCGCCTCAATAGATTGGGTTGATACGTTTTTTTTCTGATGCATTTTTAATAATCTCTAATGCCGTTCTTACAACATTGGATGCTGATGATGCATGCAATAACTAGGACAAAAACATTACTCAAGGGACGCAATCGTGACGGATTTTAACTGCTCACTTCCCGATCAAAAGTGTGTGTATTAGCTACAACGGACCTAATTGGTCTTTTAAAAGATGCCTTTTTTTACTGATACATCTTTTTTTTTTTTTTTTTTTTTAATTTTGGGAAAATAAAATATTAAGACAGGCATGCTTAAAAGAAAAGAAAAGAAGAAGGATAAAACAACCTGCCTGTGATTCCAAAAATCAAGACGCAGCGTTGTGTTGCTGGAAGGTTGCCTCTCCAAAATACTCTCTTCTCATAGCTGTTGGTTAAATTTCAGTTAGAGTGTTTAAAATTTTATAACGAAAAATGTTCAGGCATCATTTAAAACATACCAATTAGATTATATACTTATTTGGCAACAATATACGTTTCTAACCTAAACTTTATGGATAAAAACAGAAGATGAAATTGTGAAGATGTTTGAAATTAACGGTTGAGAAAAAGTGATACAAATATGCAAGAATGGTATTTAAAAGTCAAGGTGAAACAGTTAAGCAGGATATGTAAAACAGAAATGCTGAGGAAAATCACTCCATGCTCTGCTTAAATACGCTATACAGATACTACATGCGAATAGGTATGCTTTTCCTATCTGTACCTTTGCATGGCGCGGACTTTCAATTAATGCAACTAATTATGTTATCGCGTGGCAAACAAAGAGCCACTTTTATTACTTCCAGATAAAATCAAGCGTTAATGCCTTTGAATTCTGAGTATTTGCGGAATCACGTTTATTCGATCTTTTTCATTAGCTCGTATGTACTCCTTGGTAAAAGCTCTCTATTTGGTAGATTAAAAACATTCATGATCACAGAGGATACTCTAAACAAGCGGATAAATCAGCTCTTGCCCATCAAGCTTTTCAACACGGCAGCTTATTCACAAAGGAAAATAAGAAGCAACAGTGAAGATAGAAATCCAAACTTTAAACTCATATTACGACATACATATTTGTATAATACAGCTATACGTAAGTTCAAGATGTTCTGTTACATTTCTTAAGATACCACGTTGCTGCAATAGTCTCAGCGTTTAGGAAAATGTTCGCCTCTTTCAACTTGAGTTTTTCCTTCATTTCATTTTTCCTTATGTTATTCGCTCTTTATCCAGCTTCTAACTTTACGGTAGCGCAAGGTGAAATTGGATGCTCTTCATTTTAGAGCGCAGAGAGGAAAATTATACAAGTGAAGAAGCGCATATGGAATTTCTGTTTTCTCGGTGAGCATAAAATGCATCCAATCGGCTGGTTCTTCACCCCCTCTCTCTGTTTTGCCGATTACTTCTTACTATTCTCCATCCACCTCCCAGATATGAACGAATCCATTCTTAAGATGAAATATCATAGACACATGGGAAAAGAGGGTTCAATCAAGGTAAAACCAACGCAAGAGGGAAACCTATTATATCTTACGCTTGAATACCAGCAAAGTGTTCCGTTTTCCAGATACAAGCATTTTCATTCAACTTTGGTAGAAGATGTATAGGTATTTACTTGCAATCGAACACTAAAACATGGTTCACACTTAAGTAGAATGTCAGGGGAATAAAAAGTTTAGGAACGTCTTTTAAATATGTCCTACAGTCAGTCAGGGGAATAAAAAGTTTAGGAACGTCTTTTAAATATGTCCTACAGTCAGGGAAATGTCTACTTTACAGAAATATGTGAGGGAAATTTACACGTGGGTTTAGTAAAAAAGGGCAGATACAAATGCGGACTCATTGAAAGTGTTGAAACTAAATTAGCTTTACTGACTTGTTTGTATTTTGAGTTTACATCCGTTTTATTTATCTAGAACATAGGGAAAACGATGTCTTGGTATTGTATTTCATATTTTATGCTGTGCTGATGTGTAAGATTTTGTAGAAGTATAGATAAAATAACGTAAGGAGAGCTTTGGACGTTTTCTTGGGATGGAGGGTCTGATTAAAGGAAATCAACAAATTGCGTAGCTTCAATTATTTATTTCTTTTAAACTTCAAAAGGTATTGTGTTGACTTTAATATATTTAATTATATTTGAAAAAGTAAAACTGTACCATTTAAAACATGTTTGAATTTCAAGAAATCGATATATCGATATGTGACTCCTTGGCACAGCTCACTAAGAGCCTTGGCCTACCACCCGGCCGCTGCATCCCCCATCTCGGTCCATTACTGACGTCATGGAGGGGGTGCAGTATTGGAGGGTGAGCCGTCGTCAGCGCTTCGATCGCCCCGGCCAGTTAATGCGATCTTCACTACTGGAGCCGCTACTTCTCCATCAAGTAGCTCCTCAATTTGCCCCCCCAGGGCCCTCACGAGGCTGAGTGCACCCCGGTCCAGGTCTCCCAGCGGGGGAAATATCCCCACGCCGGTACTGGGAATCGAGCCCAGGTCTCCCGCTTGGCAAGCAGCAACGCTACCACTGCGCTAAGGAGACGACCCAATAATTGCATGTACTATGTAGAAATTAAAAATAAAACATTCCTTTACTTAATTTAATTTTGCATATAGAATCAACTATTCCTAAAATTACGGAAAACCACAATATTAGACCATTTGTTTCATTTGTATGCATTTGATGCTCACCTCAAAATCAGAAATTTGATGTGTGCCAGTGCGCGAGGATGTCTGTTTGATGTCTTTTCATCTTTATATTGGAAATTTAAAACTTTCTCAAATATGAAATGCAAAAATAACAAATTACATCATAATTGAACAGACACTTGATTCCCGCAGTAAGCAAAACAAGGCAAATGAATCGTTGGTTTATATGTTCATATTTATAACCTACTTAAATTTAATTGTTTTGTTTTATTCACACAAGCCGTTAGTAGGACAGGAGTTGGATAGGTAGTCAGACTGAAAATTCAATGCCATAGCTGGGATTTAAACCGCAGATCCCCCAATCGCTCCAACTACTGAGCTACCATGACAACATACCGGCACGACATTCAATTCCTTAACTGTTTCGATGTTTCCCGGGATATCACAAAGTGATCTCAAATTGTTTTGATATATCAAATCCCAATGCTGGCTTACAATATCGTAAATACTTGAAGTCCCGGGCTTCATAGCTTAGCCAATTATTATGGCCTATTAGTGTTAATTTGATTGTTGTTTTTTTTATCACCTAAGCCGTGCGTGTGCCATGTTTATCCAAAAACTACATTATAAATAAGCTGTATCTACTTCATTGCATTTCTGGGGTGTTCTAAAAATGAACTAAAAAAACAAACGTTCCATATTATAAAGGGAAAAAATTTGCAGGAATCGTAATTTTGTTAGTCTCTCTTTTCTAATACTGAATAATTTGACAAAAACCTCTTGTTCAGAATATTATTTAAATCGGTGTATTATATTTCATTTTGTTCTTACACACTGTTGTCATACCCCAAAGCTTCAATAAACAGTGGTCGCGCCGTGGTCGAGTGGTTAGACCATTCGCTTCTTACCTAGACGGCCCGGGTTCGATCCCAAGAAACCGCTTGTGAGATTTGTGGTGGACAAAGCGGCGCTGGAGCGGGTTTCCCCCGCCATCGCATTCCACCGGTGCTTCATCTTCATTCATGTATCATCAGTGTCACCGTCTGCGGTGCCATAAGTAGCTAAAGCGGGCGTTAAACACTACCAAAAACAACCTCAATAAACAGTGACAAAGTAACCATCTAAAAGCAGACATGCAATTTATATAACTATAGAGCAGATGATCAAAATGCACATGCCTGGCTCTCAAATCTTTACAGTTCTTACATCCAACTTGTGAAATAGTAGAACCCAAAGAGATCACCTGCGTCTTAAACCGTTAAGTTAAAAATTAATACTCACCGGAACTTGCTTCTGTTTGTATTTTATATACTAGGATCACCTCATGATTGAACTTGTCACCGCTTTTGATGAAAGTACGCAATCAGTAAGTAAGTAAAATGACAATATCCCTCAATCGTTTAATTTTTAATTTCTCTACACGTACTATGTATATAGTGTATAGAGAAGGTATTGTATTCCACCCGAAAATTCGAAACCGAGATGTCATCGTAAATACATGTTTTGGGTCCCCTGAACCTCCCCCCTCAAAAGAAGCATTTTTGGAATTAGGTCCGCGTGCACGTGTGGTGTGTATCTTCCAAGGATGCGACCCGAAGATTTTCAAGAAAATCCCCCACCCCAAACTACCCTTTACATGGAAAAAATTTCGAAAAATTTTATTTTCTCAAAAATGGCTCTAACGCTTTTGATTAGAATCGGTTATATTTAAGATATTTACATGCCAGATAAAATGTTTATCTCGAATTTTCTGGGAATAGCCTATAAAGACCTCTTCATTGTGGATGATTTTTATTGAATTTTGCATTACTGGTAAACCGTAAGCGACAGACTAAAACTTATTACACAAAAATGTAGACCACGAAAAAACACACAATTTATGTCATATACATTTTTTTCGTGGAGTTGGTCGTTTTTGAGATATGCCTTGTTATTGGTTTCAGCTTTAAAAAAGTATACTTTTTCTCATACAGGATTTTGTCAACTCCTGTCCATCCAAACAAATGAGCTTCAGTTACATAGCAACCAGCTTTAGACTATCACTTTAACCTATGGTACTCCCTTACTTCGCTTCTGCTTACAAGGAAGCGAGTTATAAGACTATTTCTGCTAATACTTTGTTGCAGAGATGTAGAGAAAGTCATGTGAATGGAATACATAGGATTTTTGGATCTATATTCACTGAAATGTGTTGGCTCTTTAGGGATTTACTTCTTATCCTTATATTTTGGGCCGATAATATTTGAAACTTCCTGTATATTGTACTTACTGTTTGCATTATAAGGTATTTTCTCTCTGGGCTATTAACATAATCAGCCTCCGAAAGTTGCTTCTGCAACTATTTCCAGTAGGATGGCGGTATATACTCGGACTTCTGAAAAAAATAAATGCTCAGAGCCTGGCTCCAGAGATAAGGTAGATTGTGGGACCACTGGTCATTTACTTTACTGTTTACTTCGTTCTGAAACGTACGTGCACCAGCACAACTGAACATACAGCAGGCAAACTAATACAACGTGTCACAGGATTAGCCTTGTCAGCGAGGAAGCGCTCTCTGCCGGACAAAACGCGAACCTGTCATATGTCCACACTCAGCCTAGCTCACATTCACTACTCATGTTTCAATGTAAATCCCAGGGCGATAAACATTGCCATGAGAAAATAGAATCACATTTCATTGAAGTAAATAAGTCATTTCGCTTAACTTTCTACAATTAGTGGATTTCTCTATCATTTCTTTTCATTCGTGAAAACATAGTTTAACAACTTCTGTTGTTGCCTTCGTTATGTAAATTGCTTTTAACAATATTTAAATGCATGTTGTTATGTGTGGCTTATGATTAAATTTTTACCTCAGGTTCGCCCTCCGTGGTGTAGTGGTTATCATGCTAGCTTCATATATCCAAGGTCGCGAGTTCAAATCCGGTGGAGGTCGATGAGTTTTTTCGATCGTAAAAATCCTTGGCATGGCTTCCTACGGAAGGGAAGTAAAGTTATTGATCCCGTGTCGTAGATTTACGGCACGTAAAAGAACTTCAGGCCTGATAAAGAGACCTCTGAGCAAAATTAAGTGGTCTTTCATGCCCAATATAGAATGACACGCTGAGAACTACAGCAGTTAAAGAGCGTCCATAAATAAAATTCCATTTCCATTTTTCTTTACTTCAGGAGTAGCAAAAATGTCTTCTCTGATGTGATAAAACTCACAAGGCTGCCTCTGCGGTCGAGAGGTCATCGTTCTGGTTTCTCAATCCAGAAGTAGACTTACCAGACGTTCCGTATTATACGTTATTTCTCGTATTCCACGAAGAGGAATTGTATCCCGTATTATAGTCATTCGTGACCTCAAAAATCTCGCATTTCATTCTATGCTTTAAGTTTGCATTTTGAAATGATCAGATACCGAGATTACAACGGAAATATCTGAGGTTCTCTGAATCCATAAAAATCATGTTTAGAAAAGGTCCGTCTGTGTGTGTGTGCAGCATAGCTCAAAAACGAAAAGTACATTTAATACCAAACTTAGTGGTTTAGTATTTCCCAAAGATGCGACACGAAGATGCACCCTAAACCACCCTTTACATGGAAAAAATGCGAAAAATTTGCTTTTCTCAAAATTAGCTCGATTTTGATAAAACTGCCGTATATTAAAGATATTCACATGAAAGATGAAAAGTATATCTGTAGTACTCTTCATTCTGAATGACTTTTGCATAACTGGTAGGAGCTAGACAAAAACGCATTACGCAAAAAATGTATATCCCGTCAAAACACACAATTTGTCTTCTACATTTTTGTGAGGAGCTAGCAATTTCCGAGATCGGTATCCCTTGTTATTGGTTTGAATTTTAAAATAATTATCTTTTCTTAAATAGGAAGTCGTCCGTGTTTCTTTTAGTTTGCCCCTGCAATGGGAAGCGAATTTCATTGACAATTGCATAGCAATAATTTTTAAGATACTTGATTATCGCTTTAACCAAATATACTCCCTTAGTTCCCTATACTTATAAGAATTTAACTAATAAGACCATTCTGCTAATGTTTATCTCAATGTATGAAATAAAATGAACAATCTTTTGTAAGAAGTTTGTTTGCAGAACAGGTGGAGAAAGTTATGTGAATAGAACACATAAAATTTTATTTATAATTAATCACTGTTTCATACGTAATATGAAATGCCTCTTCTGCCTGGTGGTTTTAGTGTATCGCTCCCATTTCTTTGAGCTAAGTATACAGTTTATAAACAAGTGTTGTGCGGGCATATCTAATTTTAAAACCAGTTTAAAATAAAAAAAAAAAAATGGATACATTTTTTAAAGCTACATAGTGATTTATGGAAATAATTTAAAATAAACAAGCTCTCCTGAAAATTTCAATTTAATAAGACCAAGGAACATTTTAAACACTAAAAAGTGGTGAAAAAATTAGAAACCAGTAGTTTTAAAGTTTAGCGTAATGCTTAATCAGAAACGGTATAGAACCAATTAAATAGAAATTTGTTGATATTAGGAAAATTATATAGCGTGAAATAAAAATGAAACAAAAAATTTTTTTTTTTAACTAATTACAGATTCAGTAGTAACTTATACTAACAACTTCTATAATGCCGTATGCTTCGAATTTAGAATTCCTACATATATATAGGATATATTAATTTATTTTTTATTCCATTGCCGTAATGAGAAATACTAAACCTTATGGATGCAGACATAATAACATCGGTTTAAGTAGAAATTTCCATTTTCGACATCAGTGGCACTTCAAAAACATTCGATTAAGCCACGTCAATTACTGCGGAAATCGCTTGTAAGGGTAGTTTGACTTTAACGATAATCAAAACAATACTTCAAATTTTAATTTTTGTGAGTGCTTTAATTTTGAGTGCCGCTGAACTGCTTCAGTCGAAAGTGGACAGTAATTATAATAGTTCCATGTTTAATTTTTGAGAGTGGTTGCGTATTGAATAGCACTATATCTAGAAGAAGATCACAAAAACTTAGAAAAACACGTGGGAAGGTCAGAATATGACGTGCCTGCTGAGGTCAGAAAACGGAAACATGTTATTTAATGTGATTTAATGCTTTTAACAAATCTTGCAGATACTTTTTTTTTTTTTTTTTTTTTTTTCAAATCGGGTTGTAGGATTACAAAAAACGTTAATGTTTTAAAACACTACATATTTTTGAAGGCGTGTTGCCCTGTCATGCGCAACAGCCTTCCGCAATAGATTATGAAAGTAAACTAGGACATAGATTTATTTATTTATTTTATAGTGTTTAATGACCGCTTTTACTACATATGGCACCACAGAGGATGAACTGATGATACATGAAATGAAGATGGAGCACTGGTGGAATGTGATGGCGGGGGAAACCGGAGAGCCTGGAGATATTGTTAAAAACACACAAATTAGATCCTTTAATTTTTTAAGGGCGGCGCCCTGGGTGAATGGTTAGTTCGCTCGCCTCCCATCTAGGCGGCCCGGGTTCGATTCCAAGCGCCAGCATTAGGAATTCGTGGATGACGAAGCGGCGTCTGAGCGGGTTTCTCCGGGTCCTCCGATTTACCCCGCCACTCATTCCACCAATTGCTCCATCATCACCTTTCCAATCCTCAATTTCGCTTACATTTTATATCATTCACTTCCTCCCGTAACAGGTTCTCCATTCTGTGGTTTCGTGCCGTTGGCTCTCCGAGAGGCTTCTCACCCCTAGGCATTGGCTTGTAAGAAATAAGAACATTTAGCTAATGTTTATCTCGAATAGCATTGTGTAGAAAGAAAAATAATCTTTTGTAAACAGTTTGTTTGTGGAGCAGCTAGAGAAAGTCATGTGAGTGTAATACATTAGATTTTTAGTGTTAGCTCTCTAAGCAAGGTTTTAGTAATAATGCACGTTCACGGTTTATCGGTTGAATATTTTCCCAACGCGCAGTATATACGTACGGATCTTTCTTCAGACCTCCGTAAATGCAGATTTATAAAACATACATGATTAGTAACTCAAGTCTAGTATAAGAACCTGTACAATTTTGTGTACGACGATATTAATATTCTCTCTCAGATGTTTGTAGACCCGTACGTGTACAGAATACAATCTTCCGCAAAGCTGCTCTGGCCGCGCCCTACTTCCACGACGATGGATTAATGGACTTACTACAGTATTATGACAGCATTGCCGTTCATCCTGGTCGACAGCCTCACTTCAAAGATTGCCGCCCCTTCCTCTGTATTAGTTCTATATTGTTTACAACTTTTCAAAGAACACAATGTGTTTTATTTTCTCTATTGTTCACCTTTATGATTCAATCTGAAGTGTCCCATTCACATGACTTGTTCCACAAACAAACTTTTCTTACAAAAGATGATTATTTTATCTACGTCATGCTAATCGAGATAAACACTACAGAATTGTTATTTTTACCTGCTTCTCTGTAATAAGGGAGTGCAATAGACTAAAGCAATAGTCAAACAAAAGAGAGAGAGAGAGACCGAGAGCGTGAGAGAGGGGGAGAGAGAAAGATGACTTTACGTTTGAGAAAAGTTTAAGTAGTTTAAAATTGAAATCAATAACACCGAATATCTCAGAAGCGGTTAAATCTATATAAAAAAGTATGAATAAATGTGTGTTATAACGAAATCTTCATTTTTATACAGAGGTTTCTATCTCTTGTAGTTTAGCAGTTATATAAAAGTTATACAAAATCCATGCAGAATGAAGAGGTTTTCAGAGGATCTTCCCAGAAAATTCAGGATACATTTCGTTTGTCATAAAAATATCTTAAGCATATGGCATTTTAATCAAAATCGTTAAGAGCCATTTTTGAAAAAAAAAAATGAAAATGGAAAATAATTCTCTGTAAATGGTAGTTGGGGGTGTGGGATTTTTCCTGAAAATCTTGGAGTCGCATTCTTTGATGCTGAACTTAATACCGACTTTGGTATTTAACCGACTTTTAGTTTCCCCCCCCCACCCACATCACACACACACACGCGCGCGCGCGCGATTGGGACGCGCCTTTTTTGAAAATCCTTTTCTCGTATTTCGGGTGAAATATCAGTATCGAACTTTGGGGCAAAATACAATAGCTTCTCTATCTACTATGTACATACCTGTTAGAGAAAATAAAAAACTTTTGTAGCATGTTCATGTAAGCAGCTTAACCCCAAAACTAAATGTCCGATAAATACCAAACTCGGCAGCCTCCAAAGACACGACACAATGTTTTCTAAAACATATTCTCAACCCAAACCAGCCTTTACATGGAGGATTTTTCGAGCTTTTCGATTTTCCCAAAAATAACTAGCAGCTTTGATCAAAAATATTTTGAAGGTATTTAGGTACATGTCAAATAAAATTTACATATAGAATTTTCTGAGAATTACCTGTGCGATTCTTTCCTTTCGGAAGAAATATTGTATAAATCCGGATTATTGGTAAACGATAAGACATACGTAGCATTTATTGCATAAAATATAGACATGTTTAAAGCACAACATATATTTAAGATAAAAGTTTGGATACACTAGCTATTTTGAAGGTATCCTTTTATTACTTTCTCTCACATACTATGCGCATAGTGTATAGTGAAGGTATTGTATTGCAACCATAAATTCGATACCGACATTGCACCGTAAATACATGTTTTGAGACCTCCTGAATAAAAAAATGTATTTTTAGAAACATGTCCATGTGTGTGTGTGTGTGTGTGTGTGTGTGTGTGTGTGTGTGTGTGTGTGTGTGTTCTGGCTGTCTGTCTGTGGGAAGCATAGCTCAAAAACGAAAGGACCGTTAAATATGAAACTTGGTATTTAAGTTTGGTACCTTGGTCCAAGGATGTGACACGAAGATTTTTTAGAAAATCCCCCACCCACAACTACCCTTTAAATGGAACATTTTCGGAAAATTTGGTTTTCTCAAAAATGGCTCTAACAATTTTCATTAAAATGCCATACATTAAAGATATTTATATGACAAATAAAATGTATATCTTGGATTCTCTGCGATATTTATTATGAATGAATTTTGCGGAATTTTGCATACTGGTAAACCGTCAGAAATAAGACAAAATCTTACTTAACAAAATATGTAGAGCTCGTTAAAACACACAATTTATGTCACACACATATTTTTTTCGTAGACATGGTCGTTTTTGAGATATTCCTTGTTATTGATTTCCGTTTTAAAATTCTTATACTTTTCTCATACGGGAACTTGTCAACACCTGGCCATGCAAAGAAACGGACTTCTATACCATAGCAACCACATTTTAAAACATTTAAGTATCGGTTTAGCCTAGCGTATTCCCTTATTTTCCTCCTACTTATAAGGAAATACGTAATAAAACCGTTTCTGCTAATGTTTATCTCATCTAGCGTGAAGTAAATAGAAGAATAAACGTATTAATAATAATTTCTCACAGAGATACAGAGCAAGTTGTGAAAAGAGCATATTAGATTTTGTTTTAAGTTCGGGCGTTAGTCAGCTGCTTCTCGCGATTTCATGGAAAGAGTACTATGACATTTTATGGTCAGCACAGAGTGGCCGATTTTTACCTACAACGAAATGTTCAATGGCTTTATTTATGCAAATGTTTGTCAGATTAACATGAACTAGATAAACGAAGAGGATTTTCTGACAGCAGTTTATAGAAGTTGTATAAATAAACTTTTGTGTAGGGAAAGTAATATGAATTTAACACTTAAAAACTGTTTTTCTCTTTTTTTCCATGCAGGCGAGAGTTAAGTTACGGAAATTGCTAATCGACTATACGACGAAACTTCCAAGTTGCGCTCTCTTGTGGAAGCAGATGCGATTATGGGAGAAACACATGCAATAAATTTCGTTTGTTATTTGTAAAAAGCCATTATCTTTTATGGCCATGAGAGAGTTTAGCTCCCTGTTACGCAATCTCATTGCACTCTGAGAAGAAATAGATGCTGCGCGAACTCGAGGTGTCTGGCTTTTCACTTCCGCTCCCACCAGAACAGAATAGCTGAATGGAGAATTCCAGAACACTCGTACGTATACAGCGATATTTGTATTAATGTCTCAATTCATATTATAAAGATAACACGCGCATGTTGTGAGGATATATGCAAGGCAATCTCAAAAACCACTTTACTTTATTTACAATTCTTTTACCATTGAACATTTTAATTCTCTTTTGCGTACAAGGATCATAAAATATATTTTAATTTCATTAAAAAAATTAAAACACCAAAAAGGATTCATGAAGCTTTAGTACTTCAATAAGAGCAAATTGGAGTTATAAAAGAATATTCTTAAGCAGCAGGGTTTGGTTGTTGCTTTACAGTATGTGTATGTAAAATAAGAAAAATGTAGCACATATTTCATTCTAAGCAATATATATAAATGTGTATATAAAAACACACACATACTTATGTGTCAAGAAAATTCCGGGAATTTGCCAATAAAACACAAAAAATGAATTATTCATCCAATTTTATTTTATCGCCTTCAAAGTAGGCCCCTTCTGAAATTATACATTTATGCCAACGAATAATCCAATCATCAAAACATTTTTTGTAGGCACTTTTAGGAATCGATGTCAATTGTTGCCGGGAATTTTCCTTTATGTCTTCTATCGACTGAAAACAGGTGCCTCGAAGTGGTACTTGAGTTTTGGAAAGGGAAAGAAATCAGCAGGAGCCAGATCAGGTAAATACGGTGGTTGTTCGATGAAATTTGTTGAGTTCTTGGCCAGAAATTCGTCCACAATAATAGCCTTGTAAGCTGGTGCATTATCGTGGTGCAGAATCCATGAGTTGTCGTTCCATAAATCTAGCCTTTTTCGCCGTATTTGTTCTCTCAAACGCCGCATAACGCTCAGATAATAGTCTTTATTTACCATCTGACTTTCTGGCAACAATTCTGAGTGCACGACACCGCGATAATCTAAAAAGACTGTCAACATACCTTCAGCTTTGATCGAGCTTGACGTGTCCTTTTAGGTTTCGGCTCAGTTGGAAGGCGCCATTCGGAAGCTTGTTGACTGTTTTGAGTGTCAAACCCGTAAACCCACATCTCAGTTACAATGCGTTTCATGAATGTGGGGTAGGAACTGACTCGTTCTATCATGTCTTCAGCAATCCTTACGCGATTGAGTTTTTGTAGAAAATTCAAGTCTTTCGGAACTAACCGAACTGCAACGCGGCAATCTCTCTCAGACCTAAATGACGATTTTCAGACACAATTTTCTTCACTTTAGTGATGTTCAGTTCAGTTGAAACCGTTGATGGCCGACCAGAGCGAGGCAAATCTTCCACCACATCTCGACCACTTTTGAATGCACTGTACCACTAAAATGTACGTGTTTTTGATAAAGTCGATTCATCTGTAACATTTTCAGCCATTCGACACACGAAATACCATTTGCAATGCAAAAGTTGAGACAGATTCTTTGTTCAATATTTGTATCCATCGTAAAATCGCAAATCACCTTTGAGATGAACTAACAACTTGGCGTACTGTAAACAAACTAGATGACAGATCACGATAAAAACTCCACGTGGGTATAGAGAAAAGTTGTACCAACTTAGCGACAACAATAATTTGGAATCCCCTTTTAAACAGGATTTTTAAATGATCAATTCCCAGTACTTTCTTGACAGAATGTATATATTTTACATACACATACCTGTATATATACACGAGTCTACAAATTTATTGGTCCTTTAGCGCCAGTGGGTTTAAATGCAGAATTGAAGCTTGATTGCATGCATTTACGCCTTTGTAAACGGGTTAACTGGTTGACGTACAGAACTGTTTTTCACCAGGAAATTTTACGCTGAGAAAGAGGTGACCACCAATCAAATAATGTGCAGGGTCGAATGCTACTTCCGAACTGGAAGAATATTTTACCAATGAGCATAAATGCTGCAATTGCGAATTTACGATAGAAAGCAAATATAAATAGTGGAAAGGTACGATACAAGTACGATACAAGTCCCATTTCTCTAAAGTGACCTTGACACTGTTTACATCCACCTCTTCTACTCATCGTCCGCTAGTCCTCTGCAAGAGTCAATGCGTGAAAAACTCGCTACCTAGTATTGACGTCACACCCAGGCAAATGACTGGTGGGAAAGGCCGAATAAATTTGCTACGATTTAACAACCAAGACGCAGCAAACAAAAGGTAACAGAATCGGATTATAACGACACCAATTCAACGTATTTTAACAAGTTTCGCTTCATTTTCTTTTTGTGCTATAACATCGTTAGCACGGTATGCCAAGCAATCGTATGGGGATAGAAAATTGTGTTCAGCTAACATTGGAAATCAGCTAAGCGATAGTTTATAATTAACAACTCCTTCCCTCCTTTTCTAATTTCTGACGCCCTAGGCTTATTGTGTGTCTTATAGTGTCAACAACACTTTACTAGTAAGTTTATTATTTTTTTTCCTTTTTTCCTTTCTTTCTTTCTTGTTATTTATTTAGGCTTTGGGATTATTTATGGTATTTTTTAAATCGTCACATATCAATCTTTATTTCAAAATGCGTATACTCCTTTCCCACTTCTTTGCTTTTATTTAAGTAAAAAGCAGATAAATGAATACATTTTCTTAAGAATAGTGTATAGAACAGTGAGTAGAGAAGAATCAAAATCTTAAGGATATATATCCTCTAATTAAGCATATACAAATTGTTTGTAAAAATAATTCACGAGGATTACAATATTCAACGATTCAACACAAACTCGGTTCACGAACTATCTAATCAAGATAAACGATTGCAGAAATAGTTTTATTACACAGGTATAAGAGATCAGAAGGTGGAGGTGATATTTTTACAAAGTGGCTCGCCATGCTGGCTTTCAAATGTTACTTCACATCTAGAAACAAGTTGTGGTATGACATCTCAAAAAGGTGTGTGTTATTGGAAAACTGAAGTTAATAAGAAATGACATTAACTACCAAAATAAGTTAATCATATAAATTGTGTATTTTAACTTGCACATTTTTCCAAATCCCTATTTCCAAGTTTTGTCTATTACCAGCTTTTACGAAATTACACAATTTTTATCCAAATGATGACCTACACATTCCTTTCACAAAACATAAAATATAATATACAATTAAATACTTATGCAAATATTTTAAACATATGATATACTGGTCAAAATCGTCAGCCATTTTAGAAAAGGAAAACAAGTAAAATATTTCCATGTAAAAGGGAGTTTTGCGGTGGGGAGGGATATTCTTAAAAAGTTACGTGTCGCATGTTTGGAAGATGCTAAATTGAAATGCCAAGCTGTAAATTTCTCTGACATTTCGTTTCAAAATGTCGTTCTTCTCACTTAAACACACACACACACACACACACACACATGCACACACAGAGTCCATTCTCTTAAAATACGTTTTTATTCTGGGGACATCAAAACATTCATTTCTGGTGAAATTTCGATTAAAATTGGTTAGAATGCAATACCTCCTCTACCTAGAATAGGTAGGCAGTGGAGTATTTAATGATTAAAATCTGATACCAACAGTCACATATTATTTGTCGTGGCTTTTGTAAAATATTGCTCCTATCTAATTTCCTATTAGACCTGATAAATAATCAACAGCATTTTGTTTTATTTTCAGGGAGAGTCTGATAAGAGCTAATTTATTGAAAAGCAACCATATCACATCCTTCCTCTATGTGGTCATGACGATTAAAACACGGACAGGTTTAGTGTACTGTAAAATGTGTGAAAATGTAAAGGAAAGGCGGAAATTTAACAACCAGTTAATGCTACAGAAATGTTAATTTCTATGAATTGTAGGATTTTACAAGATTTGAAACTTTACTGCTTTATACATTCCTTGCCTCCCTGTTCCATGTAACCGAATAGGCCTGGAGAGGATATCTTTTTTTTTTTTTCTTCAGAAAAGTTTGATGTGTTCCATTCACATGGCTTTCTCCATATCTCTGTAACAAATTATTGTTAAAATCTTATGCCTTTATTTAGTTCATACTAATAGAGAAAAAATTAACACAAATAGTCTTATTACTTTCCTCCTTGTTAGTAGAAGCGAAATAAGGGAGTACCATAGGTTAAAGTGATAGTCAAAAGCTGGTTCCTATGTGACTGAAGTTCCTTTGTTTGTATGGACAGCAGTTGACCAATTCTGGTATGAGAAAAGTATACGTTTTCTAAAGCTGAAACCAATAACAAGGAATATCTAAAAAACGATCAAGTCTAAGGAAAAAATGAAGGGTTATGGGCAAGAAGATGACAAGGCTCAATCTACTCATTTTGAAATAAATGAAGAAAACTTACCCTGAAATCTTCCTTGCATGGTTAATTTTCATCTTGTGGTATGTTTATAAACATGATGAGCAAAATTGATTTTCTAAATCAAATGCATGTTAAAATATGAGATTAATATAGTTTGTGTGGGTTAACATGTTATGTTACTTTCAATATGATAGTTACCATCAAGCATAGTTTAATAATTTCTCTTTGTTTAAACGTAAATATATGAAAACCATATTTAAGGGTTAAGCAAGTCATGTATTCTTGCAAATAAATGTGTAACAAAACGGAAATAAAACTTTTAGTTTGAAACAATGAAATTACTAAACTAGTAATAACTTAGATTAACTTTATAACTTAATACATTACAGAACATTAGGAAAAAAATAAATAAAAAAAATGGAACATGTTTAGCACAACATAAATTGTGTGATATAACGAGTTCTGCATTTTATGTTAAGTTAGCTTTAGTCTAACTCTTACGGTTTACCAATTATGCAAAATCCCGTAAAATTCACCCAGAATACGAGTAAAGTAGTCTTCAGAGGCTATTCCGAGAAAATTCAAGATATACATTTTATTTGCCATATAAATATCTTTAACATACGATATTTTAGTCAAAATAGTTAGCCAGTTTTGAGAAAATAAAATTTTCGAACAAAGTACCAAGTTTGGCATTTCGTTTTTGAACTATTCTATCCACAGACATACGCACACACACGGATTTTTTTTGTCTAATAATGCTTTTTGGGGGGGGGGGTTCAGGGGACCCAAAACATGCATTTCCAGTGACATCTCGGTATCGTAGTTTTGGGTGCATTACAATACCTTTTCTATACACTATGTACGTAGTACGTAATAATTTCTCGAGCTCATTATATTTTAAACAAAAGTCGTCACATGTTTGTGAGGCAAACATATTTTTTCCACTTAAGTTGTTACGGTTTGGGAGAATCTTTTTAAATTCTTTACTGCTCATCAAATATCGACATATTAGAACGCCTTTTATTTATTTACGTTTTCACAAACGCACCGTGTATGTGTTTGTAGTGAATGCCGTAACACAAGCTATACACTCTAACTTCTCGGAAAAAATCCATTTATCAGCAATTAATGTTTGTAAAACTGTGATTCATTTCCAAGTTATATAAAGCCTGACGAGGGTTTCACCGGATTTGTGCAGAAAATTTGAGCTAACGTTTCATTCGTCACGCAAATATATGAAAAATATGATATTTTAATTGTAATGGTTAGATAGTATTAGAAACAATGTTATGTGTTCCATTCACATGACATCTTTACATGTCTGTAACAAATGTAAATTAGCAGACATGTCTCATTACTTGCTTCCTTGTAAGAAGAAGGGAAATACACTAGGCTAAAGCGATAGACAAATTTTAAAAGCTGTTGCTGTGTAGTTAAAATTCGTTTCTTTGCACGATTAGAGGCGGACAAATTCCCGTGTGAGAAAAGTTTAAGTATTTTAAAACCGAAAGCAATAGCAACTAATATCTTGGAAATAATCGAATCTAAGAAAAAATGTTTATACCATAAATTGTGTTTTAACAAGATCTACGTTTTTTTGTGTAGCAAGTTTTTGTCTAGCTGTTATGGTTTACCAGTTATTCAAAAGTCATCCAAAATGAAGAGGTCTTCAGAGGCTATTTTCAGATATGCATTTTATTTGTCATGTAAATATTATACGGATTTTACTAAAAAACGTTCTAGCCATTTTTGAGAAAATCAAAATTTTCGAATTTTTTCCATGTAAAGGGAAGTTTAGGGTGGGAGAATTTTCTTGAAAATATTCGTGTTGTATCCTTGAATGACACAAATCTTAAATACAAGTTTGGTATTTTACCGGCTTTTCGTTTTTAAGCTATCATGCTCACACACATATACACATGGACGTTTTACTAAAATTGATTTTGCTGGATTCAGGGGACCCCAAAACGTGCATTTCCTGTAAAATCTGTGTATTTAATTTTTAGGTGGAGTGCAATACCTTCTATACCTATGTACTAAGTAGAGAAAGTAAAAACGAAAATATAAATTCAGTAGAAATGAAAATGAGTTGCTGTGACATTAGCCTCATGCATTATCGCTAAGTTTGATAGAACAAAAATGCATAACGGAAAACGTCCGCATTTTACAACATCCAAAAGAACGAGCTGATTACAGAACAAAATTGCATAGAATGCAATAGCGACAAGTAATTAACTACCAGATTACACTCAACCATGTGCTGTTGCCTGTTTTTATAAGCGTATTTTTTATACCTACATGATGGAAGCACATGTAGCAATACGTACATAATTAATTTACATCCGTAAATATTTTTCTGTCGCGTTTTATCGTTGGTGTGCTTATTGCATTCTCTATCACTATTTACAATGTGCGTATTAGATAGAGAATGTATTGTATTCCACCGAAAATTCAGTACCGAGATTTCAACAGAAATACATTTTTGAGGACCCTTGAATATAAATAGAGCAATTTAAGAAAAAAATATTCCTGTGTGTCTGTGGTCAGCATAATTCAAAAACGAAAAGTCGGTTAAATAACAAACTTTATATTTAAGTTCAGTACGACACAAAAGATTTTCAGGAAAATTCCTCACCCCCAACTACCGTTACGTGGAGCATTTTCCAAAATTTTGATTTGATCAAAATGGCTCTAACGATTTTGATTAAAATACCATATGTTTAAGGTATTTTATTACAAAGGAAACGCATATCTGGAATTTTTTTTGGAATTAGCCTCTGAAGACCTCTTCATTCTGGATGACTTTTGTAACCGTAAGATATTAACAAAAAGTTACTGCACACGAAATATAAATCTCGTTGAAACACACATGTGCATATCGTCCTACTTTTTGTTTATAGAGTTGGCCGTTTCCGAGATATCCCAAACGGTATATCGCCTTTTATTTCATCTCTCGCTTTAATCCTGGCCGTGCAAAGAGAATTAAATTTCAGTTGTTTCACATAGAGGTCAGCTTTTAAAAAAATTGACTCTCTTTATTATAGTACATTTCTAGAGAAAGTTACATGAATGGAACACATCAGATATTTTTTTTTTTTTATGTAGTCATGAAGGAGAGGCCGCATTTAATTCCCCGTTGCTATTCTTTGGGAATGACAAGGTATAAATCATACTAGCATAAGAGTATGATCATAAAAACAAACGCACACCGCGTTCCGACCTTCATGGGGATGCGCGGTAATTATCTTTTATGTACTAGTGGCAGTCATTCTGTAAACCTGGTGCAGACTTAACTCACATAAATTTTTCGTGTACATACAATTGAAATGAAAAACGAAAATATTAGCCACCTCACGTTAATGTCTTAAGATTTAAGATCCTTCATTAAAATTGGAGCTTTATGGGACCTATGCCGACAAAAATTATACATTTCTTCGACTATTGGATTCATGACACGTGATCATAGGAAGTAGCCAATCCAGTACGTTGGCACGTAAAATTCCAACCAAATGGAACCCATTATATCTGCATTTTAATATTTTTTTTAATCACATCCACGTGCAATTGTTTTTCTAAATTTATCGCACACAGGTGCATTTTTTTCTCTCTCTGAACTAACGTTCGTCTCATAATAATAGTATCAGTGTGTAATCCCGCACATAATGGCGGGTTCAAAAACGTTTTGGGGAAAGTTCTATCGCTGAAATAGACATATTAATCGAAAACTCAAAGTCGCAGAATACTAAAAACAACAGAGGGAGTGTGTTAAACCAGTTCAACGAATTCTGTAAGTAACGAGGCTATGGACATCAAGTTGCAGTGATTTTGGTGCAAATATACGTCAAGACAAATGGGATTTTGGGAATATTATTCTTCGTGTCCACATAGGCTTGTTATTTTATTCACGAAATAGGCTTATTACATACAACTCGAGCTACAACTTTTCTCCAGATAACAAGTTGCTCGCGAATTTATCAATAAAAGTTGGAGCTCTCGTTATATCGCTTATGATAAATATATGGTGACACTATAATAGATCGTGGTATCCGTCCTAGGTGATCTAGATGTCTTTACGAACTCTTTTGCTGTAGAAAGAACGCTCAGAAAGGCTGAGATACGTATTTGGATGACACTACAGAGAAAATTGAATATAGTCTTTTGGAGATCTCGAGCCTTAAAAGTTATATAACATATCGGTACTTCACATTTTAAAAAAATAAGCTTTAAAAGATGAAATGGCGAATTCTCCGCGGCAATGCAAAACATTATATCCATTTGCGGGATAGGTGTGTTGACCGATTACAATTAGAAAAAATCTGATGTGTTACACTCACATGACTTTCTCTAGCTACTCTACAAACTTCTTACAAAAGATAATTCTTCTATCAACACCATACTAATCGAGATAAGCATTAGCAGATTTTATTACTTAGTTCCTAATAAGTAGAATGCAACTAAGGAAATGCACTAAGCTAAAGTGATAGTCAAATGTTTTAAAATCTGTCATTATGCGATTGACATTGCAAATAGCTTCTTTGCTTGGCCAGAGGTAGAACAAAAGAAAAACGGACACTTCCTGCCCGAGAAAAGTTTAAGTACTTTACAACTGAAATCAACAACTAGGAATCTCTCGAAAACGGTAACCTTCACAACAAAAGTGTAAAGGACATAAATTGGGTGTTTTGACGAGATCTACATTTTTTGTACAGTTACATTTTTTTTGTATCTCTTACGGTTAAGCAAAATTCGGCAAAATTCATCCAGAATAAAGAGGTTTTCAGAGGCTATTCTCAGACAATTCAAGATATAAATATATTTAATATACGGTATTTTAATCAAAATCGTTAGCCATTTTTGAGAAAATCAAAATGTTTCCATGTAAAGTCTAGTTTGTGGTGGGGGGATTTTCTTCAAAAATTTCGTGTCGCATCCTTGGAAGATACTAAACTTAAATACCAAGTTTGGTATTTAACGGTAATGTTTTTGTAGCTATGTTGTCCACAGACACACACCCACACACACACAAACAGAGAGACACACGGACCTTTTTCTAAAATGCTTTTTTCGGACTCAGGGGACCCCAAAACATATATTTGCGGTGAAGTCTCGACATCAAATTTTTGGGTGGAATACAATACTTCTCTATCCCTATGTACATTGTACATGCGAGCTATAGAAAGTAAAAATTAACCTTTCTCAGCTTCGGACATGATTATGGCTAGTTTTAAGAATCAAGCGTTTCGAATCGTTAAATAACGTTAAATCCCGCGCTTCAGAGAGTTTAAATTTAAAGGAGAATTACACTGCATTCAAAAGGCACCACGACGTTGCGAAGAGGCCATTAAATTTCAAGCAGATTATTTTGAATGATGTAGATGTAAACGGATTCTAGGAATAAAATATGCATGAATCACCCTGAGTTAAGGGCAGGAATAAAAGAAAATGGCTTAACAAACCGTTTACTTAGTTGCATAGGTCAAGGTTAAACGCTTATATGTAACCAGTGAAAACCGCTAAGGTATATAACTGCAGCATCCTATCTCACCAGTTCTTTTAAAATTCAACACAACATAATGGTTTATGTGGATAATGTCGTATCTGATAGCTGGAGGTGTCTGCGTTTCTTCAGAATGCCTCCGGACGTCTAGAAATTTCTGAGTACAAATTTCTGTAGGCCTGACATTGGCATTGTTCAAGTCGAAGTGTTCCTTGTAGTCTAAAGAAAGAGTCTGATTTATATACCGCCAAAAGTAAAGGTCTTTCAAAGTATTAGATTACTGCATCATCTGGTTGTACTTGAAGGTGTCATCCAGGTGGAAATCAAGTGATTTCCAACATTGTTGAATTCTGTAGTAGGGGTGCACAATCCCGTTGCATCAAGCAGCATTGTGGATGCAAAATTAGTTAAAGAACTTTTTTTTTTGTTAAATTATTACAAACCCGTATTCCACAGCGTCCAATATTCCTGATAATGGTTCCCCGCCTCATTGAACGACATCCAGAATTCATTTTCATAGCCAATGAGTAATGACTGCTCGAGAGCAAGGATTTTCAAGAACTCCAGCAGTGGGAAACTTAAACACTTGATTTGAAAATATTAAACTTGTAGTACGGATAGATTTCAAATCTTACTTCAAGTTCCAGGAAATTATAGGAATCTTCGAACAACTTCAAAGCATCTGAAAAAATAGTATACAATGGGTAAGGTAAACTGACGATTTTTAGCTTGAAGTTGTCAAGTATGACATTTATAGGTGATTATTATACGCACGGACAGTATTTATTATTGTTGCAATAGTGTCATGCATTCCATAATGGAATGCTGAAGGCCATGCTTTTGTGGTGCAAGTATACCTTTATAAATGATGACCTAATTATCATAATACAATACTTCGTCGGCATTGTAATGTCCTCTTCATGGTGTTTCTATGAAATTATGGATACACAATTTGGAAGCAACTGCTTCTGCAACAAAGAAGAAATCACCAGAAAACATCGAAAGAGCCAGACAGGCAAGGTTTTAGTATTAGCAGAGGCTACATAGCTGGAAATCACAGACATAAAACGATTTGGAACATCAGCTATACAGAATCTACGTGACAGATTATAGCAATGAAGCTTAAGCTACGGGAACCATGTGTTACTTAGAAAGTGAGATCAATGTCCACACATTTTATTAGAAACCTATTTCAATATTACAATAATAGCACGTTAACATATATCTTATATTTGCGATTTTGTATATTAAAATCATGACAATTTTCAGGGCCAATCCTGTATATCAAAATATTTTGCCACTTCGGAAAGTAAAAGACTGAGTAAACATAAATAAGACCTATCAGTTACTATCTATGATAGTATTCATCTTATTTACAAATTCTAAATCTATTGCACTTATTCTGCCAATCGCTCAATTATTAGGCTAGAACGTACGACTGTTGTACACTGATATGTGTCAAATCAAGATCTATTAAGCCTCTAAACATGATAAGAAATTCTATGGGGAAAAATTACAGTACAAACTAAACACTTAATATTTTAAAACATATATTTATGAAAACTAAAATATTGATAAAAGAAGTTAATGTAAAACTTTGCGCAGTATCTCCATCATTCCTCATAAAATATCCACCTGTTGCGAATTATAAATAGTCCTTAATCACGGAATTCCAATAGTAGCTGCTGCTTAATCACAGGAAAAGCTGTTTATGCTACTTCATATTAATACACACGTAAGCCATCCATGCCAAGACGATAAATTTATTGTAGTTTAGACCCAAAAACATATGTGTGTTTCTCAGATATAAATAATGTATAACAGAACGATAGGTAAGCACCGACTGTAATGACTGGCTGAGAAACACAACTCCGGAGAGGAATACCGGAGAATAGTCATTTCCAGACACGACCGCCATCACTAGCTCATATAGGTGCTCTTCTTCGTTCGTTAATAATTAAAGCGTTTGTTTTCATACACTTTTTTAGGCAAATTAAAAGATTGACTATATTCCAAGAAACAGCAATTTTAACCCACGTTTGGGTTACACATTTATATTCTGAACTTAGAAATGACTGAGAATATCACATCGCATATTATTTTTCGCCCAAAATTACAGGTGATTCTGCAACTCTAATGGCATGCGTTTTTTGAATTTAACCTGTTAATGAACAGCAGAAATATAATTCAGATGAGTGTGAAGACCTGGGTTCGATTCCCGGCACCGGCGTGGGGAGACCTGGTCCGGAGTGCACTCCGCCTCGTGAGGTCCCTAGGGGGCCAATTGAGGAGCTACTTGATAGAGAAGTGGCGGCCTCAGGTCATGAGGACCACATTAACCGGTCGGCGGTGTTTGAGGCGCTGACCACGTCTCACCCTCCAATACTGCACCCCATCCTTGACGTCTGTCGTGGACCGAGATGGGGGACGCAGCGGCCGGGCGGTAGGCCAAGGTTCCTTGTGAGGTGTCGTGCCATGGAGTTATTATAGGAAGACTGCTGTTAAACGAAGATTACCCCCAAGAAGTGTATGGGCTGTCTGTCAGCGTGTGATTATTATGCTTCTAAAACACAGGTGGACATTTTTGGTCGCTGGACGTTTTTGTGGAGACTCAAAATCGGAAGCTCAGTTTTAAAATCTCATATTTATTACTTTTTCTACTTCGTAATAGATAGAAAAAGTATTGCATTCCACCCAAACATCCGATACCCTGATTTCACCGGAAATATACGTTTTAGGGCCCCCTGAATAAAAAAGCAGCGTATGAATAACTCAAAAACAGTTAAATACAAAACTTTAGTTTTAAGTTCATATTCTAAGGATGCGACACAAAATCCTCCACCCAAAACTAACCTTTACGTGGACAACTTTTAGTTTTTTTATTTTCTCAAAAATGGCCCTAATGCTTTTGATTAAAATACCATAAAGTAAAATATTTGTATGACAAATAAAAAGTTCATATATAATTTTTTAGGATAGTCTCTTTAGCCCTCTTCATTATAGATGAATTTCATATAAGTAAATCGTATGAGATAGATAAAAGCTTACTACACAACAATGTAGATCTAGTGTGGAGCAAGCCATTTCCGAGGTATTTCTAGTTAATGATTTCAATTTTAAAACACTTATACTTTTATCAAACAGGAAGTTCTTTCGTAATTCTTTTGTTTTACTTCTGCCCATTCAGAGAGAACCAAGTTTCAATGTCAATTGCATGGCGACAGCTTTTAAAAGATTTGACTAGCGCTTTAGCCTAATGTATCCCATAATTTCCTTCTACTTATAATAAGTAATAAGACCATTTCTGCTATTGTTTATTTCGATTAGTACTAAGTAGATAGAAGAATACTCTTTTGTAAGAATATTTTGTTTACAGAACAGGTAGAAAATCCATGTGAATTTAACACATCAGATTTTTTTATGTTTTCCACGTGGGAAAGTTGGAAAGTGAGGAAAAGAAAATGTTCGCTAACATTTTAAAGAAATGGAAAACAAATACCAAGTTATTACTTAATCCAGAAGCGAAAACTATTGGGTGTTAAACTACATTCCAGAAACGGACCCATATTCTCATCATTGAATCACTCATCGCATTTTGTCCGTAAACTTCGCAAATTTGCCGATACATTTCAATTGGTTTCACTTTCCTAGCATTCAGAAAATGAATCACAGATCTGATTTCATAAGCGGCGGGATTTTCAATCAACATCGACATTGTAAACAAGCACAACAAAGCGTATGTGGCTGACAGCGATCTCAAAATGGCGCACGTTTCTTCTCTTCTACCGCGCATGTGCGGAACTGCGATCGCAGCGGAGATAAATTGAAACGGAACTTACTTTCTGGACGTACCTCGTACCATGTATATAGTGTACAAAGAAAGTATTGTATTCCACCCAAAAATTTGATATCGAGATTTCACCGGAAATATACGTTTTAGGCTCCCCCTGTATTCAAAAAAGCATTTTTAGAAAAAGGTCCATGTGTCCGTGTGTCTGTGAACACGATAACTAAAAAACGAAAATTCGCTAAGTTTAGTATTCTCAGGGATGCGACACGAAAATTTTTAGAAAAGTCCCCCCGCTCCAAACGACCGTTTACATGGAAAAAATGTGAAAGTTTTGATTTTCTCAAAAATTGCTCTAAAGATTTTGTACTAAAGTTATTATATGACAAATAAAATGTATATCTTGAATTTTCTGGGAATAGCCTCTAAAGATCTCTTTATTCTGAATGAATTCTGCTGAATTTTGCGTAACTGGAGACAAAAGCTTACTACACAAAAATGAAGATTACGTTAAAGTACACAATTTGTGTCATAAACGTTTTTTTTTCTTCGTGGAATTGAAATTTATGAGATATTCCTTGTTATTTGTTTCTGATTCAAAATACTTACACTTTTATTACCTGGAAAGCTGTAAAAACCTGTCCCTGCATAGAAACGGATTTCAACCACATGTCCACCACCAGCTTTTAGCCTGGTGTATTGCTTTATTTCCCTTCTACTTACAAGGAAGCCAGTAATAAGACAATTTATGCTAATGTTTATCTCGATTGTCATAAACAATAATTTGCTTTTTAACAATAATTTTTAGGTTTAGCAGATATACCCCGACGATATTCAGATTATCCAGATGCTTATAACGATTTCAAATTAATAATTTAAAAGCATATTTTATTATTTTTAATTGTGTTGATTTGAATAATATTTATGATTAATCGTGTAGCTCTGTGTGCTTACGAGCTCTGTGTGGATTTTCAAAAAAGTTATTCATCTATTATTTAAAATCCTCATTGTTTTATCCTGGCAGAGGAATTCGTTAATTAAAATAACCGGTGTAATGGAATAAAAATGAAATGGATTCATAGTGATGAATGCTTGAGAAAGTAGGTACTTGATGCTGATGATGGAGGGAAGGAGTAAAGAGATTAACGATAAGCCAGTTTGGTTACAGCTCTAAGTGAAGTTCTCCCCCACCTCGTTTCGAAGTGCTACTCTGATGGAACTGTAAGAAGTTTGTGCGCCAAACCGCAGGCGATGTACAAACTTGCGAGCTTGTCACTATCCCAAACTTCGCTCTGCCTCCACTTTTCTAATGAACTTTCTTCCACATTTAGAAGTAATTTTAGAACGAATAAGAAAGAAAAGTTTATGTCCTTTCCATCCCATTTTACGAAATATACGATGAAGTGTGATTAAATTCTAATTCGGTGATCAACAATCCATGTCACTCGTGCCATCGGTGGTGCACCGTGAAACAAGTCACAGCGTAAACAGATTTGTATGGCTAGTGATACATGATAATTTGCTACGCGTTCCTGTTATTTCAAAATCAAATATGACGGGTGTCTGATGTGAGCGATATTCGAAAATTGTAAACGTGATCATTTCGTGTCTAAAAACTGGGAAAGGTTTCAAGAAAATCCCTCACCTCAAAATGCCCTTTATAGGAACAATTTTCGAAAAATTTTATTTTATGGAAATCGGTATTAATTTTTATATTGACTGATGAGCCTATGGCGCTCTCTACCGGTGATGATTGAAGAAGAAAAACTATCACAGTGATCTCTAGTTAGAAAGAACGGTGATGGTTTCGGAGATGAAACAAACCACAGAGCTCTGGAAACAGTTGCGTTGTTACCTAATACAACTAGCCTGCCCACGCCCTCCTGGCACAACAATGAATAACATTAAAATTCTGACGTATTCTTTGTCAATGGATATAAACACCACCTTGTATCTGAAGTTATCGTATTGATGTTAAGATAGGAATGGCATATCAATATTATTTATATCGCTACTTCGAGCCATCAAGTACGAACACCTGCTATTAGAGAGAGTATCAAATCGACTCATCAGAAGGCATTACATGAAGCATATTAATCTTCCAATCACCTAGAGTGAGAGTACATAAACCTTCGACCACATATACACATAGATCGTGCATGACGTCATTTTTGTGAAGCCGACATCACATCAACCGTTGGTGGGATGGTGCAGAGAAACGGCAATACAAAGTAGGTATGGTGGAGTTGTGATTTTTGTTGAGTTTTAAATATATTCACAACAATGATATAATTTTGTGTAGCTTGTGAATGTAAGGGGGCTTCAAGTAGTGGTATTTCAGTATCACTACACATGTGAGTTTCGGGAAAAGGCAATGAAATGTAATTACTTTGCATGTGCATAACACGTGAAACAAAGGCAAACAGAAAAAACATTTCGTGACTTTGACTTGTCTCTTCAATAAAAATCGTCACTTCTTACTATTCATAGTGTTGACTATGTCCTGCGGCCGTAATCACCGAACGTGCGTGAACGGCTTGATCGTAAGTCACAGCTGACCGTTGGCATCCATTGTTACATCTGCGTTAAGTGGACATATGTGTCGGCGGCAAGTTCTTTTGATATCGAAGCTCTGATTGTTACATCTCTACGAGTGGACACATGTGCTGTCTTTGACGTCAAAGTCGGGCATTGTTACACCCGAGTGATTTTGTGGCACCTACGGTAGTTTGCACGTGAGACTGCTTCTGGAAATTTCCTGCCACGTGATCGACAGGTATGCGCCCTGCCCGGAATTCAGTTTCGACGGGGAATTCTTAACGAGCAGTAGCAGTCACCGCAGTGAACATCGAAAGGAAACTATACGACAAAATTGTAACGAAAGCATTGAAGACAGTTAATTGTGAGTAGATTTTGATAGTAATCAATTTGTGGAAGAATAAAGGGTTGTTTGTTAGAGTAAAAAGAGATTTGTTACTATAATATTGTAAGTACTCATTTCTAGTTTTTCAAGGGATTAAAATTTGAGGAAAAAATGAGGTATTAACCTTAAAAAAACAAACATTTCATGTGTCACATTTCTGCTCAAGCATTTTGCTCCCGAATGTTTTGATATGGCGAATTTTGCTGAGTGAGCTTTTTAAGATTGAAAAAAATGTTAATCTTATTCGTTATAAACCTGTTTGAGGAAATAGCATGTTCAAGTGGATTTGGAAGTTCAAAACATCCGTGGGGCAAGTAACAAACAGTTTTTAAAACCTAAAATGTCTCACTAAAATCACAGTGTACATTTTAGTAATGATTGGATGGTATTTAGTGCATTGTAGCTCATTTTTAGTATTCTGGTAGGTATTCCTAAGTAATATTATCTGATATACCGAATTCGGAACCATTTTGGTAACGGAAAAGATGTAATTTTGAGCTAAATGATATAAGCTAAAAATAAGCGTTGTTAATTCCAAATCTGTAGTTATAGAGGCATAAAATGTGTTACACCTAAATAGAAATTCGTAAACTGGTTTAGGTTTTGTGGTTTTGCAAGTTAGCTGAAGAGATCTATAAATTAGAACAGAGTATTCACATTCGAAACACTTTAACGATTTTGAATAATGGTTCTAAGGAGCATAGGTTGCCTGCACGGAAGCCGTGGAAGGATCTATCAGCTGTCGATGGGAATCAGGTATGTTATGTTGGCTTCACGAGTCACAACGGATGGGATAGGTGCATAGGATTCTATGAGTGTGATCGAAGACAAACATCTAGACGCCATTACTTGCGCGGGAAATTGCGGATAAAATTAACTTTTATTTAATTAGAATGGAAATAGTTCTTATTATGCTATTTAATAAGAAATTCCAATGAATTTTCAAGTCCGGCTGTGCTAATATGGCTTTTAAATGTTTGTTTTCATTATCAATGTCTAAACATTAGGTATCACTTTTATTTGCACAAACAAGTATATTAGCGAATTGCATGTGCAATTGTTGAAGATAATTTATTCTCAAAAACATTTATGGCAGTAAAATTTTTCTCACAAATGTATGTGCATTGTGAATTTCAGGAAACTGGCCTGAAGGGTCATATTTACAAAATGCAACCAAATTGGAAGAAATGTGTGATTCATAATACTCTTTCAGTTTAACACAAACTCCTGAGTGGTTTTGTATTTCTATTATTTTCATTTGCAAGGCTAAGTAATGAAGCGTCAATTTCTAGGATCATTAGCGTCGCCGGTCTGCCGGAATTACACATCACAGTTCTTTTACATGTCAGTGAATCTACTGGCTGTCGGCTTTAAACACATCTGGGCCTGATTTGAACCCGTGACCTTGGAATAAGGAGAGCGTCTAACCATCCAAACTGATGCTTATTTATTAATCTCAGACTTTGAATTTAAAATGGATTTATGAACAAATCCAGGTTATTCTTTTTGAAAGAGGAAGATTTTGTAGGACAAACAAGATCACAGCAGTTCTTACTATCGGTGGGCCTTCAAGGGCCTAGGTTTGGTTCCCCTGGCATAATACATCCGTCTTATATCTATAACGAACTATATAATGAAAATTTATCTCGATTAAGAAAGTGTAGATAATTTTGAGATTTTGTAAGAATAGTTTGCAGATGAAGACTAACCAGAGAAAATTATGCTTAGGTTTTTTGACCAGATATTTTCAGTCTACTGCAGCGGATTGGTAAGCAGTAAAAACTGCAGCAGCAATAACTTTTACATCCATTTCTGTATTCAATGTGTATTGGTTGTGAATGTCGTAAAAAAGCAATTGAAATGAATAAGTGGTCGTAAAATTGTATTCAGTACAAGCTAAATTGCCTCAGCGTATACGATATTAACAGCCAATTTCTGAACACACGGCAGCTTTTCTTCGTTTATTTCAGCAATGGGCTTCAGTGTTTGTAAAATTGAAACTATTCAGTGTACCTATCAAAGCAGAGAAACTAGATAAAAACCTGATGTGTTCCATTCACATTACTTTGTCTCTCCATCTGTAAAAAAAAGTCTTACTAAAGATTATGCTTTATCTGCATTATGCTAATCGAGCTAAACATTAGCAGAAATTATATTATTATTAAGTAGAAGGTAAATAAGGGAATGCACGAGGCTAAAGTGATAGTTATATAGTTTAAAAACTGATCCCTATGTGATATAATTGAAATTTGGTTCTCTTTGCATGGTCAAGAGTAAAACAAAAGAAATATGAAACCAACGACTTAGCGTTTGAGTAAAGTAATGCAATGCAAAATTAAAACCATTAACAAAGGAATATTTCGGAAGTGGTTAATTCTACAAAAAAAAATTGCATATGGCATAGATTGTGTTTTAACGACATTTAAATTTTCATGTAGTAAGTTTGTATCTACTTCTTATGGTTTACCAGTTATACAAAAGTAATTCAGAATGAGAGGATTTCAGGTGCTATTCCCTAGAATGGTAATTGTACAGGTTTTACTTGTAATGTATATATCTTTATGGCTTGAGAAATTCGAACATCTCGAAAAATATTCCATGTAAAGAGTGTAAGTGTAGAGAATTTTCGTGAAAATGTTCGGACTAGTTCTTTGGGAGATACCGAACTTAAACAATGCTAATTTTGGTTTTATCTGACATATTGTTTCTCAATTATTCGCCCGCGCGGCATTCTTTTTTAAAATACTCTTTATTTTTCTATTTATTTATTTACTCTAGATGAATCAAAATGCAGTTTCGGAGAGATCTCTATTTTTATTGTTTGTGGAATATAAAAATGGTGGTCGAAGGAATAAAATTGTTAGATATTAAAATTATGCAGAACGCACAAAGATTACCTTAGATATTTTAGATCACAAACACGTGTCTTTTAATGTATCCAGTTGTATTTTCGTCAAGTGACGTCCCTCCGAAAGAATAAAACTCAGAGTTAAAGATTTGAAGCCTTGTCAGTGTTGGTTGTTACAGATGACTTCACGGGATAGCAAACAACCATAGTTTTATATATATATATATATATATATATATATATATATATATATATATATATAGGAGAAAGTATAACGCAAACTGCGTAGCTACGAGGGGCACTTAATAAGTTTTTAGAAAATACAAATTACATTCGTAGCATAGAAAAAAGTTTGTATTTAATAACCGTCGTCTCTTACTAGATGACAGTTAAAATTTCAGCTATATGCATCACGCGGTTTCGTTCCCATAGGCGATTGAATCAGCAATTTTTCTTAATTAGAAGAATGAAAAAAAAAACGGGTTTCGTGCGGTGGTTAAACACTTTTATTTAAAATACTTAATATCGAAAGAGATAAAAACTGAATTGAAGTTCATGGCATATCTGCTCCTGCATTTGCAACAATTTGCAATTGGATAAATGAATTTAAACGTGACCATATATCTACAAACAATGAACATCGTTCCGGACGTCCAGTAAAAGTGATTTCCTCCGAAAAGTTTGACAAAATCCAGGATATGGTTTTGAGTGATCGACGAATCAAACTTCGCGAAATAGTAAACGCCACATGCATAGTATATGGTACGGTGTTCTCAATTTTGCACAAAAATTAGGGCTGACAAAGGCCTCAGCAAGATGGGTGCCGCGTAGACTCTCAATCGTATGATCGATTCGGAAGCTGGTTTGGCACTTTTCCGCCGCAATTATAAAGAGTTTCTGCGTCGATGGATAACTGAATGAAACATGGAAACACTACTACACTCCGGAGACTAAGATACAGTCGAAACAGTGGATTTTTAAAGCCGAACCGGCCCCGAAGAAGGCAAAGGTGGTGACATTTGTAGACAAGATGGTGACTTCGATTTTTTGGGATGCACGCGGAATCATCTACGTTGCTTACTTGCAGAAAGGAAGAACGATAAATGGAGAGTATTATCATCGCTAGTGCACCGGTTGAACGGAAACATCAAGAAAAAACGCCCTCATCTGTCAAAGAAAAGGCTTCTCTTCCATCAAGACAATGTAAGGGTGCACACCTGCGCAGTTTAGATGGCAAAAATTGTAGATTTAAGATTCGAATTACTACAAAATTCAGCGTATTCACCAGATTTGGTTCCAGTGACTCTGTTTTTTATTTTTTATTTCCAAACTTGAAAAAGTGGCTCGACGGAGAACGATTCACGTCTAACGAAGAGGTCATCTCACGAACAGACGCCTATTTAGAGGATGTTCAGAAACCTTACTTTTTGGAAGGCTTAAAACATTTGGAGAAACGCTGGGAAAAGTGTATCGAGCTAAAAGGAGATAATATTGAAAAATAATCTACATAAAATAATTTGTTTTTCTATATTTTTCTAAGGATTATTGAACGCCCTTCGTATGAATAGTCGAAATAAATTTGGAATGTAACTAAATACCAAGTAATTTACAACATGAACATTATCTTTGGAAAATACCTTGTGAAGAAACGAAGTCTATAATATTCAAATGTATTTATCATTGTAAGAAATAAAATAGCAGCCAAACTGAACCCTGAGGAACCCCAATAATTACTTTACCAAAATTAGAACATTCGTCATTTTAATAAATTATTTTTTATGACTTTTTAGAAAGTATTAAATTCAATTATTGCCTCCGTTGAATATACATAAATAAGTTTTAAGAACCAAACAGCAGGTAATACAATTTTAAATTCCTTAATAAGCTTAATGCTTACATTAAACATTTAACTGTATATAATGTAGACAGTTTTTTTGACCTATTACAAAAGAAGTCGAAAATAAAGAATTGGATTCAAAATAGCAGGATAACTCTTCAGAGACTTTAATGCAAAGTTTTACAAACAAGTTAGGTGTATTTTATATATTTCTCGGTAGGAAGATCAAATTTTGAGAACAGAACAATAAGAATACTATAGATAACTTTCAAATATCGTTCAAAATTTAACCAATTACTTAACCTTTCTTTTTTAATTAATGACTTTCATTCGTTATAATAACTCACCCTAGTATTAAAGGATAATCTAGGTAGTGTGGTGATATAATATCCACCTCACATTCAACAGGTCGTGAGTTCGAATCTTTCTTAGGGCGAGTTACCTGGATAAGTTTTTTTTTTTTTTTTTTCCCCGGGATTTTCACTTTTCTTGAGAAGCCGGATGTCGAGTAATTTTAAGCTCCATGGACTCGAGATTATTTAAGCATCCTTTCACTGATTTCATTAGCGTCGGATATGAACAAAGTAGGTTAAAGGAGCTAAGCTACAAAAAGAATAACCTCGACTTCAATCACAGACACTTTTAATGCCTCAGGAAAAACTCGTATTCATTCTATGCAGTATTTATCTTGTTGAATCGAAAACAGAAAATGAAAGTTAGGAAAACGTAAATTATCGTATTTATATTATATGTTATTATTGTATCTTTTTATTTTTGGGCAAAAACTATAAATATTTTATTCGCAGACAATGGAAAAGTTTGATGACTAGCAAGTGAATTACAAGCCTGCACCAGCACGCCATCTGGCTTGCGCCACAATCTGTCGGGGAAGTAGGCTAAATCTGCAATCAATTATCGCGGATAAAACAATGGAAATTGCTGGATATTCCCGCCCTGTGTACACGGTATTAAATAAAGCGAAGCATGGTTCCGCCTCTGCCCCCAAAATCCCGGATGTTTGCTCCACCCCCTTCCCCGCCCGTGTTAAATAATCCATACGTATCTCATCCCATAGAGGCCTGTCTACACACTGCTCGACTGCGCTACCTACATCATGGAACTGTCGGTGTATTCTATCACGAACATACATGCGCCATACACTTTATTTACCCATGAAATGGAAAGTCTGAACATCAACAGAAACGTTCTGTATGGGCAATTAAGAGTGCACTTTTAAAGTGTGAGTAAGTTCTTTGAGAAACCAGCTTCTTTCCACAAAACGGAGATACCGAAATAAAATTAGCTTTTCACCTTGTTTATGCTATTTCTGTCCTTAATCTGTGCACTTATGGGACACATAATAGTTCTAAACTTAATATTATTTACTTTCCTCTTTGTTTGGGAAAGTCTTGTTTTTTTATTTTATTACTTCGCTCTAATAGGTTTAACTTCTTTCAAATAGCATATTATTTGTGATAATTTTAATAGTTCATAATTTGAGATTAACTTGTATGGTTTACAGGGAAACATGAGAGTCAGTTGAGAAAATCAATGCTATGCCGGCATGTTGCCATGGTAGCTCAGTGGTAGTGCAACAGGCTAGAGCCCTAAGATCCGTGGTTCAAATCCCGGCTATGGCATTGAATTTTTCAATCTGATTATACCTTCCAATTGAATTTCTGTAGGAAAACAATTTAAGTTATCACAATTGTCCATAATAGTTGGCTACACTATGAATCCTGGGACTTCAAGTACTTACAACATTGTAAGTGGCCGTTGGGATTGTCATCTCAAATTAATTTGAGATCACTCTGTGGTTTACCGGGAAACATGCGAGTCAGTCGGCATGTTGTCATGGTAGCTCAGTGGTAGAGCAACCGGTTAGAGACCGGGAGATCCGTGGTTCTAATCCCGGCTATGGCATTGCATTTTTCAGTCTGACTCTACCTATCCAGCGTATTATTTTTTGCATATTCAACATATATTTAGTTCCTTACTGTATTATTTATTTCTATTTTCAGCATCCGCGTATTGTAACCGTTGTACTTTAGTTGCAAATGCGACGTAGTACTAATAACTGTAAATAATAACAAGCAAGATAATGCAAACAAATATATGTAATATAGAAATAAGATTATATTATTACAGGATGTTAATATAAGCTTAGTTATAAGAGGGAAGATATAGCTGAAACCGTACATATTATAAAAGAGAAAATTTTCTCAAGGTTTTGGTGGACAATAGCCAGGGAGCTGAGGTGAAACGTAAAAAAGAATGTCCTTGAGTTAAAAAGATTACGCAAGACATAGAAAGAATGGGGAAATTATGAAAGTCATTGAAAAGCTACCGAAAGTTAGCAGCCTAAGTTAAATAGTAGGATAGTTTCTATTGCCTCATGAAAAGCAGGGGGCGGGAAAAAAAGCCAATCAGAGCACAGTTTTAAGACTTAGGTAAGCAAGAGTGTTCAATATATATTCTACAGAGACGCAGTTTATTTACATGTATTGTTCAGTGCAGTCGTTTTAGGTAGAAGTGTATTTAGTTGTTCTCCCCTAGTATTTTGGTATTACTGATTATTTACTAAGACATCCAAGTTTCACGTGTAAATGAACGCGTAATACAGTTTCCCCTATGATTGCATAGAAATATAACGTGTACATAGATTACGAAATCCCTTGGTAACAGTTTAAATAACTTGCTTAAACTAAAAGTTACAAATGTGTTATCTCTGAGACAGTTCCTTTTACCATTCACGTACTGTGAAGACACACTTGCTCGACCGAGGAACCCAAATAGCCGGAGCAAATATGAAAAATCTGTGAAAAACAGAATTTACAATACAAAAATAATTCACAGATAACGAGGAGTAGGTGGAACGCCGAGAATGCTTTTTGTTGAAGACGTACGTCCTCCCGTGGTGTAATGGTTACCATGTTAACTTCATATACCCAAGGCCACAGGTTCAAACCTGGCAAAGGACGATGGATTTTTTTCGGGCGTAAAAATCCTTAGCACGGCTTCCTTCGGAAGAGAAGTTGGCCGTTGGTCCCATGCTGTATATTTACGGCACGTAAAAGAACCTCAAGCCTGATAACGAGGCCTCTGAGCAAAATTAATTGATCCTTCAAGGCCAGCATATAATGGGACGCTGAAAACCACAGCAGTTAAAGGATGTCCATAAATAAAACTCCATTTCATTTCATTTTGAAGGCGTATGCCACGATTGCAAAAAAAAAATTCCGGGTTTAAAAACGAATATTTTAACTTTTTTCATATATTCGATATGGATATTTAGCCTTGGGAAGAATGGAGGAGAAATGCAGTAATAGCAGCATACACGTCGTAGAAATGAAACTGCACCGTGTTTTGTTGACAGGACATCAGTCGCCATTTTGACTATTTTCATGTTTTCTGAAATTTGGAAACTATAAGGTGTTACAAAGGCATTATGATCTCTATTCATTTACCTGTGACAGGTAGGTAAAGATTCAAAATTTCTTAACCAACTGCCAGTGGTAACGCTAGTGACAGTCATATGTTAAGTCTCTTAAGCTGCAAAAAAGCAACCATCCTTTTATCTTCCTCTGGAAAATAACCGAGAGACAAAGTAGAGGAACATTCTAGAGTGGCCATAGATAGGGAAATTCAAGATCAAACTACAGTTACTTGGGAGTAACTTAAATATTATTATAAATTAAACAACAAAATATATTAAATAACACATGCGTCTTTGCCAGAGTGAAATAACCAGAAAATAACAGATTACAGTTTACCTTAAAGAGTACATTCTTAAAACGACATAAGTTAACGCTTTTCATAAGACAATTTCTAAGAATGTAAACATCCAAAAAATAAATTTCGCTAAAGACAAAAGATAAACAAGTGGCCAACATCAATCTGAATCAGCCACATGGTGAATAAAACAGCTGTTATTAATTTCCGAAAATTAGCATTTCCTACTAGCCTTAACAAATTCCAGATTCCACTATAAATTCCAGATTCCACAAATTCCTAACAGATTCCACTATACATTTATATGGACCTTGTCTATCCCATAAATGGGAACGGAGGTAAACCAGATTAACAAAAATCCTGATAATCTGAAGAAAACTACTAAATGAATACAAACTTTGATGTATAATAGTTCTGGAAAATCAGGGGAAAACATCTGATGTGTACCACTCACATGTTTTTCTAGCTGTTCCACACATAAACTATTCGTACAAAAGATTATTCTTTTATCGTGCATTGTGCTAATCGAGATAAACGTTAGCAGAATTGATCTTATCACTTGCTTCTTGGCGAATAGCATGGTAATACGGGAATACTAGGCTAAAGCGATACTCAATCTTTTAAAAGCCGGTCGCTATGCGAAATAATAGAAGTTCGGTTCCCTTTGCATGGCCAATAATAAAACTAAAGAGACGAAACCAAATGAGGCTTCCTGTTAATCAAGAGTTAGCGTAGCTTAAAATTGAAACCAATAACAGGGAATACCTCGTAAACGGTCAACCCTACAAGAAAAACGTATTTTATACAAATTATGTGTTGAAACGAGTTTTACATTTTTTGTGTGGTGAGCATTCGTTTATTTCTTACGGTTTATCAGTTATGTAAAATTCAGTAACATTCAACCAGAATAAAGAAGTCTTCAGAGACTATTTCCAGAAAATTCAAGATATACATTTTATTTGCAACGTAAATATCTTTAATATACGGTATTTTAATCAAAAATTTTAGAGCCACTTTTGAGAAAAACAAAATTTGCAAAACTCTTCGTGTCGCATCCTCGGAAGATACTAAACCACTCACACACACGGACCTTTTTCTAATTTTTGTATTCAGGGGACCTCAAAACATATAATTACGAAGAAAACTCGACATCGAATTTTAGGTGCAATAAACTATGTACATGTATGTACATACGTATTAGAGAAAGTGACCACTGAAAGTGATCTAGATGAGAAGTCTAAGATTGCTATTAGAAATATTACTATAACCAATAAGCATGCGTAGGAATACTTGGTTAGTTGATTTTAAGTTATCTACACTCAAAGCATTCCACCAAAAATATTACTGGAGTGATAATGGTTTGAGTGTAGATAGCATAGGACAAAGGCCCTGAGAAGCAATTAAACGCAATCCGAGTGCTGCCAGCAAACACCAAAAGAATACGAGGGTTGAGAGTGGGAGATGGTGTGTTATCCCGACCTCCTACCATAGTCCTTCCGTTCTCGCTTTAATGCTTGGAAATTCCTATGTCTGTTAAGGAAACCTACTCTCATATGCTTTAATTTTGTTGCTCTGTGTAGCTTAAAGCATGTGAACACTGCGTTCTTTAAGCTTCCTGCGGTTCCGAAAGTACTACAAAATATGCATTTATCACATATTTTACAGTGAAAAGTAAGTAAAACTGAATCAGAAAATCGGATTGTGAGGACCGGATAAACGGCATTCTTGTGTGTGCAAACTCAAATGTTTTCGTTTGGACATTTGCATTTGCATGGCACTGTACCAAACTGTACCAACAGTACAGTAAAGCCCAACTGAGCTTTGATTATACACATTCTGTCCTCTCGTCCAGCCTCTCACCTCACTCACTCTCACTCTCTCTCTCTCTCTCTCTCGCTCTCTCTCTCTCTCATGAAATCTTTACGCGTCTCATCTAACTGATCACCAGAAAAAGCTCCAATGCTTCGTCTGTACAAGTTTTAAGGCAAGCATCAGTGTACCCGAGGGAGACAACACGCTGGTTATACAGACTGCAAGCGCATAAGGATGTTCATCTGCAGGAAGGAAGGGACCAGTTGCTCCGAATTTAGCTCATATAACCGCCGTCGCACCCCCGCCAAACAGTTACACGCGCCCCAAATGTTTAAAGAAGCACTTCCTGTGGGCGAAGCGACACTAATTGGATTTTGTGTTATAATGGAGCAAAATCCTTCTTGACTCATTTTAATCCTCTTGCAGCCTTGTGTTTGCATTAGACACCTTCAAATGTCGTAGACAGTCAATAAAAGACTGTTCACAGAGTTGTGGAGTTTGGAAATAGAAAGAGCCTTATTTGCAAACTGAGAACGATGAAGATGGAAACCAATATCCGACTACGTAGATAAAATGAAATCTTGTATTCTACTCTCGTTGGCATTAAAATGTGCACTCTGCCACAGATGTTACACTTTCACTGTTGATCTTGTATTAAGGATCTACGTAATGGATTTAAAACAAATTTATCTTACACATTGGCTAGGTAGAGTTAGACTGAAAAATTCAATGCCATAGCCGGGATTTGAACCACGAATCTCCCGGTCTGTAGCCGGTTGTACTTCCACTGAGCTACCATGGCAACATGCCGGCATAGCATTGAATTTCTCAACTAACTCGTATGTTTCCATCACAAGGAAATTATTTTGAAATGACAACCCCAATGGCGACTTACAATGTTGCAAGTACTTTAAATCTCAGGATTCATAGTATAGCAACCATTGTGGTCATTTGATATTGGTTTTAATTGTTTTTCACACAATCCATGTGTAGGATAGGAGCTGGATAGGTAGAGTCAGACTAAAAAATGCAATGCCATAGCCGGGATTTGAACTACGGATCTCCTGATCTCTAACCGGTTGCTCTACCACTGAGCTACCAGAGCAAGGTGCTGGCCTACCATTGAATTTCTGAACTGACTCGCATGTTTCCCGGCAAACCACAAACAAGGTGATCTCAAATTATTTTGAAATGGCAACCCCAATGGCGACTTACAATGCTGTAAGTGCTTTAAATTCCAGGATTCCTAGTATAGCCAGCTATTATGGTCAATGGGTATTTATTTAATTGTTTTTTCACGCAAGCCCTGTGTAGGATGAGTTGGATAGGTAGAGTCAGACTGAAATATGCGATTTTATTGATGTAACATGTACTTTAACGGGAGTTATTAAGCGCATGCTTTTGGAATGGACATAACTATTGCTGCTAAGGTCTATTTTCCGATGAAGACAGGCTAGACTTGCATGGTTCCCAAATGGCTGACAAACACGGCAATTTCGACCTTATTACTTTCAGAGTATGAAGTGTTGCCTATCTCCAAAAATAACATGGAACAGGTGAACCACCTTGTATGTACCTTTTTCTCCATTCCTATGTGTAAATGTTTTACCACATGCTCCTTGTATATGATTACTACTTTGGACGTGGAGATTTATTTCTATCTTATTTTGTTATCAAAATAAAAAAAAAATATTCCATATTTTAATATATTTTTAAGTGCTTTGTTTAAAAAATATTTCTTAAAAATAGATTAGAGACAAACTCTACTTTCCAAATCATAAAATCATACTCAATATTAAGTAGTAAAAATTTCAACTCTCTATTCAAGATGGTTTATGAGAAAAATGAACATGAACATAGGAAATTTAACATGTGTTTAATACACCTTTCCGAGCCCCCTTAATAAGAATCTAATGCATTCGATATACTAACTCTGTTACACAATATATTAATTGATTTATACGATCACAAAATTAATTTGACAATTATTCTCTTGTAATATAATAGGATAAATTGATTCTGTTAAATAAAGACTATTTTAAAGCGCATAAAAACCTATTTCTCTACGATAGCCAATAAGAGATGTTTATACACGTAACAACTACATGGACAATGTAAATCTTTTTCGGTAGCAAATACTTTTAGGAAACAATATCTCTTATTGCATTCACAAATAGTACACTCACTAGTTGCAGCTAACTTTTAAATCGGGAAAATTTATAAAGAGCCTCTCAGCCACACAAGGCTACATCGAAAATCGATCTTGGCTCAGGCGTATACGAAGTAACTTATGCGGCATGCCATAGGCGCAGACCTCCCAGCAAAACCTCTTCCACTGAAAAGGAAGAGCGCGTAACTACTGCCTGAATTCCTCTTGCATAAGAAATATACATTTTTTTTTAAAAAAAAATAGAACAAAAAGGGGACATTTTATCGAGTTTTTTCAGCCGTGTAATGTCTCCAGGTTATTATTTCCAATAAATTTTCTTTACTGAAAGTATCATTTCGATTATAGAAGAAACACTTATGCCTATGCGTAAAGAAAACAAAACGCACGTTGCATATGACAGACATATACTCTCCATTTAAATTTGAATTTCGTCTAGAATATTTTCTTTCTTTCTTGATTAAGAAATGTCGATATATCCATATTCTGGCTTGTGGATTTGGAAGTCTTTACAGTGTGATTGTTTAATGATCAATTGGCGTATATTACTGCCCCTGAGTAGATATCAGACTACGTGTTTCATTCTGAATAGCAAGCGTTCTGAATAACTCAGATGTGTAACTTAGTATTGAAGAAAGAAGGCTTTTTAAAAAAAACATTATTATGAAAGACGAAATAACTTCGTGGCATTTCATTTCTCAAGTATAAGTTAAGGATTCCAATAAGTAACATTTCTAAATATGGCAGTTTGTGATCATATTTGAGGATATTTACAGAAAGCAAATACACATCTTCACTACTGTTATATCCAGCAGTATAAAGCAGATTTTTATAGTTCTGTATAATGCTCACTGGTTATATAAATTTACATATTATAAATATAAACTTCACAGATAAATTAGTTTTAGTATTTTTCAATTCTTGAATGAAATTCAGCAAAATTGTCATAGTATAGAACATTAGGGAACTTCGAAAATGAAGAAGAAAATTAACAGAATGCAACTTTGCAAGGACTACTTGACCTGGTGCTTATGAATCTTTAAAAAGTTACGTGATCTCATTTATTATTTAAAGTTATAAAGGTAGAATATGCATATACATAATTGTAACAATATAAACAAAAAACTTATTTATGAAGTAGTTTATTAAATGTCCACCTCTGGTTACCCTGAACAGACCAATGGCAATCCTCATTCGGCAATGTGTGCTGTCCGCGCATTTTCATTGATATTTCTGGGCAAAAAAAAAATGCACTGAACTAGATAAGTAGCCAATTTAAGTTGCTTGCAGAAGCCCTCTGTTTGAGGCAACTAGGAGAAAAAATTGGAAATTAAGGCTCTTTCAAATCTATTATCATTTCCTTCCATAATATCGCTCCAAAGCTAAATTATACAACACAACTGTTCTTAAAAGCTTAATTTCATTTGCAGCGATGCCCAATATTAGTAGTTGTGAAAATCAGGATTAATTTTAGTACTTCTCAACCACAGCAGGGGTAAACATCCCCTTCCCTTCTGCAATAGTTAATAATGAATTAAGCGGATTTTAGAAATGAATGCCACATATGCAAAACCGAAAGCTTCCCAACAAATTATATTGCATGTGTTTATCAGATTTTCCTTGTGATTTTAAGTGGTGGCCGCATTCCTGTGGAGTAAATAATGTTTATTGTGGCGGTCATCTGGTTTGCACATGATAATCATTAGATATTATAGTCATAAAGTTGCACATAGTGGAGTAGATAAAATTTGCCGATAAACAGAAAGAATCTCCAGCTTGTGCTTTATTTAACTTTGTTATATAGGGGCGTTGATATACCAGAATTATATGTAACTAATTATATCTGTTGTACAATATGAAAATCTTCAATTGATAAACCGTATGCATCCCATTAGAACGAAAATTACCTTAGTGAAATAAATAACCTTAGAAACTAGACATATTCATTTTAGAAATATTATAATTTTATTTCTGCATCCTCTGTAGCGTGATGATATCGTATTTATCTTACATTCAAGAGGTCCCGAGTTCGAATACCGGTAAGGGTGAGTTGTCCGGATATGGTATTTTTCCGGAGTTTTCTCTTCTCCTGACAAGGCGAAATTCGGGTAACTCTTAAGCTCATTGGACTCCGGACTTTATTAAGCATAATTTTATCCGTGTCCGATATGCCTATTAGATTAAAGGATGTTAAAAAATATAACACATCTCTATATTATTATCGTTTATAAACAGATTGCATTCGGGTTGTGGCACTATAATATGAACATTAGACGGAAAAACAGGAATGTTAAATACTAATGTACTGGCATTTGCCCTTTCATATTTATAGATGCTTTTGATAGTGTTTAATGCCCGCTGTTACCACTATGACATCATATAACAATGATAATAATGGAATGAAGATGGAGCTCCGGTGGAATGCGATGGCGGGGGACACCGGTGTTAATATTTGCTTTGTTAATATTGCAACAGGAATTTTTAAGAAATGATTTTGGAATTCAACATTGTAATAAATACGTTCCAGTGCAACTATAGCAAAATAAATCTATTTCTCTAAGAAAAGGAAAACAATTGTGTTCAATTCCTAAACGATCTTGCAAAACAATTCGAACTGTAAACAGCATTCCATCGACCTGGTCTTTATACTCTACATATGTCAAATTAGCCGACTTTCTCTTTTTGGGTTGTACTAAAAATTAGTTTTGGGGTACCACAGTAATAGCTAGCATCCCAACAATCCAGAGTAATAGGTAGCAAGAAATGCCAGTACCCCGGCTTAAAAATACGTGTTCAACGTCACAGAAAGAAGGGTATGATGTAATTCCAACATACACATTATATGGAACATAGATTCCACCAATAAAACCCAGCTATAGTTTCTTTATAGCCCAAATATTAATCACAATTTAAAAGGCTTTAAAGTTTAAAGTGACTATGAAATTCCTATTGATGCTTGACAGTCACAACTACGTCTATTGTACCTAATAGGTTGCATGGCAAATACTTGGGAGCCACTGCCCTACACTAATGCTAAACAGTGACCTTAGGAATAAACATCCTTGGTTGCTAGACGTCAGAAAAGTCCCGGACAGGCTCTAGATGTTTACTTTCTGCACGAAGGGTGTTTTTGAAAAATATGGAATATCATACATTTTGAGGAATGACATTTTTCTTTAGCTTCAAACTGATCAGAAGCTCGAGAAGAATTAGAAAGATATTTGCTGAAAATAATGGAATTACTTTGCTATATACCTGCACAGCGGAATGTCTAGAGGGATTTTTTTTATTTACTCTACACCTACTATGTACATAGTATATAGAGAAGGTATTGTATTGCACCCAAAATTCGATACCGAGATTTCAAGGGAAATAGTTGTTTTGAGACCCCCGTCTCCAAAAAAAAAAACATTTTTAGAAAAATGTCTGTGAGTGTGAGTGTGTGTGTGTGTGTGTAGGCAGCATATTTCAAAAACGAAAAGGCTGTTAAATTCCAAACTTTGTATTTTAATTTAATATTTTCCAAGGATGTGACACGAAAATTTTCAAGAAAATTCCCCCACCCCCAACTACCCTAAACATGGAAAAATTTTCGAAAATTTCGATTTTCTCAAAAATATCGTATATTAAACATATTTACATAACAAATAAAATGTATATCTTGAATTTTCTGGAAATAGCCTCTGAAGATATCTTTATATGAATTTTGCGGAATTTTGCATATCTGGTAAACCGTAAAAGATAGACAAAAACTAACTACACAAAAAATGTAGAGCTCGTTAAAACGCACAATTTATGCTATAGATTTTCTTGGTGGAGTTGACCGTTTTGGAGATAATCCTTGTTATTGATTTCAGTTTTAAAACCTTTCTCAAGTTTTTCAAATCCTTACCATGCAAAGAAGCGGATTTCTATCTCATAGCAACGACATTTTGAAACATTTGACAGCCGGTTTAGCCTAGTATATTCCCTTGTTTCCTTTCTATTTATAAGGAACTAAGTGATAAGACCGTTTCTGCCGTTTATCTCGATGGTCATGTAGAAGAGTAAGCTTCTTAAAATAATTTGTTACAGAGGTGTAGAAAAGTCATGTGAATGGAACACATCAGATTTGTTCACTTATGAGAGCATCAAAGACATACAAAAGAAGTAGGTCATTAATTCAAAGTAAAATGTATTGTTGTACTAAAATATAGTCTTAAACATTTAGTTGTGTAGAATGTCATGATTATATATGAAAGCCATATGCTTTAAAAACATGTTCTTCACATAAGCATAATTATTGAGGTTCTTAAATGTTTGTTACTCTTTTTATTATATGATTACTTCACAAAATATAACATCTATACACATTTGAGCAATAATTTTGTTTTGGAGTTTAATTTTTCTCCATTTAACGTTTTACTATAATGTCTTCACTAGACCACTTATGATTTACAATTCATTAAGCCAATCTGGTGAACCTACCCATTCCTGGTGTTATATTAAGTTACTATTCTCTATCCATTCTTACTTCACAGGTTGCAACGGCTCTGAACGCTTTACCGATTTTCTCCATAAAATAGTTTCTTAAATTGCTGAGAGAAGTAGACGATTATCATGCTCTATTATGCAATGCTGTCGAAATAATACAGTGTGAATGATTAAGTAATAAAAATGTACTAAAATGTAATCATTATTCTTTGACGTAATAATGCGCATGCGTAATGCAGTTCATAAAACACAGTAACGACTACTTCCGGTCAGCAGGTAGAGAGCGTTAAGTTTAAATGATGGCAGAGGCGTGGGCTACCGATGTAGTGAAACACAAGCATGGAAAATCCCAAAACGTGGCGAGAAAATGATTGTTTTTATGATATAAGCTTTTTGAAAAGTAAGCAAATCATTCCCACATTAAACAAGATTTTTGGAATTACGGCCTAATTCACTGTTGTTTCTAAAAGCAGCATAAAGTAAACTTTTAAATTTCCAGACGCATCATCTTGTGCAAGCAGCTTTTGAACAAGTGATAACCGAAATATGGAGGAAATATGTATCACATTGATCGGGAGGAGCAAACAAAGTGGGATTTCGAGTAAATGGTTGACATTCACGTTGACTGGCTAAATTATTATCAATCCAGGTGATGATTCAGACAGTTCGAGTGCAACTGCAACAGATATTGGAGCGGAGCCATTTTCATCCTCAGATTAGCTCTTCTGGACAAGTCAGCGTATTATGCCAGTATATTAAAAATTTCGAGCACAAAACTGTTGGAATTTAGACTGATGAATGTTTGCAATACTTCAGCAGACTTTCAAAACAGCATGTCTGCATTTTGCAATTTGTATGTAGGAACTTGACATTTGAATACAGTACTTGTTCTCTTTATTATACATTTCATAGCTTTAATAATAAATGTGAACAGTGAAATTAGAGAGGGATTTCTTTTCTTGTCAAATTAGTGAAACATGATGGCCTTCAACGGGACCGTTCCCCCTTTCCACTGGGCAATAACCATAAGCAAACAAAAGTCGACGCTGTATTAGGGGCGAGAGACAACGAAGTAAAATCTCTTTCCTGGAGACACTGCATACAAGTTGAGGATCACGCCTCAGTTAAGGGACCAGTAAGTTGAAGACTTGGCAACAACAAAGGTTGGTTTCCAGCCGCTCAAATCCTAATCCCAAACTTTAGTCAGGTTGCATTCTTTTCGGCCCGCAGGTGGGAAGTTTGTGCACCAAGTAGCACCTCTCTCCCTTCTTTCACGCCACAGCCAAAAAATAATACGAATGGACTGTAGAATAGTACGTGGTATACCGAGCCGGACGTTTGCAGAGGAGTATACTCGTTTTGTTGACATTGCAGGTGAAGTAAGGATGTATAAATAATAACATGCTGCTTCTGTTTCACAAACAAAGAAGAAAACTTCACATTTACTTGCTGCTTGCAAAGGATATAAAAAGTAGATTATCATATGAAAGGAACCCAACGTTTGTGAATACCATAAGGTACACGCATATCGTCATACACACAGCCCTGTAATCTAAGAACTTGAGTGAACATTCCAGAAACAATGGGAATAGCTGACGAAATTTATCTCGTATCTATAAAAAAGAAAGCACAAAGGGCACGAAAGGGAATTGCGCCACCCTATTTTTTTTTTCTAAAGGAATGAAGAGAGTATTTTGTTTGGATATTGTTAAGTTCTGAGAGGTACTGTTAAATTTTACAACATCAAAGGCGTTGCAGATAATGCACCTAGTTTCGAAGTTATTGCTAAGCATACCTCCTAGAGCTGTTTATCACAGCTTCGCCCGCAGATTTCTCCCAGATTCGCATCGCCTACAAAGGACATACGAACGCCCAACAAAGTAATGAAGGCAATTTGTGCACGAACATTTTATACGAAGGATAATGAGCTGTAGCAAGGGACATATTTTCAGAAATTCTATCCGCCGTGGCGGAAGGGAATTCGGTACCGAGACGGAACGCAAAAGTGAAACTAGAACACAAAAGGGACTCAGAGTTTTAACAGCTGCTGTGTACATTTTTCGAGTTGTAACAAATTATTTTATAACGAAAATTATTTACAAAGACCCACAATTAGGAACTGCTAAGCCTCCTCTCTAATGGCAAATGAATCTACACTCTTGCAACGTTTGAAATGCTCTTATGTTTTCGTAAAATATGTGCAATTTGTTCCATCCTACTTGATTTGTAAATGTTATACAAAACCATTTCTTTCCAAGCGATTACAAACCTATTATTAAGAATATAAAATTAACACAAAAATTACTAAAACTCAACGTCTATCAAACTATTTGAAATCTAGTGCATTTAAGTGAAAGCAATGCTTTTCGAGGCGAAAAATGAATTGCGTTTTTTAATGAACGTTTTCTTTCCCTAACTATTTTAATGTGGCCAAATATCCATTTCAGGTATCTCTAATAATTCAAAATGTGCAACACAAAAAGAGATAAGGTGTTTAACAGTTGCTATGTACCTTTCCTGACGAGTAACTAATTGAAGTCGTTTTTACTGGCACATAATTGCAAAATATCATACCTGCTCCTCTACTGGCAAACGCATTTACACTTCTGCAACCTTTTGACTACGATATTGAAAATTTTGTACGTTTTCGTAAAATATATGCAATTAGTTCTATCCTATTCCTGTTTGCTTGCTAGCACGAGAGAAATGTGCTATGATTTCTTCCTGTAAACGTGTAAGCCAACACTAAATATCTACTGATCATCCTGTGCCTAGTGCCAGTAATTTCTGGAACAGCATTCAGCATTTTACATGGATGTATATTATCACCAATACTCTTTGTATGTGTATTCAATGTATGCATTCAAAGAACAGTAAATGAAGATATTGATACCGGTAATAAAAATATAGGGATTCAAAATTGACATGCACCGATTTGTAAAAATTGTGTTATTTATGGACGCTATTTAATTACTGTGGTTCTCAGCGTCCCACTCTAAATTGGGCGTGAAAGACTGCTTTGCTCAGAGACCTCTCTATCAGGCTGGAGGTTCTTTTACGTGCCGTAAATCTACGACACGGGACCAACGGTTTTACTTTCCTTCCGAAGGAAGCCATGCTAAGGATTTTTACACCCGAAAAAAAACATCGTCCTCCGCCAGGTTTGAACCCGCGACCTTGGGTATATGAAGTCAGCATGGTAATCATTACACCACGGAGGGCGACTCCAATTTGTAGAAGACATCGAAATTTTAATGGTAAATACAAAAAATTTGGAAGTGTTTATTAGTGAATTGAAATTATCACTTAAATATCAATAAATCCAAAACAAAACTCTGAGTTGTAGGAAAAAAAAAATGAAATAAAAACGCAGATTAAACGGTAAATTATTAAATGCAGACTATGTAGCAAAATAACACCTGAAGAAGTAAAAATACATGATTAATAGAATACGCTAAGCATTACTTGCCTTCAGTAAAAAAGTAAGTTATTTACTGCCAATAATCTTTTTAGAAATTAGAAAGAATTTTTTAAAAACATAGAATGGATCGTATAATGTTAAAGGGATATGAAAACTGTCAGTACTAAAATCAGAAAGAACAATAAAAGCGTTTGAAACATAGTGCTACAGGAAAATGCTGAAAATTAGTCGAATTTATAAAATTGCCAAGGAAGAAGATTAACAGAGAGCAAAAACAAAACGAGTACTTTGAAACCGAATAAGAAAAACAGGAATAAAATATATAGGACTTTATTAAGACGCCAAAGTATTTTGAAATGATAATCGAAGGTACATTTGAAGGCAAGAATAGCAAATAGCACTGCAGAACGTATGAAGAATTAAAAAGAAAGGCAGATAGAACATCAGAATGGAGAATCGCTGCAAAAGTTTGATGACTAAAGAAGAAGATGAAGGGAGCACAATAACATCAGTAATAGCTACACTCTCTTGAGTTTATGTTGCAACACTGTACTAGCTGCTCTTGTTGAATACCACATTATACATCGGACAGTTTCTCAAGGCCCATTAACACAGTAACCGCAAGAGAATGTTGACAGAATGCAACACAAACATCTTCCCCTTCACTAATAACACACACAAGGTACACAAACTAAAGCACCATACTGCATATTATTACTGAACAACGAAGACTGCTTCCGTGATCGAACTGACCTCCCACCCGGAGGTCCTGGGTTCGATTCCCGGGTGGGGCGGGGAAGTTTTTATTCCAACCAAAATTATACCCTATCCCCCACAGAGTCTGAAAATGTGAATGTGATTGAGGGAAAAAAATGTAAATCCAACATAAAAAAATATGATGTGTTCCATTCACATGACTTTCTCTACATCAAATTATTGTTAAAAAGCTAATGCTTCTATTTACTTCATGCTCATCGAGAAAAAAAAATAGCAGAAATAGTCTTATTATTTGCTTCCTTGTAAGTAGAAGAGAAAGGAGTACCATAGGTTAAAGTAATAGTCAAAAGCTGGTGACTGAAGTTACTTTGTGTGGACACGAGTTGACAAATTCCTGTATGAGAAAAGTATAAGTTCTTCAAACTGAAATCAAAAACAAGGAATATCTAAAAAAAAAAAATAGATAAATAAAAAAAATAATAAACGAACAACTTCACGAAAAAAATGTATATAACATAAGTTGTGTGTTTTAATGTGCTCTACATATTTTGTGTGGTAAATTTTTGTGTATCTCTTACGGTTTAGCAGTTATAAAATCCGTAAAATTCATTCAGAATAAAGTAGTCTTCCGTTCCCAGAAAATTCAAGATATACATATTATTTGTCAGGGAAATATCTTTAATATACAATATTTTAATCAAAATCGTTAGTCATTTTTCGAGAAAATAAAAATTTTCGATAAAAGTTCCATGTAAAGGGTAGCTGGGGGTGGAGGATTCTCTTGAAAAGCTTCGTGTCGCATCCTTGCAAGATATCAAACTTAAATACCAAGTTTGGTAATTAACGGTCTTTTCATTTTTGAGCTATGATGTCCAGACACACACTCACACGCACACACACGGATATTTTTCCAGAAAGTTTTTTTTTTTTTTGGATTCAGGGGGACCCAAAACATGTATTTCTGGTGAAATCTCAGTATCGAATTTTGGGTGCATTACAATACCTCCTCTATACACTATGTACATAGAAAGTGTAGAGAAAGTAAAAACTACAGACAACGAGTTGTTTCTAATGCAAAGCCCCGAATGTGACCTTACAAAAGGGCCTATATAAATGGAGAAAAAAAGAGGAAGCCCGCTAGCAAATTCGAGTACGTTTTCAGCTATCCCTAAGGAACTGCATCATATTTATTTTCATATTTAAAGGCTAAACAGTTATTCCAATATGAATTTAAGTATTTCAATTATTTCAACAAATCGCGCACAAGCGACTCTCGAAAGTAAGGTAAAGACGGATTTGTTTTTATGCGGAAACAAGATGTAGAGGTAGAGTATTTAAAAAAACAACAACGTAAATTTCTCAATAAATAAGGAGACATTGTCACATTAACGTTACACTGGAGAATGTATCGAAAATAAAATCAACCTTTCTGTCCCCAAAGGCCTAACTTTGACACAAAAAGTAGAGAAATAAACAAATTATTTATTAATAATATATAATTCATTCTTTAAATCGGTGTTTAAAGCATTATGAACACAGAAATTACAAAAAAAAAGAGTACAATATTTATATCACAAGCCTTTTTCTTGGAAGCACACATCACTGGGAAAAAAATCTGATGTGTTCCATTCACATGCCTTTCTCTATGTATCTGCTTTAAATTATTTTTAAAAAGCTTATGCTTTTACTTACTTCCTGCTAATCGAGAAAAAATTAGCAGAAATAGTCATATTTCTTGCTTCCTTGTAAGTAGAAGTGAAATAAGGGAGTACCATAGGTTAAAGTGATAGTCAAAACCTGGTTGCTATATGACTGAAGTTCCTTTGTTTGTATGGACACGAGTTCACAAAGTCCTGTATGAGAAAAATATAAACCAAAACAAGGAATATCTCAAAAACAATCAACTCCACGAAAAACCACATAAATTGTGTGTTTTAATGTGCTCTACATTGTTTGTATGGTAAGTTTTTGTCTCTCTCTTACGGTTTAGCAATTATGCAAAATTCCGTAAAATTCACTCAGAATAAAGTAGTCTCCAGAGGCTATTCCCAGAAAATTCAAAATATAAATTTTATTTGTCAAGTAAATATCTCTAATATACGATATTTTAATCAAAATCGTTAGAGCCATTTTTTAGAAAATAAAATTTTTCGAAAAAAGTTCCATGTAAAGGGTAGTTTGGGGTGGGGGGATTTTTCTCAAAATCTTCGTGCCGCATCCCTGGAAGATACTTAACTTAAGTACCAAGTTTGGTATTTTACCGACTTTTCGTTTTTGAGTTATCGTGTTCACAGACACGCGGACACACACACATATATGGACCTTTTTCTGAAAATACTTTTTTGGAGTACAGGGGACCCTAAAACATATATTTCTGGTGAAATCTCGGTATCGAAGTTTTTGGTGGAGTGCAATACCTTCTCTATACATTATGTACATAATGCGTATAGAGAAAGTAAAAATGAAACTTATCTACCTGCAGCTGAGTTTCTCTTCGGTATAAGACATTTTGATTATAAGTTATCTTTAGTGAAATCTTGCGCGCATGCTTATAGCCTCGGTGTGAGCAAAATCTATTATCAGCATCTTGTACTATAGTACTAGGTAGCTGATCGTTGAGTGGAAGAAGACCTAAAATAAGGGGTTATAACAACACTTTATTGGCTTATAGACAGTCTATGGGAGAGAAAGTAGAGGCATGACAATTTTTCTATGTATATCCATTGTTACAAATTGCAGCTCAACCTGTGACATCAAAAAGATAATGACTCCTTGTAGGCAGACGTTCTTCTGGTGAATTTAGCTGAACTTAGTAACAAGACTATTTTCACTGCCTCAGTCTGTGATTTGAACATCGTTTTGTATGTGAAAACATACATTACGCTTAAATAAGAGCTAGCAATTCATTAAAATACGGTTTGCGCATGTTTATAGCAATTTTTTATTTTCACAGCTCCATATTTTCCGCAAGAATTGGTTTAAATTCAATTAAGCACATTGATTTAGGTTGAAGATAATATTTTGGTATACAAAACTTTATATTTTAATCGATTTATTTCTTTGATTTTAAATGCTATTTATAATACTATAATGGCCTATCTAATGGGAAGCTGAGAACCGCAGCAGTTAAAAAGCGTGCATAAACATAACTCCATTTTTTATGTAATTAGAATTTTAGTTTTATCCAGCATCTTTCATAAATCTAAGCAAATGACATCTCACAAGTGCTATACTACAAACATGTCCTAATGTATTAAGGCTGTTCTTCAACACTACGAATGTTCAAAATAAAATGTATATTTTATTACCAGGGCCTTTAGGAGTACATATTCAATACTTATTTGTCAGAAAGCTCATCTCCGTGATGCGAGTATACAGTTATGGTTAATTACACATATTTCTTTAATACGCCTTAACTCAGATCTGCCTTTCCAAAATAAAGTTCCACAAACATCTAGAGCAGTAAATGGGCCTAACTTATTCAATTTGAGTTTTGCAGAACTAGCTGTAGTAGGCACCGGAAGTTTGAAGTACTTACTTCTCAAGGCACATCATCTCTTCATTTTTGCTACATAAGCAAACAAACTATGTATAAATGGCGGAAAAGGTTTGCTAGCTATTTCTTTTTCATGTGAATGGCAAAACGCAACTCGACTTGAACTCTTGAGTAATACCTGTAACCAGTTATGCTAACTGAAGGAGTGAAGGAATAGGGATGGAATGAGGATAGTTTCTCACCCTGAGTGGAGGTATACAGTTTGCGAGTTTTCTTGCTTGCACCTGTCAATCTACGCATAAACAGGCAGTTTCCCTCAATGTTGGGAGGGTCAAGAAAATCCTGACTTACACTGACGGCAACAGCAAAGGTTTTTAGAGCGGTGGGGCTGGAAAAACTATTTCTCATAATGTTCGCTGCCAATGGTAAACAGGTAAGCACTATTTCATGCATAGTCTTGCGATATAACATCCTAATGCTTATTACGGCTAGATTTCAAATGTTTTCTTAACCATATGCTTTAAACTGATAATAGAATAGATAATAATAATAAATCGTCACCACTTTAGAAGTGCTCCGAAGATTTTCATTGGGATTATTTGTATTATTATACCTAATTTGTTTTAATAATAGTTTGAGATATTTTCAAACCTTTCAGATTTGCTAGTTGTAACAAAAAATTTCCTTGGTATTCATCTTGAAGGAGGACTTAGATAGAGTACTCGCATAAATTTTTTCGTAAATGAAGTAAACAGTGGAATATATAAATTAAGAATTCTTAAAGCCATGCTATGAATCGCATGTTTAGTTATGGTTTACTGTGATCTGATACATAGTTATCTAAGTTATGGGACTCTTTTGTGGGGAAATTATACATCAGTATATAGATTATTAATGCTTCAAAAAGAGCTGCGAGGAGTATCTGTCTCACTGTAAACTAAAACTCACCGTAAACTAGAACTTAATATAACTGGAACATAAACTGCCTGCTATGTACACATTGGATTGTTTCTTATATGTTAAAATAATCTCGTAACATGTTATAATGTGCACACCATCTCACTAGGAATATACCGAATATATATTTTGACAAGTGTAAATATTGCAATACAATCGGCAGTTTTGCCTGTATTTAATAAATATTTTATAAAAATCTGCCTATATATGTATGCATATAAGAAGTGTACCCTATGCTTTAAAAACCTAAAAACCTTATAAAAAAAAAAAAAAAAAAAAAATATCCACAATTTTTTCTCCAAGTTCCGCAAACAAACTTTTCTTACTAAACATTAGTATTATTTTATTTGCATCGTGCTAATTAAGATAAACATTAGCACAATTGGTCTTGTTACTTACTTCCTTGCAAGCGAAAGGGAAATAAGGAAATATGCTGAGTTAATACTATAGTCAAATTCTTTTAAAGCCGGTCTATGTGAAACAATTAAAATTTGTTCCTCTTTACTTGCTAGGATTATTACAAAGGAGAGACGAAAAGAAGGATAACTTTCCGTATTAGAAAAGTTTAAACAGCGTAGCTTAAAATTGAAATCATTAACACGTAATATCTCAGAAATGGTTAACCCTAAAATAGAATTAAAAAAAAACCAACCTATATAGCATAAAGTATTGTTTTAACGAGATTTAGATTTTATGTGTGGTAAGCTTATGTCTATGGTAAGCTTATGTTTACCAGTTATACAAAAGTCATCCAGAATGAAGATGTCTTCAGAGGCTATTCTCAGAAAATTCAAAATATAGTACATTTCGTTTGTTATAAAACTATATTCCGCGTGTGGTATTTTAATCAAAATTTGAGAAAATCGCAAATTTCGAAAAATTCTCCCTGTAGAGGGTAGTTTGGTTGGGGGATTTTTCTGAAGATATTCGTGTCGCCCCCTTGAAAGACACTGAACTAAATGCCAAGTTTGGTATTTACCGAGTTTTCCTTTAGCTATGCTGTCCACAGACACACGGACATTTTTCTAGAAAAACTTTTTTTTTGATTTAGGGGGCCTCAAAACACCTATTTCCGGGGAAATCTCGGAATAGAATTTTTGGGCGGAGTACAATACCTTCTCTATTTATTATTTACATTATGCACATGTGCTAGAGAAGGTATAAAGACAAGCTAGGATAACACGGCTGGCCAATCCAATACATAATATTAATTAATTTTATCAAAAAAGGTTTTATTGTTTTATTTATTATATCTTTTCACAACTCTTTCTGTATTTTATATACAAATAGTCTCAAGTGCTTTTTTTTCATTATCTCTTAATTATTTATTCCCCAATTTCTCCACCTTTAATCGTAGTCGGTTTAAAATGCGCACTTCTAGAGAAGTTAATCTTCCTTTTGATCTCCATCACCGCATACAAATCCTTTGAAGCAGTATGCAATCTAATAAAAAGGTTGAAAACTTATATAAATATAAGAATTGTAAAGATCGAGATATTTGTACTAAAATAAAGTTGAAATATCTAACATTCTCAAAAACATATCATAATGTCGGAAAATGCGCAAAATGTGGAAATCAGGAAAAGTGTTAAAAGCTTAAATGTTGTAAAATTGTGGAAAATTGCTTGCAATATCAGAACTACTTTCAAAAAGTATTCAGAAAGTAATCATTCTCGCTAATAAAGAATTTCCAGAAAATATCATGACACACATTAAGATACGATGAAAATACAGCGGAACGTTTGCGCTTCGCGAACTCATAATGTCTCTATAAAATGAGCATTGTTATATGCGATGATTAAGGTTTTAGGTCTTATATGTATACCAGCAACTGTTAGATCCATACCGTACTTTTCAATTGGGATGGGAGAGTTGGGAAAAATAAAATATTGCCCCTCCCATTACATCAGGCTAAGATCTAGTGCATGTTGCCTAAGCTAGCAGACGTAGGTAGGGGTCGAATACTGTGCACATTTATCGCTAAGATCCTATAATGTTTTTCAAATGGGAAGAGTTCTACGCTGAAGCGAGTGAGATATGTTATTGTGCTCTGCGTTGCCAGGTCGCTACACTACTTTTGTCATATTTCCCTCTCACTCGCACGCTGAGCATGCAAATCTGCATGGCGACATAATGTTTATTCATTGTATTATGAACACTATTTATGCTAAAGCTCTGTGGCTTTTACGGTACTGCTACGAACATTCCTCGTTAATTATTTTTTGCAAAATTTGAATATTTAGTCTTAGCGCAAGTAGTATTTATGAGAGACGGAATCACTTAGCACATTACTCCCCAGTTGAATGCGAATGCAATATGCCAACACAGCAGCACTCCTGTTAGCTGACGGCCTGGTAAAGCTCAAGGACAAACCTCATCCCATTTTTACTTTCTCTATACGAACCATGCACATAGTGTATACAGAATGTATTGCACTCCACCAAAAGATTCGATACCGAGATTTCACCGGAAATATATGTTTTAGGGTCCCCAATATAAAAAAAAGCATTTTCACAAAAAGGTCCGTGTATGTGTCTGTGTGTGTGTGAACACGATAACTCAAAAACGAAAAGTAGCTAAAATACCAAACTTGGTATTTAAGCTCAGTATCTTCCAGGGATGCGACACAAAGATTTTGAGAAAAATCCCCCCACCCCAAACTACCCTTTACATGGAAAATTTTCGAATATTTTGATTTTGTTAAAAATGGCTCCAATGATTTTGATTAAAATATCGTATATTAAAGATCTTTACCTGATAAATAAAATGTATATCTTGAATTTTCTGGGAATAGCTTCTAAAGACCTGTTTATTCTGGATGAATTTTGCTTAATTTGGCATAACTAGTAAACCGTAAGAGATAGATAAAAACTTACTATATAAAAAATGTAGGGCTTGTTAAAATACACAATTTACGTCATATTCATTTTTTTTCGTGGAGCTTACCGTTTTCGAGGTATTCCTTATTATTTGTTTCAGTTGTGAAGTACTTACACTTTTCTCAGACCGGAGCGTCCGTTTTTCTTTTGTTCTACTCCTGGCCAAGAAAAGAAGCGATTGGTAATGACAATCGCATAACGACAGCTTTTAAAACATTTGACTATCGATTTAGCCTAGTGTATTCCCTTATTTTCTTCCTACTTATAAGGAACTAAGTAATAAGAACATTGTGCTGAATACCTCGATTAACAAGGTGCAGAAAGAAAAATAACCTTATGTAAGAAGTTTGTAGAACGGCTAGAGAAAGTCATGTGAGTGTAACACATCAGATTTTTTATTTAGGCTTTTTGCTTTTAATACACACACATATATACACATTTAAAAACATAGAAACACCCATGCCCAAGGCAGGACTCGAACTCACAATGCCCTTCGCCACGAAGCACAAAAGCAAGGCACTTTAGCGAACACGGACATGGGGACCGGCGCATATGAAAATCACTGTAGTACCGTGCTCCTAATGGGTATTCAGCACGGTGAGCAACAAACAGCGCAATGTTACCCGCATCGATAACAGTGTTAGTAGCCTCATAACGGATGCTGAAATATAAATCCTTTTACTTTTTATTTTTGAGCGCTTCAACAATGAAAACCTTACATGTTCCATTCCATGAAGTCCATCTTTTAACTCTCCGAAGTATGAGAGCTCAGCCTTCCCTATTTACTATCCACGTAACTGTTTGCTAAGAGCGCCGCTGGCAGATTGAGAGAACGTAATCGGCTTATGCATAATACTGCGGCAATTGACGCACCTTTGGACGTTTGGACTAGCGCAGCGGAAACATACTCATCACTGCAGGCAATGCTTCAGCTCTGCCTTAAAATAAACGGCAAAACTTAAAATATTGTATGCTACATTCACAGGATTTCTTCATTCGCCATCGTTTATTTTCCTATCTCTTCAATATACAATTCTATCAATAGCTTATGTTTTTATCTTACTGCATGTTAAACGAGATAAGAGGTGCAGAAAATAGTTTCATTGCATATTCATTATAGGTGATAATTTTATAAATATTTTAAATGTATGACATGTTAAAAGCATAGTTGAATAAATAAAATGAATAGTTGTTTCTATTTCTTTTACTAAATCTTCTTTTTGGGAATATTCCTCTCACATTCCATGTTCCTATTTTTAATGGTTCTGCAATTCTAAATCGTGCGTCCTTTTTCTTTTGCCATTGTCCTAAAGAATGGCTGTTCCGGTTTTACTATATGGTTCGGAGACATGGACACTTAAAAAGAAAGATTGGAACCAAATATAAGCGGCAGAAATGAAATATCTCCGAGCAGTAAAAAGATGCACCAGACAAGATAATATTCGAAACGAAGACATAAGGAGAGAATTAGGCATATTTTCCTTAAAATAAAAAAAAACAAATAAATAGAGAAAAATGGAAAAGTCATTCACAAAGAATAGATATTTCTCGCATTCCATTTCTGTCATACAAATATGAACCTTAGGCTACAGAACAATTGGAAGACCAGCTAAAAGATGGGAGAAATATGAGGCAGGAACAGGAAAATTCTCCTAAACCATGAAGAGTTGATGATGATGATGAAGATGGGAGAAATATGAGGCAGGAACAGGAGAATTCTCCTAAACCATGAAGAGTTGATGATGATGATGATGATGATAATGAAGATGGGAGAAACATGAGGCAGGAACAGGAAAATTCTCCTAAACCATGAAGAGTTGATGATGATGATGAAGATTGGAGAAATATGAGGCAGGAACAGGAGAATTTTCCTAAACCATGAAGAGTAGTTGCTGATGATGATGATGATGATGATGATGATGATGAAGATGGGAGAAATTTGAGGCAGGAACAGGAGAATTCTCCTAAACCATGAAGAGTTGATGATGATGATGATGAAGATGGGAGAAATTTGAGGCAGGAACAGGAGAATTCTCCTAAACCATGAAGAGTTGATGATGATGATGATGATGATGATGAAGATGGGAGAAACATGAGGCAGGAACAGGAGAATTCTCCTAAACCATAAATAATTGATGATGATGATGAAGATTGGAGAAATATGAGGCAGGAACAGGAGAATTCTCCTAAACCATGAAGAGTTGATGATGATGATGATGATGATGATGATGATGAAGATGGGAGAAATTTGAGGCAGGAACAGGAGAATTCTCCTAAACCATGAAGAGTTGATGATGATGATGATGATGATGATGAAGATGGGAGAAATATGAGGCAGGAACAGGAGAATTCTCCTAAACCATGAAGAGTTGATGATGATGAAGATGGGAGAAATATGAGACAGGAACAGGAGAATTCTTCTAAACCATGAGGAGTTGATGATGATGATGATGATGATGAAGATGGGAGAAATATGAGGAAGGAACAGGAGAATTATCCTAAACCAGGAAGAGTTGATGATGATAATGATGATGAAGATGGGAGAAATGTGAGGAAGGAACAGGAGAATTCTCTTAAACCATGAAGAGTTGATGATGATGATGATGATAAAATGAATGATTAATTGTAGTGGGACATTTTGTTGAAAAACTCAGGTGCTTCAATTTTGGAAGCTGCTGAAGTTAAATACCAATTTTGGTATATATTCGACAACACTTCCTCTACTTGGTATGTTGCAGAGAAAATAAAGACAGCCCCTGCTTAATTAATCGGAATAGAGGTAATTGTGTCCAATTTTTTTGTTAACAAATGGCCAGAAAAAAGTTGCGTCAGCTACTACATATTTAGTATTTTATGCAATTCACAGTTTATAATTAGGTAATATAAAACTTCGATCTCTACAAAGTTTAATCATTGTATACGCTTGGTTAACGCTACTTGAGACTGTAAACATCTTTCTGAACAATAGTCAACCCTTATGAGCATTATTTCGGAAAAATCTCTATACGATGACCTTCTTGAGTCAATGATAACCAACTCAAAGAGACATTATAACTACCATGGCTATTGCAGGAATCTATGCTGCTAATTTGTTTATTTTACTTAATGGCTGAAGGAATGAAAAAAAGAAAAGATGTACTAGTGGGTTGGGAAGCACTAATGGATGGCACCAATGATGACAGTGACCTTTAGGCAGACCTAACATTTAAAAACGGAGCAGGATTTAGGAATTTTACTAGGCTGTCGCCAAATTATTTCGAAGTTCTGTTGGTTAGGTTAGGAGGAAAAGTAGGCACTGAATCCATCAATCGACCTTGCTAGTCTTGCTAGTAGAGATTCCTTTACAAGTCCCATGTAAACATACAAAATATCAAAGCAATCAAAACAGAAAGTATTGTTCCTGAAGCGGCGGGGATCTTATAACAGTATTAACACAAGATGCAGGGTGTCTACTGATACTAGAAATACGAGATATACTGGAAATATGTTTGATTTTTTTTTTTTTTACTTGCTAGACATACATAAGTAATACTGCAGATACTGAATACATCCAGAAAGTTAGTTAAATATCCATAAAATAGTTACCTATTTCAAATTAAAATTTCAGGAGATCAGTTCTTGGAAGATCCCGTTAATCACTTATTGTTTTGCACGATATCTGTTTGTTCATACTTTTCATTGTGTAAAATTACTGAAACTGTATAATTTTCATCCCTATATGTAATTTATTTTTACAAGAAACTTTTGCACTTTTTGCTTCAGAATTTTAAAAATTGTTGCAGGAGAGAGCGAGAGGGGTAGACTAAGATAGCAAATGCCACACCTGCCAGCAGTTCATTCTCATTTCTGAAATATCGGTGATTTTTTTATCCACTATTGTGATTGCAATTCTAAGAGGTAATGGGAAGGATTCAGCACAAAAATCTTCTGGATCATTATACAATCATTTCATTAAGAGTGTACAGAGTAAATGTAGTTAAATCTTCATTCGAGATTTAAAAACCCAGCCGTTGAACATCGAGTATTCAGCTAATAAACACAGCTTCGTATTCTGTCTTGTTGAAACAAAACCAGTAAAGATATTAAGCTGGCCACAACATGCGTTTGAATATTGCTGCACGTTTACTGCCAAATGTCTCGATGCTACACTGGAATTTTGTCAAAATGTAGACTGAAAACACTGGATATATACAATACATTCCACACCATGAAATGCCAAGGTGAGTACATTTGTTCAATGTTGCATTGTTTTTACATTTCAAGGAACAGAACCTTTTTTTTTCTTTCGAAACATTAGTAAAACAGTTTCGAAACATGGCAGAAACAAAATAGAGCTGCGGGAACATTGTTATGAATAAACATTTGTTACAATCTGGACTAGACTTAATAGGAAGCATTTAACGAATGGAACTCATAATATAAGATATTAGCAACGACTGGCTCTCTGTGAATAACATATTCTATTGCATATTGAACAGTTGCATAATGTACTAAATACTATTTTGGCTTTGTAAGTAATGGATATGACTTAGACCGTCTTCACCAGCGAAGGCTATTTACTACACATTGAATCGTGTAGAATATTATAAAATGCTGAACAAATTAACAATATATTATCAAAAGAGATAACAACATTTAAAGTATTCCGTGGACTGCACTTTATGAACTATTACAAATAAAGAACAAAATTTTAAATAAATCTAAATAATTATACAACATTTATTTTATATGTTATTTTCTACTTCCTTATAGTAGTGTAGTGTGTTTATTATATCTTAGCTCTATTTATTTCGCGGTAGTGTGTAAAACTCTAATTCCGATGGTTCCGAGTGTATAAACTTCCAGGACCGACCAACCTGACCGTAGGTTTCTTTTGCGGTTTTTCTTGATCTTTAGACGAGTGCTAGATTGGATACTTTGATCCACGAAATGTTCGTATAATTCCTTTTATCCTTACATTTAATTTCCTTCTTCTTTATTGGCATACCAAGCGTTGGACTGATCACCAAACCATATGCTATTTGTTGCTCTCGACAGGTTTTTGGTCAAAAGCTTGTCTTGTAAGTCCTTGGGGTTGTAATCCCATGAAGAAGAAGTAGTATAGGTATTTATTCCCGTTTGTAAGCATATTATTTTTTGTGAACATGGAACTTAACATTTATATTTTGGTCAAAATTGTTTTAAATAATTGCAAATATTCACAACTTAAGGGTATTTTAAAGCGTTATAAGAGGGTAATCCACAAAATTTCATATGAAAACGTTTACGGTTTTCTTAACAACTTTTAAGGACATTGTGATAAAGTGAACAGAAAAGTAAAACAATATTTTCTTTACGAACGTCCATCATAAACTAACATTGAACTACTGCATTCATTTGGTAACAAATGTGCAACAACTCTACATTTTTAATCCACCAAAGCATGATGAATGCTACTATTTTCAAAATTGCCAAAAATATTCTGTAATTCTAACGTGCTGTTCTTGACAAAATTTTAGTGTTAGAAGAGTGTAAACATGTTTAATATTGCCTCTGATATATGTACGAATGGTGTTTAAAACGTTATGATTGTAAAACATTACCATAATTTAAAAACTATTTGAGGTGCAACACAACTTCTAATCAATTCTTACATATTCCTCCAGCATATATAAAGAATATTGTGAGGCAGTTACGTGCCGAGTTGTTAATTGATTGGCGCCGACCAACCAGACCAGCAAGAGATAAACACAGATAAGTAGCGCTTTCGCTCAGCGTAAACACCGCGCTATCGAAAGACAACTAGATTCTTCTGGAAATGTCTCATCTCTCCGCCTCCAGAACGCTTCCTGACAATGGAGAAGGTTTCCCATAGATATCAACAGCTTATAGCGAGCGTTCTTGCGAGAGTTAAGTCAGTGAGTGATTCGCGAATGCGTTTTTTGTGTGACATAAAAGTGCGTTCTCCGAGCGAGTTTGTGCCGACTATTGCGATGTGTGCTACTTCGGTGAGGGATTAGAGAGATTTTGTGTTCGACTATCCAAGGAGTAAAGCGTGCAGAAGCAGAGGCTACGTCATCCTTATTTCATCAGTTGGCGAAGACGCGGAAGAAAGTGAAGTGACAGAGGAAATTGAACTAGCTCATAACGAGTGAAGTGATAGTGATCATTAAGTGAAGTTCCAACAAAGATTGAACTTAAATCAAATTCACAATATAATCCTTTGGTGTTAACAGTGAGAATGTAATAATAAAAACTGTGTAATATTCTTTTAGAAAGCAAGGCAGGTTCATTGTGTAAATTTTGCTTTAAAAGCACAAATTTGGATCAACAGTGATACACTTTTCATGGCGGTTGGTTATTTATACATTTATGATGGGTTGAATGTTATAACAAATTTGAGACAAAATATTAGAAACTTGTGTGAAAGGATGTAGTTAAATTTAATTTAATGTGAAAGCTTCAATAAATATCGCTTTAATAATTAACTTAATGTTTATGCAGTTTTTCTGTTGATCTAGAAATCTTATAAATAGAATATGCGAGCCACATCCTCGGCTAAATCTGTGTATCTTTCGATAAAAAAGCTCTGAAGCTGATGAGAGAGATCGATACTCTGGTATGCTACCAGTCTTCTATACGGATTTTTAATTATCTGGGTTCCCGGGAGCATGATTCGAGGAACGGTGGGATTAAACTTGCTAGTATGGAGGTCGTCGAAATAGCTCGGCAGCGAAGAGTTGCTATGAATAACTGAAGATCTACTAATCGAATGCGGCAGCGATTTGGTAAGCTTTATTTAACCTTTGTGCTCCCTTCGATCTCTCGGACGCTGAACTTATCTGCATTAAGTAATTTGTTCCCTTGCCTTGCTTCCGTTTCTAATGGAATCAAAATTGGTTTAGTCTACGTTTTATAACATTGGAGATGCTGAACTTGAATAATGCATTATTAGATTGTAATATAAATTAATGTAGGCAGTTGGGCATGCGATTTCCGCAAGAAATATCCCCACCATAGACCATGATTTTGCCCTCCATAATTGTGTTAGCTAGCTCACACATTCGTAACCATAACAAATCGCACTACGGTCCATCTTCAGTGCTATCTTTACTAAACATTAATTTATGTAATCTTTTCCCTCAAATTTAAGGTTATTTAACCGCAAAGGCTGATATCTGAAAATGAACACACAAAACAATGTTGAGGCGAGCACACGATTAAGGTGTTGAACCAATTTAAACCAATTCAAGTTCCATCAAACCATATACTGGGTCACCTTTACAGTGGATTCTTGATCAGAAATTTCTAGTTCACCACAGTGTGCACATGGTGACGAGGGTTCAACTCATCGCCTATAGGTGCCATATAGGACAAAATTACGACTTGTGGACGTGAAAATGGCAAACCTAGACCAGAAACCCTTTCTTTAGAAACATGGGGTTCCTTTACGTGCAAATAAACATTGCAAGGGACTAACGGCTTTAGTTACATTCCGAAGGAAGTAATGTTAAGCATTTTTGCGTACGAAAAACATCCCTCCGCTGAGTTTGAACCCGCAACCTTGGGTATTAGAAGCCTAACTAGGTTAATATCTGTCCAACCGAGTTTCGGAATCCATGTATGAGTGTCAACAAAGGTATCTCGATACTACTTCGGTGCTAAAGTTACATTTAAATAAAGGATCGACAGCACAATATTGTGTTCTGAAGCAGACGGTTGTAAATTAAACTTTAAGCACGCTCCATTTGATTCACTGATTTTTTTCTTTTGTTTTAATCCTAGAAATATTCAGTTACCTTAAAAAAAAACAACAACAAAAAACGCTTGAAATGTAAAATGATAGTAAACGGAACGGGAAATTCACTCACTTACACAGAAGTATCGTAATATGATAGATCCCCCGTATAGAATATACGAAAAAAACCTTCAATGAACATTTCTTACATTACATTCCCTTATGAAAAATGTTTAACGCCCGCTTTAACTACTAATGGCACTGCAGACGGTAATACTGATGATACATGAATGATGATGGAGTACCGGTGGAATGCGATGGCGGGGGAAACCCGAGTACCCGGAGAAAACCCGCCCCAGCGCCGCTTTGTCCACCACAAATCTCACATGCGGTCCCTTGGGATCGAACCCCGGCCGTCTAGGTGAGAGTCGAGTGGTCTAACCACTCGGCCACGGCGCGGCCACAGTCGTCTGTTGGGTTCGCTGACGGATATCTTGACAGATACGAAAATGCTTGATAGGAAACACTGGGTAGAATAAAAAATTCCTTCTAATGACCATGCAAATAAGAATCAGCTGGAATTAATCTGGAGAACGCACAGATATCGATCGTATACGAGCTATTCACTAATTATGAAAATGCTCATTTAAGGCATCTGGCAAACAAACTACAAGGACTCAAACAACCAGAGGACGTCTTTGTAGCAACTGCAATTTCTTTTTAAATGAAATATGCATAGCGATGCAGAAAGATTGGTAGATGTATAGTACGTTTTATAACTTTTTAGCACACGCTCGCTAAACATACTGTGTGTTGCATTCACGTGACTTTCTCTACCTACTCTGCAACAAACTATTCTTAAAAAAGCTCATTCTTCTATCTACTTCATGATCTTCGATATTAGTAGAAATTACCCTATTACTTAGTTCCTATGTAGAAGGGAAATCAGAGAACCACTAGACTAAAGCGATAGTCAAATCTTTTAAAACCTGGTCATTATGTGCATACATTGAAATTCGGTTCTCTTTCCAGTGGTTCTCCGTTCCATTGTGGGCCATTTGTATGCATGTAAATTAAACTACACTTCAATTTAATTATTAGTTTTGCAACACATTAAAGTTGACCTGCTTAGTTCATTTTATATGAATATTTAACGTATATATTAATGCCATTGTACGTTTTAGGAGCCAGGTGCCTTCTTAAACCTAGATAATATGTTCTTTTTAAAGTTGTGAAATACTTGCCGTTCCGTGAAAAAAAATTACAAATTCGTGTTTCCAAAGATAAGCGCTCCTTCTATGTTTCTCAATGTTCTTTATTTCTCTTTCATTCTAGTTAATAACTCTAAAAGGGTTCAGAAGTTCGGCTTGATGTGTAACTTTTACTAATCTAATGTGCAACTCTGCAAGATTACAACTGGAGCTCTTCACGAAATAGCACCTTGTTGAAAACTTCTGTTATTTACTGCAGTCCTCCAAAACAAATAAATTACAAAGGCATATACCTAATTTCAAAATCTTCACTCACTGCGACTTTCAGCGCATATAGAGGACTAACAGTGCATGGAGGTAAACAGATGTACCAGAACATAATTTAATTGAACACTAACAGTATTTGAATGTACATTGATTAAAACGCCATCGAATGACCTAGAATATTTATCAGTGTAACTCATAGTTTTGTAACAAATATCTTTATTGACTCAAAATATGGTTACAAATAAAGTCTTTAATTTACTTTTGTAAATAATTCATAAGACTCTTCGACACGCCAACTTCACGCCATCCATGGTTCGCGCGCCACTGCGCACCAACGCTCCAGTCAAAGTCTGACTCATGACACACAACTCACTACAATTCACGGTATACGGACACATTTTATAGCTAAAAATAATGTCACAGAACTTCCTAGAAAACTTCTGGAAGCCGAAGCTTCGAGAAGAATCCATACCTCTAACGTTCCAATGTTTCTGGTTACCAGCTTCCTGTTTTGTTACGCATTGTTAGATCTCCAACTGCAATAACAACTCACATACAAAAGGCATCGTGAGAACTACTGCAGAAAAGGCACTGTCCCAGTATTATAGCAATGTCTTGTGACCAATTTATACATATAAATTTAGGCTAGCCTGAAAAATAAGTAGCGATTATCAACCGCGTTTATGTAGCTTCTACATACAATTCTTACAAAATCTCATTTTTCTCTATACATCATGTTAATTGAGATTACACCAAGCCAGGCAGAGTTTCATTGCACATTTCGTTGCACATATACACACAAGGTGGATGGTGAAAAGCTAATCGATAGTCAGATGCTTAAAATACCAACAATATGCTACGATATCGAGAGAAACAAGTAGAATGGCAGGACAGCCTCCGTGGTCACGTGGTCAGAGAGCTGACTTCCCACCCGGACATCCCGGGTTCGATTCTCGACCGCGGAGGGGAGTTTATGGCTACCTCCGTGGTCGAGTGTTCAGCGAGTTTACTTATCACCTGGAGCTCCAGGGTTCGATTCCCGACCGCGGCGGGGACTTTATGACTACCTCCATGGTCGAGTGCTCAGCGAGCTTACTTCTCACCTGGCTGGAGCGAGGAATTTTTCTTTAACCAGAATTATTCTATATTCCCTACAGATCCTGGAAGTTTGTAGATTAGTGAGAGTGAATGTGTGTGTTTGAGGAAAATAAAACGATTAAATCCAATGTAAAGAACCTACAGACAACGAGTTGTTTCTAATGCAAAGCTCCCGATATGACCTTGGATGTTAAAGGGGGCTATATAAATACATTTAAAAAAAGCGAATGACGACAATACTTTTTAGTTTAACGTCCTTTAACCTGATCAGACGACGGATGACATCGGAGAAATGATGATCAAATAAGCTCGCGGCACATAGAGTCTAAAGTCTTCATTCACCTTCTCAGAATAAAGGAAAACCCTGAAATAACCTTATCCGGGTAACGTACTTTAACCGATATTCGACTTCGGGACCTCTTGAATTTGAGGCAGGCCCCTTACCCCCACATTAAAGAGGCGGACTAACGGCACTTTAAAATAAAAAGTATTTATAAATTCAAACCAATAAAAATAGATATCTAGGAATGGCGGATGTTACAAAGTGTCTTATTTTAAAAAAACTCGTGTTTTATAAAAAGTTCTATAATTTCTGTGGAGCTCAATTTTGTCTGTGTTATCAGTGATATAAGTTATAGAAAATTATACAACATGTTTTTGGAATGGTGAAGGCTTCGGAAGATATTCCCGAAAATTCAACAAATAAATGTCATTAAATCGTAATAGCCATTTTGAAGAAATAAAAATTATGGAATGTTTTTTTTTTAACCGCCATGCTTAATTTTCTAAGAAACTGAAATAAACATCCAGTTTGGTATTTAGCGGAAACTTCGTTTTAGAATTATACTGTTCACACACGTGAACACGCATAACGCGGAAACACATGCAACCGAACTTTTTTCTTATGTTCTAATTCAAGGGACCTCAAAATATGTATTTACGAGAAATCTCCATATCTATAGCTAAGCTGTTCACAAACGGGGATACGGGCGCACACACACAACACGGAAATACATATGCACCCGGACCTATTTTCCAAAGCTTTTAATTATAGGGACCTCAAAACATGCATTTACGAGAAATCTCTGTATCTATAGTTAATCTGTTCACACGGAACACGCACACACAACATGGAAACACCTGTACCTGGACCATTTTTTCTAATGTTTTAATTCAAGGGACCTCAAAACAAGTATTTGCGAGACATTTCTATATCTAGAGTTATGCTGTTCACACACGGGGACATGCATAGCACGGAAACACATGCACCCGGATTTTTTTCTAATACTATAAATTCAAGGGAGCTGAAACATTTACGAGAAATCTCCATATCGAATTTTATGGAATACAATACCTTCTCTACATACCATATACATAGTGCATGGTAGAATGCATGTATTGGGCAAAAAGTATGTGCTTTGATGAGATTGTATTTTTGTGTAGTAAGATTTCCGCTATCCCTTATCCAGAATTAATAGGACTTCAGGTTGTTCCCAGAAAATTCAAGATATATATTTCATTTGACATGATGCATCTTAAATATATTGTATTTTAATCAAAATTGTTAAAACCATTTTTGAGAAAATAAATTTTTTCAAAAAATATTCCATGTGAAGAGTAGTTTGCGAGGCGGGCTTTTCTTGAAAATCTTTGTGTCGCATTCTTGGATAAAACTGGATTTAAATACCAAGTTTGGTATTTAGCCTTCTTTTCGTTTTTGAGTTACGGTGTAATCTCGACATCGAATTTTTGGATGATATTCAATACAAAGTCTTCGTCCTCATTGGAAAAATATGAAGAGAGGGATTTGCAACTAGTCGTAGAGGGGGGGGGGCAGATAGAATAACAGATAAAGATAGAGAAGAAGTTTTACATTTTAATTATTTGAAATGTGATATAGTTTATCATCTTAAGCACAACTGACATGTATTTCAGCATTTTTGTGGTAATCAAGAATATATTCCAAGCAGGAAATACGACCTTTAAATTGTGGAAAACAATGGGCCTTGTCTGTTTTAATTTCGGATTTATCAGCTGGGCCATATACCTTAGAAATGGTATTATAAAGGAAACGCTAAAATTTTTAACGCATACCTTAGAAAACAACATAATAAACGAAATTTTCCAAATGGAGTAAAAAAGAATGAAGTGTACTATAGATATTAGCAAACGGGATTTAGGAAGACGTACGCGTCCACCGCCAATGAAAATAAAATCTTGAGGCGAAACAGGTCCATTTGGCCTATCTCTATCATCATCTTCACCTTTGTGGTGTGTCTTCTTCCTCACGTTCAAGAAGTCCCGAGTTCTTACCTCGTTTTGTGAGTTTTAGAATAAGGTTTTTTCAGGGTTTTCCCTCATCCTGAGAAGACGAATATCGGAGAACCTCGGACTCATTAGAGCATCATTTCATCTATATCTTTCATTCATCATCCGATATGATCTACCAGGTTAAAGCACTTTAAATTTCAATATATACTATTATTCAACAACATTTCACCCAATGTAGTAAACCTGCAGAGAGTGCGCGGATTTTGTGTATGTGATTCCAGATCGGGAGTGTAGAGTCTGAAGTGGGAATTGATCCTGTTTACGATTCCCAATCCAAACGCTTTCGCTAAAAGCTTTATCAACACAACTTTTGTTTATTTGTAAGCATTTTTCCGGGCTCTCACAGGCCGGCCAACTGAAAACGGCACATTAGCGAACGTTATCAGATTTTATTGCTCACCACTACGTTTCACTACCAGGGAAAGTGATGTATTTTTGGAATGGTTGGTGTCCCTGAGGTAATTGACAGGTTCCAAAGCGCTCTAATGTCTTCTCCAATATCCGATAAATGTGCAAATGTGGGGTGCCTCATGACTTAGTAATGACGAAAGAGTTTGGCACACAACAAATAGTCAATAACGCAATGAAGTGCAGCTAACTGTCGGTTTCACCAAGAGGCATCGCCTATTCTGAAGTTTACATCAATTATTTCCTCGTGGACTGAAAAACCAAATGTGGTGATTTCGCTCTCCAATACATCTAAGGGAAAACGCACTTTGAATGTGTAAAAATATAATCCGAATTTAACAGTTCTTTACGATTTGTTGTTTGACTGAAGCAGAACCGAAAATCAGAATATAACAGATCAAGGACTCTGATAACTATCTGCTATGAAAAATGGTGCTATATAGAAATACCCGAAAGACTAAGAGCATATGTGTATATATATGTGCGTGCGTGTGTGTGTGTGTGAGAGGCGAAGAACTTCAGAACTGAGGACTGTGTTGGGTCAGTTTATGAGGCATGTGTTGATTTATCCTTCCAAATACTCTAATCAAAATGTTCCCAAAACTCGATTTAAAGAATATTTTGTTTATTAGAATTTTAGTATTTTATACTACTATATACATTCCAATAATGCTGCATGAATACCAATTTACACTTTCTAATCAAGTACCCTTTAAACTTGTAACTAGTTCCCTCCACAAATAGTGCTTTACATAAAAAGATTGCCTATTTCTTTTATTCCAAATATCATACATTTGAAACATGGATGTAGAAAAAATCTGTGTGTTCCATTTACATGACTTTCTCTATATCTCTGCAACAAATTATTCTATTTACTTCATCTAATCAAGAAAAAATTAGCAGAAATAGTCTTACTACTTGCTTTCTTGTTAGTAGAAGCGAAATAAGGAAGTACCATAGGTTAAAGTGATAGTCAAAAGCTGGTTGCTATGTGACTGAAGTTTCTTTGTTTGTATTGACAGGAGTTGACAAATTCCTGTATGAGAAAAGTATGTTTTTCAAATCTGAAACCAAAAACAAGTAATATCTAAAAAACGATTAACTCTAAGATAAACAATGTATATAACATAGCAGTTATGCAAAATTCCGTAAAATTCATCCAGAATAAAGTAGCCTTCAGATGCTATTCCCAGAAAAATCAAGATATAAATTTTATTTGTCAGGTAAATATCTTTAGGTACGATATTTTAATCAAAATCGTTAGAGCCATTTTTAACAAAATCAAAATTTTCTAATTTTTTTCCATGTAATGGGTAGTTTGGGGTGGGTTGCATCCTTGGACGATACCACTTAAATACCAAGTTTGGTATTTAACGGTCTTTTCGTTTTTGAGCTATCCTACCCACAGACACACACACATACACACAGACAGAGACGCACACGAACATGTTTCTAAAAATGCCTTCTCTATACACTATGCATATAGTACGTGCAGAGAGAGTAATATATCTGTAATACATCTTCTGTGAATAGTTTATAAAGTCATCTTATTTTCAATTGATTTTATCTAACTGCCGAAATGTAAGACATTCTTAAATATGTACTATGGGAATATGCCAGCTAGCGAGCGTCCACGCACACAATGGTTAACTATATCCTAAATATTCGTCCTTGTTTTTCAACTTTTCCGCATTTTAAGCAGTGCACTTTGAAAATACTAAATAAACATTGCATATCTAGGACTCTGCGTACATTAGTTAGCACATGTTTACCTGAATTTTGGGCAGTTTATTGTTGTCTCAGCCCAAAAGTTGAATTAATCCCAATATCGCTTAATTCAACCACTCCTGGAGAATATTTGCCCTTAACAGAAAGCGGGTAGAAAAATTGGCTTATAGTTGTAGATCAAGTCTGCAAGTAAATGATATCTTGGGAAAGTAGTGGTTGAGCATCACATTTTTGAAAGGCAATAATATGTGTCAGCGTCTAGGTGCTTTAAGTCTGATTGAAATGTACCAAAGAATTTTTAATATATGCCTTTTTAATTCCCTACAAATATTGCATTTGTAATATGCTATATATTTAATGATCTTCAATTATATTTCATCTCAAGGAAAGTTTGCATTAAATATCTAGCTACAGAAACTGCTCTAAGATAGCATATACATTTACTGATAACTGCTTTCCATCACAATTATTGCAACGCAATGGCTACTGTTAACCTAACCTAATTTTGTAAGATATATTATTAAAAAGGGAATAACTAACATTTTCATATCATTTGTATGTTAATAAGGACTTTTACAATGGACAAAATTTGAATACTCTTCCTAAAACATGCCTGGTGTGAGTATTTTGAGTAAGGGAATCTCTGAAATACCACCAATCTCGAATCTCTTCCAACTTTAATATTTCCTAAAGGAAGCTGTTATTTCTGCACTAATTTTGATCGAACTAAAGTTCAAACAGGATCATAGAAAATATCCAAAGTGGTTTTCTAACAAAAATTTAGTTGTTTCAGTAAAACGCAATACTAGCTATTAATAAAATAAACTAAAACTAGATATAATTAGTAAATTACAGTAAATATGAATGCATTATCAAAATATGAAATTTATAAAGAACAAGTTGTGTACTATATTTAATAGCTACACTACATTTAGGTTTAGAAGGGGGGGATTATAGAAGCCCTAAGAAAAATATTAATCTATCGTGCACCACTTTAATTTTTAATCTCTCAGAATTATTTGAATCCTTTATAAATGAGGAAATTTTTCTAACCGAGACTAATAGTTCATTCAGTCACATAAATTTTTGTTAAAGTGTATAATCCTTGGACCTGTGAGTGACTCGCAGACACAGAACAGATGACTCGCCGTTTTATGTAGCTTTTTGCATTCAGACAAGTTGGATCAATTTTGAAATATTACAAATTCCTTCCCACTAGGCTCTTAGCGTTTTATCCAGGATTCTGAAACTTACGTGCCATTGATAGGTAGTTGTAGCTTTCAACTCGTAGCTGCTTATTGGTAAATGGTGAATCGATCTTGGATAAAGATATTATGAAACCTTATTCCACAAAAATCAGGAATAATTTATATCGAACTTGCACACATTAAAGGTGATGTATCTGTGAAATTTAAGAATTTCAATTCTGAACAATTATTTTTTTCATAATAATATGAGTTCTAAACTTCAAGTAAACATAGCATTTTCCACTTCAACTACCAATTAACTGAAGCACATGCTTATTAATACGTACTCCCAACTTTAAAACTCATTTTCTCGCAAACCTACTTCCAACACTTTTTCATACTCAAAATGCTCCCGAACATTTATATACTGCCTCTCAGATTACATTAAAAGGTCATGTCATAGATTTTTAAAATAATACTCCAACTTTTAAAGATAAATTATTACATTTTGAAAAATGAAGAGTTTTTGACAGTACGAAAATTAATATTTTTCGCAATAATTAGAGTTTAATATAAAAATAGATACAATAGATCTGTTTTAAAGCCATTTGCTGTAATACTTGAATTATACAGTGAATGTTCTTAAAAATGCATCATGTGGCTCATTTCTATTAGAACTATGACTTCACACAAAAAAAAAAAAATTTATTTAAATAAGCATGCAAGCTAAAATTTTGAACAAGACAAAAATATCACAATTAAGTTTTAAGTAGCTGGCATGAATTTCAATATCTTATCTTACATACTGTGGGTTTTTTAAGTTTCACAGATACATTACCGGAAATGGAACCAATGTAAAAATCTTCAAATGTTACTATCTGTTTATCCATTAATTTTGCCGAAAAACTAACTTCTGATAATTATTGTTCAGATTGTATGAGACATTATATGGACTTTACTTCTATAAATATAGCACATCAAGAACACTTCACGTTTCAGAAATATTTACAGTGTAGTTTTAGATTAATCACCCGTACACTACAGCTTACATTTATATTAATTATGCAAGTTCCCTTAATAACTGTACGCTTGCTTATAAAGTAACATATACACAAGAAGCATATTCATTTGAATACTAATTTATGCTTCGCAAAAAGTAATTTTAACACACAATTTCTTAAAGCTCATTTTTATAGAAAAGTAAAACTCGTATTGACTTGTAGAGATATGAGAGAGATATGCAGGAGAGAGGATGCAGGAAGTGATGGAAATAATAATGATTTTCTTTAGGCACTACGAAGTGATATTATCGCTGAATTTGTGCCTCGTAAAACTTTTTCCCCTTACCTTCAGGACCACACAAAAAATCGGGCGAAACGTTTTAAAAACAAGAGGGCCATTTTTCGCAACGATTGCTCCAAATGCCATTTTTATTCGTAATGAGAGTAGGATACTCCAAAAGTAACTGCCATTTATTTTCACAGTTCATTTTTTAAGACTAAGAATTCAGTTCCTCTAATTACTTTTCGTAGTGGCAATTGTATTTGTCTCGGAAGCGATGTTTACTTTCTTTTTCTATTTGATTAGTAATATTTTATTATCGGTCTAAAGTCTGTTTTTCTTTTTAATATCAAGTAAGTGAAATCTTATTTTATACAAAACAAGCACACTTTAAAATATATAAAGTAGATGCGTTCGTTTTTGGGAAAAACCATTGCTATAAAGTTAGCGAATTTAGTTATGTTTATTTTGAAATTAATTCTACAGAGTAAGGACTTTTAGGAGACTCCCTATGTAAACTATCGCCAATTCTGCACTAAATTTAAAACGCCTTGACAATTGCTCTTGAAATTCTTTTATATAAAGTCCGATCGTGCATTGCTTTGCGTAAAAATCGTAAATCTTCTTCACAAACTATAATCTAAATTCAGTGCCGATTTTAAATACATGTTTCGATACATTTTATTCAGGCTCTGTATCACATGTAGGAGTTCCTCAGCTGTTATCGTGCAGGTATAGAAGGTATAGAGCACACATCAAAACCTAACAAATTAGATGCTGTTGCTATTAATTTTCAACTATAGGCGATAAGAAGACCTTCGAAAATGTATAAAAATCAAAATATGATTTGGAAAATTTAAGTTTATTATTTGTATATCAAAATTGATAGTGCTCTGGCAAATTGCCTATAATATTGTTTACTAATAGGAAATACCTGAAATACACTATCATTGTGTGCTGTTTAGGTACATTGTTATCAATTTGTCACCAAAATGTGGTAAATTGAATTTTGAATAACTTCAAATTAATTATCCAAAGCCTTATTCTTTATAAGTTTCAAAGAGGTACAAAAGTCCACTTAATTCAAGTGTAGCTTCAGGACTTCTCTCTCCTCTGAATTTAGCACATTTTGGAAAACAGGTTACTGAATTAAGAAATGAGTATTCGCTCACTTTGTTTTAAATTCTGCAAGTCTGAAACAAATATTGATTTTATTTATAGTAAGAATGCTTTACTATGTAAAAATAAAGAATTATTTTTAAAATATAAAATAACTATGCTCTATTTAAGTCGAACACAAGGTTTTCCATCCGCACAGTTGTAATTATAGTAGATTTGTTTGAATTTCGCTGAAAAAACACATTTAATATTAAGCAGATGGGAAAAGCCTTACTTATCCCTTTAAATTGAAAAAAAGAACGACAGGATGGGGGTCTCCAACACTTAGCGAGTTGCAGCACGTGTTCCCGCACAAACCACCACCACGCACGTACTCCGCACTACACTATGTGTGGCCGAACTCAGTGAGCCCCACATACAGACTGTGGCCCCAGCAGAGTTGGAGCTGCCTGCCGTCAACCCCGCACCACACCCCACCACGACGCCTTTCTGTGCAGCGCACCAGCTTTTGAGCCCCGTTTGCAGCTTTTCCTCTAAATTACTTTTACTCCAAGAGAAATTCCTTTTCTTTCTCTCGTTACGCTCTTTCTGATCTTCGAACCCTTTCCGATTTCTACATTGTATGTCTTTTTTGTTTCCCTTATACTCGTTATTAATTTTTATATCCTTTGCTGCTAGTTTTGGGAAATAAGATATATTTTTTCAAATTCTATCCAAACACTATGGTTGTTGATAAATTAATTATTAGAGCAAGGCAACATGAAATTTATTTAAACCATGCTTACTATCAATATGGCAATAAGTATTTTTGCTTTCTCTACATGAACTATGTGCACAGTGTATAGAAGAAGTATTGTATGCCATCCAAAAATACGATGCCGAGACTTCACCGGAAATACTTGTTTTAGAATCCCCTGAATAAAAAAAAAGTATTTTCAGAAAAATATCCATGTGTGTGTGTGTGTGTGTGTGTGTGTGTGTGTGTGTGTATGGACAGCATAGCTCAAAAACGGAAAGAGGGTTTAACACCAAACTTGGTATTTAAGTTTGGTAGCTTCCAAGGATGCGTCAAGAAGACTTTCAAGAAAATCCCCCCGCCCCTAACTACCCTTTACATGGAAAATATTTCGAAAATGTTTATTTTCTTAAAAATGGCCCTAACAGTTTGATTAAAATTCCACATATTAAAGCATTTCCATCATAAATAAAATGTATATCTTGAATTTTCTGGGGATAGCTTCTGAAGACCTGGTTATTCTGGATCAATTTTGCAGAATTTTGCATAACTAGTAAGAGATAGACAAAAAACGTACTGCACAAAACATTTAAATCTCATTAAAATACACAATTTATGTCATGTACATTTTTTTCGTGGAGCTTGCTGTTTTCGAGATATTCCTTGTTATTAGGTAGTTTCAAATGTAGAATACTTATACTTTTCCCAGACAGGAAGTGTCCGCTTTTCTTTTGTTGTACTCCTGGCTAAGCAAAGGAGCTATTTGCAGTGACAATCGCGTAACGACAGTTTTTAAAACATTTGACTATCACTTTAGCATACCGCATTCCTTTAGTCCACATCTACTTATAAGGAACTAAGTAATAAGAACATTCTGCTAATGTTTATCTCCATTAGCATAGTGTAGAGAAAAGAATAATCTTTTGTAAGAAGCTAGTTTGTAGAGCAGCTAGAGAAAATCATGTGAATGTAACATATCATATTTCTATTTTTTTATATTGTGTAGAACGCAATGGCCAAGAAAAGAAAAAACTATTTCATATTTTGGTACAATCTTAATGTTTTATTAACATTTTATCTTTCTTTAATCTTTTTTCGATTACACACATAATACATTCATGCCAACTTGATGCGTTTTTGCTTTTAACTTCCTAGAGTTTAATAAGAAAACATGACATTTTAAAAATATGCAGTTAAATAAATTTTCACTGTTGATATATTTTATAATGGTTATCTGTAAAATAGGTTAGACGTTTGTAAAAATCTTGGGTTACTATAGGTTATATTACATCTAATATTGATTGCATTCAACGTTTCAAATTAATAATAATTAATAATGTACCTTGTTATACTACTTTTATGGCATTAGTTTCCATAAGAGTATATTGATGGAAAGGTAAAAATTGGAAACATTTTGAGTAGTGCATGTTTTATACCACCAAAACATGTTTGAAATAAATCAAAATAGAATGGGAAAGTTTACGACAGCATTCTAAATATTTCTACTTTATTTCCATTTATCATATGATAAATGTCATTTTCCTCTATTTTTACTATCTATACCACGTTCATAGAGGGTAGAGGAGCTATTGTATTCCACCCAAAAATTCGATACTGATAGTTCACTGGAAATGCAGTTTTGGAGTCCCCCTGAATATAAAGTATTTTAAGAGGAAGATCCATGTGTGTGTGTGTGTGTGTGTGTGTGTGTGTGTGTGTGTGTGTGTGTGTGTGTGTGTGTGGTGTGAATCACATAACTGAAAAACATAAGTCGGTTGAATTACAAACTTTATATTTCAGGTGAGCGTCTCCCAAGAATGCGACACTATAATTTTCAGAAAAATCACCCACGCCAAAGTGCCCTTTATTTGGAAAAGGTTTCCAACATTTCAGTTATCTTTAAAAATGATTAAAATACATATATTTAAGATATTTTCATTACAAATAATATAAATATCTCTTAAATTTTCTAGGAATAGCCTCCGACTTTTGCATAGCTGATAAATCATAAGAGAGACAAAAATCTAAACGCACAAAAAATTTAGATTACGTCAAAAGATACAATTCATGCCATATTACGTATATATATATATATACACATATACGAGGGCTGTTCAATAAAGAATGATCATAATTTTATTATGGTCATAATTTTTTGCACTAAAATTCAATCTTATTATATTCTGTTTGCTTAATGTGAAACAAACACGCCGTAGTAGTTTCATTGTTGGTACTCCTGGTTCCCGCCTGTGAGAACCAGGCAAGTTCAGACATGTTCTGTATCGCCTACCGCTACAATGAAGGTAACACGCGAGGAACAATATGCGGCTTTGAAATTCTGCTTTCGTCTCAACAAATCTTCAGTTGAGGCCTATACAATGTTACAGGAGGCCTATGGAGAGTCTGCTCTTCCCTACAGCACAGCTCGAAAGTGGTTTAAAATGTTTAAAGAGGGGAGACAATCAATTCAAAGGAAGGTGGACGCAGTTACTGCTCTTACGGAAGAAAACATCAACACTGCTGCTGCCATTGTGAGAGAGGATCGACGAATTACCTTAAGATCACTTTCTGAAATACTAAACATTTCATTGGGTGCCACCCACACGTTGGTGACAGAAACATTAAACGTGTTTGTGCGCGATGGGTTCCAAGACTGTTGATTCCCGAACAAAAGGACATTCGCATGCAGGTCTGCATGCAGTTAAAGTTGATGTTAGAGGAAGATTTGGAGTTTCTTTCAAACGTAATTACTGCTGATGAAACTTGGCTACATCATTTTGATCCTGAGAGCAAACAGCAAAGCTCAGTGTGGAAATCTCCTTCATCACCAACCCCCTAAAAAGCGAAAGTGGTTGCTTCTGCTGGGAAAGTTATGGTCATCTCATTCTTTGATATTCATGGAATGGTTTATCAGCATGTTGTACCTGCACACACATCAGTAACTGGACGATACTACAGGGATGTCCTGAAAAGATTGCAAGTCCATATCAGGCGCAAAAAATCACATTTCTGTGAAGCAAGCTGGATGCTGCACCACGATAATGCACGGCCACATATTGCCAATGCTGTTGCTGAATATCTTGCAAAAATCAACGTGAAGTGCATCCCTCACCCTCCCTATAGACCGGATTTAGCCCCATGTGACTTTTTTTCTATTCCCTAACTTGAAGAAACACCTTTGTGGGAGGCATTATCCACCATCAGAAGCAGTGGTGAAGGCTGCGGAGGCAATTTTGAAGGATCTCTCAAAAAATGGTTTCCAGCATGTCTTTGAAGACTGGCAGAAACGCTGGGACAAGTGCATCGCATTCATGAGAGACTATTTTGAGTAGGATCATCAAAATTATGAGGATGAGTAAAGGTACGTTGTCAAAAAAGTTGTGATCATTCTTTATTGAACAGCCCTCGTATATATACACACACACACACACATATATATTGTCGACTTAAGAATTTCCGAGATATCCCTAGTTATTGGTTTAAATATTCCCATAATTATACTTTTCTAGAATGCGAATTCTTCATTCGTTTTTCTTTTTTTCTTTGTAACTCCTGGGCACGCAAAGAGTACGCAATTCCAGTGTTATCATTTAGAAGCCAGGCGTATCACCTCAACCTAGAGTATTCCTCTAGTTCACGTATTCTTACAAGGGAATAAGTAATAGACTGTGAATGTTTATCTTGATTAGCATGCAGTAGATAGAAGAATGCGCTTTTGTTTTGAGTAATTTATTGCAGAAAGGTAGAGAAAAATCAAATCAATGGAGTACATGATATTTTTCATTAAATATGAGAATGTTAAGCGGTGAAAAATGTTACGCTGAACCGCGATTATGATTTTGCATCTCTAATTGCAGTGTGAATTGTTAGATTCATTTTTTAAAATCGTTAGTTTTGCAATCTCTTTAACATGAAAACCAAATTTTATTCACGAATAAGTGGCTGCCCAGCATGCGGTAGGAATTTTAAAGCAAATAGTGAAGGGTTCATTTAATGCGGACAGTTCAGCGACAGCCGTCCTCCAATTTATTGAGCTTGAAGGTCCATCAGCCAGGACAATGGACGTGACTGCTAGAACAGGAAAGCTTGCTACACACTCTAGCAGGATGGAACTGCCCTAGAATGCAAAAATACTATTTATCACGACTAAAGCACAAGACCTGTCATGCTGAACAAATTGGTGGCAGTTAGGCCACAATAGGGCCACTGAAGACATTTTACCGCAGTAAAACACATGCTCTCCTATCGTGGTAAATTTATAGATGTTTCGCGGAATTGAATAATGTCGCCCGTGCCCATGCTATACGTCTGCGTGACATTTTAGCAAGTAGCTTTCAGGCACGCTATCTAGAAATTGTTGTTGTTCTGTTCACTGTTCTTTATTCTTAATGAGAATTGACAGAATTTATTAAAATTACTCACTTTATGACTTGTTCCGCCCTCGGAGCTTAGATTCAGTAATAAGTTTCGTGAGCTCTTATGATTAGTGATAATTTCATGGGAAATGTCAGATTTATACAAGAATAGCTTTACTGAGCTCCGAATTTAAGTTATATGCGAGAAGTTATAATTATGGGAATACTGGAATGGAATGGCAGCCTTTGTAAAGATGGATATTCACAAACCACGTCCAGAAAGTAAAATAGATTATTATAAAGTTGTGATTTCAGCAGCTGTCCTCCAGCACTGTGCCAAAGTTACTCTTTCTTGTGAAAGGCCCAAGTTTAATTCTCATATCGGCACGACCCATTTCCTAGTTGCAAGTCTTAGTATGGAGTTTACTCAGCGTTGGGAACATTCAGGAACTACTTGAAAAAGTATGGAAAAATCTGTGTACGACACAACGAAATACAGGAATGGTAGCCAGACATTTAAGAAAATAAAACGTACCAAAAATTCAGAGCAAAAACAAGCAAATGGTAAATGCCACAGAAAAATTATTTTACATAAATTCTGCATTTTATTAAGACCTGCATTTCCTCTATATCTTGTGGCTCATGCTGAAACGGACCCAATAGGTACTTATAGTATTTTCAATATGTACATTTTATTAAACATTTAAATGAATGTTATAACTAGTATCATTAAGAGTTACATTTATATTAATTTAAAAAAAAAAAAAAAGATTTATGTGAAAAGTAGTTTGGAGCAGAGGATTCCCGAAAATGCCTGTGTCGCATTTTTTGGAAAATGCCGAATTTAAAATAGTATAATATTTATACATTTCGTGGGCTATACTGTTCACACACAGGTTGACAACCCACAAAACACGGATTTTTTTCTGTTCAGAGTCCTCAAAATAAACATTTCCATTGACATCTCGAAATAGAATTTTTGCATGGAAGATAATATTTCCCCTACCCACCATAAGTATGTGGAGAGAAAGTAAAAATGAAAAGTATCTATTCTCTGTCATTAACTATGATGGCGTAGGTCAGGGATGTTTACTAGTGTTGTTTAACTTCTGCACGGATTGGTGAAGAGTTAGCTATACAGCAGATCACAATAAATAAAGAATTTTGAATCACCGTCTCTTCGAAGTCGATCACATGTTAACAGTAGTAACAGAAGCAACGCAGTACCTAAAGTATATCACATACAATACAACTTAAACCTTTCTTAACAAATTTAATAATTCAAAAGAAAGAATTTTACACCAAAATCATAAAATAATTATGGAAATAGTCTAACTATGATCACCAAGGCTGTATATCGTCATTAGTACACAATAAGAAGCTAAAAAGAAGAAATAAAACTTGCTAGTATTTATCTAAATTAATGTTAGGGAACAGAAAAAGAAAATTACCAAATTAGAAATGCTAGAATGTTAGAAAATAGAATATGTCTTTTAAAAATGTAACAGAATTGTGAATAAGCTTTCAAACTACAAATTTGGTATGTTCGACAACTATAAGAAGAGCAATAAGGAAATGACAAAATCAGAAATGCTAACATTTCAGAGCAAATAATGCTAGAACAATAGAAAATAGAATATGGTAGTAAAACTCGTATTTTAAATGTGCACTATGCTCCTGTAGATCTAAGCGAAAATGTAAAACATCCAGCACTTCACTCGCAGAATAGTTTTTTTTTTTTTTTTTTTTTTTTTTTTTTTTTACCATTGAAACTGTAAAGTTTCATTCTAATCAGAACTAATAAGCTGTCTTTAATTATCAATTTAAAAAGAACAATAAATAACTATTTACAATAGCTCTTTTAAAATAAACCAGATCAGGACTACGAGATTGATTTTCGTTTGTGACAGATTGAGAAATTCAATTTGCCATGAAGTATCTACCACAATACTGAAATGAGATTGGAAGCCATAGCAAATATTTGACATTCCGTTGTTTTCGTGAAATGTAATTAGCAGGGTTCTGTTATATCATTATTATGGCTATGGCGTATAAGGAATAACACAAAGACCGCAAAACCACAAGTGTATCGCACACTGGCACGGTAAAACGATGAGCACTATCTTTGTTTTTATTTAGTGAATCAAGTAAATAGGGAATTTTATCCATTAATATAAATCAATAAAAATCAAAGCAATGATTTGGCCGTTTGTATGCCAGAATGCAAAACCGTCTGAATCCGATGAAAAGTTACTTTTAATTGCCTGTTCAAAGAATGTTTAGTTTTCTGTTTTAACAGTATTTTATCATTATCATAGTATCACTCCGTCCTGTTTTAAACACACCTCCTCGCCAAATTTTCTATGGACATTTTGTGTGATAAAAGAGCATCGCTGTTTTATGCATCCCTAATCTATTTCCCATTGAATAAGTAAGGAAGTTTTACATTAGAATCAGTTAAAAAAGTCAATGCCGCATCCGGGATTTAAATGCGGTTCTCCCGCCCTCTGTGCGGTTGTTCTAACCATTATGCTAGTCTGACATTTACCGGTCAGACATTAAATCTTCTAATTAATTTGTAATACTTACCTGGCCAGTCAATTGGCATATCTTATAACTTCAGAGAACACCTTAATGACGGCTTACATATGAGGTAAGTACTTAGTATCCGTGTAATATTCACATAGTTAAGCCTACTTTTTGGCAATTTTATTTTTGCATTCTCTACGCGTAGTATGTTCATAGTTCACACAAAAATTCGATACCGAGATTTCACCGGAAGCACACATTTTAGGATCTCCTGTATTAAAAAAAATATTTTTAGAAAAAGGTCCGCGCGTGTGTGTGTCCGTATGCTGTGAACACGATAGCTCAAAAACGAAAAGTTGGCAAAATATCAAACTTTGTATTTAAGTTAGTATCTTCCAGGAGGGATGCCACACAAAGATTTTGAGGACAATACCCCCACCCCAAACTACACTTTATATGGAAAAAAAAATTCTAAAATGTTGCTTTTCTCAAAACTGGCTCTAATTATTTTGATTAAAATAACGTATATTGAAGATATTTATATGGCAAATACAATGTATATCTTGAATCTTGTGAGAAGAGCCTCTAAAGACCTCTATTCTGCGTGAATTTTTCTGAATTTTGCGTAACTGGTAAACTGTAAGAGATACACAAAAACTTACTACGCAAAAAAGTAGTTCACGATAAAACACACACTTTAGTCATACACTTCTTTTTTTTCATGAAATTTACAATTTCTGAGATATTTTTTGTTATTTATTTAAGATTAAAAATACTTAAGCTAATACGGGAACTTAGCCACGTAAAGAAACGGATTAAAGTTCCAAATATCCACATTTTAAAGCATTTGACTGTCGGATAAGCATAGTGCATCCCCGTATTTCCCTTCTACTTATAAGGAACTAACTAATAAGGCCGTTTCTGCTAATATTATAGTATGAAATAGAAGAATAAGCATATTAACAATAATTTGTTACAGAAATGTAGAGAAAGTCATGCGAATGGAACACATCAGATTTTCATTATTTTACGCCGTTCGAAGGGAGTTACCGGTATAATAATACAAATAAAAAGGCAAGGAGGTATTTAATTGTACATTATTGTAGATTTTTTTCTTTTCTAAAACTAAAGGGTCGAGTACATATAGCTTTATTTTTAGTTTCTCTAGCCCCGTATGTACAATGTACATAGCGATAGAGAAGTATTGTATTCCACTCAAAAATTCGATGTCGAGATTTCATCGGAAATACTTGTTTTAGGTCCCCCTGAGTCCAAAAAGAGCATCATCAGAAACAGATCCGTGTGTGTGTGTGTGTGTGTGTGTGTGTGTGGACAGCATAGCTCAAAAAGGAAAAGACGGTTAACTACCCAACTTGGTATTTAAGTTGGGTATCTTCCAAGGATGCCACACGAAGATTTTCAAGAAAATCCCCCCACCCCTAACTACCCCTTACATGGGAAATTTTTCGAAAATTTTGTTTTTCTTAAGAATGGCTCTAACGATTTTGATTAAAATTCCACATATTAAAGCCATTTCTATCACAAATAAAATATATATCTTCAATTATCTGGGAATAGCTTCTAAATACCTGTTTATTCTGGATGAATTTTGCTTAATTTTACATAGCTAGTAAACCGTAAAAAAAACTTACTTAACAAAAAATGCAGATCTTGTTAAAATACACAAGCTATGTCATATACATTTTTTTTCGCGGAACTAACCGTTTAAGAGGTATTCCTTCTTATTAGTTTCAGTTAGGAAGTACTTATACTTTTCTCAGACGGGAGTGTCCGTTTTTCTTTTATCTCCTGGCCAAACAAAGAGGCAATTTGCAATGACAATCGCATAACGACAGCTTTTAAAACATTTGAGTATCACTTTAGCCTAGTGCAATCCCTTACTTCCAGACTACTTATAAGATGAGCGTGGCGTTGAAAAAAGAATTATCTTTTGTAAGAAGTTTGTTTGAGAGTAGCTACAGAAAGTCATGTGAGTGTAACACATCAGATGTTTCATTTTGTGCCAGCAAATATAATATGATCAGCGATGTTAAGTTGGAGAAGATGCTAAGATGCTGCACAGACGAAGAAAGAACGCGGCGGTGGGAGGAGCCAAATGGGATGTTATGACAAAATCGTGGAAGAAAGCGAAGTTATGGAAAGAAAAGCCAAGGACCGGAAATGTAAACTCAACAAGAACGTCTCAGTATTTGAAATTCAACAGTCTTTAATGGTAACATCGCAGATATTTTTGTAGAACAGTATTTTCCTTTGTTTCACAGCGTAACATAAACACATCTGGGTGAAAGAGAAGGAAAGCATCAGCCTGTTCTCTCTCTCCTGTCCATAATTCATCATGGCATTGCTAAAGTCAGATAAGTGCAACTGGGCATTAAGACTTCCAAACTCGAAAACATTCTGGTGATGGATTTTTGGGGTGGAGCAACATTCTTCTACTGGCGAAGGTGTCATACTAGGCGTATTCGGTATTAATCTACACGCAAAGAAATAATAAGTATGCAAAACATGTTCATTCTGGAGTACGGTCAAGAGGCAGTTTAAAACACCTACCACTATTCTACTAAATTAACCATTATCTTAGAAACTGTTTAACATATTAGAGAAAATGTTTACAGTATATAGATGAATGCCTTCTGAGGCCACTGATCTACTTTTCTATCCAAAGAGTTCATTTATTAACGATGATATATATTTTTTACTTTCTCTAAACGTACATAGTGTATAGAGGAGTTATTGCATTCCACCCAAAAATTTGATACCGAGATTTCACCGGAAATACACTTTTAAGCCCCCTATATTCATAAAGCATTTTCTGTGTCTGTCCATGATTCCGTGTGTATGTGAACACGATAATCAAAAACAAAAAGTCGGTAAAATACCAAACAAGGTGTTTAAGTTTAAAATCTTCCAAGCATGGGACACGAAGATTTCCAAGAAAATCCCCCACCCCCAGTCACCCTTTACATGGAAAAAAATCCGAAAATTTTGATTTTCTTAAAAATCGCTGAAATGATTTTAATAAACATCAATTATATTAGGATATTTTAATGGCAAATAAAGTAATTATATCTTACATTTTTTGAGAATAGCCTCTGAAGACTTCTTTATTCTAGACGATGTTTTCTGAATTTTGCATAACTGGTAAACCGTAAGAGATAGACAAAACTTTACTACACATTAAAACACACAATTTATGTAATATACATAAATTACATTACATTTCGTGGAGCTGACCGTTTAAGGGATATTTTTTGCTATAGGTTTCAGTTGTAAAATACTTAAACGTTTCTCACACGGGAACTTACCAACAGATTTCTGTCCCATAGCAACCACATTTAAAAACATTTGCCTGTCGGTTTAGCCTAGTGTATTCCCTTATTTCTTTTCTACTTAATAAGGAAATAAGTAATAAGACAACTTTTCTACTAATAATTATTTCGAATAGCATGAAGTGGATAGAAAAATAAGCTTAATAACAATAATTTGTTAGCCCGCCTGGGTAGTATGATGGTAGCGTGTCTGCTTCACGTTCAAAGGGTCGTGAGTTCGAATCACGCTTAGGGTGAGTTGCCCGGATAAGGCTTTTTTCGGGGTTTTCCCATATCCTAAAAACACGAATGTTGAGTAACTTTTAGCCTCACGGACCCCGAGATCATTTGAGCATCATTTCATCAACTTTATTCATCGTCCGATATGACCAACCAGGTTAAAGAACGTTAAGCTACCCAAAAATAAATAAATAAATAATAATTTGTTACAGAGACTTAGAGAAAGTTATGTGAATGGAACACATCAGATTTTTTTTCTACTACACTATTTTTATTGACATTTATCAGAAATTATATTAGTTTTAAAAATAACCAACCATATCATTAACATCAGAGCAAATCTACAACAGAGCGTAGAATCGGAGTTTAATTTGTCTATTTCAGTAGTTGTATTTAAACCAAAAAATGTCATACACAGAAAAGGTAATTCAAAGTAAAAATGGAGAAAACAAATTGGCATATATTTGCAATGAAAGAATCCACATTGGCTTGAGGAACGTAAAGCTGTTATATATGATAGTACCACTTATGATTATCTATCATATTTACAGATTCTAAATCTGTTACTCTTTCTGCCAAAATAGTCAAATTAATAAAATTCAATTTCAATTAAAATTATTTTAAATATCTGGTCCTCTCGTACTAAGATATTTAACATTCTTAAAGATAGAAACCAACCTGGCTCACGCCTCTGTAGAGAAAACTTCCTCTAAGAGATGGTCTAGTTTACCCCTCTACTCCAAAGTGTGTGAAGGGTGGTGCATACTAGTGTAACCGAGCGATCTAAATCGATTTCGGCTTGAGCGGTGTCTCCAGATGCATGATCGTTCACACATGTGTTTCCTTTCCGCTCGCCCAGCATCTCGGAGGGGCTTACACATGGTCACGTTGAGCGCTCGTATTCTTTTTTAACCAGGATTTATTGCTATCCTCTCCTCGAAAAAAGTGTGAAGATATTGCTTTATTAATAGCTATTGCACGGATATTAAATTCTGGGAGAGGCAATTATATTACTTTCTCTACACGTACTATGTAATAGTATACAGGAAAGGTCTTGTATTGCAACCAAACATTCGATACCGAGATTTCACCAGAAAATATCCTTTCATTCATGGTATAGACTAAGTGTTAAAATTAATAGGAATAGCATACTTGTAGGTATTCAATTTTTTATATATGATCCGGTTAAAATAATAGTTATTGGTAGAATTAATGCGATTTCAACATAAAAAATTAGGAAGATATTGGCCATAAAAAAATAAGGAAAAACGTAGACGTAAAGATCCCCCCCGTGATTCCAAAAAAATAAAAATCAGTTTTAGAAAAAGGTCCATTTGAGTCTATGTGTGCGTCTGTGGGCAATATAGCTAAAAACCGAAAAGTTCGTTAAATACCAAACTTGTTATTTAGAGGCTCAAGAAAGTCCCCCCAACTCCACTACCATTTACATGGAATACTTTTCGTAAATGTTGATTTTCTCAAAAATAGCTCTGACAATTTTGATTAAATCTCTTATATTTAAGATATCACAAATAATATATATATATCTTGAATTTTCTGGGAATAATCTCTAAATACCTCTTTATTCTATATGATTTTTTTTTAATTGTGCATAACTAGTAAACCGTAAGAGTTAGACAAAAACTTGCTACACAAAAAATGTACACAATTTATGCCATATACATTTTTTCCTGGAGTTGACCGTTTTCAAGATATTCTTTGTTATTAGTTTCAGTTTTAAAATATTTAAACTTTTCTCTTCAGAAACTTGTCAACTTCTGGCCACGCAAAGAAATGGATTTCAATCCCTTAGCAACCACATTTTAAAACACGTCACTGACGGTTTAGCCTAGTGTATTCTCTTATTCCACTTTTACTTATAAGGAACTAAATATTAAGACAGTTTCTGCTAGAGTTTATCCAAGCATGAAGTGGATAGAAGAATAAGCTTATTAACACTAATTTATCACAGAGATGTAGAGAAAGTCATGTGAATGGAAAACATCATATTCTTTCTTATTTGCATTGGATAATAAATGATTATGAATTATATTTAATTTTATTTTTAGTTCCCATTTACTATTTTTTGCAAACGCAGTTCTAAATATGACTGATTCCAAAGAATTACATAAAGCGCGTACATAGTGTATATTAAGCCTGTTGTAAACATACGTCAGTAAAGGAATTCGTATATTCCCAAGTTGATTCCAAATGTCCGTATTGATTTGTAGCTAGTGAATGGGAACCCGAATGGGCGACATCTCTGGAGAGATCCTCGATAAGTTGTATCTGCGAGTCAACTTCTCAACGTTCCTTTCCATTTTATACAGTATTAGAATTTTCTACTTAGAAGCTAGTTTTCTTGCGTCAGTTACGCTGAGTACGCGTCGAATTTGTCTATGAGATGTTGATCTAAACTTCTCTAGCTATTCCAACAACACGTGGCTAATAAAGGTCAAATATTATATTAAAAATATCTGAGGTATACCATTCACAGGACTTTCTCTACATCTTTGCAACAAGTTATTCTTAAAAAAGTTATACTTCTATTTACTTCATGCTAATCAGAAAAAAAAATAGCAGAAATAGACTTATACTTGCTTCCTTGTAAGTAGAAGCAAAATAAGGGAGTACTATAGGTTAAAAATTATAGTTAAAAGCTGGTTGCTATGTGACTGAAGTTCCTTTGTTTGTATGGACAGCAGTTGACAAATTCTTGTATGAGAAAAGTATAAGTTTTTCATAGCAGAAACCAAAAACAAGGAATGTCTCAAGAGCGATGAACTCCACGAAAAAGATGTATACAACATAAATTGTGTGTTTTAACGTGCTCTACATTTTTCTGTGCAGTAAGTTTTTGTCCATCTCTTACGGTTTAGCAATTATTCAAAATTCCGTAAAATTCATCCAGAATGAAGTACTCTTCAGAGGCTATTCCCAGAAAATTCAAGATATAAATTTTATTTGTCAGGTAAATACCTTTAATATGCGGTATTTTAATCAAAATCGTTAGCCATTTCTAAGAAAATAAAAAAATTCGAAAAAAGTTCCATGTAAAGGGTAGTTTGGGGTGGGGGGATTTTTCTCAAAATCTTCGTGTCGCTTCCCTGGAAAATATTAAACTTAATTACCAAGTTTGGTATTTTACCGACTTTTCGTTTTTGAGTTATCGTGTTTACAGACACACAGACACACACACACGGACCTTTTTCCGAAAATGCTTTTTTTAGATGCAGGGGATCCTAAAACATATATTTTCGGTGAAATCTCGGTATCAAATTTTTGGGTGGAGTGCAACACCTTCACTATACACTATGTAAATAGTAAGTATACAGAAAGTAATAAAACAAAAAAACAAAAAAGCTTGCAAATATTCTGATAAATGTTTTCTAAAGCAACATTTGTCTTCCATTATAACTAGCACTTTTCGTTCTGCTTCATCTCCTATTTTGGGTCAAAGTTATACAGCTTTAAACACTAATAATATCTAATTAAAATGTGCGACTTTTGTTAAATAAGCATGTTTGCGTCATAAACTGTATATAAAATGCTTTCAAATATTTTAAACAGTGTGTATTGAAATGTTAAGTCCTTTTATTTCACGTGAGCCGATCTTAAAGGGGTTTTAATAACATGGCTAGTATAATATATCGACTATATTTTGAACAGCTGACTGTTATCTCAGCCTTTGGGTTCTAATTGAAACAACTTCTTCTAACGTTTATAATGCGAATAAAATAGAAAAAAAATCTGATGTGTTCCATTCACATGACTTTCTCTACATCTCTGCAATAAATGATTTTTAAAAAGTTTATTCTTCTATTTACGTAATGCTAATCGAGAAAAATGGACAGAAAGGGTATTATTACCTGCTTTCTTGTATATAGAAGGGAAATAAGGGAGAACCATAGGCTAAATCGACATTATTTTAAAAGCTGGTTGCTATATGATTGAAATACTTTTGTTTAGAGTTGACAAATGCCTGTATGAGAGAAGTATAAGTGTTTTAAAGCTGAAATTAATAACAAGGAATAGCTCAAAAACGGTGAACTCCACGAAAAAAATGTATATGACATAAATTGTGTGTTTTAACGAGCTCTACATTTTTTGTGATACGATTTTGTCTATCTCTTACGGTTTATCAGTTATTCAAAATTCCGCAAAATCTAGCCATATTAGCCATGTTTTCAAAGGCTATTCCGAGAAATTGAAGATATACATTTTATTTCTCACATAAATATTCTCATAAATATCTTAAATATAAGAGATTTGAATCAAAATTCTTAGAACCATTTTTTAGAAAATCAAATTTTCGAAAAAATGTTCCATGTAAGAGTAGTTGGGGGTTGGGGGATTTACTTGAAAATCTTCGTGTCGCATCCTTGGAAGATGGTAAAAATAAATACCAAATTTGGTATTTAACGATATAGCTATGCTGCCCACACACACACACACACACACACACACACACGGACATTTTTCTTAAAATGCTTTTTTGGGTTCAGGGGGTCTCAAAAGATGTATTTCCGGTGAAATCTCGGTATCGGATTTTTGGTGCAATACAATACCTTCTCTATACTCTATGTACATAGTACGTATAGAGAAAGTAATAATTTTTGTGATCAACTTGTATAAGGAATAAGAAAATAAATTATACTTGTCACAGAAAAATGTGGCACATTTTGAAACATTTAAAGGAATAGTCAATGGAGGAGGTAGCTCTGATTAATTTCCGAAGATGACAGTTTAACAAAAAGCTTTTTCAACCGCATGTAAAAACGAATACAGTACTCTCTTTCATTTAGTGACGTTCATTAAATGCTCATGTATATATTTATTGAATCTTTTTATCCAGTAGCACGGAAAACAATGTAACTATTCCTATATATCTCCCACTGTGGCGCCGTTGATGTTTCACGTCAAATGCTATTTCGTACAGCAGGAACTGTTCTCTCCGGACAGTCAACGTCTGAATAAATCAACTTTATTGCATAACAGAATGTGGATTTATTTTAATAAGTGTCTGCAGGAGGCAGATGTGGAGTTTGGTGAACTCCAGGTCAAGCGCCACCCTACTCTCGCAGATTAAAACAAGCGAGCCTTTGTAACGCTTTTTTTCTTTCCTTCTTTTTCTACGTGCTGGAAATTAATGTCGAAACTAGCATGAAAACTTTTCAAAGAACTCTCTTAGCCTTCTTTCTGCAAGCTACGTAGTTATTACCATTTCCCAGTGCGCGTGGCAATTTTTCCGAATAGAGGTAGGAAGCACAAGATCGCTACATGCATAATGACTGATAAACAATTGCCAAATTTACATTTTAAGTGAACCACCATCAGCTGTGAGAGTATAAACAACCGCATACCACTTTCTCTACCAATTCACAGGTATCTCTTTATGCACTGTGCTATTCCTATAATCATTACTTCGAGTCATTTTACGGTAACCAAAATAAATGAGACGAAACGGAGCGACACCACTTTCTCCAGCAAATACGATTTTAAAAGTTCTCTACTACCCGAAGGAGCGGATGAAATTAAGGACCCGCAGGAAGCTATTGGCCCCAGGCAGGCCGACTGACAGAGATGCGCAGACGTCGTAACGATTATCAGCTTGATGATCTAGTTACAATACGGGATTTTTGGGTACTGTTTAACGCCCGCTTTTACTACTTGTGGCACCGCAAGCGATGACACTGATGATACGTGGAATGAAGATGGAGCTCCGGTGGAATGTGATGGTGGGGGAAGCCGGAGAAAACCCGCTCCTGCTTTATCCACCTCAAATCTCACGTGCGGTCGCTTGAGATGGATCCCGGGCCGTGTAGGTGAGAGGCGAGTGGTCTAACCGCTCGGTTACGTGACGGCTACAATGCGGGATGCTCAGAGAAAACTCCCTCTGTCGGAACCGAAGAGCACTGGACCCACCTGAGATGACTAAGAGAAGACTCATAGGGCCGAGAAGAACTGTCAATCAGGAAGCATCTGCTCAACACTGCAATCCCCTAAGCTCATCTAAAATGAAACGGGAAGCGAAATGATAGGAAAAAAGAAGAGAAACCACACCAATGTTCGTCTTGTCAATCAGAGAAAATCATGAACTACCTATGGCTACAGAGGCTGGCCCCAGGAATCGAACCCAGGACCTCTCGAATGTGAACCTCGTCGGTAAATGTGACCCTTGAAAAGGATAATGAATCTGGTTACAACCAAGACCGGAAACGACTCGCAGGCATCTTCACGTACTGAGCAGATGGGTTGGGAGGTGAAATAACACCAGCGGTGCAGAAAATGGCCGTTGCAATAATGTACCTCCTTTCACTACAGCAACCTTATCCTCACCCGTCATCCTGCAACCCCCATTCTTTCTACAAATGGTTAAGCTGGAAAATGGGCAGGTAAAGTTAACACTCTCCTAGCTCGCCAACATGATGTGGACGTGGATGAATAAAGTAACATCAGAGCTTGGGTAATATTGTATTTATAATTACGGACTATTAATCTTTGGTAATTCATACAAATGGTGTAAGATTAACAAACATACAGATCAATAGGTTGATCAGAGTTAGCGCATTTACCACACTATATAGTTATTATAATTAGTTTCACTTATTCTACAAATTTGATGTTGATTTGCAATTGGATAAAGAAAATAAAGAAATGAAAAGTAGTAGAAATGTTTTAGGCTCTAGGAAGAAGGATGTAAGAGAAAATTATTTTGTAAGGAACATATAGAATCTTTAATGTCTAATTATTATTCATTATATTATTTAAGTTTTAAAATTACTGATATTAATACTTTATAAATGTATGAAATGGACTTATAAAATTGTTATACAATACAATTGAAAATATTGGAATTGGAAATAAGTATAATTTTTATAATAAATGGATAGTAAATAAAATAAATAGATGCGCAGATGGGTATTAATTAAAATTCTTCCTCCAAATATGCACATTTATTTTGAACAGGATAATTAAGTAAAAATAAACAGGGCTTACTTTCCCAGATAAACAAAGCATATGCAGAGAAAATAAAATAAAGTCAGTTTAAACAAGCACACATTAAGCATAAAGCTTAATTTCAGATAACTCTAAAAAACATAGGAACCCTGGTTACACTGTTGCCTGATACAGTGTCTCTATTGCTACGATATTTCTATGTATATCAGTATTGCTGTAATATACAATTGTAAAGTTAGCTGTAATTATTTATATTTTTGATTCCTATTTATGATTTATAAGAAGCATTGTCAGCATTATTTTGTGCATATAGGGAACATCGTATCAATAGAAAAATATGCTCGTGACACTGCTCGATTGGGAATGCGTAATTCTTTGTATGAGAGGAGGAAGTGGCATACACAGTTTGTATATGTTAAGAGCCAAGGTCAATTACCAAACATTGGTGCACAAGAGGCACATATGCAGTAAAACACCGACATTTAGAAAGCAGGGTAAGTTTTCATTGTTTGCAACCACGTAATCAAGAAGCAGCTAACCAAATGTTAGGGTGCGACCAGGGGGAAATTTATATTTCAAAATACACGGTTATGTAGAACCAATAGAAAAATTCATCAGAATAAGTTTTACGCGCATAAGTCAACCACTAAAGATGAGGAGTCCAAACCTAACTCGGCTAGTACAAGTTTCAGTTCCATAATTTGGCGCTCAATTTAGAAATGTAACCAGTTCAACGTTAAGTTGTTTTTTTTTTGTTTTTTTGTTTTTTTTTTTTTTATATAGCCCCCTATAACATCTAAGGTCATATCGGGGGCTTTGTACTGATTTTATTTTCCTGAAACACACACACTCTCACGTACATACTTCCAGACTCTGCGGGGGATAGGGAATAATTCTGGTTAAACAAAAATCCCCCGCCCCAGCCGGGAATCGAACCCGGGACCTCCGGGTGAGAAGTCAGCTCGCTGTCCACTCGACCACAGAGGCAGTCGACTAATATAGCGCGCACCTCGGACGAATGAAAGTCGCGCTTATCAAATATGTGTTTTGTTTGCGATTATCAGTAACAAGAAAATTCAAGTGAGGCTTAATAAATAACTATTAAAAGATATTGTGTGAATGTTTTTGTTCCAAGCGCACCACAGCCCTGAAATTATACAGTTTCATATTTACAAAAACCCTGAGCAAGCCGAAGGCTACACAAGAATTCATTTTCAGCGTTCCAGCTTCTAGTTCAACTGCCACGTGAAAGCTGAGGCTATTCACGAGTTCTTCGCATCAACACCAGGTGCATCTTGGGCTTTGCACTATTATTAACAGGCAGTATTGCCTTACAAGCTATGCTCACCCTCTACTTGTGTGTGTGTGTTTTTTTTTTTGTTTGTTTTGTTTTTTTCTTTGGCATGCGCAATGTTCAATTCACAGGCAAGTTTCATTCCTACGACTAGAAGTATGTTAAAGAAAAAATGTGATGAATAGGAAGACAACTTTAAAATAGCCATTCAGCTGCTTCGTAGAATATTACTTAACCTTTTGGAAAGTATTTCTTTTGGAGGTATTCGGATATATTCACAGATAAGTATGACTGTTATGCTTTCATCAAATTAACATGTAGTTCCTCACGGAAATATGGTTATATTTGAGGTAGAGATTACAACGCTTTGTTCAATTATGTAAATTGTTCCTAAAAGCAATTACAATTTGTATAAAAGCATTTGGGTACAAGCAAATATGTACAATGTCCTGCTTTCAGATAGATGGAGACAGACTAAAAAATACAGTACCATAGCCGAGATTTGAACCACGGATCTTCCGCTCTCCGTCCGGTTGCTCTAACCGCTGAGCTACCATGAACATGTCGACACGACATGAAATTTCCCAACCGCTTCACATACCCCAAAGATGATTTATGGTTAAATGCATTGGCTAATAGTTGATTAAACTATCAAGCCTGGGACTTAAAAGTACTTACGGCATTGTAAGGCACCATTATTAGTCATAAGGAAGTGTGTAATTTTTTGATTTAAGCGACAGAATTTATGCTATAGTTGATGATGTCACAGTAGATGAAACAACACAAAGGCGGGACATTAGTTAAGACATTTCAAATTGAATTGAGTCTTATTTTCGGTTGCTATTTAACGGTAGTGGTTCTCAGCGTCATATTCTATGTTGGGTGTGAAAGACCGCTTAACAGGCTTGAGGTTCCTAAGGATTTTTACGCCCGAAAAAAGGCATCGCCCTGTGTAGGTTTGAACCAGCGACATGGAGAACCAGAGGCTAGCATGTTACCCCTAGATCTCGGAGGATGACTAGTCAGGCATTTGCGTATTGTGTTGAGGTTTATGGGACATAAACAAAACGTTCCTAGTATTGTTCCTTATGCTGTTCAGCAATTCATTTGAATCAGTTTAGAAGTTTTCGATGATATTTTATTATGCATAGAAGAGGATGCTTTCCAGGATGCGTGAGACGTCCTCTGTGTCTGCAAACAGGAACTCGCTAATGGTCTTAGCAAGGAAGAAATCTAAATCCGCACTGCATTTATTTGATATGAAAAAGAAGCTATTTTCTGCAGTTTTTTCCCCAATATGGAGAGCGTAAATAAAAGGAACTGTCCTAGACGCCAGGATGTTCTCCCCAAGGGACCTCTAGTTCACATAGGGATCTCAGCGGGAATATAATATCGATTTTTATGGCATGTAATCTTTGATTCTGCTTCTGCTACCATACGCTGGTAGAAGTATGTTGAAGTTCTAAATTGGAAAAATGAGTAAAAACATGCTAGTAAGAAATATAAAAAAACCAAAACTGTGACTGCAATGAAAATGTGCATACCTATACTAAGAAATTGTTTGAATTTACAGTGTTGCAATTTTGATGCTAACATCACACCTTGGAAGAAAACATCAAAAAAGGGATAAAATAGTAATTCTAATATAACCTAGAAAATATAAATCAATCAATAAAATGCAGTTAAGCGACCTGGAATGATACTAAATCTGTAAACACGAAGAACGTGTTAGTTTCCGAACCCCATAATTGCTCTACACGTTCGTGTCATAATTATATCACTTGCTTCAAACATCGGAAATAACTCTGCAGACTTCGCTTGACCGTTTTAAGTATACATGTGCACTGTTCAAAATCTAAGGTTAATATGGATAAATTAACATAACATACAACTACTTGGTACAAATGAATGAAAGTGCGGGAGCATGTTGCCAGAGGTCTCTTACACGTACACAGAAAGCTTGACGTCACATGCGAGACTATAGCGTCAAATGGATCTGGTCCCGCAACACGGGGTAGTTGAAGAAACTGGACAAGACCGTACGTGGCAATCAGCGAGCTGTTATGGTACGGTGTTGTTCTTTACAACAGCCCACAACATGGCCCGGAGACAATATCCGGCTGACTTCACATGGAGAAGAATCACCGGGCAACTGGAAGAAGGATGAAGTGGAACGAATGTTGCCCAGGAGTTAGGAATTGCTTTCAGCATTGTTTTACGTGCATGGAGAGACTTCCAAACCTCAGGTACTGCTGTCCCAAAAAGATGCTGGTCGACCATGGTCAACTACCGTAGCAGATGACCGCTATATTGTGCAACAGGCAAGAAGGGATCCACGTCAAACAGAGGGTGCAATTGAAACAACATTTAACAGGATTGCTGGGCACGCAATCTCACGCTACACAGTGACACGGCGACTTTGGCGGCAGTACGTTGTGTTCCATTGCCACTCGCACATCGGCGGCACCGTTTACGATGCTTCCAAGAATTTGAGAGTCGAGGAATGGAGTCACGTGTTCTTCTCGGATGAGCAGATTCAGTCTCAGTAGTGATTCTTGATGCACGCTCATCTGACGAGAGGTGGCAATACGTAATGCACTCAGGAACATCCTTGGACACGATCGTTTTGGTGGTCCGAGTGTTACGATGTGGGGAAGCATAATGTTGCATGGTCGTACCGACCTCCAAATCTTTGAACACGGTACGCTCACTGGTCAACATTATTGTGATACTGTATTCCTTTTCTCTATGCGTCTTTTCAGGAGAGCAGTCTGTGCTGCCTTCATTTTTATGGATGACATTGCGCAACCGCATGGCTGATCTCTTGGGACGAAAGAATATTCGACTTGGGCTTGTCTATCCGTTCCTCCGATTTGAACTCCATTGAACACCTGTGGGGGACTTTGGGAAGACGCATTCCAGCACGTCCATATCAACCATCCATCAGTTGTTAACAACGCTGGTGAAGGAATGGAACGCCCTGCTACAAGGACTCGCTACTAACCCTGTGGCCAGCATGGGAGCACAATGCAGAGCAAGCATGCATCACTATCCGTGGCGATCATACAACCATTTGTGCATCATGTGTTTAATTCTGAAAATCTGGAGGGCCATCACATGATGTAGTGACTTTAGTGTAGCTTATTTTCTATAAATAAAAGTGTCATTTCTGTTGGTCTCATTGCATATTTCGTTTAGTTGCCTACTGTATCATGCTGTAGCAATTTTCTGTATGATTCAAACTTCATTGAGCTATATTACTTGGCAGTAGCACAGCATGTGAATTTTAATTTCGTAGCACTTAGGTTTTGCACACCCGTATATTTTGGGCTTCATAATTTATGTTTCCATAAATCCATAACTTTCTGATTTTTATTCTTATTTATATTACATATGTGCAAAGCAGGCTGCTAATGTAATAAAACCAAGAGGTGTGGTTCTGAGAAAAATCAGAGATCTGCATTGTGTGGGTATAATCGGGTTTGTCTTCTGGTCAATAGTGAAGGAGAGCGGTACGCTACAGGCACCTTGCACGGACCAGAAAATCGTACTGGTGGCGCCACTCCGTGACATGTTTTGTACTATTAGGAGGATAGATAGAAGCGGAAGCCATGTGCGATGTAGGTATTAAATGTAGTTTTCTGCCTATAAAGTGCACACATTTGACTGAAAATGCTGTTTCAAAAGGTATTTTTGTACACATCTGGAAATAGACTGGGAACATATGCTGAACTGTGGGGATGTTCTGAATCTTTTATTTCCAAATGAAATGAATGGTGCAAATTTTTGTTGCGGGCCTTGGTTCTTATGATGATCCCCCCCCAGGACTGAAAATAAAATATAAAGTATGAATAGTAATACGTACATAACAATACGTACATAAATGTTAATAATAAAAGAATAACAATAATAATAATAATAATAATTGACAGACTATTCCCATAATGTGCCGTTTAATCTAATACTAACAGTATTTAGAGTTTCTATTTACTAAAAAAGCATTAGCATTAATTTCTAAACAACATTATCCATGCTGCAGTTAATTTTTAGCATATGTTACTGCTTTGAGGTACAATATAAAATTAGTGTACTTCTTTCGATGTACAGCTTGAATCCACAGATTTCTTCTTTGCGCTTCATTTTCCGCGTGGGAAAAGAATAAAAGGCAATAGCTGGCGAAGTATTCTTGTAGGTATTCATGCTACAATACAGCAGTTATTGTTCCCTTTCCGCCTTCTTGTAGCATTTACGTTTTCAGGAGGTTCTATACTTGTCATCTTAGCACACCCTAATATTCTTACTCCACTGTCTCTGTTATCCTCTTGTTAGTAACCAAACTTGCCGCCAGAGTAGCGTGCACGGTGCCTATAGGTGAGCTAATTGTGAGGCCACCTGCTGTTCATACTAAAAATGGGTATAATGGGTAGGTTGTGTCTGGGTATAACTGGATCTCTGTTGGATACAATTGAAGCCAGATATGAGAGTGAGGAAGTGGCTGATATGTAGGACTGACACTCCCCTAGGACGTACAAGTGGATGTCTAGGGGCCAGAAGCCTGTCGGGGAGCCAACGGCACGAAATCACGGAATGGAGAACCTGCGTCGTGTTTGCTGTTCCTCGTTTTCTATACACTTTGAGAAAGTGTTGCTCTCTGTACTTCATTAAAAATGTAGTAATAATTGGCATGACAACTCTAGTTCAGAGTAATACAGGGACCATTAACATTTGAAATGTAATTTCATATTATTCAGGACAAAATAGAGATAAAATAGGCGAATTTAATATTGTGCCGGCAGGTTGCCATGGTAGCTCATTTGATTAGCGGAACCTAAAAGAAACCAAAATATTCGTGGTTTAAATTTCGGCACTGAATTTTTCAGTCTGATTCTACCTTTCCAACTCTGTCCTACACACGATTTGTGGAAAGAACAACTAATTGCTATTATACATTTATTTACCGTTTTTAATTATATTTTCTGGAAGTATCCCAGTTAAGGAACATTTTGAGTACTTTGCCAAACTTTTCCGTATGTAGCAACTATACAGATTGTAACATTTGATGACAGGTAATAAATATAATGAAAATATAGGCTGATGTTTACTGGAATACTCAATTGTACTTAAAATTTCTCATTATCAATATATTTTAAAGCAATTGGGTAAATTAATTTAACAATAAAGCGTACTTAGAATAAAATACAGATTTAGGCTTTCGTAAATATTTTAAGGGAAATTATTTCAGAATATTAGTATTTTTTGATGCACAAATTTTATTTCACATACAGTAGACAAGGATATATACTTAGATGTGTGACATTACTATCGCAAGCGTCTAGCTTATAGTCGTGTCTCAGTTGGCACTAGAACGGTTCTAGGAGTTCAGACTCGGTCGGATTCAGGCTCGGTTTAATAGGATGCAGACCGAATCTTTCACATTACCCGACCAGACCCACCGATACAGGACACTAGTAAGTATGCTAAGTACGGTATTGCATGAACACATCTCTCATCAGTCATTTGTCCAAACCTAAAATGCCTCTGTAATAATATATTTGGTATTCGGCATTTCACTCGCTTCTTCGGTTGTATTCATACTGAACTTATAGGATCTTTAGAGCTTATTATTATTTAAGTTGAGTTTCCTTTAAAGTAAAGAGCTTTTTATAGATTCCTCATAAATCACTGACAGGAAAGAGCACCACCTGATGGGAGGAGGTATTAACGTTCACCTCACGACAGATCGCTTAGGGAAGCAAAAGGGAGGAGAGGCTCTGTACGCATATGCGAGGAAGTCCACCGATTTGAGCTTCTAAGTTTAGACACAAGGAGAATGTGACTTGGTTTGTTCTCTTCACGCTCGCACACACATAAGTTATCTGCATTCACCTGAGAAGCAATTCAAGCCGCGCGCTTTTCTTGTATACTGCAATTTAGTTATTGAAATATTTGGAACCTCAACTAGAAAAAGAAGCAGCTATAGTAATAGCGGGAGCTCCCTACACCTCGACGAAGCCAGACTTGAACTATTCTAGGAATCTTGCAATAATACAGAGCGCCAGCAGTAGGAGCGCAAATATGTTGTCTTTATTTTTCCTTCTCCAGCAAAAATATTCGTTTAAGTCTGTAATACACTACAGGCCACTTTAATGAAGCAATGGCAGTACAGAAGATCTTGGTTCGAAGTTATCATTTTGGAATTACTAATACCATTTTACGCTCCCGAAGAAGATAGTTCAGTGGTCACGTTGAAGCTCAAAGTTGGCTGAGGTTTATCGTGAATTTTTGATGAATGTCGGATTGGTATCTAAATACCTCGACCTCCAAAACGTTTGGGACAGCGAGATCAAGCAACTAAGATGTGCAGTAGTAAGCATCTCCATAACAATACGTCTAGTGAGCTTTACTCTTCTTTCAAAGAGCCCTTGAAGATGACGCAACATGCACTTGGGGGTTAAAGTGGCCATAAATAAGAGGTGATGGGGGAGGGGTTGCTTCAGACACGTTTATCGGCAGCTGTTTGCGATTCAAAGGGATGTTCCGAAGTTTTATACTAACCATGATTTTTGTTCTACTTTGCTAGTGAAAAAAAAAACAATAACATAATTTTCGCACAACACCACATTATCTTGAAATTCTTGAAGTTCTTCACTATTTTTCTGATATTGACATCCAATTACACTTCGAAAATCAGAAGGAAAGCTAGACGGTTGATTAATTGTAAGTTTTATTTACAAAGTTGCCATACACTTGCATAGCAATTAATCTGATGTTAAAATCATAGGTTCTAAAAACTGTTAAGAAAATATATTGTGACCTTGCGAGCCGCTGCCAAAGCGTAAGAGGTTACATAGCCACTAGGGAAGCTATTGTCCAGTCGGCCGTTCTTAACAATAGCGCTTATCGAACACAATAGTTCACAAAGCCCTTTATGTCACTCCCACGCAGTTTGAGCAAAACGTTTTGGAGACGCCCGTCTTGCATCATCTCATATTTTTGACAGTAAGAAGCCGAACAGTCCAGCAGTAAAGAGAGTCGTAAGTGCAGAGTGAACACAGTCAATAAATGGACAGTGAAGAGTATTTTTTATAGTGTTTAACGCCTATTTTTACTCCTATGGCACCGCAGATGATAGACACTGAAGTTTCATGGAATTAAGATGAAGCACAGCACCGGTGGAATGCTGTGGCGGGAGAACCTGGAGAAAACCCATCCCAGCGCGCTCTGTCCACCACAAGTGGGATCCAACCCGGGCCGCCATGATGGCAGGCGAGTGGTCTAACCACACGGCCACGGCGCGGCCCAGTGCAGAGTGCAGTTCACGCGTTGTGACTCGTTGATTCAGTTGTGATTCCGTTCGGCGGACCAGTTGCATTGTGTGGGTGACAACAGGGACTGAAGTGTGCAGTATTCTTAATCAGATAGAATACCTTAATGGCAAATAAAATGTAGGTTCATTTGTTAATATAGAATGACGTATGGTTATGTAGATCGCACCCTGCTTAACTTTCAATTATGATGCGTTGACACTTTTGACATTACTATCACTAGAATAGTGCTGAGTAAAGTGAACAACAGTTGCCGACTGATGTTCTGTGACGTTAATAATCTGTCAGCATGGTTTTTCTCATCAGTTTCTGTCAGCACTGTGCACATGATCGAGACACGTGTGACAGTTACACAAACATGAGAGCTGGTTGGTTAGTGAAACTCTCAACTTCGGAAACACATTTTCAGATATAGTCTAAGCAACAAATACGGGGTGAATAGAGTTCAATTAAACAATTTGCAATGTAAAATTGGTAACAATATACTTATTGGGCACTACATGCCGCACTATCTACATCGAGATACAGGATATCGCAGGGAGTATAGGCTAAATATGTCAAAACCTGGTTGCTGTGTGATTGAAATTCCTTTGTTTGTATGGACAGGAGTTGACAAATTCCTGAATGAGAAAAGTTTATTAAAGCTGAAACCAGAAACAAGGTGTATCTCAAAAACGATCAACTCCACGAAAAAAATGTATATTACATAAATTGTATGTTTTAACAGCTTTGTTAAGTACGTTTTAGTCTCTCTCTTACCGTTTGCCAGTATGCAAAATTCCGTAAAATTTATCCACAATAAAATAGTCTTCAGTGGTTATTCCCAGAAAATTCAAGATATACATTCTATTTGTTAAGTAAATATTTTAATATACAAAATTTATTCACAATCGTTACAGCCATTTTTGAGAAAATAAAAAATTTCCATGATTAGCATACGGACCTTTTTCCAAAAATGTTTATTTTTAATTCAGGGGGACCTAAAACATGTATTTCCGATGAAATTTAGGTATCGAATTTTTCTCTACACACTATGTACATAGTTCGTGTAGAGAAAGTAATTAAAATAATTGCAAGGCATCTTGCTGTAAGATAAAATAAATTTATACTAAGGAACAGTTTGTACAGATAACAATCAACATATTTACACGATTTGTTATACTCATTCTTGAAAATGAAGTTACCTCTATCTCTTCTGCCCATAAAAGAATAGCTTAAGTTATAGTACCCATTTCACTTGGGTGTACAGTTCTGAAACCCTAATCTCCCCTATCTCATGTGGTTATAGAATATTGGTAACCAATAAATCACTGCAAGGCTGACAACAATCACTTTTACTTTCTCTATACGTACTATGTACATAGTGTATAAGAAGGTATTGCATTCCAACCAAAAATCGATAGACATTTCACCGGAAATACACGAGTTAGGGTCCCCTATATCCAAAAAAAAAATTAGAAAAAGGTCCGTGTGTGTCCGCATGTCTGTGAACACAACTCAAAAACGAAAAGTCGGTAAGATACCAAACTTAGTATTTAAGTTTAGTATCTTCCAGGTATACGGCACAAAACTTTTGATAAAAATCCGCCACCCCAACTACCCTTTAGATGGTAAAAACTTCGAAATTTTTTATTTTCTCAAAAATGGCTCTATGATTTTGATGAAAATGCGTATATTAAAGATATTTACATGGCAAATAAAATGTATATCTTGAATTTTCTGGTAATAGTCTCTAAAGACCTCTTTATTCTGGTTAAATTTTGCTGAATTGCACAACTGGTAAACCGTAAGAGATAGATAAAAACTTACTATAAATAATGTAAATCTCAGCGCAATTCAGCCCCTCCAAAATTTAACAATTAAAATAAACTAGCAACGCCACACTCCCATGTCTTTCTCAACACCAATAACATTGAAATGATAAAACATTAGTCCACCTATCCAAGAACTCGCATAAACTCTCCCTCCATAAACTACACCACCATAAAAAAATCTTTTCCCTCCTAAAAACGGCCCCATAGCCATTCTCATCGTCCCCTGCTCTGGGGTCGTGTCGTTATTTTGGGAGTCTCAAACCCTAAACAAACAATAAAAATGTAATCACAAGGCTGAAGAGGGAATATCCCTAAGCAGCCATGATGGATTGCGCCACTTAAATCACCCTGGTTAGTTTATATCTTGTAAGTGAGCGTCCTTCATTGAAGTTGCAGACGTCAATTATGAACTGGAGTGCAACTTTTAGTTAACCTATATTCTTTACACCATTGCTAACACATTTCATGGACTAAGTTGGGATGTGCCGAAGCTTTGGTAAAGCTGAATGGGGCATGCAAAACAGAATCGGGTTTCCATCTAATACTACAGCTCTACAGAACTATGTTCAGACCAAAACGTTATACTCGCAATTTCCTTTCGTCATATGATATGATGCATCCATATTCATCAATGACACTGAAATCAACTAATGTGCGCATGCACATAGGGAAGCCATTTAATCTAGGAGTTTCCGATGTATGTTCATAATTCATTCGGGGTATAGGAGCTGTTAAGCATGCTTTAGTCCATTATTTTCTTAATCTCCTCCATTTAACAAACCCATTTGCACTACTAATTTCGACAACACGGTAGATTTTTATATTAAAACCACTTTCAATGGTAGCATTCTACAGAGTGATTTATGTGGAACTGACACATTTCTTTCTCTAATTATTCCGTTGGAAATTCATTCAATGACCCAATTTTAGCACCAAATTAAGCAGAATGTTCTGGAGTTTCAATTCCTTGTCACTAGATGCGCAGATGTTTATGTTTTATTCCTAATTGTATTGTTGGCAGCTGTTTCGACATTTTGTTCTTGTAGTCATCGTAAAAATGCAGTGCGATGTAGAGCTGAGTCAAGGACATTTTCAGCAAGATGGCATACATCAAATGAATCCATGAACCTAATTGCAAGTTTCTTTGAGGACTGGAAAATTTCCAGGAACATGTGGCCTCCGAGAACTCCGGGTTTGACATCGCCGAACTTCTTTCTATGGGGTTATTTAAAAGACAGGGTTGACTCCACACGCCCCCAGACATTGTACGATCTGAAGCACAACATCACAAAGGAGATTCAAGCTATTGACAACAGAGTCCTCGAGTGGCCAGCAACATGGAACGACGTGTTGAGTTGTGTTTTATGCAGGATGGAGGACATTTTCAACATTTGCTATAGAGGTAAATAATCTCCCAAAAGTCCTCTACAATTTAGGTATAGTAAGTTGTCGTTAACATAACACGTTTTGAAACAACTAATAAAATAAATGTGTTAGCCTATATAAATCACCCGGTATAACAAATAGGTCGGACATGACAAAAGAGATGGTGTCCCTAAAATAAGAGAATAAACTACTTAAGGTAACAGTACTGAGAGAAACTGGGAAGAAGCAGATAGAAAACTGACACAGACTAACAAGTGCTTTTGCAGCTGAAGTGTGTGAGTGTGTGTGTGTGTGTGTGTGTGTGTGTGTGTGTGTGTGTGTGTGTATGAACACGATATCTCAAAAACGAAAAGTCGATAAAATACCAAACTTCGTATTTATGTTTAGTAACTTACAAGGTTGAGACACGAAAATGTTTGGGGAAATCCGCCACTCCAAACTACCCTTTAAATGGAGAAAATTTCGAAAATTTTGATTTTCTGAAAAATGGCTCTTATGATCTGATTAAAATACCATATATTAAATATATTTACATGAAAACTAAAATGCATATTTTGAAATTTCTGGAAATAGCTGTTCTTCATTCTGGATGAATTTTCAATAACTGCTAAACCGTAACAAATACAAAAATATTACTACAAAAAAATGTATCTCGTTAAAACACACAGTTTAAGTCATACATTTTTTTCATGAATTTGCCATTTCAGAGTTATTCATTGTTATTGGTTTCAGCTTTAAAATACATAAATGTTTCTTATACGGGAATTTGTCAATTCCTGGTCATGTAAAGAAATGAATTCAACTACATGGCAACCGGCATTCAAAAGATTTGACTATCGCTTAAACTTAGTGTATTTCCTTATTTCCCTTCTACTTACAAGGAAGCAAGTAATAAATCCATTTCTGCTGACGTTTATCTCGATTAGCATGAAGTAGATAGAAGAATAAGCTTTTTAACAATAATTTGTTACAGAGATGTAGAGAAAGTCATGAGATTGGACATATCAGATTTTTTGGATACAGGGGACCCTAAAACGTGTATTTCCGGTGAAATGTCAGTAGCGAATTTTTGGGTGGAATACAGTACCTTCTCTATACACTATGCACATAATACGTGTAGAGAAACTAATAAAATAAAATTTTAAACAATAAAACTTATTATTTAAATAACAATGAAATCTAGGATTTTGATACATAGCAAAAATATTGCTATTTTTACTTTCTCTACACGTACTATGTATATAGTGTATAGAGAAGGTATTACACTCCCCCCAAAAATTCGATACCGAGATTTCGCCGGAAATACTGTTTTGGGCACCCCTGAATCCAAAAAGGTATTTTTGGAAAAAGGTCTGTGTGTCTGGGGACAACATAGCTCAAAAACGAAAAAGCCGTTAAATACGAAACTTGATATTTGGGTTTGGTATTTTCCAAGAATGCGACACGAAGATTTTCAAGAAAATCCCCTCACCTCAAGATACCCTTTACATGGAAAAAAATTAGAAAATATTGATTTTCTCAAAAATGGCTCTAACGATTTTGATAAAAAATCTCATATCTTTAAGATATTTACATGACAAATAAAATGCATATCTTGAATTTTCTGGGAATAACCTCTAAAGACCTCTTTATTCTGGATGATTTTTATCGAATTTTGCATAACTGATAAACTGGTAAGAGATGGACAAAAACTTACAACACAAAAATATAGATCAAGATAAAACACACAATTTGTCATATATGTTTTTCGAGGAGTTGATGGTTTTTTAGATACTCCCTGTTATTGGTTTCAGCTTTGAAAAACTTATACTTTTCTCATATAGAAATTTGTCAATTCCTGTGCATACAAACAAAGGAACTTCAGTCACATAGTAACCATTTTTTTTTTTTTTTTTTTTTTTGTAGCTTAATGTCCTTTAACCTGGTTGGTCATATCGGACGATGAATGAAATTGATGTTCAAATGATTTCAGGGTCCATGAAGCTTTAAGTTACTTCACATTTTTCGTCTCAGGATAAAGGAAAAACCCGAAAAAACCTTATCCGAGATAAAACCTTATCGCCCTAAGCGAGATTCGAACTCACGACCTCTTGAATGTGAAACAGACACGGTGCCACCCACTACCCACGCGGGCTCATTTTGTCTATCACTTTAATCTATGGTACTGCTTTATTTCGCTTATACTTACAAGGAAGCAAGTAATAAGACTGGGTCGTCCCTTAGCGCGGCGGTAGCGCAGCTGCTTACCAAGCGGGAGACCTGGGTTCGATTCCCAATACTGGTGTGGGGATTTTGCCCCCGCTGGGAGACCTGGCCCGGGGTGCACTCAGCCTCGTAAGGTCCCTTGGGGGCCAATTGAGGAGCTACTTGATGGAGAAGTAGCGGCTCCAGGTCATGAGAACCGGCCGGGAGGGGCTCGAGACGCTGACCATGTCTCACCCTCCAATTCTGCACCCCATCCATGACGTCTGTAATGGACTGAGATGGGGGACGCAGCGGCCGGGCGGTAGGCCAAGGTTCCCCGTGAGCTGTCGTGCCATGGAGTTATGTTATTAAGTAATAAGACTATTTCTGCTAATTTTTCTCAATTAGCTTGAAGTAAATGGAAGCATAAGCTTTTTAACAATAATTTGTTGCAGAGATGTAGAGAAAGTCATGTGATTAGAACACATCAGATTTTTGTGAAATAACTTGTTAACTTAATTACTGTGGGTTTTCCAAATTTCACAGATGCATCATATGAGGAAAGGGGTATGTTGCGCTATGGTAAAGCTTCACCAGTGAGAGAACCCAGTAAGTAGTTCTTGTTCTTGTTCTTGTTCTTGTCTCTCTCTCTCTCTCTCTCTCTCTCTTTCTCTTTCTTTCTCTCTCTCTCTCTCTCTCTCCCTCCCGCCTCGTTATTTATCGTCACCACAAGAAAAAAAAAAAACCAAAAGAACAAGTGTTCAGTTTACCAATAAGCGTTGCTAGGAAACAAAACAAGGCATTATTAGCAACAACCGTTGACAAAGGCAAGTGTCATTAGCGAGTTTTATAGCCCAATGATTAAAGCGACAGCCTTTATGCTCTAGCTCATGTCGTTGCGGTGTACTCGTCTTGCAGCATGCGCGAAATTAGTGGGTAGAGAAGTAAAGCAGAAAGGACGAGGTACAGGGAAAACCCGCTTCAAGAGGCGTACACATCTCTTGTCTCCAATATTCACTACGACGTCAATAAGTTAATTTATTTCCTTTAATAAAGCATCACGGTTTATAATACAACTTAACGAGTTTACGCTCCTCACCCCTCCAGCTACACGAGCTTCCTATAATATGCTCATATGGGACAACAGATGCCGTATTTCAATGCTATTACGCACCATCTTGTAATTATTTGTATCTTATTTATCAATTTATAAATTACCTCATCTAATACCAGCACAAACTGCATTCAATTTCCTCGTAGTGTCGCCCTCCATAGTGTGATGGTTATCATGCTAATTTTATATATCCAAGATCGCGGGCTCAAACCCGGTGGAGGACGATATATTTCTTCAGGCGTAAAAATCCTTAGCATGGCTCCCTTCGGAAGGGAAGTAAAGCTGTTGGTCCCGTGCCGTAGATTTAAGGCACGTAAAGGAACCTCAAGCTTGATTAAGAGGCCTCTGAGCAAAATTAAGCGGTCTTTCATGCCTAGTATAGAATGGGACGCTAAGAACCATAGCAGTTAAAGAGCGTCCATAAATAAAACTACATTCAATTTTTTCCTCGTAAATTTACCCTGAAAATGTTCTAGTGACTAAAAACATCTTATACAGGTTTCTTTTTACGTTCTCTAGCACGTATATACAATGTGCGCAGTAGATAGAAAAAGTATTATATTCCACCCCAAAAATTCGATACCGATATTTCTATGGAATTCTCTTTTGAAACCCCACAAATTCCCATCAAAATATTTTATAAATAGGTCTGTGTGTATATGTGTGTATCGGTATCTTCCAAGATGTATACAAAAATGTTTAGAACCATTTCCCACCCAAACTACCTTTTACGTGGAAGACATTTCGAAATTTTCGATTTTCTCAAAAAATACTTTAACGCATTTTATTAAAATACTACATATTAAAGATACTTACATGGAAAATAAAATGCATATTTTCTGGAAATAGCCTCTGAAGTCCTCTTCTGGTCTTTGCTTAACTGGTAAATCGTAAGAGATACAAAAATGTAAATCTCGTTTAAACACACAGTATATATTAGTTATTGGTTTCAATTTTAAAATACTTATACCACTCTCAAGCGGGAAGTCCTCATCTCTTTTATATTTCTTTTGTTTTAATCCTGGCAATGAAAGAATTTCCATCGAAATTATAAAGTGATAACTTTTAAAAGATTTGACCGCCGCTTTAGCCCCGTGTACTTCTACTTGTAGGGAACTAAGTAATAAGAATAATTCTGGTAATTTTTATTTAGAGTGGCATGATGTAGAAAAAAGAATAATGCTTTGTAATGATAGTTTGTTAGCAGACAGAATGTCATGTGAATGCAGTACAAAAGATTTATTTTTAATTGATACATTTTACGTAAAATAAAGAGTTTTGAACGACACTAAGGTAACAGAAGAAAACGACATGAGACGATTTAGAACGAATGTAAATTTAAGGTTGTAGAATGGCTAGAGTATATGTATTTTTACTTTCTCTATACGCACTGTGTACATAGTGTATAGAGAAGGTATTGCACTCCACCCAAAAATTCGATACCGAGATTTCACCGGAAATATATGTTTTAGGGTCCCCAAAATTTAAAAAAAACATTATCACAAAAAGGTCCGCGCGTGCGCGTGTGTGTGTGTGTGTGTGTGTGTGTGTGTGTGTGTGTGTATGAATACGATAACTCAAAACGAAAATTCGGTAAAATACCTAACTTGGTATTTAAGTTTAGTATTTTCCAGGGACGAGACACGAAAATTTTTAGAAAAATCCCCCCACCACCAACTACCCTTTACATGGAACTTTTTTCGAAAATTTTGATTTTCTCAAAAATGGCTCTAACGATTCTGATTAAAATTTCGTATGTTAAAGATATTTACCTGACAAATATAATGTATATCTTGAATTTTCTGGGAATAGCCTCTGAAGAGTAGTTTATTCTGAATGAATTTTACTGAATTTTGAATAACTGCTAAACCGTAAGAGATGGACAAAAACTTACTACACAAAAAATGTAGAGCACGTTAAAAATACAATTTATGTTATATACATTTTTTTCGTGGAGTTCGTCGTTTTTGAGACATTCCTTATTTTGGTTTCTGCTATCAATAACTTATACATTTCTCCTACAGGAATTTGTCAACTGCTGTCCGTACAAACAAAGGAAATTCAGTGACATAGCAACTTGCTTTTGATTATCATTTTAAACTATAGTACTCCCTTATTTCACATCTACTTACAAGGAAGCAAGTAATATGGCCATTTCTGCTAATGTTTTACTGATTAGCATGAAGTAAATAGAAGTATAAGCTTTTTAAGAATAATGTGTTGCAGGGCTATAGAGAAAGTCATGTGAATGGTACACATCAGATTTTTAGTTCTTGGAGAGCTTATTATTCGGAAGGGAATCGCACTTCAGGTTGTATACCTTAAAATTTTTGCTTGATGCTCAAATACTTCCCACAATTTTCTTTGCTTTTGTTTAAAGTTAATTGGGTAGGTCATATCAGATGACGAATTAATTAAATGTGTACAAGTATGCTCAAAAGTTCCCGGAGGTCATAGACCTTAAAGTTACCCGACATTCGTCTTCTCAGGATAAGGATAATTCCTGAAAAAAAACCTAAACGGGGGAGATTTGATCGGGAGCTCTTGAACATGACTCAGACACGCTGCCCCTACACCACAGAGCCGACCCTTTGGATATAATTATTTATAAAACAATGAATAGGTCTTGTTGCCTAGCCGAGATTTTCGTTTACTCTTCTTCTGAGTCGCCCTCCGTGGCGTAATGGTTACCATGCTGACTTCATATACCCAAGGTCACGGGTTCAAACCCGGCGGAGGACGATGGATTTTTTCGGGTGTAAAAATCCTAGGCATGTCTTCCTTCGGAAGGGAAGTAAAGCCGTTGGTCCCGTGTCGTAGATTTACGGCACGTAAAAGAACCTCAAGTCTGACAGAGAGGCCTCTGAGCAAAATTAAGCGGTCTTTCACGCCCAATTTAGAATGGGACGCTGAGAACCACTGCAGTTAAAGAGCGTCCATAAATAACACGCCATTTTTTCTTCTTCTGAGTAAGGAGCTATTACTATACTTTTAACTGATCGAAATCTTCATACATATTTCTTTGAACTACTGGTGGTGGATATCTAATAATTATGAACACATATTTTACTTTTTGGTACCTCGAAATTTATATTTTAATTCTCATAGGATTTGGAATAATATAAAGGAATCGAAATGCCCTATCTTATCAACTATTTAAGATAATGAATTAACCTTTACAGGGTATATTCAGGAATACCGCTACAGTTGATTGATGAAAAATAGAATACTTCTGTTCATTAAAAGGAACGTTATGCTTTTTTAGTAAAACCCCAAAAAGTAAATTGAAAAATAATGATTTTTAAATTTTAAAAAAATAACTTAATCCATATACATTAAATCCTTTTCGTTAAAATAAACTCTATTTAGGTGCAAATATGTGGTAAGAATTTCAACCCTTTGTGTCAATTAGTTCCAGAGATAATGGGCACTTGTATAGAACATTTTATTTCTTCAGAAATTTCTTTCAAACATAACATTAAAAAGAAATGTAACCTAACTTTCCAAACACAACTTTGCAATACCTCGAAACTCGCACATGAAGGTAATATGAGTGGGATTCCAAAGCTGCCAATAATAATGTAAAACTTATCAATCAAATTAAAAAACCATTCTTCTGTAACACTAGTATCTACAACGTTATTAGTGTTTTACCAAAAGAGTATAACAGAATAGTTTGTAAGGCTATGCGCAGGATTATTTTCAACAATACTTTTAAACTATTTGCAATTAGCGTGCCTCTATAAAAAATATATCAAAATGAACGGCCGATTTGAAATATGCATATGCAATTAAAACATGAAAATGAAAAGAAAAAAAAATACGAAAATCCCATCTCGACTTCTCTTAACGGATGTAGAAATAAATTAGCTTACGAACGAATGGTTGTCACCGCCTGCATCTAGATATAATGGTTACGGTGGGGAGCGTTGGTAACGAACCGCTTATCTAAGAAACTCAAAACCTAATTGCACTGGAGTTTTATCACTTTCTCTAGCATGTATGTATAATGTACATTGTGTATAGAGAAAGTATTGTATTCCACCCAAAAATTAGATACCGAAATTTCACCTGAAATATTTGAAAACCCCTGAATCCAAAACAAAAAAAAATTAGTATTTTTTGAAAAATGGCTATGTATGTGTATCTGTGGTCAACATAGTTCATAAAACAAAAGTCGATTAAATAATAAATTTGGTATTTATGTTCAATATCCTCCAATGATGCGACAGGAAGATTTTCGAAGAAAATATGCTCACTCATGACTCTTTTACATGGAACATATTTCTACAATTTTCAATGTATCAAAATTGCTTAACAATTTTGATTAACATGCCATATTTTAAAATACTTTATGACAAACGAAATATATATCTTTAATTTTCTGGGAATAGCCTCTGAATACCTTTTTATCTGGATGACTTTTATATAACTCATAAACCGGAAGAGATAGACAAAAACTTACTACGGAAAAAATGTAGAGCTCATAAAATGCAAACTTTATGTCATATACCTACATTTTTGTAGAGTTAGCAGTTTCCAAGATAAGGATTTTCAATTTTGAGCTACTTAAACTTTTCTCAAGTAGGAAGTCAACTTTCGTTTCGCCTCTTTTGTTTTATTTCCGGGAATGCAAAAGAGAACCCAAAATTCGATGTTTCACATAACGATTACCTTTTAAAATTCTGACTATCGCCTTGGTCTAGTGTATTTCCTTATTTCCATTCTACTTAACGAAGCAAGCTATAAGAGAGTTTCTGCTAATGTTTATCTCGATTAGTATGACTTAGGTACTAAAATAATCTTTTGTAAGGAACGTTTTTGTTTGTGGAACGCTAGAGAGAGCCATGTGAATCGAACACGTCAGATTTTTGTCCTGTAACTCTTATATACTATATACGTAGTTGGTATATAAAATTGCACTGTCGATAAAGAGGTAAATAAAAATATGATATGCATCCAAACAATTATAACAGGAAATCACACTAAATGTTGGTCGGGAACAATGAATAAGCCACTCGCTATACTAATCGCGTTAAATCCTAACTCTGAGTTTAGTCTCTTCGTACTTATGTTTTCCTTTTGGTCTTATGAACTTAAAATGCTCATTGTTGGTCATACTGATCCATTAAATTCTTTATCTAGTGAAGAGTTTGTTAAGTGATCCATTTATCCTCTCATGGAAAATCTCTAAAAGTGAACACGAAATGAAGTTATGACTCTCGTCGTGTGTTTCAGTTATTCTTATTTCAACCTCACCCAAAGTACGCTCTTTGCATAGGGCCTTGATAAAGAACCTAAAAGTTATGAGGGTAAGTGATTATTGTTGTTGTCTGAATAATAATTACTGCACTTCGAAATCTCACTCTGATTGGAAGATTCAAATAAGCAACATAATTTACTTTTGAATTCTTTATGTATGAACTCAAGGCAATATCGACACTAGGTTTACGTTAATACCGAAATGGATTATGTTAGAAACCATTAGATGGCCGATAAGTTGGTTTTTTTTTTGGTAGTGTTAGGCGCCCCTTTTTACAACGTGTGGCACCGCAGGCGATAACACTGATGATCATGGAAGGAAGATGGAGCACCGGTGGAATGCGATGGCGGGAGAAACCGAAAAACGAGGAGAAAACCCGCCCCTGCGCCGCTTTGTCCGCCACAATCTCACTACGGTCGCTTGGGATCGAACCCGGGCCGTCAAGGTGAGACGTGAGTGGTCTATCCACTTGGCCACGGCACGGCCTCACCGGTAGATTAATTCTGAACACGATGTTCACGGATGGTGCAGAAAGTTGGACAGTAATTGAAGAAAATGCTTCGGCACATGGACTGCGTAGAAATGACAACATCTAGAATTAGATATAAAAAGATATACACAAGAAATGAAATGATCCAGATGAAACCTTTCTTGGAACCATAAAAAGAAAATAAAGATCCCTGCAATGGTCCGGACTTGTTCAGCGAATAATTGGTCCAAGTGCACTGGTGGAATATTACGCGGAAGAGCTCCGAATAAGAGGCATGAAGCAATAAGCAGAGCAATGCTGAACAGGGACCTGGAAGGATAATGAGAAGATAGGAAACTCTGGGGAAAAAAAAAAAAAAGGAATAGAAAGTAACTGCTGGAAAGTGGAGAACCTGTAATAAAAATTCTGATGTGTTATACTCACATGACTTTCTCTAGCTCTTCTACAAACAGACTTATTACAAAAGATTCTTCTTCCTTCTACATCGTGCTAATCGAGATAAACATAAGCAGAATGCTACTACTTATTTCCTTATAAGTAGAAGAAAACTAAAGGAATGCGCTATGCTAAAGTGATAGTCAAATGTTTTAAAAACTGTCGTTATGCGATTGTCATTGTAATCGCTTCTTTGCTTGGGCAAGAGTAGAACAAAAGAAAACTGGACACTTCCTGTCTGAGAAAAGTATAAGTAATTTACAATTGAAACCAATAAAAAAGAATATCTCGGAAACAACTATCTCAACAACAAAATCGTAAAGGGCAGTACCGTTGAGCAGTAAAGCAAAATCCGGCAAAATTCATCCGGAATAAAGAGGTCTTCAGAGGTTATTCCCGGAAAATTCAAGATATACATTTTATTTGGGATGAAAATATCTTTAATAAACGGGATTTTAAACAAAATCGTTATGAGCCATTTCGGTAAAATATTATCTGAAGTAAATAGAAGAATAGCCGTTTATAATAAATTTGTTGAGGAATAGGTAGAGAAAGCCACGCGAATGGAACACATCAGATGTTTATATAACGAAAAGTATACTCAGATGAAAAGTGGTTTATGCTTTTTAGAGAACAGCAACATCAATAAGCATTACGGGTGTACAATAGGAAATTAAGACCGTCTTGATCAAGATATTCATTTACTTAAGCAGAATCCTTTATTTCGCATGGCTACCTGTATATCCTAGAGAGGTGTCAAACCTAATGCTGGAGCTAATCCCTCCTTCGCATTATGTGCAGTCAAGTGTGTGGCCAATAAACTAACAAAACCACCACTGCAGCCAAAAGCTAGTTATCTGTTATTATCCTTGGTCCTGCTAAACCCCATTTGATACCTCCATGTTGTGTAAAACACTAGAATGTTCTCTTCTCTTGCACCACACGGAGGGGCAGATAATTATCGTGTTCGTATTATACTAGTAAAGATATTCAGCAACATTGTGGTGCCGGTAAGCTCAGTGCTTGGACCATTGTTGCTTACTGGTGACAATTTATCCACTATTTAAACTAGCTTTTGTGTCGTAAATTATTCCATCGCAATCAAATATATTTCGTGTCAACTTACTCTTGGAATTAATTATGTTAAAGGAAGACAAGGATAAAAACAAGAGTGGGAGTATAATTATGGTTATCCGATTGTGCTAGGATGCACCTGTACCAAGACATGTATATTGGTGCTAAACAAAAGATATTTCAAACCCGCCTGGGTAGTGCAGTGGTAGCGAGCCCGGCTCACATTCAACAGGTCGTGAGTTCGAATCTCGCTTAGGGTGAGTTACCCGGATAAGGGTTTTTTTCGGGGTTTTCCTTTATCCTGAGAAGACGAATGTCGAGTAACTTTAAGTTCCATGGGCCCCGAGATCATTTGAGCAACATTTCAACAATTTCATTCATCGTCCGATATGACAAACCAAGTTAAAAGAACGTTAAGCTATTAAAAAGTATCAGTTTTCTACCTCCCCACTTGCATAATTCAACATCCTTGAGTGAGAAATTGCTTATTATGAGTTGCCAATGTTAGCTAGTTGAATAGTTTTTTTAATAATAATAATCATGGTTATTATAAATTTAATTTTCAAGATTGATTCCACTAACTTACTGTCCAGGTGGCCAGCGTGAAAAAACAATTATTACAACTGACGATAGTAGTTCATTTCATCATGAATTTTGCTACGGTCATATGAGTGCCATAATAAAATAACATAATTAACAATAATGTGCAATATTACTATTGTATCTAAATGACTGTGGTCCAAAGTAGTTGTTAATATTGACAAAACACATCGAAATAATACCTTTAATGGGATTCGGTCCTTCAAGGCGTGCCACTGAATTCAGCAGCGTTTGCGGCCTTACATTATTTGATAATAGTTGCAGTCATTTTAGAATTTATTTGCTGTCTAATTCAGAAAAAAAAAACGTTTTACGTAGATATTAAAGATTGTACATTTCTGCTTCACTCCCCTCTTTATAACAACGGTATCTATCTGAGCTCAAACATGATATAGAGTACGCTGCCATGGAAAGATGGTTTCAATGGAGGTGGACTTTGACATGCATATACCAAAGAAGTCACATGCTAAATTCCAGGCAAATTGGGTAATATACTTTTCTTTTGGAAGGAACAAGGAAAAACAATATTGTGTTTCATTCGTCTAGTCAAATGACCTCTAGTAGCATTCCTTTCCATTGTTGACAAGAGTTCCATACAGTTCTTGACACTACGAGAATTTGTATCACGTGTAACGGTCGGTAGGAATACAGATATCTTTAAAATACCTGTCGATAATTGGATAAAAAGTCTTTCCTTTTCAGATGACATTTTCGAGCATCTTAATAACTAGTTTGAGTAACTTTTTCCTTGAAGATATCTCAAGTATTTAAAATTTTATCCTGCATAAGCACAAGCATTATAGTATATAGAAACATTTCAGAATAGTATACGAAACAATGGAAGTCGCGTAGGCTTAATATTTCAAAACAAATATTATTGCCCTTAGCATAATGATCCTGTGATCCTAACGCTGCACCTTACAAGCTACTGAGCTGATCAAACCCTTCATAAAACTTGTAGATATTCACCATCCAAACATGTCGTTCTATAGGTTTATTTGCTATAATGATAACATGATATAACATCTTATTCTGCCATATCAGAGCATTAAATCCATTAAATAAAACAGAACAGTACACTATTCCAGAGACAAGGATGGTAATGTTAGGACGAATGTAACAGTAGATGTCTGGCAATTAATTATAAAAATCAAACGTAGTGTAGATATATTGTATATACAAACGTGGAGTATACATTTGTTTATGTAATGATGTATAATGCTGAATGGAACTAAAGGTTTTAATCCTCATATAATGAACTTAAACTAAAACATCGGATTGTTTTGCGAAACTTCCTGTTTAAACTTCACCAAAATTAATAGAACAGTGACTTATATTTATACACCGTGGCCTGTGTTCCACCAATCAATGAGGAATCTCTATTTTTTTTTGCTAGTTGAAGCTGTGACTTCACAAAATATGTTAGATTATGCCGATCAGTATATTTATTAGCGAATATAACATAAATTTGGTACTTACATAATTTCGGCAACTTTACGGTACTAGAAAGTTCAAAAGCTTGCTTACCTGAAACAAAAAATAAAGTCATATTAGTTAACTGTGGAAAATACTGAGCCAAGATAACTGAAAAATCTACCAGTAGTTTCCTGTTACTATAGAAGCAGTACAGCAGCTGAAGTAAGATGGAAAGCTTAATGGATATATCGTTTTCTTGTTGATGTTCAGCGTGTTGCACAAAACGCGGCGGGTTGCGTTGCCTAAAATAAAATATGTTTCAATAAAATGTTACTGTTTTTTTTCTGCTCGTGCACACTTGCACATTTTACAATAATTATTAACGGCTTTTATATTTCAGGCGACGAAACATGGCAAAAAGTAATTCGTAAGTGCGACAGTTGTTGAGCATCATAGCTCCATGGCACGACAGCTCACTAGGAACCTTGGCCTACCGCCCGGCCACTGCGTCCCCATCTCGGTCCATGACAGACGTCATGGATGGGATGCAGTATTGGAGGGTGAAACGTGGTCAGCGCCTCGAACCCTCCCAGCCGGTTAATGCGGTCCTCACGACCTGGAGCCGCTCCTTCTTCATCAAGTAGCTCCCCAGGGACCTAATGAGGCTGAGTGCACTCCGGTCCAGGTCTCCAAGCGGGGGAAAAATCCCCACGCCAGTACTGGGAATCGAACTCGCAACGCTACTACCGCGCTAAGGAGACGGCCATAGTTGAGTGCACGTTAGAAATTTAGATTACGGCTGCATTGCGAGCGTACATCCTCCAGTTACAGCTGATGGATGACTATTGTTGGGTAAAAATGATCAACAGCTATACAGCTTTTGCCTCGAGAGTGGATGGCACCCGATAAACGCCTAAAGAGGTGTTTCACATTAATATTATAGACTGCAAATCCGAGTTTTTAATGTTTCCGTCGTTTCAACAGAAGAATGGGTTCATCATTTAAAATCAAATTTTCTAATTGTTTATTAACCATTTCCATTCTTCTGTTCTGATGACGTACAAAATTAAAATGAATCTAAACGGCAACTTTATTCTCAAATAAATAAATAAATAAATAAATTCAAAGTAGAGCTGAGGCACACACCAGGAGGTAGGGACTGTGACATAGCGTAGTTGCTACTCTATCGGAGCAATGGCGATTTTTAGTTCTGAAAAAAGCCTCAAGTCAATGAGATTTAACTTGGTTTAATTGTTTTTTTCACACAAACCGTGTGTAGGACAGGAGTTGCATAGGTAGAGTCAGACTGAAAAATTCAATGGCATAGCCGGATTTAGTATCTTCCAGGGATGCGACACGAAGATTTTAAGAAAATTTCCCCATCCCAAATTACCCTTAACATGGAACAATTTTCGAAAATTTTGATTTTTTTAAAAATGGCTCTAACGATTTTGATTAACATCTCTTATATTTAAGATATAAAATGTAAATCTTAAATTTTCTGGGAATAGCTTATGAAGATCTCTTTATTCGGGTTGATTTTTATTGAATTTTGCATAACTGGTAAACCGTAAGAGATTATTACTAAACAAAAAATATAGATCTCGATAAAACACAATTAATGTCATATACAATTTTCAGTGGAGTTGACCGTTTTAGGGATGTTCCTTTTTATTGATTTCAGTTTTAAAATACTTAAAACTTTTCTCATACGGGAACTTGTCAACGCAAAGAAGCGGAGTTCAGTCCCATAGAAACCACATTTTAAAACATATGACTGCCGGTTTATCCTGGTGTATTCCCTTATTTCTCTTCTACTTATAAGGAACTAAGTAATAAGAATATTTCTGCTAGTGTTTATCTCGATTAGCAAGAAGTAGATAGAAGAATAAGCTTATTAAAATAATTTGTTACAGAGATGTAGGGAAAGTCATGTAAATGGAACGCATCAGCTTTTGTTTCTCAAAACATTTCATACTTATCAAACTAAGAAATAGATATAATATCGCCTATAATCTTGATAGGAAAATAACTAATAATCAATACTTAAGGTTTTACGGTAGGTAAATATTATCTTGCTTCAACTGATGTTTTGGCTCACTAATTAGATCCACCCAATGCTTTCTGCAGACGATATAACAATACATGCTCCTGTAGCTTCGACTGTACCCTCTTGGACTAATGTTGGTGATCTATCTAGAATGAACAGAGATGCCTCGCGGTCCGGGGAAGTTAGTGCGGGCGATCAATGTCTTACCAGTGCTAAATGGCTGCCGTCACACGGCGTCAATTAATGTGGCATTCTCAATTGGAATTGAAATTTGTGGTCGTGCTCTTGTTCAACATCTTCCTTCTTGATACGGCTTCCAGCAAAAGGGAGTGGCTGCATCCTATAATAACATTCTCCCCTTTCTCATAACATTGCGACTGCTCCATTAATGCTCACATCGAACATGGCATTCGTGGTTGGGAAGAAGGATGATGTGCTGATAAGTTTTAAGCTCGCCCAAGTACGTGTTCACTATCGCTTTGCTACTTTTTACATCACATAAAGAAAGTTTAGAGGTTAATGAAGTCGGCTGACACGTAAAAAGCAGTCATGCAGTTCCTGCTTTAACATACAACGGTAACTATTCATTCTATAATTTTAAAAGCACCTCACGCAAGGTGACCACTACATTTGCAATCATTGTCTACGAATTGGATCATGCCTTAATATTTCAGTTATATAAATCATGTATTATAATATATTTTGAACTTCTCTACTTTAGGATGATGCCTCTTCTCAAGATGGCATCAATTTAAAATTAAAAAATGCTGTTGAGGCACAAAGCTGATTTGGAAAGTTCGTTAGGAATCTGAATTGTTGGCAATTCTGGGGAAAAGTTATCCAGTAGCAATTAAATATGTACATCAACTGCAAATGTATACGATAAGTGCCCTGGGATGTGCAACTTTTCCAATAAAATGAATGGAATGGCAGAGCTTCTGTATATTCTTAAAACTATCACATGAAGTATAGTGAAACATAAAATAATCTGATGAGAGTCGATAACCTCTCAGAGATATAAAAATGTGTGGTAGTATTAATCAATGTGACCGCTATTTCTAAAACTTTGGACGTCGGTAATCTGATGCTATCCCCTCTGAAAAATCTATGCTAATTTCATTATGAATAAAATCGCAGCTGATAAGAAGCCACGATGTCGAAAATACATTCCCATTACTTCAGCCGAAAATGCTCATTCACAACATTCTGAGGCCAATTAAAAGAATTTGATATTACAAACTACCTGTCTAATTACATGAAATTGTACTTAATATTTAACACGCCTCTATCCTATGCTGTATGAATATGTTTATTTGTGCCTACTTTCTTTGGACCCTTATATGCATTCTGCCTCATTACATATGCATTTCCTTGATATCTAACCATTTTGCAGATTGGGGTGTACTAAATGAATGCGTATTCAACACTTTTAAAACATTAAAGCACATCCGAAATATTGATTACATACTTAATTCCGTATTTTACAATAAATGGAATTACTTTTCCTTTATTGAGATTTTGAAATTGCATCTGCTGACTAATCAAATGTATGCTAACATGTGCATATGTTTCTTTCTGTCTGTGAAAGAAGTACCAAATCATCTGCAAATAATAGTGTAAAAGTTCCATCTGGCCCTTAATTACTCTTGTCAGTAATAGAGGTTCCATATGCATTCTCCCTACAAATAGTTTGGTGGTGGGGTGATCCTTCCAGCCTCCCAACGCCTTAGATACATTGACTTCTTTTCGAGTTCCCAAAAACGCTATAGTTGTAATTTTGATAATACATTTAGAACATCATATGGGGATAACGTAGGAGTAAGTGCACTAAGTGAATGAGGACAAAGAAATGCAAGTTTATTCTCGCAGAGAAGATATGTCTAGTTGTACTTCTAGTTTTCTTTTCCTTCTTCTTCTTCTTATTAATATTCATGTGTTCTTTAATAACTCCTTGGTACGTAAGCTATATGACATTTACATTTGACTCAAAGAGGTTTCACCGGAAATATACGTTTTAGATCCCTTAAAGATCCTACGATTAACCTATTTAGTAATGTGCTTTATCTGTATATTAGAGAGAGAAAGAGAAAAAGAGCGAAGATTTGAAGGTGGCATGCATTTCAAATTTAAATTTAAATGAAACACCTCCAAATGAATAAGATTATTAGGAAAGCCACTTCTCCAAATAAACCTTTCCATGGAGAAATTATAATTTTTATGTCGTCAATAACTACTAATAGCTTTGATTAAGTTTGCATGTATTTGTAATTTGCATTGTATGTGTGTGTGTCCGTGTATCTGTGACCACGATAACTCAGAAACGAAAAGTCGGTAAAATACCAAACTAGGCATTTAAGTTTAGTATCTTCCAGGGATGCGACACGAAGATTTTGAGAAAAATCCCCCAACCTCCAACTACCATTTACATGCAACTTTTTTCGAAAAATTTGATTTTCTCAAAAATGGCTCAAAAGATTTTGATTAAAATATCGTATATTAAAGCTATTTATCTGACATATAATATGTATATCTTGAATATTCTGGAAATAGCCTCTGAAGACTACTTTATTCTGGATCATTTTTTACGAAATTTTGCATAACTGCTAAACCGTAAGAAATGGATAAAAACTTAGCACTTAAAAATGAGAGCACATTAAAACACACAATTTATGATATATACATTTTTACGAGGAGTTGCTCGTTTTTGAGATATTCCTTGTTTTTGGTTATAGTTCTGAAAAACTTGTACTTTTCTCATACAGGCTCAACTCGTGTCCATACAAACAAAGGAGCTTCGGCCACCTAGTAACCAGCTTTTGACTTCATTTTAACCTATGATACTCCCATATTTCGCTTTTACTTACAAGGCAGCAAGTAATAAGACTATTTCTGCTAATTTTTTCTCGATTAGCATGAAATAGAAGAATAAAATTACTAACAATAATTTGTTACACAGAAGTAGAGAAAGTCATGTGAATGGAACACATCAGATTTTTGGGATATAGGTGGCCCTAAAACATATATTTCCGGTGAAATCTCGGTTTCGAATTTTTGGGTGGAGTGCAATACCGTATAGCGCTATATACTTAGTACGTGTAGAGAAAGTAAAAATGTATCATCCCTTGAATGCCAATTTGTCTACGTCGTAACGGCACAGGGCGGTGAGTGACAAATCCAGGGAAGGAATTGAGAAGCCGTTGTCCTAGTTCAGGAAGGAGACGCATCTCCACTTCCGAAATGAATGCAGCGTTAATTGCAATAGCAAAGTGGAAGCCTTTCCAAATTGCTTCTGGATTAGCTAGAACAGCTCTGCGACGTGTAAACGACACAGCACTTGATTGGTGAAAGCAGCTAAACATCATTATCTGACAGGACGATCACAGGTTGTTTGGTCTCGCGTTTGCAGAAGAAACTGTCAACCGCAACTGGAATAACATTATATTCTCAGAGCAGGTGACAATCTATTCCACACACAAAGAAAGTCGATTGCTTACGCAAAAATCTCAATTGTACCATTCACATGACTTTCTCTATATCCCTGCAATGAATTATTCTTAAAAAGCTTATACTTCTATTTACTTCAAGCTAATCAGAAAAAATTAGCAGAAATAGTCTTATTACTTGCTTCCTTGTAAGTAGAAGCGAAATAAGAGAGTACCATAGGTTAAAGTGATAGTCAAAATCTGGTTGCTATGTCACTGAAGGTCCTTTGTTTGTGTGAACAGCAGTTGATAAATTCCTGTATGAGAAAAGTATAAGTTTTTCAAAGCAGAAGCCAAAAACAAGGAATGTCTCAAAAACGATGAACTCCACGAACAAAGATGTATTTAACATACATATATTGTGTGTTTCCCCATCCATGACGTCTGTAGTGGACCGAGATGGGGGACGCAGCGGCCGGGCGGTAGGCCAAGGTTCCCCGTGAGCTGTCGTGCCATGGAGTTATGTTATATTGTGTGTTTTAACGATCTCTACACTTTTGGTGTTTTAAGTTTTTGTCCATCTCTTACCGTTTAACAGTTATGAAGAATTCCGTAAAATTCATCCAGAATAAAGTAGCCTTCAGAGGCTATTCCCAGAAAATTCAAGATATACATTCTATTTGTTAGGTAAATATCTTTAATATACGGTATTTTAATCAAAATCGTTACAGCCATTTTTAATAAAATCAAAATTTTCGAAAAAAGATCCATGTAAAGGGTGGTTTGGGGTGGAGAATTTATCGTGTTCACAGACACACGGACACACACGGACCTTTTTCTGAAAATGCTCTTTTTGGTTACAGGGGACCCTAAAACATATATTTCCGGTGAAATATCTGTATCGATTTTTTGAATGGAGTGCAATACCTTCTCTATACACTATGTACATAGTGCGTAGGTATAGAGAAAGTAAAACGTGTTCCGATACGTAGCAAAATACGTGGCTTCACAATTTTATCATGGTCGCCTATTTGTATCTTTGTTGGGGCCGAATATTTAGATGGAGTTGTGGCAGTGACGATACACTGAACAGTGGCAATACACGATAATAATCGAGAATATTTTGATCATCTCTGTGAGAATGAAATCCTGATGGGATTGCTGAATTTGTATAGAATTTGTAAGTTGTCTACACATGTCAAAAGGTCTCAAATGGGTTCTCAGAGAGGCAGGATATCCTGTTCCCCAGATTTTAACCTTATTGAAAATGTGTGGGATGAGACGAAAAAGGAGCTTGAATTTCTGCGAATGCGCGAAGGACAAAATATGGTTTCTGGACACAAGTTCAAGAAGCTTGGGATGATGTAGCATTTTGTTCATGTTACTGTAGGGATTTAATTTTAAATAAGATTCTATTAGGCTTGAGGTTAAGGTGGATTTAATTGCAATTTTATAAAGATTGTTAAAATAATTATAGTTCTATAATGGTACACGTTGCCCGTCCCTCTGGTTATTAAGACGAGCTGTTATTTAGATAACTTATTATCTTGGAATATATTTATAAAAATTAAAATGTTTATTTTCTGCACGTATATCTAAAAGGGGACACCCGTGCTTTACTTCTCTTGCGAAGGAAAACATGCTAGGATTTTTAGTCTGAGAATACCCATTGACCCCCCCCCCCCCCGCAGGATTTGAACTCGGGATCTTAGTAACTGTGGCTGGCACATTACCACTAGGACACTTAAGACAACCCGATGTTGGTGATGAGTATGTCACCGACGATGGGGATGAAAAGGTACAGAGTGCAATATACAATATTAAAAGAAACACCCAGGCTTCTCAAACTTAAATTCAGTATTAAATGCAGTAGCTCCTCGAAGTACAGGGTTACTACAAAAGAAATAGACAAATTCAACTGCCTGTAAAACAAAAACTATTAAAGATAGCAACCTAATTATTTTGGAGGTATGTTGAGAAACTCTCAAAGTTTCGTTTGTTACTATTGGTAACGCTGTAGTGTTTTTTTTTTTTTTTGTTGCAGAAGCTGAAATGGCGGAAAATCCTGTGGAAAGGCATATTGCGTGTTGGAATTTGCTAGAACGCAATCAGCAACTGTTGTCCAACGACATTTTAGAACACGTTACCACAAAACGCCACCGACTAGACAGTCAATCTACGATTGGTATAGAAAATTCGAGATAACGGGATGTTTGTGCAAAGGGAAGAGCTCGGGAAGACCAAGAGTTTCGGAAGAAAACGTTGAACGTGTTCGTTCAGCCTACATAAGAAGCCCACAGAAATCGACATCTTGGGCAAGCATGCAATTACAAATTCCACAGCAAACTGTATGGAAAATCTTGCGGAAGCGACTGCACATGACGCCTTACAGATTACAGATGTTGCAGTCTCTGAGTGAAGAAGATAAGGTCATACGGCGTGACTTTTGCATCGACATGTTGCGACATGATGAAGACGATGCTGGTTTTTGTGAGCGCATCATTTCATTTTTGTGGTGACGTGTTCTAAAATGTCGTTGGACAACAGTTGCTATTTGCGGTCTAGCAAATTCCAACACGCAATATGCCTTTTCTACAGGATTTTCCGCCAATTCAGCTTCTGCAACAACAAACAAAGCACTCCAGCGTTACCAATAGTAGCAAACGAAACTTTGAGAGTTTCTCAACATACCTCCAAAATAATTAGGTTGCTATCTCTAATAGTTTTTGTTTTACAGGCAGTTGAAGTTGTCTATTTCTTTTGTAGTAACCCTGTATTTTCCTTTCCAAGTTAAAATATTTCGTCTATTGCTGCTTTACATTTCGGCTACCAAAGAAATAACTTAAGGACCGGAACCTTATGGTTGCCTTTGCTAATGTTTCAGGAAACCGCTCTCCCAAAAGACAGTGAGCATCGGTGCCGTTTCCGGTTTTCAAATATTAACCGTGCAGTAAACAGGAAAGGTTTTTCTCTAAGAGACGTATAATTTGCGCCATACGCTCCACACGAAAATTCTCTGGCTTTCTCTTTTTTCTCTAGCTTTTCTTCCTTTCCTTCTTATTTCGTCTGCTGCTTCATCCATGTTCTAGTAAAATTAGCATGCGCATTAATAACTTTAATGCAGGTACTATGAGTTAAAGGTTCACGTAAGTTGTTTTATACTTTTTATTTTCTCTATACGTACTATGTACATAGTGTATAGAGAAGGTATTGCACTCCACCAAAAAATTCGATACCGAGATTTCACCGGAAATATATGTTTTAGGGTCCCCTGTATCCAAAAAAAAAGTCCAGCTAAAGGTGTGTGTGTGTGTGTGTGTGTGTGTGTGTGTCTGTGAACACGATAACTCAAAAACGAAAAGTCGCTAAAATACCAAACTTGGTATTTAAGTTTAGTATCTTCCAGGGATGCGATACAAAGATTTTGAGAAACCCCCCACCCCAAACTACCCTTTATAAGAACTTTTTTCGAAAATTTTGATTTTGTCAAAAATGACTAACGATTTTGATTAAAATATTATATATTAAAGATATTTACGTGAAAAATAAAATGTATATTTTGAAGTTTCTGGGAATAGCCTCTGAGGACTACTTTATTCTGAATGAATTTCACGGAATTTTGCATAACGCTAAACCGTAAGAAATGGACAAAAACTTACAACACAAACAATTTAGAGCACATTATAACACACAATTTAAGTTGTGTACATTTTTTTCGGGGAGTTGGTCGTTTTTGAGATATTCCTTGTTTTTGATTTCAGCTTCGTAAATCTTAACTTTTCTCATACAGGAATACACCTGCCCATACAAACAAAGGAACTTCAGTCACATAGCAACTAGCTTTCGACTATTACTTTAACCTATAGTACTCCCTTATTTCGCTTCTACTAATAAGGAAGCAAGTAATAAGACTGTTTCTGCTAATTTTAACAATAATTTATTATAGCGATGTAGAGAAATTCATGTGAATGGAACACATCAGAATATTTCTAGCACGTATGTACAGTATTTTTCAGAACATGATGACCCTTGGCGTGTCTTTGAAGTTTGGATTTAGGTAGTCTGCAGTTAGAAACCAACCCTCACAGTTGCCAAGTCTTCCACTTATTGCTCCCTTATATGGGGCGTGAATCTCTTCTTGCAAGCAGAGTCTTTGAGTCTCCAGAAAACAGAGATTTTACTATGTTGCCTTTCACCCCTAGTACAGGCTCGTCTTTTGTTTGCTAATGGATATCCCATGCGGCAGAAGGGAGCGGTCCCGTTTGAAGGCCATCATGTTTTGGAGAAAACTATGCATAACATGTACATAGTATATAGAGAAGGTATTGTATTCTACCGTAAAATTCAACGTCGAGATTTCACCGGAAAATTGTGTTTTTAGGTCCCTGAATCCGAAAAAAAAATTAGAAAAGGTCGTGGATGTGTGTGTATGTGCGTGTGTGTGTGTCTGGACACTATAGCTTAAAATCGAAAAGACCGTTAAAAACCAAACTTGGTATTTATGCTTATAATTTTCCAAGAATGCGAGACGAAGATTTTTCAAAAACAACCCATCCACCACAAATTACTCTTTAATGGAAAATTTTCGAAAATTTCGTTGCTTTCAAAAATGGGTCTAACTATTTTGATTAAAATACAGTAGGTATATCAAAGATATTTACATCCCAAATAAAATGCATATTTTGCATTTTATGATAATAAGCTTTTTTGCATAACGGTTAAACCGTAAGAAATACATAAAAACACAATACACTAAAGACTAGATCTTGTTAAAACATAATTTATATCATGTACATTTTTCTTGTGGAGTTGACCCTTTTTAAGATATTCATTGTCATTGGTTTCAGTTTTAAAACCACCTAAATTTTCTCAAACGGGACCATACAAAAGGAACTGAACCTCAGTTGTTTCGCATAGCGATCAGCTTTTAAAATATTTGACTATCGCCTTAGCATAGTGTATTACCTTATTTCCCTTCTACTTACAATGAAGCAAGTATTAAAACTAATTCTGCTAATCGTTATCTCGATTGGTATGATGTAGATAAAATAATAATGTATTGTAAGAATAGTTTGTATTTGGAACAGCTGGAGAAAGTTATGTGAATGGTACACATAAGATGTTTTTAAAAACAGAGCCAGGTCTCACAAAAATGCTTTACTTGGAGTCACTTGTTTTTTGTTTGTTTTGTTTTATTTTCGAAATGGGAGAAAACTGAGAAATCCATCTGTAAAGCAAAAGACCTCAAAATTAGGGGTGGTTGAGAAGTTATTTACTTCATTAGCTTTAAAGGAATATTATTACATTTTAGTTATTGAAAGAATTGCGCACTCCTCCTGCTGAATTATTGTGTAAGAAATTACGCAGAAAGTATTGTCGTTAATATCCTTATGATACGAAGATCGTTTGGGGCTTGCCGACAATTAAGTTGATGGATAATAGCCTAAGTTGCCAGCAGGGTGATCTAGTGTGGCTGTAATACCCTACCTAGAACAAGGGGTGCTACCCCAAACTTCAACAACCAGACAAGAGCCTTCCTCGGAGGAAGAGGGTTAACAAACTACTCTACTGCATCCGACGGAAGAAGCTGGTGGTACACTTGGATCATCTAGTCCACTACGTTGGTTGGTACTGGTCGGGACCACCAGCCCTGAGAAAGGAGGAAGGTATATGCCACAAATGCATGCGTCTACACCTTGCCAATCCAAATTGCTGCACGTGCGCGTAAAAATAGCACAGTGTGAGCGAGTGGTTTTATATTAAAGTTCTGCATTGTTACACCTGGAAGTCACAACAGCGTGCAATGTACACGAGGAATAATGCCCCTGCTTTTCGAAGTTTGCTGCTAGCTATCGGAAGGTATAAAAAGAGAACTACCAGGTCCACATGACTTCTGCTCTAGATGCCGAGGAAGAAGCAACACCGCAGATCCGCTGCCTCTTCAACTGCCACCGTTCCTCTGGCGTCCACCTAGGGAATCCTCTCCAGCACCTCGGCATCCCTTGGGATCTCCCGACCTGGCATCTCCTCGCACTGCTCAGTCTCGGTGGCCTTCTTGATTGAGGACTACTAGAACTAACTGCGACCGGAGCGCAATACCGCTCGGATCTGGACACTGCCTTGGTGTCAGGCCCTAACGCAGCTGCTGTGCTTACGGGTATAGCCAGGAAGCCTACCTTTCGCCTCCGAGATGCCAACGCCTAACATCTGAGTGCACTGGGCACGATCTGCGCCGCCGCCGGTTCTGTGCCTCTTGTCTCAGCATAGGATATTTCACCGGGCAAGCCCAGTACCCCAGCTACCCCAAGAGCAGGCGGTGCGTTAAGCTAACACCAGCAAATACTTTCCGCGCCTAGTTCCACACACCGCCGACAGCCCATCATCACCACAGTCAGCGCAGGCACCACAAACAGACTCCTGGAACAGACGCCGGGCCTAAGTAATGCCATTCAGGACCTCAATTCGGAGTTAGTGACTTTGACGGCCAAGCTGACAGCTCTGGAGGATCGGCAGCAAGAACACCAGGATGCAATAGGCTCATCTCTTCAAATTCTCCAAGGACTTCCAGAACAACTCCCTGACGAGAACTTCGTTAACAACGCCATAGTACTAAAAACCAACTCACCCTAGTAATTTTCAAGGGGGAGGCGAGAACCCGTCTGGGAGAACCGGCAGAAACATCCACTATATTCCAGCGTCCAGATTCGGGATTTCTCCGGAACAGATATAAGACCTAGCTTCATCCTCACCTCAAATTCCTACGTTCCTCACCCTGAATCCGCCGCGGGTGCAGTCTGGATTTAGGTCAAGACTGTCTCCCGGCCTTCATTCCTACTCGCCAGGCCGATTTTTGCGGTTCAGACAATTATCACCTTGTTTCCGCGGGTGCGATCATGCGGTACCGCCTCACCTTATTTCCTTCTAATACCGGTAGAGGGGTTTGTTTTAGTCGATATGCCTACACAGTGAGACCCCAACACTCCAGGCTTGCCCGGGTCAGTACTTAAGATGGATTTTTCTCCTCCACTTGAAAAAAACAAACAAAACACTCAGGGTTTCAGTTTGACATTGGCTTCAAAAGTAAACTTAAATTAGAGACAGCAGTCTTGAACTGTGTTCGTGAGTCAAATGGACGGAGAGTAAAATGTACACAGAACTGGATTTAAACAGTTGGTAACATTCAATTGAAATAAAGACATTTTGCTATAATGTGCTTAGTGAAAGAACGGGCACATTTGCCGACTAGCGAATAGTATGGTTTCTGACGGATGCAAATTTCCGTTCCGCTAGTGTCGGTCACTGTGCGTTAAGCTAACGCCAGCAAACACGTCTCGCGCCTAGTTTCACACACATATTACCACAGAAGTGTACGATTATGTAGTATTATCAAATACGCGATTTAATACCAGATCTTACAACTTCAGGTGGCCTGCACAGATGACGATCATCTTTTCTTTTTAATCTTTCACACTTTTTGCACTCCTACCAGAGTTTTCAAAGTAAATCACTATTAGGTTGTGTTTAAACATTTTACAGTAATCTGCTAAAGGCTATTACATGCTTTGCAAAGCAAATCAGGCAGTTTTATAAATGTTTGACCTTTTGGTAAGTAATCTGACTAGATTATAAAACTGGAAACCAGTGATGTGCTTTATTAAAGAAAATATAGTTGCATTTAACAGGTTAATTCGTAGATTTAATGTTTCAACTATGAAAATGGAAAAATAACCTACTAAAAATCTGACGTGTTCCATTCACATGGCTTTCCCTACATCTCTGCAACAAATTATTGTTAAAAAGCTTATGCTTCTATTTACGTCATGTTAATCTAGAAAAAATAAGCAGAAATAGTCTTAATACTTGCTTCCTTGTAAGCAGAAGCGAAATACCGGAATACCATAGGTTAAAGTGATAGTCAAAAGCTGCTATGTGACTGAAATTGCTTTATTTGTATGGACAGGAGTTGACAAATTCCTGTATGAGAAAAGTTTTTCAAAGCTGAAACCAAAAACAAGGGATATCTAAAAAACGATCAGCTCCACGAATAAACTGTATATGACATGAATTGTGTGTTTTAATGTGTTCTACGTTTTTTGTGAGGTAAGTTTTTGTCCATCTCTTACGGTTTAATATTTAAGCAAAATTTCGTAAATGTCATCCAGAATAAAGTAGTCTTCAGAGGATACCCTCAGAAAATTCAAGATATACATTTTATTTGTCAGGTACATATCTTTAATATACATTTTTAATCAAAATTGCTAGAGCCATTTTTGAGAAAATCAAAATTTTTGAAAAAAGTTCCATGTAAAGGGTAGGGGGATTTTCTTAAAAATCTTCGTGTCGTATCCTTGGAAGATAGCAAACTTAAATACCAAGTTTGGTATTTAACGATCTTTTCGTTTTTGAGTATGCTGTTCATAGACACACACAACAAACACGTACACACAGTGACCTTTTTCCAAAAATGCTTTTTGCGATTCAGGGGGACCCAAAACATGTATTTTCGGTGAAATCTAGGTATCGAAATTTTGGGTGGAATACAATACCTTCTCTGTACACTATGCACATAGTACGTGCAGAGAAAGTAAAAATATGATGTGTTCCATTCACATAACTGTTTTTAGCTATTCTAAATACAAACTATTCTTACAAAATATAATTATTTTATCAACATCATGCTAATAGAAATAAGCATTAGCAGAAATGATCTTTTTCAGTGTAAGTAGAAGGAAAATAAGTCTTATTCGTCAATCTGCTTCATGTTAATCGAGATAAGCATCTGCAGAAATAGTTTTATTACACATTTTCTTGTAGATACGAGGTTAGGAGAGCATAGTAGGCTTAAAAGCGATACTCAAATCTTCAAAGAGCTGGTTCCGTTCCTTTCCTGGACCAGCAGAAACAAGCAATAAAGATTTCCCATTTGAAAAAGTATAATAACAGGGAATATCTCGGAAATGTTAACAAAAATTATATCTGACATAAATTGTATGTTTTGATAAGATCTATGTACATTTTTGTTTCTCTATTACGGTTTACCAGTTATGCAAAAGCCATCAAGAAGCTCCAGAAATATCAAGATACACATTTCATTTGCCGTGAAAATATTTTAACATACGACATTTTAACTAAAATCGTTAAGCCATTTCTGGAAAAATAAAAAAATTCGAAAAATGTTGCATATAAACTGTAGCTAGGAGTGGGGAATTTTCTTGAAACCCTTAGAGTCGCATTCTTAGAACATATTGGTATTTAATCGACTCTCAGTTATGTGGTTCTCTCTCTCTCTCTCTCTCTCTCTCTCTCTCTCTCTCTCTCTCATACACACACATAGACAAACGCCTTGTTATAAAATTGTTTTTTTGCGGGGTGGGGGGGAGTCTTCAAGGAACTCCAAAACATGTACGAATTTCCTGCCGGTCCCCATGGCCGCGCTCGCCAAGGCGTCCCGCTTTGGTGCTTCGTAGCGCTGGGGATCGTGGGTTCGAGTCCCGCCTTGGGCATGGGTGTTATATGTTTGTGTATATGTGTGTGTAGTAAAAGTAAGAAAACAGACTCCGGTACTGTATTTTAAAAAACAAAAAAAAACAAAAAAATTTCCAGTGAAATGTCAGTATCGAATTTTTAGGTGGAACATAATACCTTGTCTACCACTATATACGTTGTACCTGGTAGTGAAAGTAAAAACATTACAATCTAATCTGTTTATAAACTGTTACTTACCAAATACTGCACATGCGCATGTTATACTCGTAAATAACCTTTATTCTAATTCTACAAACTGATGTGATAACTCTTCATGAATTAAAGAAAACTTTACTTCATTTCCTTTGTACTTATTCGGTAATCAAGTTCGCTAGCAGGATATGCTGAATGATTGTATAAACAGGGAAATTGCTAATATTAGAAACCAGTGAACCAATGGTTTACATTAACAATTTATTTTTCTATAGGCCAGATTATATTCCTTTTCTAAAAGGTTAACTTGGAGACCTGGGAGTCTGGAATCCATCTTCATATCCATTAACATCACCTCTATTTTGTTGTGTATGTAGCCTTGTGTGTTATTAAAATAAATAACTATGACATCAAAGTGAAGGTACAAAGTTTCAAAGCTACAATAATCTAAAAAAATCCTAAACAATTCCGATAGATAATTCTTCTACTGCTAAAAAGCAAGTATGCAGCATTTCCAGAGTATGGAAAACTTTGGGGGTTGTTAAATAAGTCAGCCGTTCTGCCGATATTTCATAACGTTTAGGGTGAGTATCATGGGGATTTGCTATGCATTAGCCGGAACTTCAATATAAAAATCTCTTAATCTTTGTACAGTAATGTAAAAAAGAACGGAGTGTGGTAAATGAATTTAATTAAAACAGGATTGTGTATTTATAACGTCAACTGCGCAACGTCGGGTAAGCAGCTTATCTCGCGCTTGTATTGACTTTCTTTGATACATTTTTACTTTCTCAACACGTGCTGTATGCATAGTCTATAAAGAAGGAATTACATTCCGCCCAAAAATTTAATACCTAGATTTCACCGAAAATAGACGTTTTAGGGTCCCTTGTACCCAAAAATTGAATTTTTAGAAAAAGATCCGTGTGTGTCCGTGTGTCAGTGAACACAATAACTCAAAGACGAAAGGTCGGTAAAATACCAAACTTGGTATATAAGTTAGGTATCTTCCAAGGATACGACACGAAGATTTTGAGGAAAATCCACCCCCTCCTCAATCTACCGTATACATGGAAAAAATTTCGAAGATTTTGATGTTCTCAAAAATGACTAACGATTTTGATTAAAATACCGTATATTAAAGATATTTATTTACACGACAAAAAAGGTATATTTTTAATCTTCTGAGTAAAGCCTTTGTAGACCTCTTTATTCTGCATGAATTTTGCTGTAAACCGTAAGAGATAGACGAAAACTTACTATATAAAATATGTAGATCTCGTTGAAACACGCGATTTACGTCATAAACATTTTTTCGTGGAGTTGACCATTTTTAAGATATTCTTTGTTATTGGTTTCAGCTTTAAAATACTTTTTTAAAATACTTACACTGTTCACATGCGGGAATTTGCAACTTTTGGCAATGCAAAGAAACAAATTTCATCCACATGGCAACCGGTTTTGAAAAGATTTGACTATTGTTTTAACCTAGCGTATTTTCTTATTTCCCTTCTACTTAAAAGAAAGCGTTTCTTCTAATGTTTATCTCGATTAGCAGCAAGTAGACAGAAGAATAAGCATTTTAACAATGACTTCTTATAAGATGTAAAGAAAGTAATGTGAATGGAGCACATCAGATTTTTTATGAATTAAGTCACATTCATGCTGAGATGTATGGAAGGACTTGCACTCATGTTTTACAATGAAATCATTCATCTGGACCAGGCATTTTCAACTAACTTGCCCTCATATTCGTTAGTTAAATCTCGGCTGCTGACAAGGAAACAATGCTATAGGGTCGGAACCAAGAATTTGAGTGTAAACTTACGTTTTCGATATGATATAACTTTTTATCGAAGTACATTTTCATTGTTATTCAATAACGAGCGCAATATCTTATAACCCCTAATATAGATACCTAACATAGTATGAAACAAAGTTGTCTTGCTATTATTATTTTTGTTGTTGTTGTTGTTGTTATTATATTATTATCATTATTAATATTAGAAAATTCAATTAACTAAATGCAAATCATAGTACACACAATCTTTAAATACAATTGGCTAAAAAATGATTGGCTTCTTATACATCGAGAATTTGCCGCAACATTTGTAGTTAACTGGCTTTTTAATCGTAAACATATTTTCAAGTGTTAATCGCTCAATTCACTTATATGGCGCGCGTGATTTTGCAACCATCATTATAGGAAACAGAGTCTCACATATAAACTGCTGTACCAAAATGCACCAAATTCGTGCACGAGATTGTGGAGTTTAGGAAACTTTTCTCGTGGAACAAAACTGCGGAATTGGTTTATACTTTTCCTGCTTTGAAATTTATTCTTTAACTAAATATAGTTTTGTAACTCAGTTACTTCTAATTGTAATTCAACGAGACTATCGATGATACAGAAACCATCAAACTACGAAATAATACATTGCGTTCCATCACCACCACCGATAGACTGGAATATGTAACTGTGCCGACCATAGCGGGGACTAAACAGCCCTGCCAGATTTGAGGAGATTGGCCTAGACTTGTGCAACGCGCTACGCAATGAAAGAGTTTGCAAACTCCAAACTTTATGCTTGCGTTGTATACATCTACATTCTTTTCTCAATGCATTGTCTGGTGTTCAACAGCAATGCAAAACTTTATGGCGTCTCCTGTACATATATCCTGCTCTTCCAATTAGCGACATTGCAGATTCTAGTTCAGTTTTAGATTTGATTCTGCCATTGGTCGATTGACCAACATGGCTGCACATGCACAAGCAGACAGAACGAACGGAAGACTGCATTTTGCATTGGAAAGCAGAATCGATTTCCAGCTCGATCCAGCTGTTTTACATTCACCTAACCTAACCAAGCATAGCCTAACCTCGACGAAATCTCGGAACCTGTCGTTCACCTGTCACGTAGCCATATTTTCTCCATAACCAATGGGAAGGGTTCAGGAAAGAACCTTAGTCTAAAACTGAACTAGAATCTGCAATATCGTGTGCCGCATCAGTTGATTCGCTGAGCTAGAGGTTTTTAAATACATTATTGTTGCCATCGATGTGTATCGATAGTTGTACGTGTGTAATTTTATCCCGCATTATTTATAAGAGATTGAATGAATTTATTTATAAATTGCTGGCTAAGTTATTCAGTTTGAAATTTGCGGGGCGCATGGAAGATTTCCGCTTGTAGTTTACGGATCTAGAGACCAGTGCTAACTTCTGTTATTTTATTTATTTATTTTTGTGGCTTAACGTCCTTTAATCTGGTTGGTCATATCGGACAATAATGAAAACGGTGAAGTGGTGCTAAAATGGGATCTATGTCGCCCTCCGTGGTGTAATGGTTACCATGCTAACTTCATATACTCAAAAGTCGCGGGTTCAAACCCGGCGGAGGACGATGGATATTTTCGGGTTAAAAATCCTTAGCATGGTTTCCTTCGGAAGGGAAGTAAAGCTGTTGGTCCCGTGTCGTAGATTTATGGCACGTAAAAGCACCTTAAGTCTGATAGAGAGGCCTCTGAGCAAAATTGAGCGGTCTTTCACGCCCAATTTAGAATGGGACGCTGAGAACCACAGTAGTAAAAGAACGTCCATAAATAACACGCCCTTTCTCTTCTTGGCTAAACATTCGTCTTTAAGGATAAGGGAGAACTCCGAAAAAAAAAAAAGCCTTATTCGGGTAGCTCACCCTACGCAAGAATCGAATTCGCGACCTCTTGAATGTGAGGTAGGCATGTTACCCCCACACTACCTCCTACTTCTTGTGTTACGCTTCCTGTATTGTGAATGGTTTTCCCTCGCGTCTGTGCTTATACTGCGTTGCGTTAGCCCTGTGACTTCATTGCGAATGAAGCTTTAAGATGACTCTTCATGCAGCCAATAAAAGGGTGTTTTCCTGGTTTATGAGCAGCTTCTATGGATGTTAGAGCAGTGTGAAGTAGGATTAGGCAGCTAAGAGAAGCACAAAAGAAAGCATCCCATCACATAAGGCCATTGCTGAGAGAGGCCAAGATAAATGATGATGTATGGGAAGAGAGACAAGGAACACCGCAACTTTGTGGCAAGTTCTCTTGCTCTGGCATCGGCCACCAGTTGCAGGCCTTATCTTCAGAAACTCAGTACTACCCAGTCGAAACAATACCGAGCACAGAAAATTAATTAACTGGTTGCGTGGCAAGTTGGTGAGAGCAAGAGAATTCGTATAGCTTAAAAGCAGTTCTTTTGTAATCTTTGTAATCTACTTCCCTTATTTTCAAGCTGCAGTTATGCACAGATTTCACTAAAAATACTGTATTTAAAGATTAAACTGCTGAATAATGACTACATATGCAATTTTAATCTGCAGTGTCTTAGTTTATGTAATGCGCTATCAAGCGTCCTAAAGCTACATTATCGTTTTATCATTATTAATTTCAATATTTTCAAGGGGTGTTTTAGCTTCAATATCTAAAATCTCAAAACAGCTAAATATATAACTTTTAGTTATTTCATAATCACTAATATTTAGAAAAACCTCTGAAAATCTTCAATCAGTTATACTTGATTTCTTGTTATTGTTAATCACAAATCCTAAATTTGGATGAAGATTAAAAAAAAAAGGAAGTTCCTTTTATGAATATCATCACATAAAGAAATATGCCTACTCGTATATCACATAATGTTCACATTTATGTCATTACTTTCACAAGCTCATTGTTTTACTTTCTCTATACGTACTATGTACATAGTGTATAGAGAAGGTATTGCACTCCACCAAAAAATTCGATACCGAGATATCACCGGAAATATATGTTTTAGGGTCCCCTGTATCCCAAAATAAAGTATTTTCAGAAAAAGGTCCGAGTGTGTGTGTCAGTGTGTCCGTGTGCCCGTGTGTCTGTGAGCACGATAACTCATAAGGGAAAAGTAGGTAAAATTCGAAAATTTTGATTTTCTCAAAAATGGCTCTAACGATTTTGATTAAAGTATCGTATATTAAAGATATTTACCAGACAAATAAAATGTATATTTTGAATTTTCTGGGAATAGCCTTTGAAGGTTACTTTATTGTGGGTCAATTTTACGGAATTTTGCATAACTGCTAAACCGTAAGAGATGGACAAAAACTTACCACACAACAAATGTAGAGCACCTTAAAACACACAATATATGTTATATACATTTTTTCGTGGAGTTGATTGTTTTTGCGATATTCCTTGTTTTTTTGTTTCAGCTATAAAAAACATACTTTTCTCATACAGGACTTTGTGAACTCGTGTCCATACAAACAAAGGAACTTCATTCACATAGTCACCAGCTTTTGACTATCACTTTAACCTATGGTACCCCCTTATTTCGCTTCTACTAACAAGGAAGCAAGTAATAAGACCATTTCTGCTAATTTTTCCTCGATTAGATGAAGTAAATAAATAAATTGTTGCAGACATGTAGAGAAAGTGATGTGAATGGAACACATGAGATTTTTTATTGTACATTCAATGCTGAAATGTCTTTCTTTTTATCTCAGACGTACATTCTTTGACAAATGAATTTCCTAATCATTAAAGGCATTTAATAAAATTAAATTATGGTAGTATAACATTGGAAAACATGAATATTAATCTTTACATATTGTTGTTCATTCCGTGCTTGAATTTTTACAAATCTCTATATGTTAATGTTTACAATTTTATTGTTATTTTATCCTTTTTGCTTTGTCGGCCTATGAAGATTTTGACTGTAGAACTCTTGGTGTTTAGAGACAACATAGTACAGAATTTTGTTAATTATTTTTGTTAAAGTATTGACACTTTCTGCACAGGATTATGCATTTTTTATACAAAGAGTATCACTCAAAGAACTGTATGATGCGTGACGAAATACATATACTTTCAAAGGCTGCTAGAATTCGGATGCAACAAACTCTTCGAGATAATATTTCAATAATTTCATAAATTTGTAAATTGTAATTAAGTCTTGCACCTGGTTCCGAGGCTCATATTTATTCTGACTTTCCAGTGACAAACTAATGCCAACACGTCCTCAGAGGCTACCATGTTGACAGAGAAGTTACCTGAATGCTTGCAGTAAATCTGACAGATGGCTAATATCATGTCATAAATTATTTGAAAATACTGAACGCCAGTAAACTTTGTTGTGATAACGATAATGATAATTATTTCGCCTTTTGACATATATACAATGCAATAGGTTTCGTCAGCAAGTCATTAAAATGCATCTGTATTTAAATATTCCTGTACATTTAAACATTAAGCAACTTAATTCTGTTTTTAACACTGATTTTAAAAGAATTTGCATTTACAATTTGTGTTATGTTTAAAGGTAGTTTATTATATAATTTCACTTCAAGATAAAGGTGAGTGTTAAGAGATTTCTGTAACCGAAACTTAGGAGGTACCATGTTACTTCTACCCCTTATATCATGATTATGTATGTCATAGAAAAGTAACGCATCTGCCTTTTGGAAATGAACAAAATTCAAGCATGCAAATACATACAAAGATGCCACAGTAAAAATTCCAATTTATTTAAAAATAGGCCCATAATTTTGGCGAGAATCACAATTTTGTATTATTTCTTCTGGAGCAAAAATTCTAGGTTGGCTTCCCCCATGCTACCCCAGAGTAAAATACCATAGTTTAAATGGCAATGAAATAAACTATAATTGACAGTCAATAAAGTGCTATTAGAAACACACATCCAAGTTTTCTTAGGCTAAATAAAACATTAGACAACTTGTTACACACTTCCACTATGTGAAATTTCCAGGGAAGCTTGTTGTCCAACCATATTCTGAGAAGTTTGACATTTTGCTCTCTATGCATCACCTTAGATGCCTTTCACAACAAAGATGTGTCTATGCCCAGGGATCGCAATCATCAGAATTAAGCCCTTTTATAAATAAACGATACATTTATAATTTGAACTTCAAGCTACACAATTGGTTTCTAACATCAATATGTTATAATTTATTAAGCTGGAAATTTTCAGGAGAGCTTCAGGAATTAGTAATTTTAAAATCTCTGTACATTAATTATAAATGTTATACCTATACTTAATGTGTAATAATTTTTCAAAACTCATACTGAATTTTTTTAAATTTAATAACATTAATACAAAAAGGTTTTACTCAAAAATAATAAATTCTTCATAAACATTTCTTTCTTTTTGTATGCTTCGTCCAGTTTAAAAATTGGGCGCGATACGGTAATAGTGTTGCTGTTATAACAACGTAATATGAAACAATTTGTGCCTTATAGCGACCAAACAGAACCGATGTATTTCCGTATTTTTTAACAAAAGAAACACAGTATGATAAAATCCGATGTGTTCCATTCACATGACTTTTTCTACATCTGTGCAACAAATTATTGTTAGAAAGCTTATTATTCTATTTTACTTCATGCTAATCGAGCTAAACATTAGAAGAAATGGTCTTATTACTTGCCACCTTGCAAGTAGAGGGGAAATAAAGGAATACATAAGGCTAAAGCGATAGTCAAATCTTTAAAAAGCTGATTGCTATGCGATTGAAGTTTCTTTGTTTGTATGGACAGGAGTTGACAAATTCCCGTATGAGAAAGTATACTTTAAACTGAAACCAATAGCATGAACTATCTAAAAAAAAACAGTCAATTCCACGAAAAACAATGTATATAAGATAAATTGTATGTTTTAACGAGCTCTATATTTTTTGTTAAGTAAGTTTTTGTCAATCTCTTACGGTTTACCAGTTATGCAAAATTCCACAAAATGTATGCAGAATCAAAATGTCTTCAGATGCTAGTCCCAAAAAATGCAATATATAGATTTATTTTTCAGGAAAATATCTTTATTATACGATATTTTAATCAAAATGGTTACAGCCATTTTTATAAAATCAACCTTTTCAAATATGTTTCCATGTAAAGGGTAGTTGGGGGATGGGAGGATTTTCTTGAAAATGTTTGTGCAGCATCTTTGGAATATACATGAATATACTTATGAACTTGAATATGAATGAATTTAAATACCACACACACACACACACACACACACACACACACACACACACCGACTGACAGACAAATACACGGACAATTTTCTAAAAGTTCTTTTTATAGGATTCAGGGGGTCTCAAAACATATTTCCGTTGAAATACCAGCATCGAATTTTTGGGTACAATACAATGCCTTCTCTATACACTATGTGCTTAGGACGTGTAGAGAAAATAGAAATTGAATATATATCGTATTGTCTGTCAGAAATCTAAGGGTACATAAAAAATTATAAAAATAAGGAGGGATACGAATATTACAATATAACAAACAGGAATAAAAGAACAATTGCCTTTGAATAGTTATTCGTGTATACAGGTAGCCACGGAACAAAGGAGAGTTTTCCAATATACATCCCGCAAAGTTAAAAAGAAACATTTTATTATTCCTGTCTTCTTTCTGAAGGGCGCCATGGTATCTCGATTCAACTTTCATCACGTTGTCCAGAAACCGGGTATTTACAGAAAGTTTTCAACTCATTATATTCAGGCTTTGTAACATGCTCTCCAACTTCCACTTCTTCAAATTTCGAAAAAAATTTCATCGGGAGCTCCTCAGGCCATGGATAGAAAAATGAAAAGTTCCAACGAAGAGCAGAAGTTGGAGCCACTCTGAAATGCTGGAGTGAAGTGGGATTACTTGAGTGCATCCCGGTCAATTATGGCGCTACTGAAACTTTTCTTCTTCCCAGCTTTCCACAAACCAAGTTGTTATGCTGTTGACAACCACATTCGTCGCTTGCTTTACAGCATGAACAACAAACCGTTTTCAGTCAAGCTTCACCTGTGTAGTACTTAGCACTGAAATGGAAAAACGTTATACTATAATGACTACGGAGCAAGAATAATTATTGGATAGGTAGAATCAGACTGAAAAATTCAATGCCATAGCCGGGATTTGAACCACGGATCCCCCGGTCTCTAGCCGGTTGCTCTTCCACTGAGCTGCCATGGCAACATGCTGACATAGCATTGAATTTCTTAACTGACTCATATATTCCCGGTAAACAACAAATAATTTGAGATCACCTTGTGTTTACCAGGAAACATGCGAGTCAGTTTCTGGCATGTTGCCATGGTAGCTCAGTAGTAGAGCAACCAGCTAGAGACCGGGAGATCCGTGGTTCAAATCCCGGTTATGGCATTGACTTTTTCAGTCTGACTCTACCTATCCAATTCCAGTCCTACACATGGCTTGTGTGAAAAAACAATTAAACCAAGAATAATTGTTATATATATATATATTATATACACTGCAAATGTCTCGAAAATAAGTGAATTATGGTCCAGTCGTCCATTACAGTTCTTGAAATAGCAAGCATTAACACCAGGCAGATGGGTATTAGCGAATAAAGTTAAGAACGCACCGAGAGTCGGTGGCGAGGGGAAGTGGAGGCAACTGCGACTTTGCAGTGTTCTTTGAAAACAAGCACGAAAAGTTAAAGGTATTACTATGCGCGCATCTTTTCTTGGATGCTAGTTTTACGAGTAGCAAGGACCGGGGGGGGAGAGTTCTGTTATTAACCAGAGAGTTACCATTATGGTAAATGCTTATTTAACTTACCGCGAACTAGCTGCACATTATTAAACGGAACACAGCAAATGAGTGAAATCTGGGGATCTACTGCCAGAATGAAACCTTAGAATTGAAGTCATTACATATGAAGATGTATAGCGTACATAACTCAATATTATCGCTCTGCTTTGCTTCCGAAATTGCACGAAAGCTACCGAATGAAGACGGGAGCTGACCGTCCAAGAAAATGTGCGCGCATGGTACATACTGCTTCGAAAGCTAGATCATCATTAGTATCGGAAGAAAACGAATGTGTGTTTAGCTATAGGTATTGTGGAATAAATTTATTTCGTTATTTACGTAAAGTATTAACGCGCCGAAATCTCAGCGGATTAGAATGTTTATATATTGAAATATATAGATAACTTTTTTTTAAGTTGATACAAATATTCTTTTCCTTAAAATCCAAAATGTTGTATTTCAAAATATTTTCCGCTCATTTTATGCACCACTAAGTGTTTTATCTCTCCTAAAAAATTAGATTTTCTGTGAAAAAAATTGTGCCCGTTAATATAATAATAATAATAATAATAATAATAATAATAATAATAATAATAATAATAATAATATGGGTGTTTGAAAATTTCGTTTGTTGACGTCACTTTAGAAACCTTCTGAGAAAAAGTATGAATTTATATTATATACTTTACATTATCAACATGTTAAGAAATAGTTGCTTGTTACATGGTATGAATTTCATTCTCCTGTGACAAAGCAAACCCATGAATTTTGATTTTTCAAAAGTGCGTAGTTAAACACAAGTATTGTGCTTTCCACACGTCCCACTGTCCTTAAAACTAATTACTCGAGTTACGACATGTTTTATTAGTTCTGAAACACATTGAGAGAGTTTTTGCATAACCACACCTTTAAATTTGTCCCCATTTTTGGACAGTTTATAAGATGCCCAGAATAAAGAATGTCCCTTGCATAACTGCATTCACACCATGATATACAATAAAACATTATGCCCGCCTCTGTAGTGGGGATAGCGTGTCTACATCACATTCAAGAAGTCGCGAGTTCGAATTTCGGTTAGGGTGTGAACCGAATATTTTTTTCTGGCGGAGTTTCCCCTTATCCTGAGAAGAGGATTATCAAGTAACTGATTCCATGGATCTTGAGCAATTTGAGCATGAATTCATCAATTTCCTTCATTGTTCAATGTCACTTAACAAGCTAAAGATCGTTAAACTAAATAATAATAATAATAATAATAATAATAATAATAATAATAATAATAATAATAATAATAATAATAATACACTGGAATTGCAATAACCAGAAGTATAACGAATTTTAGGTATTAATATTGCCATTAAATTTAGTTCTTCGCCAAATAGCTGTTCTAATTGTTTCTAAATGTCACAGTTATCGATTTTGCTTTGAATTTTATTTGCAGAATTGCAGTAAGTACTTACTGTTTAATACTGAGCAATTTATATATGGATCATAAACGAGGGAACTTTCTACGCGTGCGTTTTTATTAACCTTCAGTCACGCTCTGGGTCACCTCCCAAACCGGTAGCAATCATTGGAATCAGTCACTCGAGTGTTTTATCTGAAACGCAGGCGGAGCACCGTAATGCTTCAGGAGTCGCCTGCTTTAGTAGGGGCTGTCAGTATGTTCCTATAGACGCATGTTGAGGAAATCCTGATTTATCGGACTTTCATAATGTCGTTAAAAGCTATATTATTGGACTTTAACTGGTTCTTAACATCCTTTTTTAACTTGAAAGTATATAGAAAATATTTAGTTGTGTAAACTTGAAAGACTTCTGGACTATTTGATGCGTCCTATACCTGAGCGGCATTCAACGGCTATCACAAGCTTCGGCAACATGTTATAAAGCACTTAGCACTATTATCACCGAGCGAGGTGGCGCCGTAGTAATGTACACGACTCGAAATATACCGAATTCGATCGCCGATTTTTTTTTTTTTTTTTTTATAGTGCTTAAAGCCCGCTATTACTACTTAGGCACCGCAAGCGATGACACTGGTAATATATGGAATGAAATGGAGCACCGGTGGAATGCGATGGTGAGGGAAACCGGAGAGCAGGAGAAAAGCCGCCCCTGCGCCACTTTGTCCACCACAAATCTCAGATGCGGTTGCTAGGTGAGAATTGAGTGGTCTAACAACTCGGCCACGGCGCTTCAATCGCCAATGATCACATCTTCGGACGGGTTTTTGTGGTTTTCCCAGGACTGGGCAGGGGAATGCTGGGGTGATACATCATCTACGATTTCCTTTCCATCACTTTCCCTTCATCCCGTTTGCTCCTCATGTGTGATAATAGGCTCAAAGGGTATGGCAGTGCGGGCAGTTGACGCGGATGCATCCAACCCGTGGATATTAAAGGATTGACTGGTCGACAAGTCGTTTGAACACCTCTCTGGTAGCTCCAACAGTGGGCTTGGAAATATTAGGGAATTCTGCGCATATCTGTGGCGTATTCAGTAGCCTACAACAACCTATGATTTCTCAAATCATCCCTTACTCCTGGAGGAGGTGCTGGCTATAATTGATCTATGTAGGTAGCAATGCGCGAGGTATTCACCTCTATAGTCTACCTTTCACCTTCGGCACTGCTAGTTGTTTTAGCTTATACCATACTGCGTGGTTGTAAGTGCATATATCGCCAAGCCTGGTAAATACATTTAAGCTCAAGTCTTCGTTCAGTTTTTTTATAAATGTTTACAGTACTTATTTTAACCTAGTTACTTTCTCTACAAGTAATGTGTACTAGTGTATAAAGAAGGTATTGCATTTTCCATCCAAAATCGAGATTTCACCCGAAATACATATTTTAGGGTCCCTGCACCCAAAAAAGCATTTTTAGAAAAATATATTGTGTGGCCGTGTGTCTGTGAACGAAAAGTGGGTAAAAATACCGTTAGTACCTTCCAGGGATACGACACAAAGAAGAAAATCCCCTCACCCAAAATGACCCCTTACATGGGAAAACATTCGAAAATTTTTCTTAAAAATGGCCCTAACGATTTTGGTTAAAATACCATATATTAAAGATATTTATATGGCAAATGAAATGATATCTTGAATTTTCTGGGAATAGCCTCTGAAGACCTCTTTAAAACTGAATGAATTTTGCTGAATTTTGCGTAACTGGTAAACCGTAAGAGATAGACAAAAACGTATCACACAAAAAATGAAGAAGATTACGTTGAAACACATAATTTATCTCATATACGTTGTTGTTGTTGTTGTTTTTTTTAATTGACAATTTATGAGATGTTTCTTGTTATTTGTTTCAGATTCAAAATACTTAAAAGGTTTCCCACACACCTGGCCCTGCATAGAAACGGATTTTAACCACATGGTAACCAACTTTTAAAAGATTTGGCTATCGTTTTAGTCTAGTGTATTCCCTTCTTTTCCTTCTACTTACAAGGAAGCAAGTAATTAAGACAATTTCTGCTAATGTTTATCTCGAATATTAAAAAGTAGACAGAAGAATATGCTTTTTAACAATAATTTGTTACACCGATGTAGAGAAAGTCATGTGAATTGAATACATCAGATTTTTTATAGTACATTTATTCGCAGTTTTACTAGTGTCGTACATTTATTACGAAAACCGATGGATTATTTAGAAGAATGGCGATACAAAAATTGTCGGAGAAACAAAGAGAAAATTAACGTTTTATAATAAAGAGAAAACAGGAAGGCGAGACAACTTAGATCTGTACCCTGCACCTGAGCCATTGTAGGTAGGTATATGTAGATAGTATATATAACGGAGTTCATCCCCACATTTATTTAATTTCACTAATTTTTCACAAAAGCCTTCTTATGTTCTTTCATTTACACCTCATGTCTAAAGCTCAACGTTTTTTAACATTATTTCTAATCTTTCCACAGCTAACTTGGACAAAAACAAGCATTTACCTGCGAGTGAAAATTATTTAGAATTTCAGTCGCAACTCTACAGCTCCTGAACATTTAATCCTCTCCTACGTTAGCTATTTACTACAGAACTGACTACAACAAAACAAAATTAATCAATTTTGTTCATGGCACGTGACCGTAGGAAACGGCCAATCCAGTACATTGGCGCGTAAAATTCCAACTAATCGAACTCATTGTCTCTGCATTTTAATAGTTTTTTTATCACACCCACGTGCAATTTTTTTAAAAATGTATCGCACCCGCGGGCAATTGTTTTCTCTCTGAATATCAGTGCAGTGATATTCCCGTACATAATGGCGGAAATTCCAATAAACATTAATTGCAATTATGCGTTACTAAGGCAAAATAATAGAATGTAGCAATACAAAGAAATCTGACACTTAGGATATGGACATCAATTTGGTGCAAATATACGTCAAGACAAATGGGATTTTGGGAATATTATTCTTCGTGTCCACATAGGCTTGTTATTTTATTCACGAAATAGGCTTATTAAATACAACTCGAGCTACATCTTTTCTCTAGATCTCATCAACGATAAAAGTTGGAACTCTCGTTATATTACTTATGATTATAGCCCGGATGTTTAGGCATTTATAAAAGTTAAAACAGGAAGGCAAAAAAGGCAACGTAAAAAAAAAAAAACAAGAGAAAAACAACAAAAATGTAATAAAGGCACAATCAATTTCCTAAAAGGCATTATAAATTTAAAAAGGCAAAATATATTTTAGGAACAAATTTCAATGCAACAATATAAATTTAATTTTTACTGGTTGCACATTATCACAATGAATTGTTGTAAATGTTTTTGTGTCATACTTAATCTTCTATCCGACAAAATATATTTCATTACAGAAAAAGATCGTTCTACAATCTTCGTTGGTTTGAAAGTGCTGCCCTCCTAGTCACGTCTTCAGTTCAGGGAAAAGGTGAAAGTCGCTGGGTGCCAGGACTGTACGGCGGAGGATCGAAAATGTCCCATTGAAATTGTTCAAGGAGCCGACGGGTTGTGCCAGCTGTGTGTGAACGAGCGTTGTCATGGATCAACACAATTCCTGAAGTTAGCATTCCTCTTCGTTTGTTTTGAATGGCTCTCCGCAAACATCGTAAAGTACGAAGATCTTCAAAATAGCGTCAATGCTCATTTGAAATCATTGAGGGCAACATTTTTTGAAGTGGGTATTGCAAAGCTTGTACGATAAACGGCTCAATCTTTTCGATGATGTTGTTAAAAAATAAACTAAGTGTACAAAACTTTTAGTAATAACATTTTTTTTTTGAACTTGTCTTTTATTTATAGCCTATCGGAGGTTGAAAAAAAAAACGGCCCTCGTAATTGGTGAAGTAATTCTCTCTCGCAAAGATGCTCGTATCTGAAGACCATACATGTAATAACAAATATTTCTTATCTAAATCATATTGCATAGAAAGTATCTTGAGGGTAGGAAAAAAACTTAAAATACAAAATTGCAAATAAACAAGAAATATTGATTAAAATGAAAAAAAAAATTATTACTGCATGATGCTAAAACACCATAAAAGGCAAAATAGACCAAATAAAATTTGACCCTAACTGAATCACATTTATATCTACGGAACTGTTGATTTAATTTCACCCTTTAAATAGGCATTTTACCTAACATCCGGGCTTTAGTTATGATAAAGTTTCGATATAAATGTCTGTTTAAAGATCCGTTGCCTGCTATATAGCACATATCTTTTGCGATGTTCATCCGCACAAACGAAAAACCAACAAAACACTACCGGAGTTAATGCGAAGTGTGTGAGGCTTCTTCCGAGCCGTTTGACCCGATGCAATACATCTCCCAAGTTAGTTTGTTTACTTCAGCTAAATAAATCCATTTCCCAGCGACACAATGGGCAACAGAAAGAAAGTGCACCGCTGCGGCATACCCGCAGCATACAAATTCATTGCCATTACTTGAGGCTTACAGTAATAAATTGCCTCAGTTTCCCGGCATTCTGCTTAAGGGCGAAGGGCAAATGGAGCGTTAGCTCAGAAACACAAATCATTTTAAACCAAAATGTAACAACACTGTCTTGGCAATTCAAAATTAATGTGTCCAAATGTTACCTCTCCGTTTCGAACGGGTACAAGAACATACTTTAATGCCTTTAAAAATATATAACTGCTGTGTTACATTCACATGACTCTCTCTACCTGTTCTGCAATCTATTCTTACAAAAGATATTCTTTTATCTACATCATGCTAATCAAGATAGGCGTTGGCAGAAATGATCACACTGCTTGATTCCTTGTAAGCTCACGGGAAATATGGCCACAGCGTTGGTCATTATGTGAACAATTGAAGTTCGGTTCGCTTTCCAAAGCCAGAAGTAAGGAAAGGTAAGAAAACGTAGTTTGAGAAGAGTTACATAGTTTAATCTGGAAACAATAACCAGGAATATCTTGGAAACGGTATATTCTACAACCAAACTGCATATAAAGAGATCTGTGTTTTTGTGTAGTAGTTGATTGTCTCTTTCTTACAGTTTACTAGATGTGCAAAATTCATTTAGAACCAACAGGTTTTCAGAAGCTATTCCCAGAAAATTCAAGATATATATTTGTGATGTAAACGTTTATATTATACGGTATTTAATTTAAATCATTACAGCCATTTATGAGAAAAACAAAATGTTCAAATACTTTTCCTTGTAAAGGGTAGTTTGGGTGGAGGGATTTTTTTGAAAAGCTTTGTGTCGCATCCTTAGAAGATAATAAACTTAAATATAAGTTAGGAATGTAACGGTCTTTTAGTTTTGGAACTAGTTGTCCACAGTCACACACACACATACACACAAGGAGGGAAAGAGGGGGAGAGAGAGAGAGAGTGTGAAAGAGAGTGAGAGGGACATCTAAAAATACTTTTTTGTATTCAGGGGGTTTCAAAACATAATTTCCGATGGTATCTTGGTATCGAATTTTTAGGTGGAATACAATATCTTCTCCACACACTATGAACATAGTAAGTGTAGGGAAAGTACAAACGGGCACAGGTTCAATGCATTTTTGTATAGAAAGGCATATTGTATATATATATCTCCTATAGGCAAATGTAATGTAGTTGTTCATATGGATAACGCTGCGACAGGCAGGTATAATTGTTTGTGAGCGCGCCCAGAAATTTGGCTATAGAAGGTATACAAAGTCCAAGGAAATACAAACCAAATTACATAATTACAGAATGGAAATTAATAGCTGCTGTATCAAACTATGGACAACATGTATGTATACTATTTCCATGCCCTTATAAATAAACTCTGTTTAATTATATTGTTGTTATGTCGTTCATAATTTCTAATTCCTCCACTTTTTATTTTATTTCTTCCATTAACTTCAGCACTGTCGCCACTTGAGCTAGAAGCTCTACTTACAGTCTTTAACTTACAAAAAACCACTACACAATGCGAGTTCACTCTTGGCTGTCAGTAGTCTGGTGTAAAACTGCCGTTAATGCTGATATTGAGTGGTTTTTACTGTGGCTAAATAACCTATATCTAATTCATCAGTGTTATGAGAGTTGTAGATTTGGCTTGTTAACACAAAACAGTTTGTTTACAGACAAAGGATAATAATTTGCACCAAAACAACTCTTTGTAAATATGACAGTTGTAGGGATAAACCATTCATTTATGTCATTAAACGTATGGGATCAAAGAATCGCTCTAAAGATATTGCACTACATTTTAACAGAAGATAACAGAATACAAAAGTAGACGCATTCAGTAGATCAATTCCTATTAGTTTATTAGTTTATTTCTGCTACTCACTACCGAATAATACGGCACCAATATGATCCAGAAAAATTCTGCAAACAACATTTTTAGTAGGAAATCAATTTAGTCAGCTGGGCAACGAACATAATATGGGTAGTGTGTTGTCTTTACTCTGGTCTGAATTCTAGCAAGTGAAGCAGATTAACAATCGGCGGACTGCAGCATTGTCCCACTACAACAGTTCACTTCAATAGGCAATGTTCCATTCTATCCAAAATCAATGTCTTGCACCGTGTAACCTCACTGCCCAATCAAAGCCAAGCTAGCCATACGTCCAAGCAAGCCTGAGGGATGATTGTCATATCATCGGACAGGTTCTCACATCAACTGCTTTAATTTCATCAAGTCTCGTCAGTCTCTATTCACAGGCTTGAATTCATTTTGGACTGGATAAACCCCAAAGGCAGTGTGTAAAGGATAAAGCGGACCTACAGTTCTATGGTGAAAGCAGCTACAATAATTCGCATATCCAAAATATTCCTTACTGATATTTTAAATAAATAGGGGAAAGTGGGATAATGGCGAACACTTAAGCTTTGGATCATTGTGCTGCGTATGTATGGCTTTTGACTTAAGACTCAATATACTGAGAATGTATTACATTTGTTTGTCTTTCAACCAGTTATATCACTTTTAGTTACAAACATCACAACAAACTAAAATGTTGTATTTTGAAAACTAAGCAATGTTCGTCATTGCCTACCCTTGAAGGGCAATTGGGAACACCTCCCAGTTTTATAAAATGACAAAAGAACCATCTTTTCTATAGAAAAAATATACGTATAAACGTTTTATTTATGTATTATGTTAAAAGCGCTTAAAATTAACACAAAAAAGATTAAGAATCTCAATCAGGCTACTCTGGATGAATTTTGCTGAAGTTTGCATAACTTCATTACTTCTATCTCTAAAAATACACAAACATTTTAGTCACTTTTAGAATTAAATTGGAAACTATCAAATTAAGATAAGCAGAATGATTTTCTTAGGAACAATCGTCACAAGTATATGCAGATGCTTCTTTTCTTCAATTAGTACAAGCAGCATGACTCCAGTTTGAGGATTTAGAGCACTTGTACCACAGTTCGTTATTCTTTCTAAACTCTCCACCCAAGGAGCAAAAGTAGTAGTTGTTTGTAACAATATTTGGTACACAGATTCGTCGTAATCATCATGGATATCTTGGCTCAGCTTTTCTTTACAGACACCTGAGTATTTTGCAAAATGCTTCAGTCATTCCAGAAATAAATATTCAGACATCCAACAAGATTTTGAGCACGCAAACTTGTTAATAGAATATGGAAAGTGCGAGATCTCTTATTTCATACAGCTTGCAGTGCTGAATTCAAGTCCATTTGGGTTTATCGGGTTCGTTGACGTTTTCTCTCCATTGGATCTTCAAATTCATAAAACATTAATGATCTCTATCATGAGGTAAGGCAGTGACGAATACTGAGGATGTCCTTCACAGCTGAGGACGAAACGTCAAATTTTAATGATTTTATTATTCGACCACGACCTACAACCCGGACATATTATATTTTACCAATCTATGCTTATACACATGCTCTAGACGGATGTTATTTAATAATATGTAGATTAGAAAACAAAACAAAAAAATACTGTAACTAAAACTTACCTTCATTTGCTTTGGTAAGCACTGTTATAACAAAATCTTTGAAAACGGTAAACATGACTTTGGTCGTCTCCTTAGCCGGTGGCAGCGCAGCTGCTCACCAAGCGGGAGACCTGGTTTCGATCCCCAGTATCGGCGTGGGGATTTTTCCTCCGCTGGGAGACCTGGCCCGGGGTGCACTCAGCCTCGTAAGGTCCTTGGAGGGGCCAATTGAGGAGCTACTTGATGGAGAAGTAGCGGTTCCAGGTCATGAAACCGCATTAACCGGCCGGGGGGCTCGAGGCGCTGACCACGTCTCACCCTCCAATTCTGCACCCCATCAATGACGCAGATGGAGGACGCAGCGGCCGGGCGATAGGCCAAGGTTCCCCGTGAGCTGTTGTGTCATGGAGATATAGTTAAACATGTCTTTACATATCGAATGCTCTCTTCAAAACGACTGATCTCGTTCCAAAGAGTTTCCAAGTGAATTTTGAGATCACAGCACTAATTAACACAGCAATAGCTCTAACGAAACATTTAAAAACATGTGTTCAACATTGCCTACCTGTTCGTTATTGGCCCACTCTCCCTTAAAGATATGTTGGAACATATATTTATTGCAACGTAGAAGGTTGTGAGCCAAACTGTAAGAATATCGTACAAAAAAGATCAAGACTACGTAATAGGTATACGCAATAATAATAATAATAATAATAATAATAATAATAATAATAATAATAATAATAATAATAAAACTGAAGTAAGCATGGGTTATACCTCAAATATTTTATTATATTCCAACAACTAACCTAATCAACCTGCTACTGTGAAGAGCCATCATAGCATACAACAGATAATTTGTTTCAAATATAATCTTGGTACTCTACCCTTCAGAAATTTGAAGTCAAACTACGTAATATTTCATCAACTCAGTTATCAACCTATTTACTCAATAAGGTGTAGCTTCAAAACAAGGTTTACACGGTTAAACCTTAGTTCTGGTAAGATTTTATTCGCCTTTTCCCTGAGTTCAGAAATGTAAGAGTTGATGAAAAATGGGGATACGATTCTTTACCGAATATTCCAGGAAGTGAAAAAAGCAGATATAAGGATGCCGCGAGGATTATGGAAGGCACAAACGCATGTTTAAGATTTCTAATTTTGCCATAGTTTAAAATATTAAACTAATAAAAATGGAGTTGACCTTTTCTGATGACAAATTATGAATTACAACATTCAATATCTGCATATTAAATATTATTTAAAAAATTTCTACAGCATCAAATATCATGACCAATCTCTTGTTATTACATTGTAAGTGTGCTGTTTTTACTTTCCCTATACGTACTATGTACATAGTGTATAGAGAAGGTATTGCATTGTACCCAAAAATTCGATACCGAAATTTCACCGGAAATATATGTTTTGAGAGCACCTGAATCCAAAAAAAAGCATTTTTAGAAAAATGTCCGTGTCTGTCTGTCTGCGTGTGTATGTGTGTGTCTGTGGGCAGCATACCTTCTCTCTACACTGTGTAGGGGAAGGAGGGGTAATGGCGCTCACTTAAGGAAAACTTAACAGCAATCTCTCAAAATATACCTATACTTATGGATTATTGATATAACACAGTCATTAAAATTTTTTTTTCACAAATTAATAAGTTTTATTTAAAATAAATATTATATTATAGGAACTAAAAATTAAATTATAAGACTATGTAATGAGCGGGATTGTCCGATGCTTGACGGTAATGTTGCTAAGTCTGGTCAGTTCAAAAGTTTCACAAATCACACTTCTAATTTTGTGATTTATCAACTCCAATACAACTCTTGATGGGCCCAATTGCACAAATGGTGTATCGGAACCAGACTTCACCATTTTGGCCAAACTCTTCACAGGTAGTTCACCTCACAACCAGGAAATGGATTTGGAGTGATGTCGTCTAGTTCATTGTCATCGCTCAAATCTTCATCCAGATCTTCTTCTGAGCTTTCAAATAACTGTTTTTTTTTATTTTCTTTGCCCTATTATTAGATACAGAAGGCGTGATTGACCTATTTTGTCCTTTCTTAGATTTTGAGGAACACACAGCTGAAATTAGCTTGTTGATGTTATTGCTTGTAGGTTTTGGCTTCCTTAAACTTAAACTGAGGTGCCTTCTAAGGAAACCGTAGAACTAATCTTTTCCAGCCTCTTTCTTCTGTTTGCAAAAGTTGTTTTTGATCTGCGTATTCCAAAACAATCTTTCTGAGTTCAGAAGGTGTAACACCAAAATGCGATTTTGAAAGCGTCAAGGCATGATCCTCTATTTGGTTTTTCTCGGCCTCTGTAAGAATGTATAATGGTCTATAAACCTTCCCTGATTTTATCCTATCCTTTATTGTGCTGAAAGGAATATTGAACTGCTGTGCTGCATGTCTTATAGAAGCTCCTGAATTTACTGCTCTGATTGTTGCTTCCATTGTCTCCAATGGCCATGTTACCTTGTTCGTACTCCTGTCTTTTTTCTAGGCATCTGTTAATAAATTAATGAATAATATGTAAATATTGTAATAAGATAACATCACCTTAGATTACTAAATGAGTTTAATAAAAATAAAATGAAGACATTTTAATAAAGTGCCCAAAAGTTAATTTTCATATTAACATTCGCGAATTATGAGTTAAAAGTTAATTATAAAATACTTGTCAATTTTAATTAGTTATAATTTAGTAATAGGCATTTTAAGAATTAGGAAAGTTCAAGTGCCTTATTTTTCTTTATAAATTTAAAATAAATCTCAAAAAGATAAGGTAAGCATAATGTTGCACAGTTTGGGGGGGAGGGGGGGAGTAATGCCGCTCACCTGAGCGTCATTGTCCTCAATTTTGAAATTCTTTGCCAATTGTGAAGAAACCAAACGGCTTTTTATGCTTTACTATATAGGTATAAATGGAAAGTCGTATGCATCCCCATTCTCAATGGGATAGCTGGCATGGACATAAAATAATGGCTAATCACATGCCTTCAGATTTATACAAGCTGCTTTCTATAATAAATTCTCGCTGAAAATATTCGGACAGATTTGAACTAAACTTCCTCCCTCGCATTCACCATTTAACTATTATGATGTTATTAAGACTGCCACAAGATGTCAGCATCTCTTGGACAGGTCAAGCCGAAATAATATCATGAGCGCCATTGCCCGCCGAGCGGCATTACCCTCCGTTTCCCTCCCTACACAGTGCGTGAAGAGAAAATAAAAATTGGATACAACAATTTTGGAAATTACTTTGAATTATCGAACCTCTGGGAGAAGGAATGTCACACGACACAGAAGGAGCTGGCAATGAGACCATAAAAGCCTGAAAGACTCTACATGCAGAAGTAAAAAGAATAATATATTTTATCTCTTTCGGAAATGCTCCGACCGCCGGACAGAAATACGTTTCAGATATAGAAAACGAAGGCTACACTATCAAACAGAACCACAAATTGTAGTAAATAAATAACGGCAAGAGACAGACAGCCGTCATGGTGTCAGGACCGATGAATGCATATGCAAATGAGCACAATTTTGTTGAAGAATTAGACACGGTAAATCTGGCAACAATACAATATGTAGATGCCAGCAGCAGGTGCTCCACAATGATGCGATGAAGGCAACGTCATCCAAACGAGGAACATGGATTTTGAATGAAATTTTGCACGCCCCTGCCGGCTTGTCATCCACTGTTCAAGATCCAGCCATTGTAATACGGTAATCCGCTGAAGCAGAAAGCGTGTTTTTGTGCCGTGTTGAATCTTAAATAGTTCCAAAGCTCCTGAATAATTCCAATATCTTTCAACAAAATCACACAATTTTCAAAGTATTCTATTCAGAGGATATGCATAACACCGCACAAATCATATATTCTATCATATTTGGACAGATACGAAAATCTAACGAAGTACCAGTACGGTATAATACTTTTTTAAAATGAAACTAATGTAGCACTGTATTTTACGGTTATATAAGAATAATTAATATTTCCTATGTAACTAAGAGGCAACGATTTCTCAAGGCAGACAATACCAATATCGATACTGGAAATACTGTTTCTTCATACGCCCTCCAATACTGTGAGAAGTTTTAATTAGCCAGTAAAGGAATATAAAACACATATTCTTCTCAAAATGCCTTTTTTTTTTATTCAGGAGTACCTAGAACGTGCATATAGGTATCAAAATTTGCTTGGCATGCAATATCTCCTCTACCTTTGCACTACGTACAAAGCAGAGCAAGTAAAAGGCTTTCGCAAACGGAATTTATATAATTTCCTCAAATCCAGAACAGCCAACATCAGATAGTTTTACATCTACAACAGGTTGGCTTAAGTGTACTTTGTTTACGCTGATCCCCATAACCAACAAGGTTTTCTTCATCACTGAAAAGCCCGTGACAAAATATGACTCGTCTCTTGCAAAGAGACTCGGCTTCAGAGAGAGGTAAGTACTTCATCAGTTATGTTATTTTATTTATTTATTTATTTATTTATCATGGTTGGAGTCAATGCCATAAGGCCTACTCTTCCACTCTACCAAGCAATACATTAAATTCAATACAGCAATGACACAATGAATAAAGGAATAAAGAACAAAGATACAATTCTATACAACTTAATAAAAACATATATATAAAGGTGCAACAAGTATACTGAAATGAAAAAAAAAAAAAAAAACCTAAACAAAATTATTTTAAATAAAATACGTATTCATGTAGGTTGAAACACATATTAGTCATAATTTGAAATGCATATCACTTGCCAGCACATAAAATATTAATAACAATAAATGAAAGTAGTGATATATTTATCACATTAATACAGCAGAAGATTGGGTTTGATTACAAATGTATGCCCTAATTTTCTTCTTGAACAGTATAACGTTCCGGCAGTCCCTTACGTCTTCAGGTAGGGAATTCAAAAGACGAGCTAAATCTATTGTAAATGATGATGAATAGAAGGTTGTATGATGAGCAGGTATAACAAGAAGAAAAGAGTGTCGTGAGCGAGTTTCTCGATTATGAGTCAGAAAGATATTTGAAGCGAGCATTTAGATAGTTTGGAATGCGAGAATGAAGGAGCTGATAGAGAAATGATAAAGAAATTATGAGAGATGAAGCTGAGAGTTCTACGAGTATTATGAAGCTTCTAACATCATCATGGCTATGTTCTCAAAATGCCTACAACATGCATATAGGTATCAAATTTTGGGTGGAATGCAATACCTTATCTATGCACTATGTATGTACTAAGTAGAGCAAGTAAAAAGCATTCGCAAACGGAATATATTTAATTTTCTCAAATCCAGAGCAGCCAATATCAGATAGATTTATATCTAAAACAGATTGGGTAAGTGTATTGCGTATACGGCTGATCCATAATCAACAAGGTTTTCTTCATCCATGAAAAGCCCGTGACAAAATATGACTCGTCTCTTGCAAAGAGACTCGGCTTCAGGGAGAGGTAAGTACTTCATCAGATATAGGATTACGAGAGATGAAGCTGAGAGTTCTACGAGAAGTATGAAACTTCTAACATCTTCATGTCTGTGTACAACAGGTATTTTAAAGGCAAGCACGGTTTAAAAGCGACATTTCCCTCTTGAGTAGCAGGAGCAACAGTTCTTGCTTGAGCTAAAGAGTGGAAAGGGCGGAGAGAGTGTACTACAAGTGGAATAATGTTTGTTTACACGTCAAGTCTTCCTTCGGCTTTTCAATATGCTGCAAGGTTCCTGATCAAACACCACTGTGGGATTGTGTTGACACAGGAGTACAGCGGACATAATTACACTGTTCTATTGAAACCTGCTTCGGTGCCTGGATGGTACCTGGATCGATACCCGCCCAGGGGAATCAACTATTCATAGACAGTCTCTTACAAGATAATTTCCTTTGGAATCTTCTCTCAAAGCAATCATTTCCAACTTCCTTGCCGCAACACTTTGAACTCTGATCCATTAACTAAATGCATGCTTGGAGGAGCTAAACTCTAGGTTAAAGTTCAACTCTCAGAGACTTTTTATATTCCATCATTGGAAATCTTCTTTCCTCCTTCTCTTCAAGGATTTTGTCATCTGTCTGTTCCAGTATCACAGTGAATCCAACTCTTTTAGATACATCTCTCTCCATACCTCCAAGAACTTTATATTTTAAAGCAATTTTTTTTTCTAAATTCTTCTATTCTTTGACCCTATTAATACAATTCAATTCTATATTTTAATTGCTTCGTTTGTTTCTATATTAAGTTTAGTTCTAAATTAATTATTTATGTTTATTCTTTTAAAAAAAACTGATGTGTTCCATTCACATGGCTTTCTCTACCTATTCTGTAACAAACTAATGTTTGAAAACCATATTATTCTATTTCGCGCTAATCAAGACATTAGCAGAAATGGTCTTATTACTCAGTTCCTTATAAGTAGAAGGGAAATAAGGTATACACTAGGCTAAAGCGAAAGAAACAATTCATTCTATATTTTTGTTAATAATATTTATTTTGAAAAATTACAAACTAGGTAAAAGGATATTAATAGTTATTTCACCGCAACATTTAAAGTAACTTTTATTGCATTTTGTAAGGGATTAAAACATTTTAGTAGGTAACCCTAGCATGCGATATTACCAATATGTAAATGAACATGCTGTAGGAAATAGATATTTAAAAAAAGCACAGACCGTTTTATAAAAATTCTTATTTTCTATTCAGAAGGCATCAAAATATATATTTCAGGTGAAATCAAACAATTTTTATGGGATTCAATAGCTTCTCTGTAATTAGGTACGTGGTAGAGAAATAAAAAAATAGATGTAGAGAGATATACGGTAAAGAGAGTTCAACTCTTCGGAGAAGAGAAATATGCTTGAAAAACACAAAAAACACTACAAAACTTGTGTTACTTGCACCCTTCATTGATCAGTCAATATAACATAGGAGTGTGATAACAAAGAACTCGCATCTCGGAATGTTAGGTTGAAACATTTCTCGTCCAAGCCCTACTCATATGCATGTTCGTTTATCCAGGTAAAATATGTTTTTGAGATGGGAGAATCTAAAACGCACTGTAAGCATTATACGTTTTAATAACGTGCTCTATTCTGTTCCAATACTATGACATTAAAACACAGAAAACCCTCGTCCATTGTCATTATGAGTTACCATGGAATAAATAAATTCACTTCCATCCCACTCAAAAAACGCTCTCCTCCTCTTCGTTGTACTTAATTAAACGAAATTGTTCCATATACAATGGTATTAACATCAACTGATGTAGCATTTAACAGTATGTTTCCATGTTTGAGAGAAATGTGAGCGAAACTGATGAATTGGAGAGAACAGACTACCACTGTGAAAATGTTCCTAAAGCCAATGCCAATATTCTATTTCTTTCATAGAGTTTTTCCTGTGGCAAGTTGCAGGGTGAATCAATACGTTACAAATCAAGGTGGCGAACTCCTTTAAGATATATGATGGTAGAATAATCCTCTTGGATAGTTGACAGTGCTGCACGCTCTGAACAGCGACAAGAGCACTTCCAAAATGGCTTCACGATTAAATTTAATAATATCATTATAATTTATTTTACCTGAGTTACATTTTCAATTACTTACCAAATGATGTCCTATTACCTCTATATTTGTTTCGTAATCAGCTTACCCTTCCCTTATTTGTAGGACTTACAAGCCAATGTCTAGGGGTCAGATGCCTGTAGGGGAGCCAATGGCACGAAACCACAGAATGGAGAACCTGTTACGAGGAACAGATTACCTGAACATACGGAAGTGGATGATATGAAATGTAAGCGAAATTGATGATCAGAAAGGTGATGATGGAGCAATTGTTGGAATGAGTGGAGGGAAAACCGAAGGACCTAGACGCCGCTTCGTTCACCAAAAAATCACACATACGGGTGCTTAGGATCGAACATGGGCCGCCTAAATGGAAGGCGAGCAATCTAACCATTCACCCACGGCAACACCCTACATCTATACTACTTATCATAATGTACAATTAGGTTTCAGTACCGTTACCTTTGGTTAGCTCCTGGCAGTTAGCCAGTGTAGCCCCCCCCCTTTTTGTAGTGTTTAACGTCCGCTTTTATTACTTGTGGTACCGCAGGCGATGACACCGGGGATACATGGAATGAATGTGATGGTGGGGAAAACCGGAGAACCCGGAGAAAGCCCGCCCCTGCGCTGCTTTGTCCACCACAAATCTCACATGTGGTCACTTGGAATCGAACCTGTCTATGTGAGAGGCGAGTGGTCTAACCACTCGGCCACGGCGCGGCCCCCTTTTGGTTTGTGCTATCTATTGCATCCCATTCTCTATGTTTTTTCTCTGTATAACCACTTTTCTTTTGCCTTTCCAAAATATTGCCCTATTTTTTAATTCTTGTCTTTCCTTCGACATTCAACATTTTAATCATTACTATATCTCCTTACATACTGTTCCATTGTGTTCCCAAATGTCTTTCCTTCAATTTCTTACCTCTTACAGTGAGTTTAACAGTCAAGAATACTGTCTTTTCTGGAATAAAATACAATATTTTAATTCATTGGCTGCCATCCCTCTCAAAAGAAATGCACCTCACAGTACTTAAACAGCGTCCATAAATAAAACTCCATTTTTGATAAAGTATATCGAGAAAGTGTTACCATAATACAGTATTTAACCTTTTACCATAAATTGAAATATAAAGTAAATCCTTTCCTCTCTTGTTCATTATATCTAACCACCTCTCTTGACCACTCTTTCTTTATTTTGGAGCATAAAAAAGTGACATTTTATTTTCTAGTCATCCCATATTTCTTTTTTATCTGTATCTTCTACTCTATTACTCCATTTACTTTCAGGATCCTTTTTATTTTTTTTCCCTTTCCTATACCTCTCCCATCTCTATTTTCTTTAATTATCTTGAGCCCTTTCATACACTTTTTAGCAGATTTTTTATCTTGGTTCTTTACACACTTATACCAATATTTCAACATCCTTACTACACTTCTCCTTGTATTCCTAATTCTACCATTTCTATCTCTTGATTACATTATTTATATAGCGTTACGTTAAACGAATAATGAATACCTCCACTTGTGCAGTGAAAACCAGTCCATCTGCCCACCAATGGATACAGACTTTTTCTGCGGGACAGTCGAGTATACAAGATGAATACCGAGAAGTTCAGGCGCTGCAAACTGAAGTAGAGCGAAAACATGGGACTGCTGGATGCACGATATGAGCAAACGAGGCTCTAACCAATGACAGTTTTCGAAGCTTTCCTTCTAACTGAAATGTGAATCACAGGTAGTGTCGGTCAATGAAAGATTGCGTGTTACTTCATCAATCATAGCAGTTGATGCTTTTAAAAATGATAAAGACAAAAATGTAAATGGTCGTAAAGGAAAGGTATCCATCTAAGAATTCGTTTTAGTTACATGCTACATATCACCAGTAGCATGGACATCGTTTATACTGGACCATCTTAGTTATCGGGACGCTAGACGGTTCAACATCATTTCAGTTCAGCAATATTTTGTGTTACTTGTAGAATGAGGATGTAATTATTGATATAGTGATGCTAATTGGAGACAAATACAGACCTATGTTATAGAATGCAATAAACAAAAACTACATACTTCAAGTCGTCAAATATTTTGATACGAACGTAGTTAAATACGTTATTTTGTATTTCGTAAATCAGCCTACAGACTATTTGAAGTATCTTTGGACGTCCATAAGATAAACACTGATATACTTCTTCTCTTTCTCCCTATTTTCATCGTTTCATTTACATATCCAATAGGAATTCTACAATGACATGCCTTCAACTATAATGGATTCTTCCTCAGCCAAACGCATATTACATATTAAGCATCTGGCAGTAACTGTAAATATCAACTTATGTTGCTAATTCCAGTAAATTGCATTTAAAAAATAGAGCACTAAACAAAAGCCAACGGCAACATTTCTGTATGGATAACATAAGTTCACCAGGAATTATATAGAAGCGAAAGGGCTCTTGCTCTAGAATTTCATTCATTGTGTCACGTCCCTGCATCCCTGGAACGTGGGCTTGCCTTCAGCACGACAATTATTGGATTCTGGCATGGCCATCAATCATCATGGGTCAAGTACCTCAGACCTCTGACAGTCACGTAAACGTCCGAGGTTCGTGTGATGAGTTTTACCCTTGCTAACAGGGATTTCTAAAAAGAAGTGCTATTAAACGTCTAATAACTTTATTAATTTGAGACTAATTCACACTTAATCCTTTGCCTGTCGATACCTATAAGTTCCGCTTGTATTAAGCGTAACTATACAAATACGGTTGTACTCTAGGATTAATTTCATGTTATATTAACCTTCAACCATAAACGACAAGTAATCAAGACTGTTTTACATTGTAAAAATATGTGACTTTTTTAAAATAAATGAGTAAAACCTACATAACTACAGTTAAGTGTAACCCCAAGCATTACACCGATTATTTTACTTGGGCTCTCCCCTCTCTTTACCACAAGCACTGGGATTTGAACTTTGTAACATTTGGCTTTGAATGGATGGCCAGGCCATTATCTATCACCTAACACTCATGGCCATTTGAACCACTTCTTTGGTAGTGCCTTTGGCAGGGTTGTGAAAACTGGCTTAGAAGAATTTAAACTTTTAATTGGGAGGGAAAATATTAATAAAGAATCTACATTTATTTTCAGTTCTATTTTCTCTATTATTTTGTATAATAATTTTATAGCTTTTTTGCCATATAATTTTACTAGAACTCCAGTTTTAAACTTCAATTAAAGGGAAAACGGCATATGGAGTATATAATGCAGGCAACTAAGGGTTAACAGAAGAAGAGGTACATTTTGAGCAAAAACTTCAACAATATTAATTGCTTAAACTGTCTTTATAGGATTAAAAAAGTTACGTAGGCATTTGGAAACAAAAGAACTCCTCCAAAAAAGAGGCATGTAATACTCCATTTAGGGCAAAGTTTACAGCATAGATTTACCTTTACTGCCCCTTATTTATGGTAGATGAAATATTGTTGGACTTGGTTGTGCGACAGGAACAGTTTAGAAATACATATATACGATACGTTGTAACATTATTATTATTATTATTATTATTATATTATAATCGATAGTATGTAGTAATAGGTAAAATGCGATATTAGGAATTTAGCATCCTACTTGAGAGGTGTCTACTTTTATTCTCAGCTAGAGGGCACCATTTTCATTAATTAACATTACCTCCTGTCGTTCCTACGGTCCTCTTTCATTAATTAAGATTATTACCTATCATGCCATTGAGTTAATGAATTATCCATAACAATAAAACATTAAAAACAAAATGATTACAATAGCTTTAGGTATATTGGTTAATATATGTGCTGATACTCATTTTATTGCAAAGTCTAAGGCGCCGCAGTAAGCAGATGAAAAACTTTTAACAATTTTCATTAAAATATAATATATTCAATATACCGACATAAGAAAAAAGAACATATATGCTGAATTTACTCTCGCATTTAGTTTACTTGACCAATTTTGTATAGTTCATCTAACAAAGAAATAACAATTTGATGGGAAATATATAGAGCTCAAAGAGTATAATATGTGTGTTCAGTTTTGTTCGAATAGTTAGGAACGTTCGAAATATTCAATGTTATAAATTTAAGCTTTCCCTAAGCGAGCGAAAGCACATGTTTTTTAAGCTTGCAATTCTTGCTTTATTATTTTCTCTAGCACCTATGTACAATGTACATAGTAGGTAGAAAAGGTACTGTATTCCATTCAAAATTTCGATACCGTTCTTAGCACTCCTGAAAGCAAAAAATGATTTTTAGAAAAAGGTCGGTTTGTGTGTACCTGTGGACAGCATAACCCAAAAACGAAAAATAGGTTAAATACCAAACATGGCATTTATATTCAGTATCTTCCAAGGGTACGCCACGAATATTTTCAGGAAATTTCCCCCACTCCAAAATACCATTTACGTGTAATATTCTTCGAAAATTTCGATCTTCTAAAAGTGGTGATAAAGATCTTGACTAAAATACCGTATAAGATATTGATATGACAAACAAAATATAAACAAAAAATGTGGATTACGTTAAAAAACACAACTCGTGCCATATGCTGTTACGTTGAGAGCTAACCATTTCCGACACACTCCCTGTTATTCGTTTCAGTTTAAAGTACCTAAACTTTTCTCAAACGGCAATTCTTCATTCATTTCGGGTTTCTTTTGTTTTACTCCTGGCCATGGAAAGAGAACCGAATTTTACTCTCAATCGCAAAGAAACTGTTTTTAAAATATTTTATTGTCACTTAGCCGTTTACTCAGGTATAGGAAACTTAGAAATAAGAACATTTTAGTAATGTTGATCTTGATTACCAACTACTAGATAAAATAATAATAATAATAATAGTTTGTTTGCAGAATATATAGAGAAAGTCGTGTGAATGGGACACACAACTGTTACAACAGTTTGCGATGCATTTAATGATCCGTTTCTTGTAGTACACACCATTATGCTTCTATTTTTTCCATCCTAGCTAGTAGGACTGAGACTTTATGGCAGATAGATATAGATTAAATACAAATGTGCCTGCATAGTCTGTAGAAGTAAGAGATAAGGTAAGAAATTGCTACGGGCATCAAATATCTGGTGGCGGCAAGCAGCACAACGCAGCTGATCTACGTATCCACATGTTGTACCCATCCTCAGGGACAAGTAAATGTTTCAATGCCTGAGGAAGAAACAGTTACTTTAAGAAACACAAAAGATGTACAAAAATGCATCAGCTGCACATCATCGTCACTGCGAACTGCTCTGCAACCCTAAGATATAGGCTACCGCATGTGAGATTTGTGGTGGAGGCAGCGGCGGTTTTCTCCGGTTTCCCCCGCGATCACATTCATGCCATGTATCATCAGTGTCCGTCTGCGGTGCCACATGTGGTAAACGCGGGCGTTAAACACTATAATAAACATACACATACACTAAGATATTAAGAGGGAAATGAACTACGAGGGGTGAAATTCAAGTTTTGTATGAATACAACCCATCTTTAGCCTAGCAAACTTAGTTGAGAAAAAATAAATCAAAATAGCTGTTATGACGTGGCATGATGGGGTTTTATCATAGGACTACTCAAATTACTGCAAAAAAACATTGACATAGTAGATAATCTACGTATTTTATATGGATGAACGAATACATCTATTTAAATAAAAGTAAACACACATTGGTCCTTCTCTCTCGCGGTTCCAGAGATCGCACAAAACAACGGTAAATCGTTTTTACGGCGCATTACTGCGGCGTGTTATATTAAGCAAAGAAACAGAGACAAACACGACGCAGTAACATGGTGCAAAAATGACAAAAGTATGAACTACCAACACCAATGTTTACCTTTTCTTACTTACACTTACAATGTCAACCATCCAGATCTTGTCAGCTGTCTCTCGAGGTAGAAATGCACCTATCCTCCTCCATGTCCTCTCTGCCTGGCCCAGTATACCGTAACTCTCCATTTAAGATGGTAAAAGATCCAGGTGTAGCTATTGGTTAATGTCCATTAATTAATTTCACAGATAAATATCAGGCTAGTGTGATTCTACGGCTGATAAGTTCCGGGCCTCATAGAGATATGGCGCCACTAGGCCAATTAGACGGTAGAATCGTATAGTTTAACTCTAGACTAGCTTGTATCCATAGTTACAGGTCAATAGCTTATTAGTTTTCGAGTGACAGCGTTTTAAACAAGACAATTTTAGAGTTTTCACGAAAATGGAGGATTTGAAAAAACGAGCAGTGATTAAATACTTCCATTTGAAAGGATTAACGCCTAAAGAGATCAAGGAGGAAATGGACAGTACATTGAAAGACTCTGCCCCATCATATTCAATTATTAAAAGCTGGTTTGCAGAGGGAAGTACGAGCACTAGTGATGAGCCTCACTCTGGACGCCCTATATAAGTGACGACTCCAGAAATCATTGAAAAAATTCATCGTTTAGTACTGAAAGACCACATATTAAAGTTGTTTGAGATAGCAGAGCCTGTAAACATATCAAAAGAATCTGCAAGCAATATTTTAAGTAATGTTTTGGGCTTTCACAAGTTTATGCACGATTGGTGCCGCGTTTGTTGACACCTGATCAAAAGTTGCAAAGAAAAACTGTTTCTGTTAAGAATGTGGAACTCTACCGTAAAAATTCCAATGAATTTTTGAGACGGCTTATTACCATGGGTGAAACTTGGATACATCAGTACACTACAGAAAGTAAATCACAGTCAAAACAGTGGATTGCGACAGGTGAACCAACTTCAAAAAGGTAAAGTCAATTTTGTCAGCTAACAAGGTTATGACGAGTGTTTTCCGGTATGCACCGGGAATTATTTTTATTGATTACTTGGAAAAAGGTAAAAGTATCACTGGTGACTACTACGCAAGCTTACTGCAACGTTTGAGTGATGAGGTGAAAAGAAAAAGACCTCATTTAACAAAAACATCTCGTTTCATCACGACAATGCTCCGGCCCATCGTTCAATCATTGCAATGGGCAAAATGTGCGAATTAAGGTTTGAATTGCTTGAACATCCATCCTATTCGCCAGATCTGGCACCCAGTGACTACCACCAGTTCCCAAACATCAGAAAAGTCTGTGCTTCAAGACTAGAAGTCATTTGCACTTCCAGTATTTTTCATGATCGTTTATAACGCGTGATTGTATTTTTACTTTCTCTACGCGTACTATGTACATGGTGTATAGAGAAGGTATAGTAATGAATCCAACCGTTCGACACAGAGATTTCACCGGAAATACATGTTTTGGTACCCCAAAATAAAAAAATAAAGAATGTCCGTGTGTCTCTCTCTCTCTCTCTCTCTCTCTATGAGCAGCATACCTTAAAAACGAAAAGTTCTTTAAATACTAAACTGGACCTCAGTATTTTCCATGTGACACAATGCCTTTCATGAAAATCCCGCCAACCGCAAATACTCTTTACATGGAAAAAATTTAGAACATTTTGATTTTCTCAAAAATGGTTCTAATTATTTTGATTAAAATGCCATATATTACAGATATTTACTAGACAAATAGAGTGTATATCTTGAATTTTCTGGGAATAGCCTCTGAAGGCACCTTTACACAACTGTTACATCGTAAAAGATAGACAAAAGCTAACTTAATAGAAAATGTAGAGCTCCTTAAAACACACAATTTATGTTATATACATTTTTTCGTGGAGTTTATCGTTTTTGGGATATTCCTTGTTATTGGTTTCAGATTTAAAAAACGCATACTTCTGACATACAGGAATTTGTCACCTCCTGTTCATACAAAGGAACTTCAATCACATAGCAACTACATAGCTTTTAAAAGATTAGACTACCTCTTTAACCTATGGTGCTCCCTTATGTCCCTTCTACTTACAAGGAAGCAAGTAATAAGACTATTTCTGCTAATTGTTTCTCGATCAGCATGAAGTAAATAGAAGCATAAGCGTTTTAACAATAATTTGTTGCAGAGATGTAGAGAAAGTCATGTGAATGAAACACATCAGATTTTGTTCTTGCTCTATCCTTCTTCCTTACACACCAAAGGCAATGGTGATTAAACTCTCTGGTGAACATACGAACTAAATATGCGAACAAAGCTTTAGATTTAACACCACTCTTTGTAAAAAGCTGCTGCGAGCTTTCATGTGTAAAATACAAACATTTACCTATTATTAACCTCTTAGCTCCTGTTATTGTCATTGTGTAGTTATGGTATTACGGAAGAGCGCTTTACAACAGCAGCAAAATACTCTGTGCTATTTTAATGCTGTTTTCATTACACATTTGTGTTGGGAAAGATGGGAATTCTCAAGCGGTCCTAAATTTGTAGAAGCCAGAGAGAGAGAGAGATATACAGCAAAATGGGGGCTGCATTCAATTTTCCATATTATTATACAATGTATGCGCTTGCGCGAAATAAGCAAGGGGAGAGAGAATGAAACAGTGTGGAGAGGGACTTGCAGCCCGGCGCTAGCTTACACACGTTTATTGCAATTTCTCTCGTCGAAAAAGAAAGGGATTAAACAGATTTACCTCACAGCTGAAAAGGACGATTATACCTCAAATGTTCTACTTACATCCTCAGCATTTTTTACACAGTGGGTTCCAACATTTTGAATTTCTAGCATGGCATTAGAGATCAGAAAGAATTATAGAATATTATATAATAATGTAGGTATGTGTATTAAAAGTAGTTATTGCGCTATTTCGTTATAAGTTTTTCATATCTAATTACTTTTATTAAGAATCTGAATAAACAACAATATTTTCCTTGTCTTTAAAACAAATTAACAAACAAAAAAAAAAACAAAAAAAATGAGACTTACCTGCATAAAAAAACACGAATCAGTTACAGGATTGAATGCTATACTGACATGCTGTCAGAGCAGCTCAATAGTTAAAACATTGTATTTACTTTGTTAATTATGCTGTTTTCATTTTTAGTTATATCAATATTCACAAGGTAATATTTTATTTTATTATTAATTTCTAATGAGACTGTTTGAATCATTGATGCTATATTTGCAACCGCATAAAAAACGGAGAACCGTGTTCAAATCCCGGCTGTGGCACTGAATGTTTAAATTGATTCTAGCAGTTAAACACATACCCTTGGTGGGGTGTTAATACAGCAAAAGTTCCAATATAATAATTACGCAACAATGTCTCTAATGACAAGTCCAACCCAATCCTGTTAGGAGTTCAGACTCCCAGAAACTGGAAGCAAGAACTCAAACGGGTCGCACGGTTCACGCTGTAATAGCTGACGATATCGGAATTTCGTCTTACCATCCAGATACTACCCCTGCATATTAAAGCGCCAGCTTATAACCGTCTTAAAGTTCAAAGGCAAATGTATTATTTGAATTGGGATTTTTGTAACCGCTATCTAATTAACACCAATTTATAGTATTGTATAAGCCTTATTTAATATATTATTGATACAGATTTTGTGATATGATTTAAATCTTGTCTGAAAACAATGATTATATTAGTAGATGTTCCATAGCGAAGAAGTTTAGTAGCCTAATAAAGCGTGTTTCCGAGGAAAGTTGCAAGTTTTATCACCCCTGTTGCTTTCTATTTCTTTGCAAAGCCAAAGCTATTTCTTTTTTGTGTCATTGTTAGATGATAAGCGACGCTATAAGTGATGGGTGGAGTGAATGTTTAGAAAAACTGGATATTCTCAGAGACACACGGCCTAGCAAACTACGTGATTTGTAAACTGAGCCAGTGGCACCATAGAATTAGAAATACACGCTTTCTAGCCGGCAAATGAAGCTAATGAGTCCAAATAAGAGACATCTGTACACAAGTAGTTGAATATTTGACTCAACAGGTAGTTTCATAAATTAACATTTGCGAAATTCGGCACGTCAGCGGATGATCAAGTTTGTGAATGGCATACCGCAGAAGAAATATTTCTGAATGAAACGTGTAAGTGACAGAAAGAAAAATTCGGACAATAAATAATAATAATAATAATAATAATAGCTGAAGTGTACAGTCAACGAATTAAGAATAAATAACTCCCGCGAAGTAACAAAGCTACATTAAGCATTTCACGTGCGAAAATCGCAGACGAATTTAAATTTCCTGCCAAGAAATTGAGCATGGGGAATTCTTGATATTGGAACAACTTAATCCGCGACAAGATACAGTGTTACAAAATCATAAAACTGCCGAAAGAATCAACAAACTAGAACTTAATGCTTGAGAGTCTACATATGAAGTGTCCAGAATTACAAAGTAATTGATGAGCTCATCACTATGACATTCTTTGTATTACTTAATGGTTTCCTTTCATTCTTCAATTAGAACTCAAAACAACTGGGATCGACGTAATGGCTTGTGAATGTTAATATTCCAAGTATAGTATATCATCTCTGCTGAGTAATAAACTTACTAGTCAGCTTTAATAAAATAATCTCCATTCAGAGTAGCCTCTGAAACCATAGTAACAAAACATCCTCCATACATCAACGAAGATGTACCCTGAAGAATTTGCCACAACCGAAGGAAGTCAAAACCGGCATCAGCAACTGTACGCTCCAAAAATCACCTGTTATGAATCAACGGGACAAGTTGGAACATCAGTAACAGTATAGATGTCTCATCTTCCTCATGACGGTAGCTCTGTACTGGTGCGCACTCAGTCTCATCATGTCCTGAAGCTCTGTTGCGTATTTTGTGCATACGAATGACAGCTCCTGGTCATACAATCTCGGATAAGCGGACTGGAAGTGGGTTAAGGTTTAAAATGCGTATTATTACACCATCTCCAATTTAGCTCATGAAGAGTTATGTGTCGGAAACAAACAAGTAACGGATGTAGTTCGGGATGCTACGACAGAGAACTAAGCTTTCATTTTAATGTGATGAGATGCAAGTTACAAAGCTTTAGATCTTTTCGTAGCAAAACGTTAATCCATTGACAAAGAAATCCACATTTTTATTTTCATGTCCATAATTTTCATTTGAGCATATCCAGAAAAAGCTACGAAATTCAGACGCTTCTCCGTTAGTCAATTTTGTGACATTTCTTTTCCGCTTTTCAAGTCAGCACTTAAAATGAGAATGCAATGGTTATTAAAAAGTCTACTTCTAGCTTCGTGCTTTACGTCAGTATATGTTTTGTATTCGTGGATTTCAAAGCACCTCAGAGGTTGAATTCCGACCATAGAATGAGGAAATGATAGAGAATTCAGTAAAGAGGAATGGTATGCTCCACGTTCCCAAATTTGCACGCTGCAGTTGACTGAAGGCTTCAATCAAAGCCATGAAAAACTGTTAGGTATGTGCGGGATGGAAACCTACTCTCACAAAACGACAATGGATTAGCTAAACAAAACATTTTATAAACTAAGTGGCGGAATGGAATAAGAGATTATTCTACTCGAGAGAGTTTGTTAAACATAAAATATCATGAATATTCAGTTTTTATGTCCGGAATAAAAGATAACGCGAACTTATTTGAGAATGCGTGAATTATTCTGAATGTATTCACAAATATTCATAACTACAACGTGAATATTATGTATGAGTCCAACTAAGCCTGGGGTGAAACTGAATACTTTAATTTATTATATATTTTAAATTTCCTAATAATTAAACTTAATATCTGTAATATACTCCAGGCGCTACCCAAGCTTAAGAGGCGAGTTTTTTTCCCCTTTATGCCTGTACTTTTACTTTCTCTATACTACCATGTACATAGTGTATAGAGAAGGTATTGTATTCCACACAAAGATTCGATACTGAGATTTCACCAGAAATACTGTTTTGAAACCCCATGAATAGAAAAAAGTATGCTGCGTAGCTGTGTGTGTAAGTGGACAGAACAGCTAAAAAAATGAATTAATACCAAACTTGGTATTTGAGTTATCTTCCAAGGATGCGACACGAAGATTTTAAATAAAATCCCCCCAACCTAAACTACCCTTTTATATGATACATTTTCGAACATTTAAGATATGTGCATGAAAAACGAAGTGTATTCTGGGAATTACCTCTGAAGACCTGTTAATTCTGGATGACTTTTATATAACTCGTAAACTGTAAGAGATAGACAAAACTTTATTGCACAAAAAAATGTAGATCTTGTCAAAAGCAATCTATCCTTCACATGTTTTTTGTGGATGTAACCATTTCCAAGATATTTTTTTTATTGATTTGAATTATAAAATACTTATATTTTCTCAGTCAATTCGCACGTGTTTCTTTTGATCAATTCCTGGCCGAGCAAAGAAGCAAATTTCAATGACAATCGCATAACGATAGTATTTAAAACATAAGATTATCGGTTTACTACTTATAAGGAACTAAGAAATAAGAACATTATGTTAATGCGTATCTCGATTAGCATTGAGTAGAAAGAAGAATAATCTTATGTAATAAGTTTGTGTGTAGAACGGATAGAGAAAGTCATGTGAGTGTACGACAGCAGATTTTTTTTTCTTCACAAAGATAAATGTTTGCTTTCTCTATACATACTACGCACTCGTACATAGGGTATAGAGAAAGTATTGCATTCCACCCAAAAATTCGATACGAGATTCCGTCGGAAATACACCTTTTAGGGTCCCCTGTAACCAAATAAAAAGGATTTTTAGAAAATGGTCCGTGTGTCTGTGAACACGATAACTCAAGAGATGTTAAAATACCAAACGTAGTAGTTTAGTTTTGTATATTCCAGGAACGTGACGCGAAGATTTTGAGACATATCCTCACTCCAAACTACCCTTTACATTTCGAAACTTTTGATTTTCTCAAAACTGGCGCAAACTACTATGATTAAAATACGTATATTAAAGACATTTACGTTGCAAATAAAATGCATATCTTAAATTTTCTGGGAATAATTTCTGAAGAGAAAATCAGAATTTTTGAAGTTTTTTCCATGTAAAGGGTAGTTTCTTGAAAATCTTCGTGTCGTATCCTTAGAAGATACTGAAATTAAATACCAAGTTTGGTAAATACCAGAATTTTAGTTTTTAAGCTATACTGCCCCCCACACACCCAAACACACACACACACACACACACACACACACACACATACACACACACACACACACACACACACACACACACACACACACACACATTTTACTAAAATGCTCTTCTTAGGTTCAGGGGTCCTAAAACATGTATTTTCCGGTGAAATCTCGGTATCGATTTTTGGGTGCATTACAATGTCTTCTCTATACACTATGCACATGCTGCGTGTAGAGAAAGTACTCGTAAAATCTATTTAGTGTTTAAATTCATTTTATTTCTGCAACTAGTACGTGGATCCAATCTATTTTAATTTCTATGTTCCCAAACTATATTCAATAGAAATAACCAACATCATATACAAACGGGGAGATGATTCCTTTTGTAGCTTTTACTTTCTCTGCTACGTATGGTAAGCATGGTAATTATTGTATTTCACCCCTTCCCCCCAAAAAATATGTTCCCTTTACATTATTTTCTCTCTATTTTTGTAACAAATTATTGTTACAAATTTTATTCTTCTATGTACTTCATGCTAATCGAGATAAACAGCAGAAATGATCTTATTACTTAGTTCATTATAAGCAGAAGATGAATAAGGGAACACATTAGGCTAAACTGAGTCACATACTTTAAAATGTGGTTCTTATGGGATTGAAATTCATTTCTTAGCATGACCAGGAGTTGACAAATACCCGTATGAGGAAAGTTTAAATAGTTTAAAATTGAAACTAATGACAAGGAATATCTCGGAAACGATCAACTCAACGAAAACAATGAATGTGACACAAATAGTGTGTTTTAACGAGACCTGCGTTTTATGTGGTAAATGTTTGTCTATCTCTTATGGTTTATCAGTTATGTAAAATTTACCCAGAATGAAGAGTATAATTTGGATTTTCTGGAAGTAGCCTATGAAGTCCTCTTCATGGTAAACGGCTCTTGCAAGCTGAGAAAGACAAAATCTTAATGCGGTAATATAAATGTAGATCACAGAGCACAGAATTTGCTCTTTTTATATAGGTTATATAAAAATATATAAAATCATTTCCGACATATTGGTCTGACATTTTTGGATTTGTGTTTTCCTCAAATGGGAGGTTTTCATTCGTTTGTCTATTTTCTCGCATTCATGCAAAGAAGGTAATATTTTGAAGCAAATGTGCTACAGCGAAATGCGTAAGTAGCAGCTAGAATAATAATCGTTTGTAAGAATAGTTTGATTAGAGAAACTTATGCGAATGCAAACAACAACAAAAATGCACGCGCGCGCGCGCTTTAAGGAGGAGTATTCCACACTGCAACCGTGGGATTATTGCACTTCAGACCACTGGGGCAAGGACGAGATAAGTGTAATTCAGAGGGCGGTCGACATCAGGACAGGAATAGAGCCGTAGTGGAGGGTTCCTAATAGTTCACGAGCAGTTTTTCATCTGGCCCGCCAATCAATAGGTATCGGATACACACTCGAGTCCGCATTCATCGATTATAGCCAAACCGCCGCCGAAAGCTGCATTTCCAGAGCGCGTCACCTCCACGAAATGGCGCCTCTACCGCAGTTCTCGTCAACATTTACAGCCCAGATTTAGACCGGCTGGGATGAAATGAAGGGACAGGAAGTTCGGGGAATTGAAGAATCCTCTCCAACATTCGGTTAGTGGTTCGGGAAAGCCCCGAAAAAACCATGAGGTAGAGAGGTCGGCCGCGGGGAAGCGATCCCAGACCTCCTGAATACCAGCTCCAGACGAAACGCCAGATTCACCTGGCTCTGTATGAAAAATATGTACTTTTGATCCCATTGAAACTGTCAGGAAAAGTCACAGGTTATGCCCCTTTAAATATCGGTTTAAAACCTCACATGACTTGCACGTTGTGAAGAGGTAGATGTAGAGAACGTGAAAGATAGTAGAATTTTAAAAATGTAGACAGCAAAAGAGGAAATACAGGTATAAAAGCGGAGTAAGAAAAATAGGGTTGCAGAGCAGTATCTCTGTATTGAAAGTACTGCTATGCTGTAATACATTTCGCATCATCCTGGTATAATTCACTGCTTATATACACAGAATTACTCTTTATGCTCCACGAATATGCTAAAATGTGTTCAGAACACTGCACATTAAACATAATCAAATTTAATCTCGGGGAGATTAAAATGCGCCCGTTTTCCTTTTCCTCACTAGTTTTAAAGCCGCGTTTTATATAAAAAGTATTTTCCCTTCACCATTAAAATACATTCATCTTTATTATGTTTAGAGAAGAAGCTGAAAGCACCATTCTTGCCGTAAAGCGAGCTTTTATTACATTCAGTCGGCTGCCACACAACGAAACCAGAGATCTGTCAGCATAACGTTTTCATAGTGTTTTGCGGCAATCTAAAACTCAATTTAAGTGGAGAATACTTGAATTGCAATGTAAGTTTCTGGTTATATCACTGCACATTACATTTCGAAAGCCACAAGTTGTGCAGTAAATCTGGTGAAAACGTCGCAACTATTGCAGTCGCTTCAGTTCGCGCTTTGTTTTCCAATAGTTGGCGTCTGAATCAGCGAAAGGAAAGTGCACTTAAAGTGCTCGACGCTCGCTGTGTTGTGATAAAGTGTTTATTGTTTTCTGTGCAACTTTCACAGCTTTTAGTGCTTCTGGAGAAGCAGAGGGAGGTAAGGAGAAAGAGAAGGAGGAAGCGAAATGGTCCGCAACAGGCCCTCCTGCTTCCCTTCTGCATTTTCTTGCAACGTCTGCTGGGATTTAGGCAATAAATGCCTGCTTCGTCTTCATAATTGCTGCTCCCATCGCATAATACTCCCGTTTCCCTCTTTTTCTCGCTTATTGGGGAAATATGGATGGCATGATGATGAGTCTGCCGAGTAAGAACAATATAACGGATGAGCAATCCGTTCTCTCCATGAATCATTTGTCAGCCATTTTATCTCCGAAGAATTTTTCTCTTATGTTTGGGAAAAGGATTTAATGTATATAGCATACATTCTTCAGGTTCTTGTAAAGTCTTTCGATTTGCCATATATATCGTTCACTAAAGATATTAAAAGTTAGGTATGCGGTAGCAGAAAGATTAATTTCTGAAGGATTCGCAATATCAGTGCATGCAGATTGTAATCTATCCGCATTATTCTCAGCTAGAAAGTGGGAAAGAGAGGGAAAGACCGGTTTCTACATCACTCTACTTCAAGCCCTGGCCGAAAAGAATAGGAATGGACTGTATACCGCTCTGCAATAGTTTCAAACATACTAATTCTCTATTAAAAACTCCTTTAAAACTACACAGTGGCCAGTTTCGTGGTCGAGAGGTCAGTAAGGTAGCCTCTATCCCACGTTCGATTCCCGACTGGGTTAACATGAATCATTCCCTATCCCCTGCATCCTACAGGGTCTGGACATTCACTCCATGTGAGAGTGAATGTGCATTGTTTGAAAATAAAAGATTATTAAAACTCTGTTGTGTTCCATTCACATGACTTTCTCTACATCTATGCAACAAATTATTGTTAAAAATAACTTATGCTTCTTTTTTCTTCATGCTAATCGGAAAAAATAGAATAAATAGTCTTATTATTTGCTTCAATGCAAGTAGAAGGGAGTAGTTTAAGCTAAAGTACTAAGTCAAAAGTCGGTTGCTTTGTGTCTGAAGTTCCTTTGTTGGAATGAACAGGAGTTGACAACTTCCCGTAGGAAAGAAGTACAAGTATTTTAAAGCTGAGATCAATAACAAGGAATATCTCAAAAACGATCTTCTCCAAGAAAAAAAATATATATAAATTGTGTGTTTTATCAAGATCTACGTTTTATGTAATAAGTTTTTGCCTATCTCTTTTGCCAGTTATGTAAAATTCCGTAAAATTCATCCAGAATAAAGTAGTCTTCAGAGGCTATTCCCAGAAAACTCAAGATATACATTATATTTTTAATATACGATATTTTACTTAAGATCGTTAGAGCCATTTTTGAGAAAATCAACAAAATGTTTGATCATTTTTCCATGTCAAGGGTAGTTAGGGGTGGGGGGGATTTTTTAAAATCTTCGTGCCCCATCCTTGTAAGATACTGAACTTATATATCAAGTTTGGTATTTAACGGGTTTTTGTTTTTGAGCCACGCTGTCCACAGACACACGCACAAACACGGACCTTTTTCCAATTTTCTTTTTTTTTATTCAGGGGGACCCAAAACGTGTACTTTCGGTGAAATCTCGGTATCAAATTTTTGGGTGTATTTCAATACCTTCTCTATACACTATGTACATAGTATGTGTAGAGAAAGTGAAAATCCAACGTTAAGGTATCTACAATCGAGTTATTTCACAAGTCATAGCCCCCAATATAACCTTAGGTGTTAAAGGGATATAAACAATTGAAACAATACAAATCTAATGTGCTCCGTTCACATGGCTTTCTCTATTTCTCTATAACAATTGTTATTAAAATGTTTATTTTCTATCTACTTAATGCTAATCAAGATAAACCTTAGCAGAAGTTGTCTTATTATTTACTTCCTTATAGGAGAAGGGAAATAAGGGAAAACATCAGGCTAAAGCGATAGTAAACTATTCTAAGAGCGTATCACTGTGTGATGATTTTGAAATTCCTTTCTCCTTACCATGACGAGGATGAAAAAAATAAATTACGATTTACATTTTAGAGCATGGTTAAGTATGAACATGTAAAAGTAACAATGAATATCTCCGAAATGATTAACTCTAAAAAAATGTATTTTATATTAATTGTGTGCTGTAAGAACTGCCATTTTGTCGTAGGATTTTGTGCATCTTGCGGTTTACACTTATGCTTTAGACAGTCACGACTTTAGAGGATATTCAACATACATATGCATTTTGTAATGAAAATATTTTAACACGCGGTATTTTAATCAAAATCAGTGAAAATCGACATTTTGAAAAAGGGTAGTACGAGTATAAGGCGGGTAATTTTTTTTCCAAATTTTCGTGTTACAACCCAGGAATGTATTTTATTAAGCATCAGATATTTAGCCTAGTTTACTTTTTTAGTTGTATTGGTCTCATACACGCATTTACAGTCACGCGTACGTGCACGCACACACACACACACATATTTATATATGAATGTTTTTTTTGTATCAGGGAATCTAAAACATATATTTCCGGCAACATCTCGGTATCAAATACGTGGGTGGAATACATTAGTTACCCTTCTTACTATACCTAGTAAAGAGCGTAAAAAGTATCAATTAGTTTAAATGACTTTTAATACAACATGGGTGCAATTTTTCATGTTCATTTTTCATGTTAACAGCCTTAGGGAAAAATAATTACCTAGTTAATTTTTAAAGAAATTTATAAAAAAACTGTATATTATAGGTACAAATTATATTCTATAAAATTGTTATGAAGGTGCATTCTTTTTTAAGTTACGAATTAGCCAAATATTTAATTACTAAATTAATTTTCGGTGCTAAATTTGTATGTAAAAATAAAACTAAATGTCAATATACAAAAGCATACCTTATTTAATATTTTTAAAGAAAATCTCACCCAAAGCTTTTTTGTTTATTTAAACATTTAGAGAAATAATTACTTACTTAAAATTAAAAATTATTTTAAATTATATTACCCTTAAATGGCATTCACTGGTGTACATTTTTCTCAATGTCTTAGAAATTGCTCTCTTCTCTTGGAAATAATTTCAGAGTCCAAAGTTTTGGCACCAAGTGCTTTTCCCAGCAACGCCGCACATCGATGAACGCTTAGAGCATACAATGGAAATAGCACTCCTTTATGATCGCTTCCCTCTGTGAACAACAGAAAAGAGAATGCTGCCCCGGTAGTATCATTCTCATAATCATCATCATTATTTTCCTTCCTCTTTAGTACGTCACTGAACTTACTTTCCGCTGGTAAGGATATCTAAGCTTTATATTGTTTCTGAACACCTAGAAAACATGAAGATGTAAAGTGAATTATAGATATAAAGAAATATTTAAGCTATAAGCTATATCATAACCAAGCAGTGATATATGTCACGTGGCTGATTGTAAACAACTTCAACATTCAATAGCAGCTCAATGAGTGCAACCTATTTTAAATTCGCGACAGGCCACCGGTTTCCATTATTTCTCGGACGTGACTTGGCAGAGAATAGAAACGATTTTGGGTGTCTGCCTGGAGAATACCCCCATGGTGACTGTGATATTCCCTTCTCGGGTTGCTGGCCAAGTCAGAATTTAAGTAAAATGCATTAAAGAGCTGTTACATATCTCAGACTGTAGTTTAATGGAGAACTACACGCTTCTTCTTGATGCTTATAAAATGGAAATTGCCAACGGGAGAGATTAAGCGTGACCTGCAGTATTTAATGAAATGGGGAGAATGGTATATAAAAACCAACTGAGTTTATGCTGACCTCCAGCTCCATGGAAATGGCCAAAGCGGAACTAAAATTACGAATACAACAGAATTGTTTTAACCTAGTTTGTATACAGCTTGTTTAGTTGCAGAATATCTCGACTGGTGGCTCCCAAATAAGATGTCTTTGTTGCATAGTCAACGGCAGGCTTAGGGGACGAAATATCTGGCAAACAATGAACACAACTTCAAACTGGATGACTTCCTAAACTGCATCTGTTCAGAAGTAATTCTGTTTTCAACTATGGCAATGACCATTTCGGAGCTAGTACATCAGTGCAACGGTGTTAACGAAAGTATCGAACCAGTTAGTATTCGGAAAGATAAATAACTGCTCTAGCGCAGTTAGCATGAAAAATGTTAATTACATTTAAAGTAGCTTTATCTACAAAATAAAAAAAAATAAAAAATAAAAATATATATATAAACACTGGTTATGGCAGAAGACTATTTGTTTACCAGACACACTACAAATGTAGGCTAATTGGTTGCACACTAAAACACAGAAGTATCTTAATATATACAAGAAAGAAATCTTACTTAGCTAAACAAGCTGGGCGATCATTATCGACTACAGTGAAATTTAAATTCCTTTAGGATCCTAGTGTTTCAGTTCGAAGGCTAAGAGAGTGGTGGTGTTATGCTAACAGCTGTGACCGCGCCTTTTCCAAGGACCAATCAAATAATTCTAACCTATTTCTAGATAAGGGGCAAAGAGAAATGGCTCCGTAATTTGGTTGGAATTCTGTGGTGGGGTTTTGATGAGGCGTTGTAATTGCGGTTGCCATAGAAACCACTCCTCCTCCAGACTTAAAAGTGAAATGTCAGAATCCTAAAGGAATTTAAATTCCACTGTAGTCAATAATAATTGTCAGCATGTTTTCTAGGTAAAATAATTTGCACATTTGAGGACTCACAGGATTGCGCTACAATGTGCCACGTTTACTGTCACTTCTAATAAGATACTTGTAAAAAAACTGCACAATTCAAGACATCGTAAGCCTCTGATTTGAGAACAACGATTTAACAAGATTCAAAAATGAGGAGGTGGACATTGCTAATAATATAGTGCTTTTCCATACACACGTCGTTCACTATAGCTCGAACTGCCATCTAAACGGTTACAATATTCCTGTAGTCACCTCAAGTTCTCATAGTTACAATTAAAATTATGATAACCACATACCTTGTCACAAAAAATGTTGGAAATGTCCATCTGTATCCGCAAATTTTTCCCATTTTCTCAAGAAATTTTCAATCATGCTCGAGAATTTAATTGGGTCCTTACAAGTTTGAGGGTTTCCTACATATATCATTTTTCATGCCATCATGATAGGAAAATTTCTGTAATGAATTTTGCGAAATGATAGTCACATTCTTCTCTGGTTTCATTTATATCGTTATGATTCGTCACAAATCGCATATTGGGGTAACGAGAAACCAGATTTTACATAGGTATGACGCGAAAATTGGTGTGAAGCACATGTATATTAATGTACAGAATAATAATACTGTATTTTTTAACAAATAATACATGCAGAGAGGCATAGGAATGATATACACGCCTTTTTTTTGGGACAGCTGACCTCTGTTGAATGTCTGACTGGATTTTTCCAACAAAACGCACACGGCTGATGAGTCAATAAATGTAATTCGGGAATTTTTTAAGATAGTGTAATCAGTAGATCGTTATGTCCTTTACGTTCCCCTAATTTAACAGTGTGTGATTTTTATCTCTAAAGTAACTTTAAACTAAAATGTATGCCACAAACCCCATTCACTGGAAGAATCATAAGAAAACAGTCAATGAGAAATTCACTCAATTTTGATTATCATTAAAGAGTGTGAATGAAAATGTTCTGAGAAAAAGAGAGAAATATTCGGATACTGAAGGACACATGTTGAATATCTCTTACGATATAGGCCTGTGCTTTTTATGATTGTAATTGTGACCATTTACTATTATAATTTTAACTATGAGAACGTGAAGCTGCAGGTATACTTTAACCGTTTTAGCGCGAATAGCAGAAAAGCACAGTAGATAAATTAATAAAAGTTTCTGGGCTGGAAGGCTATATATAGTACATTATTCACATCTGATGTTTCAGTGAATTTGTCGGTTGCCATCTTTATAGAATAAGAGCCCTGGGCAGCTTAACAACGACTGCTAACAAGTCGACGAACTTTTAGGCCAGCAAATAGCTCACATTTCTAATAACAGTTTGGCCTATAGTAATTCATTTTATAGAGATAATACAAAGGAAATAAATTAATGCTTTCTTATATGTGGATGTGGGTCTGGGTGGCTCAGTTGTTTGGGCGCTGGCCTTCTGATCTCAAGGTTGCAGGTTCAAACCGGCCCAGAGCGATAGTTTTTAAAAGCGACAGTCCCGTTTCAGTAGATCTATTGCCATATAAAACCGACATGTCCAAATTGAAGCAGGAGAGGGGAAACAAAAACTAGCTGCATTCCGCATACCGCTGTGCGACGTGATGGAAAGTTTGTAAACACAACGCCTTTCTTATCTGCATCAGGTGTTGCATTGAAAGAAAGCAAAACGAACGAAGACTTCCCATTTGAGAAAAATATAACTATTAGAAAATTTAAAGCCCAATAATAGGAGTATCTCGAAAAGGTTAACTTCCCAAACTGCATTGGACATAAACTGTGTTGCTTTAACGAGATGTATATGTTTGTGTAGTAAGTTTGTGTCTATCTTTTACGGTTTACGGGTTCTGCAATAGCCATCCACATTGAAGACAGATTCAGAGGCTATTCCCAGGAAATTCATGAAAACATTTTATTTGTGATGAAAATATATTAACTAGTATTTTAATCAACATCGTTAAACCCATTTTTGAGAAAATAAAAATTTTCGAAAAAGTTTCCATGTAAAGGGTACTTTGAAGTGGAGAGACTTTCTTGAAAAACTTGGTGTCGAATCCCAGAAATATGCTAAATTTAATAAGTTTGATATTTAGCGGAGCTTTTTCGATTTTGAGTTATGCTGTTTTAAAGAAACCTACCTACTTACCTATACACATACTTGGACACACACGATCACACACACATCACTGTACGTGTGTGTGACTATGTATGACTCACCTACAATTCACCTCCTTGACTGGAACGTAAAAAACTCCTGCGGGAGGAAATTCCAGCACACGGGTAGCGCTGATATTGTCGTGGAAATGACAGGGATGTTAATAAACAAATACTTTGTATAAGTTATTAACATATATTGTTTCATACGTGTATTGTTATCAAATCTCTTTGTTTTGATGTGTTGTAATTGATAAATCATGTCGATCTTTGTTGCCTGGAATGAAACACTTAATTGGTATTTCTCTGAAATTATATTCCGGTTCTGTGGAACAACCACGTTATTATTTACAAGCATGTACTTTTATAACTCCTTGTATTCGTATTCTATACATAGATCTAAATCCGTTTTAGAGATTTAGTAATTTATGAAATGAAATTACAGGGTGTGTTATAGCCACTGCCCGTCAAGGAGAAAAATACTTTTCAATGATGAAAAAACTTTCAAGCTCATTTGCGTGAGTTTTTAGATTACGCTGTAAAGCATACATAGGTACATACACAACTACATATGATTATATAGCATTACTTAAATATATACGTAATACAAGGTTTCTTTCCTTATAATAATAAAAAAAAGTTGATGTTTTCATTCACATGATTTTCTCTACATCTCTGCAACAAATTATTGTTAAAAAGTTATACTTCTATTTACTTCATGCTAATCGAGAAAAAATTAGCAGCAATGCTGAAACCAAAACAAGGAATATCTCAAAATCGACCAACTCCACGAAAAAAAATGTATATAACATAAATTGTGTGATAAGTTTTTGTCCATCTCTTACGATTGAGCACTTATTCAAAATTTCGTAAAATTCATCAAACTTAAAGTAGTATGCAAAGGCTATTAACAGAAAATTCAAGATATACATTTTATTTGTCAGATAAATATTTTTAATATACGATATTTTAATCAAAATCGTAGGAGCCATTTTGATGGTATCAAAATGTTCGAAAATAGTTCTATGTAAACGGCAGTTGGAACATACCATTATATAGCATCCTCGGAACATACCATTATATAGCAAGTTTGTATTCGACGATCTTTTCGTTTTTGAGTTATGCTGTCCACAGACACACACGGACCTTTTTCTAAAAATTCTTTTTTTGGATTCAGGCGGACCCAAAACGTTTAATCTCAGCATCGAATTTTTGGGTGGCATGCAATACCTTGTCTATACACTATGTAGAGAAAGTAATAAACGTGAACAATTTTCCGTTACTTTTGCTGTTATATTTTGTTAAAGCGGTGTGAATAGTTTCTAAAGTCGTTATACCTTCTTGCAACAAATAGTAATTACAGAACAATCGCATTGCTAAAAGACCCAAAAGAGAAGGGGGGAAGTCTGTCAAGTGAGGCATTAATAAGTCGGTGCAATTCCATTAAGGCAGCCGGATCTACGTTACTGAAGTTCTAATGAAGACATCTTCTTTTGAGAAGAAAGATAAATGCGTTTTGTAAACAACGGTTTTTGGAAGCTATGAACCGGAGCAATGAAATAAGGACTAATTCTTTTCGTGCTCGCCAGAGGGTGCATGAATTATCAAACAAAAGTATGTTTGAAGTTGTTCTTAGCTGTTACTATCCACGTAGAATACTTTATGTCCACTGACCCGTAATAATTTAACTAAACAAAAGGACTATCTACTTTATAAACTTGCCAGAAGAAGCTTTTGTACTTTGTTTTCCCTGAAGATATTAACTTACTCTACAGCTTTGCGCTTCCTAAGGCAGATTGCGTATGACGTCATGCGTAGAGTGAGAATAAAGGGATTATTAAGGGAATCTCGCTTGAAACTATGCTATACTCTTTGGCCAAGATGTTAGTACAACAAAGGAGTGTGAACTTATGCTAAACTTGCAGCTGTAGCTTCAAAACCAAACATATTGAAACTTAGAAGATCAAATTGGCAAGTAAGGAGGCTATAATATAATGTTTTCAACCAATTAAAAGATCATCTCAAGCTCTTTCTGTCCAATTTATATGCGCTGTCATTTTTACTTTCTCTACACGTACTATGTGCAAAGTGTATAGAGAATGTATTGTATTGCACCCAAAAATTGGATACAAAGATTTCATTCGAAATATATGTTTTGAGTCCCCCTGAGTCCAAAAAAAGCATTTTTGGAAAAAGGTCCGTATGTGTGTGTGTCTGGACACATAGCTCAAAAATGAAAAGACTGTTAAATACCAAAATTGGTATTTAAGTTTGGTATTTTCCAAGGATGCGACATGAATATTTTCAAGAAAATCCTCCCACCCCCAACTACTGTTTACATGGAACTTTTTTCGAAAATATTTTTCTCAAAAAGGCCTAACGATTTTGATTAAAATATCTAAAATATATTAGATATTTACATGCCAAATAAAATGTATATATATATATATATATATATTGAAATTTGTGTAAATAGGCACTTAAGACCTCTTTATTCTGGATTATTTTTATTGAATTTTGCATAACTGGCAAACCGTGCGAGATAGACAAAAACTTACTACACAAAAAATGAAGATCCACATAAAACACACAATGTGTGTCATATACATGTTTTTCGTGGCGTTGATCGTTTTTTAAGATATTCCTTTTTATTGGTTTCAACTTTAAAATAATCTTATACTTTTCTCATATAGGAATTTTTCAACTCCTTTCCGTATAAAACAACTTCAGTCACACAGTAACCAGCTTTTGACTATGACTTTAACCTATGGTACTGCCTTATTTCGCTTTTACTTACAAGGAAGCGAGTAATAAGACTGTTTCTGCTAATTTTTTTTCTCGATTAGCATTACGTAATTAGAAGAATAAGCTTTTTTACAATAATTTAATGTAGAGATGTAGAGAATGGAACACATCACACTTTTTTTCTACATCCTCGCTCCGGGATAACTGATTATTAATTACTATAGTTTTTAATTACTATAGTTTTATAAGTGATATGTTTTTGTATCAGATGTCACCCATTAAGGGAATTTTAACTTCTACAAGTCTAAAATTTCTATGTCTAACATTTCACTGTCACCAAGAGTACCACTTTTTATTTTCTTTAAAGTATTGTGTGCATAGCGTATAGAGAAGGTACTGTGTTCCACCCAAAAATTCGATACGAGATTTTCTCAAGAGTACATATTTTCAGACACCTGAATACAGAAACAACATTTTTTTAAAAAAGTTAGGATGTCTTGTCTGACCGTCTCTCTGTGTGCAAGTATCTGTATGTGTGCGCGTGTGGACAGCATAACTCAAAAACAAGTCCATTAAATATCAAACTTGGTATTTAAGCTTAGTATCTCCCAAGTATGCGACACAAAGATTTGTAAGAAAATCTCCCCATCCCAAACTACCCTTTAATGGAAAAACAATTCGAAAATTTGACTTTCTTAAAAATGCCTCTAACGATTTTGATTAAAATATCGCATATTATACATATCTATCTGACAAATAAAATGTGTATGTTGATTTTTTTTAGGAATGGCCTTTAAGGACCTCCTTATTCTGTATCAATATTTCTTAAATCTTTATAACCGGTAACAGACAGACAAAAACTGTAGATCTCGTTAAAGCTCACAATTTATATCCTATATGTTTCTTTGTACAGTTGAGATATACGTCAGCTCCTGGCCATACAAACAAAGTAATTTCAATCAAATAGCAACCAGCTTTAACCTAATATAGTCCCTCATTTCCCTTCTACCTACAAGGCAGCAAGTAATAAGACAAGTTCTGCCAATTATATTTCGAGTAACTTGAAGCAGATTGAAGAATAAACTTTTTAACAATGATTTGTTACAGAGATGTAGACAAAGCCATGGGAATGGAACACACCAGATTTTTTTTTTATTATTTTTTTTTAGTTTAATATCCTTTAACCTGGTTGGCCATATGGGACAATGAATTACATTGGTGAAATGATGCTCAAATGATCTCGGGGTCCATGGAACTTAAAGTTACTCGACATTCGTCTTCTCAGGATAAGGGAAAACCCCGAAAAAGCCTTATCCGGGTAACTCACGACCGTTTGAATGTGAGGCAGACACGCTACCACCACTCTAACCAGGCAGCACCAGATTTTTGTTTGTATACTTATCGCATCAATAAATAATACACCGCACTCTTATTTATTTTTGCACTCATAACATACTAATATTGTTTTGCTAGCTCGCATTAAGTGCTTATGCTTACCTATCTTGAATTTAGTTTTAGTATTATGTGATGTGGATACATATTGAAAATATTTAAAAGTAAACGGATTTAAACAGGAATTGGGGTTTCACATTCATGGGCCCAATTTCAATTTCATTGAATAATCAATGTCAGAAAATACTTTTGGCACTTTATTGCAAACAACATTTTTGTGACTTTAATACTAACAAGCCAGATTTGTTATTCCTCACAGTTTAAAGCGAAAATTGCCTATTTTGACAAAAATAGTATACGGTCTAACGAAGTTACTTCAGACTGCACTATAACTAGTAGCTCTGTTTAACCCATCTGATCATAATACTGTACAAATATACTATAGATCCTGGCAAAATTATACGGTAAATTATTATTTCGAAAATTTACGCAGCTCTTCACGCAGTAGCTTGAAATCTTCAAGACATCCATTATTCTTTATTTTCAACCTCCTAAAAAGTCTATATGCAATTTGAGCTGTAACATTTGCCCAAAACTATAGCTTCCCTAGCAAATTCAAAAACTATTTCTACTTACACTTTGGAGTCCTTGCATACAAACTTCTTTAATTTAATAATTTGGATAAAACATTGAAAACTTAGTCTATAGATATGAGTGAAAATTATAAGTTACGAGTCTCAAAAACTGTCCCAAATGTTCAAATGTTTTAATTATAGCGGCCCTAAGCAACAAAAATTCATTTTCCAGCTGAAAGGTCTAGAAAAACTTATTTTTTGCACGACATAATGAGTCGTGTTCTTAAATTCGTTGCGTTGTTTGCCAACATGTCCCCTAGCTGTAGTAATAAATATTGTTGTATTTTGTTGTTAAGTGCACACATATGAAAACATCGCTCACAACGCCATATTATTTACACACACACACACACACACACACATAGCAAGAACGCTGCCTTTGAGACGCGACTAGACAATTTTGGAGTTTCTATTACCCCGCCTTCCGCGAACATTCCCGGCAGTTATAGGGGTGTGTGTAGTATATATAAGCGAGCATTCTCGCGAGAAATCAGTCAGTCAGTGAGTAAATTAACAAGTAGTGAAGACACTTATGAGGTACAGTAAAAGCTGCTATTGCAAACGATCAGGAAGTCTTGTGTTCGATATTCCAGTGAGTGAAAAGGAAGAAAAAAGAGAGTTGTTCATTTCATGGTTACGCTCAAAGAGAAGCGACAGTGAAGTTGAACTAAAGCACACTGGAAGTACCAATAGAAGCTGAGTAGCTCATAATAACCTTACCTCTGTGTGTGTGTGTGTGTGTGTGTGTGTGTGTGTGAAACTTATCTAGCCACAAGATCTGTTACAGTACACTTACGTGTTCCCCGAGGTCTTCAAGGACGTTGAGTCGTTGGCTATTTTTGTTCCATCTTTCCACTAAACTTTTCCCTCTTTCCATAAGCTCTTCCTTAATGTCGTCTAGGATGAATGTTATAAGTTTTATTTAAAGTATCCTAATTTAAAACAAAATAATATAAAATTAAACTTTATTCCAATGAATTAAAATGTCTTTGAATGAATGTAACATCAGTAGGTTATATAATTGTATCCTTAAATAAGCTTATAGACTGTTTTATAGCGACAACAATGAACTTTAAGGTTTTAAGTTTGACTATGACACATGACATACTAAATACACATATTGTCTTCCAAAGTATCTCCATCAAGACCTAAGTCTAGCATCACGGCCATTCTACCAGTAGCAGTTCGCATTGCCTTCACGGGGAAAGTCGTCTAGAGGGATAGACTCAATATTTCTGTGCCTTTTCTTACTAGCAATATTCTCTCGCATTAACCGCACATTGTAATCCAAGCTATTGAGGTCACGGCTGCTAGGCGGCCAATCTTGGAACCATTTTGGATATATAGATTGAGTGGGTCTTATCTTTTGGGTTGGAAGGTCCAGTACTCATTCTAGAACAAAACGATGTTGAAGTACTTCATTGCAATCTAAATTGCACACTCTGGTCATTCACCAACTTCTTTTGCTAGAAATATAGCTTTGTGACACCATCGTAGTTTACTCCGCACCAGTCATTACTTTCGCAGCATTGTGGCCCTTCTGGATCTTTGAAGACATCCGACAATATTTTTCAAAAGTCCTGGAATTCGTGCACTCTGTCATTCTGGCGATTGTACCTGTCTTCAGCTATGAACAAATTTTTATTTGTAAAAATAATCGTATGTTGCTGTTGTTAGGGTAACACTCAAGTAAACGTTCACATTTCAGATCTCTCTATAAACAAGTTTGGCGTGAAGAAATGTGCAGTGTCGCGGCGATAAGGGTTCAGCTCAAGTGTATCGAGCGATCTGGAGATCAAACGTAAAGAGACGTTCATTTAATGAAGCACAATGTTTGCTTTCGCACTAGATTTCACTTTACACAAGTCACTGCTGCTTTCACTAACCCTCTGATCTCCACAAAACGCGAACAAACCGATCTTGGTGGTCAGTAATTGTCATTACGTCACTACGATCGCACATAAAAATTCTGTTGATTTTCATATTCTGAAAAGCCTCAGCCGGGGATTTCCAACTGCATGAAGAACTATCACAGAAACTCGATTTTCGTAAGCTCCTCAATTTGTGAGGAGCTTTCAAATTTTCAAATGGATGAGGTTTGTCCTTGAGCGCCATCAAGTCGGCAGCCAGTCGGAGTACTGCTGTATTGACATATTGCATTCGCGCCTAACTGGAGAGTAACGCACTAAGGGATTCCGTCCCTCATAAATACTAGTTACGCTAAGACAAAATATTCAGATTTTGCAAAAAAATAATTAATGAGGAAGATAGGGAGTAATGATCGTGGCAGAACCTTAAAAGCCACAGATTGTTAGCTCAAATAGTTTTCATAATACACGTGATAAACATTATGTCGTCAGGCAGATTTGTAAGCTCAGTGTGCGAGTAAGAGGGAAATATGTAAAGAGTGGAGTTAGCGACATGGCAACGCAGAGCACGATAACGCATCTCATTCGCTGCAGAGTAGAACTCTTCCCATTTGAAAAACATTATATACCATTTTAAGGTTTTTGTTTTATAAACCTTTATCAGGCGTCTTCACTTAACTGCGGTTGAACTCAACAAGTATAATGTCGGGCATGTTATCTGGCGACCAAACACACAAGCGTCACATAGTGTACGTAAGTTTGTAACCGGACACTACCTTGTATTCCATTATATTTGTATTTTATAAACATTAATAAAAGTAAAATAAAAAATCTGATGTGTTAGTCTCACATGACTTTCTCTGGCTGTTCTACAAACTTGATACATAAGATTCTTCTGCTTTCTCCACCTTGCTAATCGTGGTACTCATTAGCAAAATGTTCTTATTATTTAGCTCCGTATAAGTAGGAAGAAAATAATTGAATACACTAGGCTAAACCAATAGTCAAATGTTTTAAAAGCTGTCATTATGAGATTGTCATTACAAATCGCTTCTTTTCTTGGCCAGAAGTAGAACAAAAGAAAAACGGACACTCCCGTCTGAGAAAAATATAAGTACTTCACAACTGAAACAAATAACAATGAATACCTCGAAAACGGTAAGCTCCACGAGAAAAAATGTGTATGACATAACTTGTGTATTTTAACAAGACCTATATTTTTTATATAGTACATTTTTGTCTATTTCTTACCATTTACTAGTTATGCAAAATTAAGCTAAATTCATCCAGACTAAACAGGTCTTTAGAACCTATTCCCAGAAAATTCAAGATATACATTTTATTTTTTAGGTAAATATCTTTAATATATGATATTTTAATCAAAATCGTTAAAGCCATTTTTAAGAAAATCAAAATGTTCGACAAAAGTTCCATGTAAAGGGTAGTTTGGGGTGGGAGGATTTTTCTCAAAATCTTCGTGTCGCATCCCTGGAAGATACTAAACTTAAATACTAAGGTTGGTATTTTTGGTATTTTTCGTTTTTGAGTTATCGTGTTCACAGACACACGGACACACACAAAGGGACCTTTTTCTGAAAATGCTTTTTTCGGATACAGGGGATCCTAAAACATGTATTTCCGGTTATATCTCGGTATCGTATTTTTGGGTGGAATACAATACTTCTCTATCCCTATGTATATTGTATATATGGGGCTAGAGAAAGTAAAAAAGCAGTTCCTCCCGATGAGGTCGATTTTATGGTATTTTATTTCAGTAATGTTTTAAATTAGCTTAACTTCGTAAAGACCCAACTGGAGCCTCAGTTTAAAGGTTTTTCATCTTAAAATCTTTAATTCGGTACCGACTTCAACATACATTTTGTATATGTTATTTGTAGCAAATTTGACTCTTGTACAATTTCAAATCCGACAAAATTTGGAAAAATATAAGAAGTCTACATACTATCCTTAATTTTGTACCGATTTGAAACAAATTTGAAATACTTCGATACATTTTAACAAAACTCTTGTGTATAGAATCTGATGTGTTCCATTCATATTACTTTATCTGTCCTGCAAGCAAAATGTTCTTACTAGAAATAATTCTTCTATTTATATCATAGTAATCGAGATAAACATTACCAAGAATTTTCTTATTACTTGCTTTCTTATAAATAGAAGAGAAGTGAGGTAGCTCACTAGCCTAAAGCGACAGTCAACTGTTTTAAAAGCTGTTGCTATGCAATTGACATTGAACAAAAGAGATATGAAACGATAAAGACTTCCCGTTTGAGAAAAGTTTAAAAATTTTAAAACTAAAACCAATAAAAGGGAAAATCCCAAAAATGATGAGCTCCAAAAAAGAAAAAAAGACACCCACACAGACCTTTTTCTAAATATGCTTTCTTTTGGATGCAGGGACCCTTAAAACTTGTATTTCCGGTGAAATCTCGGTATCATATTTTTGGGTCCAATGCAATGCCTTCTCTACCTACTACGTGGTACATGTGTATACCCGTGGACAACAAAATAAGTATGTCTGAATCGCCAAGTTCTACATGGCACAGCGCGTCGTGTACACCATCCGCGATACAGTTGTGGTTGTACAAGTTCCAATATTAATATTATTAATCCTTATTGACCAATAATCATAATCAAATACATAACTGAAGCTTCTTCAACAATTAACTATCAATATTAACTAAAAATATTAACGACACAAAAATTACACAATTTGTATTGCACGGCATTACTAAGCCCTTTTATGTGTGTTCACTGTAGCGCTATGGCAAAACGTCGATTACTCCTCTGTTCAGGATCGCAGGTTCGTTTCTCGCTAGTACCAACATGGTTTTCCTTTCCTAATGATATTAAATCAACACATAATGGCTATTTATTTTATGTACTATACATTAGGTACAGTTAATAATATGATAGTTATTCTGATGATTATTTAAGTGTTTATTCTACAGAACATGCTGCACACGAAAGCATGTGATGCGCAGAATAGTGCGCAAACGCATCAAGCACGAACAGTTCTCTGAATGAAAAAAGCAATGGAAGCTGAAGAGTATGAAAAAAATACTAAAATATTGTTAAGAAAAACCAATATTTGGAACACTTTATGAGTCTAACTTTGGAAAAATTTAATTTTGTTTATTTGCTTGTTTATTTTTCTAATCAACACCCTTCACAAACCGATCCAACAGCAAAATGCTATCCGCACCTGGAATAACGTGATGTTCTCAGAACGAGATGACATTTTCTTTCATAGTAAGGGAAATGTGACTGTCTATCGTCCAAAGGGATGCAAAATACGTAGCCTTACAACTCCATCATGGTCGCGTATCTATATCGTGTTTGGGTTCAATATCAAGAGGTGTGTTGTGGCAGCTTGACAGTTCACGGTAATACGCGATATGTTTTTATTCCCTCTGTGCGGATGAGATATCCTGATGGAATTTTTGCATTTGTACAGGATAATCATCCTGCCAATTTATCTCGAAAGGTTTGAAATTGGTTTTCAGAGGCAGGATATCAAGAGTGGTAGACTAGTCTCCCTGTTCACCAGGTTTTAACCCTATTGAGAACGTGTGGGCTGAGGTAAAAAGGCAGCTGCGTTGCACTTTACTTGTAGATGGACGAAGGACAAAGACTACTCCTTAGCACAAATTCAAGAAGCCTGGGTTCTTGTAGCTTCTTGCCCACATTACTGCAGGCATTTGATTTTGTCTATGCGGGCTGAGGGTTTATATCCCCGATATTAATTATCTTCATATGTGTGTTTTACTTTTAGAAGATAAAAGTTTATTTACACATTTTTTAAAAGTTATTTAACATGAGTGTTAGTAGAATTATATTTTTGTGTGCTTACATAGGCCCATAATTTCAAATGCCAAAGTTATATTAATGCAATATTATGTTCTACATATCCAGTTATAAAATTAACAAACATAAAAAAATGACAACCGCGCGAGATTTGAACCTAGGAACTTACGAGTAAAAGCAAGGTCTTCTTAACCTCGCGGCCACCGTAACTTTGTTCTGTGATCTGTTTTCATAAGTTAACCATTGCGATATCAATCTCAAACCTTTGTAAAGTTCTTTCATGTGCATTATGAACACAGCTTCGCGAAGTCACACGAAGCTCTTCGATCATCAATGGAGTCTGAGGTGACTCATTTTTTGTGTCCACAACTGTACATACTAGAAAAAGTAAAAAAGTCAACTCATATGTAAAAGAATTGAAACTGTAATGAAATCTCTTTATCTGAAGTGCGTTTAACCCTAATGTTGTTACGATTTCAAACAAATTTGAAATGTGCCAGCTTTATTTCATATTTTATATACCTATAGTTGATTTTCAAATAAAAAAAAAAACAATATAACTACGTATTACCCTCGGGAGGTATTCTTCAGCGCCGGTTTTCCTTTAAAGCCTTACGTAATGAATGTCCAACTGTAGTTAAGTCATAGGTTAAGAGCGACTGAGTGGGATATTCCTCAAGTAACCAAATAAATGTTACGTCTCTCATCATCAATCCATTAAAATCAAATTACTTACTGATAATCTTTACTACTCTGCAATCACGAGACCAGAAGTATGTGTTTATGTAGTACACATTCTGTGCGTGTAATCAATTTCGAATATTCCGAAAAATAGAGTCGATTGCATAGAAGAGTGCCGATATAATTTTCAATGGTTCTACGTTGGTATTGAAATACCATTTAACACTTCTACTGCCCCTAGTCTCTAATTTTTACTTGGTCCTAGCACTGCATTTAATGTTTATCTAACTCTCTTTGAATTCTGAATCTTCTGAAACCGACCTGAGTTCATAGGTCAATAGTTTAAGTGCCAGAAATCGGACATCAAACCAATACGAGAAGACTCCTCTAGGTGCTGGAATGGAACTTCTTGCGCAGCATACTTCCAGAAAACTCAGGTGAAATGTTTCAATGATTCTCTGTTGCAATCACTCGATTGTACTTGTATAAACCCTTCATGTATGAAACTTTGACCTGCTTTAACTGTTGCAGCTTGGCAGTTCTGTATACCTGTGCAAGCTGAACATCAAATCAACTGCAAGTTTCCAAATAAAACGTAATGTACTAGCACATTTTAGTGAAAAGCAGTAAAGCGGCAATTCTGAAACAGACATGCACTCACACCAGACTCGTTACTCTGCTAATTAGAAGAAGTGATCTCCAAGCTATCAATGTCATGGAATTTTATATTAATAATGGGAGTAATTACATCAACGTCCTCTTGTTTGTGCTGGCAAACAAACTAATTGGGTTCCTGTTGTTTGCTCCAACGTCAGGTCTCATTTGGCTCAACAAGTTTGTCGCCCGAAGTTATATTGGTGTCCTGACAACAAGATCATACAATATAGTTTAAAAATTGTTTTTTACATCTGGACACTGTGAAAATATATGCCATTACCGATATTAAGACAAACAGTCCACAAGAATGTCCTTTTATTTTTGCTTATCCAACTTTCTGGCTCTTCTAGGGATGTGATTACTGCCTCTGTGTACTGCTAGTTAGCGATGGTGGTAACCCAAATCTAGGTGTTCCGGGTTCGATTCCTAACTGGAGGATATAAATTCTTCTTTAACCAGGATCATTCGCCGTCCTCTCTAGAGTCTGGAGATATGTGCGTGCGTGCGTGCGTGCGAGTGAATTTAATAGAAATGTAGCATTTTGATGGTCAACTGAAATTAGGCAAGCGGAAGCCAAAAAAGTATGTTTTGAGTGGTAATTTTTGTTTATTGTTTCATTTATATTGCCATCTTTAACATCTCAGGTCATATCGGAGGCTTTGCACTTGAAACAACGTTTTACGTTTGGTTTAAATCATTTCATTTTCCTCAACCACAAACATTCACTCTCACACACATACTTCCAGATTCTGTGGGGGATAGGGAATAATCCTGCTAAATAAAAATTCCCTGCCCCAGCCGGGAATCAAACCCGGGACCTCCAGGTGAGACGTCAGCTTATTGACCACTCGAGACAGTTCTTTGAGTGGTAAAAGCATGTTATTTAATCCCAGAAAAATTAAATAATATGTTCTTTTCAGAATTAATTTAATATTGTAATATGAGGTGAGATATTAGGGAATGAGGTACTAAATATTAATAATCAAAAGCAAATTAAATCTATGTGATTTTAGCGAATATTCGTGTTTCCCCTATGCTCGTGCCACATTTTTTTTAACTACTATAGTAACAGTTTTATTTATACTGTATATTTTTACTTACTGCATACTACATAGGTAGAGAAGGTATTGCATTCCATACAAAAATTCGACACCAAGATTTCAGTGGAAATATAAGCTTTAGGTTCCCATGTATAAAAAAAAGAGAGAGAAAGAGAGAAAGTATCTCTGTGCGCGCGCGCGTGTGTCCGTATACACGATAAACAAAAACAAAAGTTGCTTAAATACTAAACTTGTCAAGTTCAGCATCTTCCAAGAATGAGACACAACGATTTTCAAGGAAATCCTCTGGCCCCAAACAACCTTTACGTGGAAACATTTGAAAAATTTGAATTTCTCAAAAATTATTAAAACGATTGATTACAATACCGCATATTACAGATATTTACATGGCAAATAAAATATATGTCCCGAATATCTTGGAATAGCTTCATTTTGAATGACATTTCATAACTGGTAAACCATAATATTTCTTTTTGAAACACACAATATGCATCATATACTTTTAGTTAACTATTTTCGAAATATTCCTGGTTATTGGGGTCAATTTTAATATACTTACACCGTTCTCAAACAGCAAGTCGCGGCCGCGTTTTTAATTAGTTTACTCCTGACCGCGTAAAGAGAACCGAATTTCAAAGTGAATAACACAGCAACAGCTTTTAAAATATTTTACTATTACTTTAGCTTAAGTGTATTCCGTTATTTCCCGTCTATTTACAAGGAACTAGTAGAAAGATAATTTCTGCTAATGTTTATATCGATTAGCATGAAGCAGATAGAAGAACTGTCTTTTGTAGAACAGATAGAGAAAGTCATGTGAATGGAACAAGCAGATGTTCAGAAAAAGTGTCTGTATATGTGTCCGTTTGTGCCTTTGAATACAATAAGTAAAAACCAAACTTGATAATTAACTTCTTCCAAAGCTGGGACACGAAGATTTTCAGGAAAATCCCGTACATGGACCAATTTTTAACAGTTTTTTATTTTCTAAAATGTTCTAACGATTTTGATTAAAATGCAGTATATTAAAGATATACACATGACAAATAAAATTTATATCTTGAATTTTCTGGGAATAACCTCCGAAGACCTCTTCATTTTGGATGATTTTGGCATATCTGGTAAAGCGTAAGAGATATATAAAAGTTCCTATACAAAAAGTAAAGATGTTAAAACAGACAATTTATGTCATATACATTTGTAGTGGCATTCACAATTTCCCAGAAATTCTTTGTTATTAGTTTCAATTTTAAAATACTTAAAGCTTTTCCTGTATTCCTGTTTCTTTTGTGTTACTCCTGGCAATACCAACAGAACCGAATGTTAAATCACATAGTAACCACCTTGACTGTCACTTTAACCTAGTGCATTCCTTTATTTGCCTTCTACTTAAAGGAAGAAAGTAATACGTCTTTTTATCCTAATGTTTTTGTTTATATTGATTGTAGTGGCCTATAGACTGTTTTCTTTACTTGCTAATGTTGTAGAACTCTCCTGTTATTAACATTTACATACGGTATTTACATACCTGGTTTATGAATGTCGACATCTCTAATGTCAAAGAACCTTTTATAAACATTGAGGTATTTTAATTTCTCTAGCCCGAAAGAGCATACAAAGGTATTTTTCTTATTGTTTCATTTACCCCCTTTAACATCTAAGGTCATATCGGGGGCTTTCCACTTGAAACAACTTGTTGTCTGTAGGTTCTTTTTACGTTGATTTAAATCATTTTTGTTTTACTCAAACACATTCACACTCACATACAAACTTCCAGACTCTGTGGGGGATAGGGAATAATTCTGGCTAGAGAAAAATTCCCCGCCCCAGCCGGGAATGAACCCGGGACCCCCGTATGAGAAGTCAGCTCGCTGGCCACTCGACCACGGAAGCAGTCAGAGAAGGTATTGTATTCTACCCAAAAATTAGATGTCGAAATTTGGTCGGAAATATATGTTTTGAGGTCCCCCAAGTCCAAAAAAGCATTTTAGAACAAGGTTTGTGAGTGTGTTTCTGTGAACAACATAGCTCAAAAACGAAAATCCCTCAAATACCAAACTTGGTATTTGTGTTTAGTATATTCCAGGGATGCGACAAGGATTTTCAAGAAAATTCCCCTACCACAAACTTCCCTTTACGTGCAAATTTTGTTGAACATTTTATTTTCCTCAGAAATGACTATTATTTTGTTTAAATACCGTATATTAAATATGTTTACATCACAAATAAAATGTATATTTCCAATTTTCTGGGAATAGCCTCTGAAGGCCTGTTTATTCTGGATGAGGTTTGAAAATTTTTGTATAATGGTTAAACCGTAAGAGATTGACAAAAACTTACCCCACAAACATGTAGATATCGTTAAAACACATTATTTATGTCATATACTTTTTCTTGTGAAATTGGCTGTTTTCGAGATATTCCTTGCGAACCGAACGTCAATTGTTTCACATAGCGATGAGCTTTTCAAAGATTTAAGTATCACTTTGGCGTAATGTATTCCCTTATGTTTAAGGGAAAGCAAGTAATAAAGACTTGTGCTAATGTTTATCCCGTAGATAAAAGAACATCTTATGGAACAGCTGGAAAAAGTTATGTGAATGGAACACATGAGATTTCCTCAATAAAATGAAAGCAATGGGCAATATTTATAACATGCCGCGGCAAGGAAGGAATAAGAAAGATGTTTGTTAAAGGCAAAGGAAGACGAAGTAGGGCTTAGCCTTTAGTTAAACACAAGTGCACAGGATTACGTTCTATGTTGGTAAGCCAGCGCCATATTTCACAAAACGATATCAACAACTAAAAATAGCTCCTTGCTTTCCTTGATTCATTATGAAATCGTGAAGGAGAGATCCTTCCTTTGCGATGTTAAACTTTGCATGAATCGCGTACTGTATTCGCTATAAGGAAGGCCTGACTCGTAACAGGTTTTGGATTGCGGTAGCTTAGCTCAGGCCCTTAAGGAGGGAAGCGGCATTACAGCTTAATGTGATTTTTACTTTCTATAGCCCCGTATATACAACGTACATAGGGATAGAGAAGTATTGCATTCCACCCAAAATTCGATGTCGAGATTTCACCGGAAATATATGTTTTCGGATCTACTGAGTCCGTAAAAAGCATTTTTAGAAAAAGGTCGGTGAGTGTTTCTGTGGAAAACATGGCTCAAAAACGAAAAGATCATTAAATACCAAACTTGATATTTAAGTTTGATATCTTCCAAGGATGCGACACGAAGATTTTCAAGAAAATCCTCCTACCTCCAGCTACCCTTTGCATGGAAAAAGTGTAGAACATTTTGATTTTCTCAAAAATTGCTGTAACGGCTTTATTTAAAATCTCTTATATTTAAAATATTAACATGCCAAATAAAATTTATATTTTAATTTTTTGGGAATAGCCTCTAAAGACCTCTTTATTTTGATTGATTTTTATTGAATTTTGCATAACTGGTAAACCGTAACAAATTGACAAAACCTTGCTGCACAAAAAATGTAGATCATGATAAAACACACACTTTATGTCATATATATATATATTTTTTTTTTTTTCGTGGAGTTGATTGTTTTTTTAGATATGCCTTGTTATTGATTTCAGCTTTAAAATGCTTATACCTTTCTCATACAGGAACTGTCCATACATACAAAGGAGCCTCAGTCACATAGAAACCAGCTTTTGAATATCACTTTAACCTATGGTTAACTTATTTCGCTTATACTTACAAGGAAGCAAGTAATAAGACTATTTCTACTAATTTTTTAACGATTAGCATGAAGTAAATAGAAGTATACGCTTTTTAACAATAATTTATTAGCCTGCTCGTTGTCCAAATCTGAATGCAAGTGATATATTTCCTATGGAAACCATAGAAGATATTTATAATTATGACCAGGGATCTCAGGGGACATCTTGCATCACAACACAATCTTTTGTGTTCAGCTCCCCGCAAGAACTTACAGAGTCAGGCTGGCCGAAAGAGATGTGCAGAAGCTCCTAAGGAATTCAAGCTTGATGGACCAGTCACACTAGAAGTCAGGGACGAGAGGAACTTTCCGACGAGCAAGTCTCTGCGCCATCTGCCCGACAGCGACCAACTCTGCACTACGGCTACTGCGCCTGAGCTCACTGAAGCATCAAATAGAAATTGAAATAATAGGAAATGGAAGCACAAAAATTATTGGGGGTACAGAAAACATACTAGCTTTCGATTTGCCAACCAGGGAAAAACACTAAAAACGATAATAAGTGTGCTGGCCCAGGAATCAAATGATGGATCTCCCGAATGCGAGCGAAGTTTCCTTTGGATGTAAGGAGAACGCTCAAAAGATAAAGGTTATAACGGATTAGATGACATGTCCACATTATTTCCAATACTCGGGATGCAGAAATTCATCGTGTGTTGAGTAATGCGTCAGTGTTTAGTAAGGTTTGTTGCCACACAGGGAAATCGTGTCGAACACCTTTTATAACAATAGCAGTTGTTACATATTCATATTAGTCGCAAGTCGGTTGTCACTACTGCACGAACTGTGTAGACTATGCCATTGTATCTATTTTACTTTCTCTACACGTAATGTGTACATAGAGTAAAGAGAAGTTATTATATTGCACCAAAAATTCGATACTAGAATTTCACTGGAAATACATGCTTTAGGTCCCCCTGAATCCAAAAAAATAGGGATTTTTGGAAATAAGTCCAGGTGTGTGCAGGCGTGTTCGTGTGTGTGTGCGTGTGTCTGTGGACAACATAGCTCAAAAATGAAAAGAGCTTAAATACCAATCTTGGTATTTAATTTTGGTATCTTCTAAGGATGCGACACGAAGATTTCCAAAAAAAATCCCCACACCCCCAACTTACGTGGAACTTTTTTGATTTTCACAAAAATGGCTCTAACGATTTTGATTAAAATATCATATATTAAATATATTTACCTGGCAACTAAAATATATATCTTGAGTTTTCTGGGAATAGCCTCTGAAGACTACTTTATTCTGGATGAATTTTACGGAATTTTGCATAACTGCTAAACCGTAAGAGATGAACAAAAAGTTATCACACAAAAAATGTAGAGCACGTTAAAACACCCAATTTATATTATACATTTGTCGTGGAGTTCATCGTTTTTGACATATTTTCGTTTCATCTTTAAAAACAGGAATTTGTCAATTCCTGTCCGTACAAACAAAGGAACGTCAGTCACATAGCAACCAGCTTTTGACTATCACTTCAACCTATGGTACTCCCTTAGTTCACTTCTACTTTTAAGGAAGCAACTAATAAGACTTTTTATGCTAATTTTTTATCGATTAGAATGAAGTAAATAGAAGCATAAGCCTTTTAACAATAATGTGTTGCAGAGATGTAGAGGTGAATGGAACACATCAGATTTTTTATTAAGTACTCTTTAGTTTAGTTCGCTGAATCCTATGTCCTAGAGCGACCACATAAGAAGTCTTATACACTTATTATGTTCATGCAGTATACAGAGATATATTAGGGCAGTAATAGCAAATACATTGTGCATAGAGGGATTGCATTATACACTAAATACTTATTTATGTACAAACACTGGTTCAAGTACAAATAATATTACGAAGTTAAAATTATATTAAACAAAGAACAAGAATTAAAAATAAATTAGCGTGCCAAAATTATAATTCGGAGAGTTATGTGATATTATATAAATTGATTTATTTAAATACCTGAATTCAACTTTTTGTGTCAATAAATGTTAATACAACGTTATTTAAAAATGTATGTTGTTTTCTCACATAACTGTATTTTGAACACTGGAACGCTGCTTTGTTAGTTGCATTAATAAAGAGAAATGCGGTACTTGTACAACACAAGGACTCAGAATAAACCTGCGGCATTTCTTAGCAGCAGTCGCTAAGGAATTTATTGACTTTGGTTTCCTGAGGCGTGGGGAGCTGCGAGTTTTAGACCTGCCTCGAGCACAAACGTTTACTTTCGTTCATATGTGCGATTTCCTGCATTGGTAAAACATAAAAAGCAACGGACTTGTATGAAAAATCTTCTGTGAAATTAACAAGGCTTCTCTACCTTTTTAATAAAGCTTATTCTTTTAACTAAGGCGTGCTAATCGAGATCAACATTAACAAAAACAGTCATTGTTTATTTGCTTTTAAATACAAGAGCAATAAGGGAATAGATTAGACTATAACGATAGCCAAGTCATTTAAAATTAGTAGTTATGTAATGGCGTTGTTTTCTTTACGTGGCTCTCCCCAAAAAAGGAAAAAAAGAAAAAGAAAAACGAATGACAACTTTACAGAAAAAGTGTAGGAATTTGAACATTTAAACCATTATGAGGAATATTTCGGAAATGGTAAATTCTGCAAACGAATATATTTTATATAAACGGTGTGTTTAACCGACATCTAAATTTTTGTGTAATACGATTTTCTCTTCGTCCAAAATTAAGCTTCAGAGACTATTCCCAACAAATGCACGATAGATTTTATTAGTTATGAAAATACCTTAAACATATATTATTTTAATCAAACTCTTTAAATATGTTTAGAAAATATAAATTATCGGAAAATGTTCCACATAAAGGATAGTTTGGGGTAACAGATTTTCTTGAAAATCTTCAAGTTATATCCTTAGAAGATGCAGAACTTATACTTTGAGACAAGTTCTTTCTCATCTTGTATTTCATTTTAAAAGCATATTTCGACCTGAGTTGCGAGAATACTGGCCATGAGAGTTTAATTTTCGTGTGCTTTTTTATTTCACTGCCACGTACTATGTACAAAGTAGAGATACTATTGGTATTCCACCCAAAATTTCGATGTCGAGGCTTCACCGAAAATATATGTTTTGAAGTCTCCTGAAAAAAAATATATATAAAGGTCCATGTGTGCGGTATTTTAATTCAGAATTTTTCAGTGATATAACACAAAAATTCAAAATAATACACCGCTCCCAAACTACCTTTACATGGAAACTTTTTTAAAAATGTTTGATTTTCTAAAAATGATTAACGATTTTTATTAAAATACCACATGTTTAATGTAAGTTTTATCACAAACAAATGTATATTCATCTTAAGTCTTCTAGAAATAGCTTCTGAAGAACTCTTCATTCCGGATGACTTTTGCATAACTGGTGAACTAAAAGAGATAGACAAAATATACCAAACAAAAAATATACACTCCCTGACAAAAAAGTTAAGCACTCTGCATATGATGAAAGACCATGTAGCTTTATTGAAATAATTACAATATGGGATGAAAGAGTCAAGGCCGTTAGCAGTCAGTAGGGTGTCGCACCCCTTCTGGCCGCTTACGTCGTTTGGAATGGTGTCAAACAGCCTATGGATCCTCTCCTGAGGCAAGTTCGTCCACAGGTGTTGCAGCTGTCTCTCCAGATCCCGCAGGTTGGTACTGGGACGGAGTCCCCTTCCTATGTCATCCCACACATGTTCAATGATGGAGAGATCCGGGGATCTTGCTGGCCACTGGAGGACCTCAACATGCTCTAGGCAGTCCATTGACACACGTGCCTAGGAACACTGCCCTAGGGTGCTGTGCCATTAGGGTTACGACGAGCGGACGCAGAATGTCTGTGACGAATCGGTGTGCGGTCACCTATGCACTATTAAAGGTCACCTGAACGCATATCCTATGGCTTCCATAGATGCGGCTGAGTGTCTCTCCAAAATATGGGACGTCGACGTCGCCATACCCCATTACGATGTTCATTGACGGCTATGGAAAAGCGGAACTCATCACTGAACATGATGAGACGCCATTCGACTTCTGTCCATACCTCCCGAGCACGGCACTATTCCGAACGCAGGCGTCGGTGTTCTGGTGTCAATGGCAACCGGCGCATGGAGCGTTAGGACTCAAATCGTCAGACACTGTGCGGGAGCTCATAGGATGTTGCAGAGTCTCCTGTACATGCTCTCGGATGGCGGGTGCCGAAGTTAAGGGATCCCGCAATGCTCGGGGCACTATACGACTGTACTCCCTCAGAGTGGTGTTTCTTTGTCAACCCGAACCTGCATGACGTGACTGGGTGCCCTCATGTACAACTGTGACATCTGAATGGTCCACATGCCTGGCAATTGCACGATATGACCAACCCGTCCCATAATGCGGTCTCTGTCAAATGCTGTCAAAACTGGAAAGGCGCTCTGATGCGTCTGCGTGGCATCGCCGGTGCTTCGTATTCCTCTCTGAACGTCTTGCTTAACTGACACACAGCAGTTGACTAGTAACAACTTATCCACAACAATCAGTGAAATCACGAATGCACTCTGGTGGGCGTTCTACACATTACATATCCGTGCGAATCTAATCATACATATATAACGAAGTGGGATGATATTGGACCACTCCTTCTGGGTGCTTAACTTCTTTTTTGTCAGGCAGTGTAGATGAAAAAGATAATTTATGGCATATGCAATCTTTTGTGGAATTAGCCATTTATGAGCTGTTTCTTATAACTGGTTTCCTTTCTTCTGGTCAAGCAAACAGAACGCATTTCAAAACCATCCCATAGCGAACTGCTTTTAAAATATTTGACTATAGCTTTAGTCTAGTGAATGCCCTTATCCCCCGTCTACTACGAAGGAACTAAGTTATAAACCCATTTCTGCTAATGTGCATCCTAATTAGTAAGAAAGATAAAAGAATAAGCTTCTGTAAGAATACTTGTTGAGGCAGAGAACGTCATGTGAATAGACCATATCAATTTTTTTAAGCACATTGGGTAATCAGTTCATTTGTGTATTTGAAATCATGTATGAATTTTCTCATACTTAAAGAACGTTGATCTTACGTGGAACTGTTAGCAACGTGGCGCTGAAACAATGCCTTACGTATCCATTCTCTGCTAAGTAATTAGGAAAGCTTCAAAGGCAAAGCTAAGATCAATGTAAAAGAGATACCTGAAATAATTACAAAGCTAACTAACACACCTCCATGTGGGTAAACTATGGGCTACAGATTTTGTGGGCCCCTTACACCAGTGCTTCTATTTAAGTTTTGTCTTCTCACTTCCAGACTATATGACTCCCATTTTAATTGCCAGTTGCTTTCTTGTGTACAGAGATTGCACATATATCTATTCTTGTTAAAGTAAAGTGTGACTTAAACATCACCGAAATAAAAGAAAGATCTGACGTGTTCCATTCACATGTCTTTTTCTATCTCTTATGCAAACAAACTATTCTTATATAAGACTATTATTCTTTTTTTTTTTTTTTTTACATCATGCTCATCAAGATAATCAGAAATTCTCTGATTACTTAGTAGTTCCTTATAAGTAGAAAGGAAATAAGGGAAAACAATAGGATAAAGCTTTTAAAAATGTTGCTATGCGACTGTCATTAAAATTCGGTTCTCTTTTCATGGCAAGAAGTAAACAAAAAAACAAAAACAGAAAAAAAAAAAAAAAAAACGAAACAGAAGAGAATCTCCTATTTTAGAAAGGTTTTATACATTTTAAAATTGAAACAAAAAGGACCGAATATCTCTGAAATAGTTAATTTGAAAAAACGGTATATGATTAAAAATTGGTATTATACAATATCTACAGTTTTGGTGCAGTAAATGTTTCTATATCTCTTATAGTTTAAAAGGTTGATTATTATAAAAAGGTCACTCAGAATGAATAGGACTTCAAGGGTATTCCCAAGAAGTTCAGGACATATATTTTATTTACCATGTAAATATCTTCAATATACTACATTTTAATCAAAATCTTTAGAACCATTTTCTAGAAAACAGGAACTTTAGAAAAAATGTTCCATGAGCTTTTTTTTCTGAAAAATCTTCGTGTCGCATACTTGAAACATACTGAACGTAAATATAAGTTAGCACTTAAAGGACTTTTCACGTTTGAGTTCGACTGTCCACACCCACACATACACACACCCACACCCACACATCCACCAACCCCCACACCCACCCACGCAGACACACACAATTTTCTAAAAACTCTTTTTTTTTCAGGAATCCTCCAAACACGAGATTTCCGTTAAATCTCAGTATCGGATGTTTTGATGGAAAACAGCACCTTCTCTACCTACTAAGTACTGTGTGCATATACGCTAGAGAAAGTAATGCACATATGTATGAAATAATTTTTGGTATTCAAACTGGAGCATTATAATATTGGCTTTAAAGGACTATACAACACATTTTCGATGGCTGGTATGATAAGTTTGAGCAAGCCTGATGTGAATGACTTAAAGTTGCCATTATTTTGTGATTCATCGTATCGTTTAGTAGACTTTACGCGTCTCAGTGCGATCTCAGCTTCAGGACATACCTTTGTGACGTTAAATAGCTAAGGGCGGGCATTAATACAAAAAAAAAAACAAAAAAACATGGCGTATGTTGCACTTTAAACCTACCCCTATTAACCACTATAATGGAAAAACCCTACGATATGAATCTCGATAAATGTCGAACGAAAGTTCGCAAAGAGGCTACAGATATCAATAGGAATGCAATTCATATTTTACATGATAAGTCGAGGATTAAAAGCGTTCGGCTCGATAGATACCGCGATTGTTCATAGTAAACAACAAGCGGATGCTACTTTCAACTTCAAATCTCTGTTTGAAACTACTTAAGTGGAATCCGAAGAACGTTTAGCTTCGAGTTGCCACCATCGATAAGACCTGTATTCATCGTTATACTCTGGAACCAAACAATCAAAACGATGGGTTGCTTCGGCGAATCTGTTCCAAACAAGGCAAAAACGGTGCCATCTGCCAGAAAAGTGATGGTGACGACTTTTTGGAATGCGAAGAGTTTCATAATCATTGACTTTTTAGAAAAACCCGATGTGTTCCAATCATATAACTTTCTCTACAACTCTGTAACAAATTATTGTAAAAGCTTACTTCACGCTAATCGAGATAAACATTAGCAAACATGTTTTCTTGTAAGTACATTTTTATAAGCTGGTTGCCATGTGGATGCATTGTCAGAAGTTGATAAATTCCGTATGTCAACAGTTTAAGTATTTTAAAACTGAAACCAACAACAAGGAACATCTCAAAAATGGTCAATTCCACGAAAAAGTGCATAACATAAATTGTGTATTTCAATGAAATCTACAGAGTTTGCATAGTAACTTTTTATTCACCTCTTACGGTTTACTAGTTAGGCAAGCTCCAGCAAAATTCATCCAGAACAAAGAGTTCTTCAGAGGCTATTTCCAGAAAATTCAAGATACACAAGCGGAGTCTTTGGCCTGTGATTTTTGTTCACGTGGCAAGCATAAACCACAAACGCACGTCTAACAATCCTTTGTTTGCTTTGCTGTTGCTTATTTACCATTCCCTTCTGACAGATACATTGCAGAAAACATATATGAAGTTGCGAATATGAACTAAAAAACTTACAACGTGGAGTGGAAATATATATAAGCGAGGTTTTGTGCTAGAAAATCCGAGAGCACCCTAGGTTTGCAGTAAAAAAACGCCAAGTTTCCTGACATCAGACTTACCCCTGTAACTGCTCTTATCTCAGAAGCGCTGTGAACTAACTTCTGCACCATTATATGTAATCAGATTGCATGAGAAAGTGTTTAACCACACACGTCCCACCAAGGAGACTAGAGAGGGGGAAAAAGTTGTTTCTACATTCAATTTATTAAACATTTGGACTTGCTGTAAACTCTAATATTAAAAATCTGATGTGTTCCATTCATATGACTTTCTCTACATCTCTGTAGCAAATTATTTAATAAGCTTATTCTTCTATCTGTTTCATGTTAATTGAATAGACATTAGCAAAAATTATTTCTTAGTTCAGTAGTTAATTATTAAGTAGAAGGAAAATAAGGGAATACACTAAGTTAAACTGACAGTAAAATGTGGTTGCTATGGGATTGAAATCCGTTTCGTTGCATGACCAGCAGTTGACAAGTTTCCGTATCAGAAAGCTTTAAGTATTTTAAAACTGAAACCAATGCAAAGAATATCTAGATAACGGTCAACTTCAAGAAAAAAAATGTATATGACATAAATTGTGTGTTTTAATGAGATCTACATTTTTTTTTTCGTTCTTGAATTATCGTGTTTACAGACACACGGACCTTATATATAATATATTTTGGATTCAGGAGACCCTAAAACGTGTATTTCCGATGAAATCTTGGTATCGATTTTTGGGTGGAACGCAATACCTTCTCTATACACTATGTACATAGTACATGTAGAGAAAGTAAAAACTGCTCACAAACGTATGTGGCTCCAAATATTGTCACGATACATTCACAAAGGTTGCGCAAATTCGGGAATGACTATTTAACATTTTATAAACATCAGTCCACACCTTATCACAAACAGCAGTTCTATAATCAATGATTGTAAGTGATCAGGAACAACTTCTGGACTGATAGATAATGGACTACTGCAAAGATGAAGTTGACTTTCCATTGCTAACACTTCTCCAAATCTTATTTTAAACATTGAATGAAGATCCTCTAATAAGTTATGTCATTTAGGAGTTGCGTTGACTCTATTTTTGAAGACGGTAAATATATAAAAGAATTTAGATCTGCATTTTCGAGCTGATCCTTCTCATAAAGCATTTCATTACATCTATCATGTGGATGATTAACCGCTTTTTCCCTTGTAGAACTGTGTTGAGGCGGTTCAAGTGACCCACAAGTCGGTCAAAAAGGCCAGATCCAAAATCCATTGTTGGTCAGAAAGCTTTGGAATTATAACTCTTTGGTCTTTCAAGAACACGTCCACTTACTCACGAAGACTAAAAAAACGACTAAGCATATTCCCCCTGCTTAACCATTTAACCTAGTTGTAATATATTAGGTCTAAATAACTTGAACCAATATCGGCCAGATATTGTTGAAAAAGCCTATGATGCAAAGGGTGCAACTTTATTAGATTTACAGCCTTCACTGCCACAGACATTACATTCTCTAAAGTTGCTAACTGATCACACAAGGCTTCTCTACGAATAATACGGTGCATTAGATTCACAGAGTTCCGAAGGAGACCAATGTCTTCCAAAAAGCCATCAGTCTTTCAGCACAACCTGTTCGATAACCTAACATGGAGGGTGCACCATCCATTGTGATTGACACCAGCTTTTCCCAGGATAATTCATACTTACTGGCTATCATGTAAATTGCGTAAAATATATTTTCTCCACGAGTATGTTCCTGAAGTGGCACGAGGTCCAGAAACTCTTTCAATATATTAAGTTCAGAGTCAACACCTCTGATGTATTCTGCGAGCTGAGAAGTTTCTTTCAGGTATGAATACTCATCCAGAGTCAATGATTAGGAAGTAAGTTCACTTATTTTAGTTTTCGCTGATCTTCTACGTTAGCACTCATGGCTAATATTCTTAATATCACTGTGGTTTGTCCTAAATGTATGCTTTTAAATGTCTCTGCAATGCCAGGACAAATTTCCTCTGCAACGTTAACGAGGCAGAGGAAACTCTCCTTCTGTGAAGAGCTTATTTGCTTCAGCTATTAATTTAGCGATCAGGTAATTTGCTCGTAGCAATTTGACGGCGAATCGTTCTGGTTTTGTTGTTCATTTAAGATCTTTGTGTTTGATCGGTGGTTTAAGAAATCCACCTTTAGTTAATTGCATTTACATTTACGCACATCATTACAGAGAATGCGGTCATTATACTGCTGAAAATGGCAGTTATTAAAATGCCTCCTAATACTATACTGTGAAAGCACTGTTAGCTGCTTATGACAAATTAAACAACAAATTTTATCGCTTTGAAACACAAAATAGTACTGTTCCTAACACGAAGGCTGAAATGTCATGGTGTCAGTGCTTCTCTGATCGACCTGAAGGGTTGTACACGTAACTGCTCGAATGAAGGCGTGAACTCTTATTGCTTGGAGCGACGTTGCGGGCAGCAGCTTTTTGCCAAGATCTGGTAGAATGAGGAATGGAGGGGAATGTCACTCGGTGATACTAGACGGCATACCTGCTTTACATAGATTTTTTTTAAAGTTTATTTTTCTCAAAAACTGTCCTGACGATTTTTATTAAATTTACCTATATCACAATTAAAATGTATATCTAGAATTTTCTGGAAATAAGCCACTGAGGACCTGTTCATTCTGGATAGTATGGCGAATTTTGCATAACTGACAAACCGTAAGAAATAGACAAAAACTTTCTGCACAGAAAATTAAATCTCGTTTAAACTCGCAATTTGTGTCACATACATTTTTCTTGCAGAGTTGACTGTTTCCGCAATATTCGTCATTTGTTTCAGTTTTAAACTTCGTACGTTTTCTCAAATGGGAAGTGACCTTTCGTTTCATCCTTTTTGTATCATGCAAAGAGAATCAACTTCAATTGTTCACATAACGATCAGCTTTCGAACGATTTGACTACCACTTTAGCCCAGCATAACCTCTTATTTCTCTTATGCTTAGAAGGATGGAAACGATAAGAGAGTTTCTGCTAATGTATATCTCAGTGAGTATGATAGAGCTAAAAGATTATTTTGAAACAATATTTTGTTTTCATAACAGATAAAGAAAGTTATGTGAAAGGAGAAAATTTGATTTTTTAATTTAGTAGTTCACAGACAAGCCTCTAAGAATTCTTTTGTATACATCAAAACGTATATTTTTGGTAAAAGTTCGGCTGGAACTTTTGGGTGGTGAACTTATTTACTATTACATGGTAGAGAAAGTATAATGGCTTCTGAGCTAAGATAAAATAATTATCCGGATAATGGAGATACGTAATGCCACAAACAAGTTTGAATTTCGAATATTATAGCACTGGGATATTTGATCAGCTTAAGCAATCATTTTTGGTTTGCTATCCATTCATTTGTACTTTGTTGCCTGGCGGTCTTGATATACTGATGCGATGGTACAAAACAAAGCGCAAGTTTCCATTGCTGTACTGAGTATATTACAAGAAGATAACATTTTAAGTGTAAATATAATTTAGTAAAAAATATCCATGACACGTTACATCATGGACCATCATAATACTCATATAACAAAAGTAAAGCAGTTACGCGTTTTTATTCATAAAACAAGTCAGAAACAAGCAACTAATTAAAACAAATCTGATGTGTTCCATCCACAGGACTTTTTCTGCATCTCTGCAACAAATTACTGATAAAAAGCGTGTTGTTCTATTTACTTAATAATAATCGAGAAAAAATTATCAGAAATGGTCTTATTACTTGCTTCTTTGTAAATAAAAGTGAAATAAGCGAGTACCATAGGTTAAACTGACAGTCAAAGGCTGGTTGCTATGAGACTGAAGTTCCTTTGTTTGTATGGACAGAAGTTCACGAATTCCTGTATGAGAAAAGTATGCTTTTTAAAGCTGAAACTAGCAAGGAATATCTTAAAAACAACCATATCTACGAAAAAAATGTATATAACATAAATTATGTGTTTTAATGTGCTCTACATTTTCTGTGTGGTAAGTTTTCGTCCATCTCTTACGGTTTAGCAGTTATGCAAAAATCCGTCAAATTCATCCAAAATAAAGTAGCCTTCAGAGGCTATTTCCAGAAAGTTCAAGATATACATTTTATTTGTCAAGCAAGTATCTTAAATATACGAGATTTTAATCAAAATTGTTACAGCCATTTTTAAGAAAAACAACATTTTCGAAAAAAAGTTCCATGTAAAGGGTAGTTTAGGGTGGGAGGATTTTCTTGGAAATCTTCGTGTCGCATCCTTGGAGGATATCAAACTTAAATATCAAGTTTGGTTTTTAACGGTCTTTTCATTTTTGAACTATGCTGCCCACAGACGCACACACACAGATAGGCACACACGGACATTTTTCTAAAAATGCTTTTTTTGGATTCAGGGGGTCTCAAATTATATATTTCCGGTGAAATCTCGGTATCAAAATTTTGGGTGCATTACAATTCTTTCTCTATACACTATATACATAGTACGTATAGAGAAAGTAATAATAAACTTGGCAGCGATTCACAGCTCTGATGCTTTATTGATCAATATAAAGTAGCAACTCACGTCATAGTAGAAAACATAATTTTTCCATTGGCACTTTAAAACACTTGTTAATCAAGTTTACACTTTAGAGATGTTTATGAACCTGATTTTTTTTTCCATTTATTTTACGTCGTATTTATTTTCAATTGAGTTAAACTAAAAAAAAAAAAAAAAAAAAAAAAAAAAAAAAAAAAAAAAAAGGGGTATTTATATAGTTTTAACCAAGTGGTAATATCGCGCGGTCGATAGTTAACCATCTTGCTTTCTCACGTGCCCAAAAGACGCATTAGTGCTAGGCAACTGTACCTGTGCTCCTATAGTGACGGTCAGGTGGCTGCTTCGACACTTCACAGTGCTGCAATTCTGTTTCTACACGTGCCGCGTAGTTGGTATTAGTCTGTTGCCCAGATTACCAGCTTATCTGTGCATAAGCATCCATATTACCATCTATTTTTATTTTTACTGCATTTTTTGTCCTAAGATGGAATCCATATGGTTTATTTATCTTGGCGACTCGGAAAACTAATAAAATAAAATCCAGTCCGCCCGCCTCTGTCGTGTGGGGGTAGTGTGTACGCCTCATATTCCAGAGGTGCCGAGTTCGAATTTCGGTTAGGGCGAATCCTTAGGATAAAGTTTACCCTAATCATGAGAAGAACGTCGAAAAAGTCTACGCTCTATGGACGGCGGATCATTTCATCGATTTCATTTTCCGATATGACCTACCGAGTTAAAGCACGTTAGATAAAATAAAATAAAATTAGTCGACCAACAGAATTTGGATCGGGGGCCTAACGAATGAGGGCCGCAGTTGTTTCTCTTAAGCCGTACCGCTCGGTAGGACCTGATTTGTATTACACAAAGCATCCGATCTGCTCCTAAGCATATTTAAAGCTGCGACAAAAAGTGTAAGGCCTCATTTTAATAATATTAAGTCTATATGAAAACGCAAATGTAATTCTTCGCTAGTAATAATAATAATAATAATAATAATAATTTATAATTTATTAAAATCTGGACATCTATTACCAACACATGCTTCACTTGGTCATGGTGTAGATGGAGTACCCTGGATGCGCGTTTCAACAACTTTCGTTGTTATCCTATTACAGGTTTGCAGATGTCTGAGGAGGTTGGGCAACATCGGCATCTAATATAGGCGTCTGACCGATGTTGCCCAACTTCTTCAGACATCTGCAAACCTGCAAGAGGATGACAACGAAAGTTGTTGAAACGCGCGTCCAGGGTACTCCATCTACACCATGACCAAGTGAAGCACGTGTTAGTAATAGATGTCCAGATTTTAATAAAATTGACAGCTTCACTGTATGTAATGGCTTTTTTAACATTTTAAAATAATTTATATGTTCTTGATATTACTCGTATTATTCTAAAGCATGCTTGCGCATGATCACTGTGATTTTTGTTAAACTTGGTTTACATTTAACACCTTTAACGCAACATGGACACCTGATTACATTGTTTATAAACACTTATGTAATGTGTCAAAGAACGGTAGGGTAAAATCCACAATCCTACATGCTCTTGCAGAACTTAGCGTTTTACAGAATACATTTAAATACAATCCAGTATCACTAGATGCATGTAAAGTGCAATAAATACTGTTTTTTACTTTCTCTACTTAGTACATAGTGCGAGAAGATATTGTATTCCATCCAAACAATTCGGTACCGAGATTTGACTGGAAATACATGTTTTAGGATGTCCTGTATTCATAAAATAAATAAACAAAAACATTTTTAGAAATATGTGTTTGTATGTATGTGTATTTGTCAGTGAGTCTGTGAACACGATAAATAAAAAACGAAACCTTGATTAAATACCAAACCTGATTCAATACAATACAAAACTTAAGTTCACGAATGTGACCGGACGATATTCAAGGAAATCCTCCCGCCCTAAACTACCCTTTACATGGAAAAAATTTCGAAAAGTTGTATTTTATTAAAAATGGCTCCTACACTTTTGATTAAAATGCCACCATATATTAAAGATACTAATATGCAAAATAAAGTTTACATCTTGAAGTTTCTGATTATAGCTTCTGAAGTCGTCTCCATTTTGAACGACTTTTATGTAACTGGTAAACTATAAGAGATAGACAAACAGTTACCATACGAAAAATGTAGAGCTCATTAAAACGCACAATTTACATCGTATACACTTTTTTGTGGAGTAAACCATTTGGAGAAAATTCCTTGTTAGTGTGTCAACTTTAAACAGTTTCCTTATACGGGAATTTTTAACTCCTGGCCATGCAAAGAGAACGAATTTCAATCACATAGAAACCAGCTTTACAAAGATTTAATCTCGTGTACTCACTTATTCCACTTCTACTTATAACGAAATAAGTAATAAGGTCAATTCTGCTGATGTTAATCTCGAGTAGTATGAAATAGATGAGAGGAATAAGCTTTTTAACAATAATTTGTTACAGAGATGTAGAGAAAGTCATGTGAATGGAACACATCAAATTTTGTATTTCATTAGGCATCTCACTAACATTGTAATCAGGAACAATGCTGATAGGAGTAAATGAGGTGTTAATTACCTTAAAAACATATGTATGGTGATTTCTACAGAAAAAAGTAAGAAGTAGAAGAAAATTATATTCTTTGGAATCCGAGCACGCAGGAGAATCCGATCAAAGCCAATTCTCTACACAAGATTTCTCCCTCCAAACCAGTTGTGGCAATTTGTCTTAAGAATGCCGGTCCCCATAGCTCGCTAAGGCGTCTCCCTTTGTTGCTTCGAGTCCCGCCTTGGACATGTGTGTTTTGTTGTGTATATGCGTGTGTATGTAACAGAAGAAAACAGCAACATCATACAGCAAACAAAGGAAATTAGGTAAATATAAGTTAAAAAATTTGATGTGCTCCATTCACATGACTTTCTCTACATCTGAGACAAATTATTCTTAAAAAGCTTAGGCTTCTAATTACTTCACGCTAATTGAGCATACATTAGCAGAAATAGTCTTATTACTTGTAGAAGCGAAATAAGGAAGTACCATAGGTTAAAGTGATAGCCAAAAGCTGGTTGCTATGTGACTGAAGATCCTTTATTTGTATGGACAGGAGTTCAAAATCCTGTATGAGAAAATTATGTTTTTCAAAGCTGAAACCCAAAACAAGGAATATCTTAAAAGCAATCAACCCCACGAAAAAAATGTATATAACATAAATTGTGTGCTTTACTGTGCTCTACATTTTCTATGCAGTATGTCCATCTCATACTGTTTAGCAGTCATGCAAAAATTCGTAAAATGCATCCAGAATAAAGTAGTCTTCAGAGGCTATTCCCAGAAAATTCAAGATATACATACTATTTGTCAACTAAATATCTTAAATATACAAGATTTTAATCAAAATCGTTAGAATCATTTTTAAAAAAATCAAAATTTTCCAAATTTTTTCCATCTAAAGGGTATTTTGGGGTGGGGGGATTTTCTTGAAAAATTTCGTGTCGCATCCTAGGAAGATACCAAACTTAAATACCAAGTTTGGTGTTAAACGGTCTTCTCATTGTTGAGCTATGCTGCCCACAGACACACACACACACAGACACACAGACACACACACGGACATTTTTCTAAAAATCCTTTTTTTGGATTCAGGGGTGTCAAAACGCATATTTCCGGTGAAATCTCGGTATCGTATTTTCGGTGCAATATAATACCTTCTCTATACACTGTGTACATAGTACGTATAGAGAAAGTAAAAAAAAAAAGGTAAAAAAAGACATTTTTGAGATGGCAATCCCAATGGCGACTTACAATGTTGTAAGTAGTTTAAGTCCCAGGATTCATAGTGTAGCCAACTATTATGGTCAATTGGTTTTGGATTTTTTTTTCACACAAGCCGAGAGTAGGACAGGAGTTAAATAGGTAGAGTCAGACTGAAGCATTCAATGTCATACTCCAATGCCAACATTGTAATTTGCCATTAGGGATGTTATCTCAAAATAATTTAAAATCACCTTGTGGTTTACCGGGAAACATGTGAGAAATTCAATGTTACGCAGGCATGTTGCCATGGAAGTTCAGTGGAAGAGCTACTGCTAGAGACCGGGAGATCCGTGGTTCAAATCCCGGCTATGGAATTGAATTTTTCAGTCTGATTTCACCTCTCCAATAACTTTATAAGTTTGTTTCCAAATACAGTGAAGGAATTATCCAGACGTTATAAATCTATCAAAACATCCGAGAAAATTGGATTATTATCAAGAGCATTGCCAAATGAGCTTTCAGATTTGTAACAGGAATGGCGTAATAAGTGCTATTTGCGAAGGGAAAAACGGACAAAACAATATGTGATTTCTACTATTGACTTCTTCACGAAAACATGGCTGCTAAATAGCGGTTGGTCAGCGAATAGAATGACAAGCGTCCCTATTCAGGGACATCTGTATCTGACAACACAATAGCCTCAGCTCGCCCCAAGATTACCATAATTTATTGCCTACATTTCCTATTCTAAGTTCCCTAACGGCAAAAACAAAGCGATCCACACGCAAATCCTGATCTTGTGTTGCCTGCACGCAAGGCAGTTCTCTGTGTGACAGCGCTTTCAAAACATACTGCAAGATGTGCACGCTATGCTTATCTCTGGATATTAGGGACGCAAGTTAAGGGTGGAAAAAGGGAATCTGCGTGATTTATGTAAAAATTACGTCGCAGAATCCCTGTTTAAAACCTTTAGAACAATGAGTTCCAAAATATTGTTCCATAATCTGATCGTGACGAAAATACAAAACACTGCTGTTCATTCACATGTATTTCTGTATATCTATTCATCAAATTATTGTTAAAAAGCTTATGCTTTCTATTTACTTCATGTTAATCGAGAAAAAATTAGTAGAAATAGTATTATTAGTTGCTTCCTTGTAAGTATAAGTGAAATAAGGTACCATAAGTTAAAGCTGGTTGCTATGTGATTGAAGTTTGATCTTTGTTTGTATGGACAGGAGTTGACAAATTCCTGTATGAGAAAAGTGTAAGTTTGTTAAAGCTGAAACCAATAACAAGGAATATCTCAAAAAAGATCAGCTCCACGAAAAATATGTGTATGATATAAAGTGTGTTTTATCGTAATCTACATATTTTATGTGGTAAGTTTTTGTCTATCTCTTATGGTTTACTAGTTATGCAAAATTCAATAAAAAGCATCCAGAATAAAAATGTCTTTAGAGGCTATTCCCAGACAATCAAGATATAAATTTTATTTGGCATGTAAATATCTTAAATATAAGAGATTTTAATAAAAATCGTTAGAGCCATTTTTTGAGAAAATAAAAAATTTCGAATTTTTTCCATGTAAAGATTAATTTAGAGTGGGGGAATTTTCTTGAAAATGTTCGTGTCGCATCCCTGGAAGATACCAAACTTAAATACCATGTTTGGTATTGAATGGTCGTTCCGTATTTTAGCTATGCTGTCCCCCCCACACACACACACACACAGACGCACACGAACCTTTTCCCAAAAATGTGTTGTGTTTTTGTGTTTTTTTGGAGTCATGGGGACCCAAAACATGTATTTCCGGTAAAATCTTGGTATCAAATTTTTGGGTGCAATACAATACTTTCTCTGTACACTATGTACATAGTACGTGTAGAGAAGTAATAATTATTGGAACCCTGAAAACGAACACCCGAGTATTGTATGTCACTCAAAATTTCGATATTGACTTTTCACAGAATATATGTTTTGAAACACTCCCATTGAACAGTTTTAGGAAAACATACGAAGTTTATCGATGAAAAGCATAAACTTAAAAATGAAAATTTCTGCTAAGGGGAGCCGAAATGAGATTTTCATAATTTTTATCCATTTTCATGTTTTAATTACATATGAACATTAAAGCAAACAGTTTACGTTATATACATTTTTTTCAAGGACTTGGTCGTTTTTGAGATATCCTTGTTTTTGGTTTCAGCTTTGAAATACTTATACTTTTCTCATACAGGAATTTGTCAACTCTTGTCCATACAAACAAAGGAACTTCAGTCACATATTAATCAGCTTTTGATTAATATTTTAGCCTATGATACTCCCTAATTTCGCATCTACTTTCAGGGAAGCAAGTAATAAGACTATTTATCCTATTTTACCTTAAATAGAAGCAAAATATTTTTAACAATAATGTGTTGCAGAGATGTAGAGAAAGTCATGTGAATGGAACCCATCAGATTTTTCAGTACAACAGCCTATCCGTCTCCACGCTATTAGTTTATTGTAAATGATTGATACCAGAGACACTGTCCCTGAGCTTTTCGCAGTTTTGCCATGAATTTGGAATGTAAACATATCATTACGAGTCACAAAAATCTGATGTGTTCTATTCATATCACTTTCTCTACGTCTCAGTAACATTATTTTTAAAAGCGTACTCTTTATCTACTTTATTTTTCGAGACAAACATTAGCAGGGACAGTTGTATTACTTGCTTCCTTGTAAATATAAGGTAAATAAGGGAGTACACTAGACTTAAGCGATAGCCATATCTTTTAAAGGGGATTTAAATCCACTATGGGATTTGAAACCATTTCATCAGGAGTTGACAAGTTCCCGTGTAAGAAGTATTTTAAAACTGAAACCAACAAGGAATATCTCGGAAACGGTTAACTCTTGGAAAAAAATGTATATGACCTAAAATGTTTGTTTTAACGAGCTCTATATGTTTGGTGTAGTAAGCTTTTGTCTATCTCTTACGGTTTTGCCAGTGTGGCAAGTCATCCAGAATGAAGAGGTCTTTAGAGGTTATTCCCAAAAAAATCAACATATAAATTTTATATGTTAATATCTTTAATACCTATACGGTATTTTAATCAAAATCGGGAGTGTCATTTTTGACAAAATTAAACATTTCAACTGTTTTCCATGTAAAGGGTACTTAGGGTGAGGATTTTTCATGAAAAATCGTATCGTATATTTGAAAGACACTGGTATTTTTCGTTTTTGAGGTATACTGACCCCCCCACACACAGGGACATTTTTCTAAATTTTTTTTGTATTTTTTTTGTTTCGGGGGTATCGAAATATATATTTACGGTGAAATCTCGGTATCGAATTTTGGGTGGAATACGATATCTTCCGTATACACTATGTACATAGTATGTGTAGAGAAAGTAAAAAGGTAGTTACCATGATACTAAGAGGTTTTGTATTAATTTTAAAATCATTAATTTATTATTAATTACTCGTTAACACAATATGCACCTTTCTGTTAGTTCTGGCTGAATGTTTTGCTTCCTTATTATTTTCTTTATGTTAACTCATCACTATGTTTCTTATTTGTTGTTGTTATTCCATTACTCACTTACTTGATGTATGTTTTGTTATTAGGCAATCTCTCATTGCGAAATTAGAAATCATTTTACCACAATAGCTATAGCCGTTTTGATAACATATCGAAAATGTGCGACCTATGCTCTAATGGTTGTGCTAATATTGAGTCGTATAAACTCGGGAAGCCAATCAAACACACACAAAAACACATGCACACTCCGTGAATGGCTGCCTCACTTTTAATAGGTCCCAAATTTGTATCTCCATTCGGTTGAGTTACCTGAATAAAGTTCTTTCTGGGATCCCGGGTCCATTTAAGCATATTTCAAACATTTATTCATTCACATCTGTATGATCTACCCGAATAAAGAACATTAAACTAAACTAAAATAAACGTTTCTACTTTATAAAAATCTAGCTCAGGCTTGACCATATAATGGTGTAAAGGGAATCTTTTCTTTTCTATAGCATTATGCTTTTTCGAATTATGCGCTATTTTACGTTTAAACGTAAAGGCTAAAGGTCTAGTTGTTTTTCTAAACCTGTACTATATTCGGCTGTTTTTACTTATAGTTGACTTACCTGAACCTTCCTTACACGGCAAAACTATATATTTTGTATTGTTTCATTTAACATCTAAGGTCATATCGGGGGCTTTGTACAAGAAACAACCCGTTATCTGTAAGTTCTTTACGTTGACTTTAAATCGTTTTATTTTCCTCAAACACACACACACACACACACACACATACATTCACTCTCACATACATACTTCCAGACTCTGTGGGAGATGGGAATAATTATGATTAAAGAAAGATTTCCCGCCCCAGCCGGGAGTCGAACCCGGGAACTTCGGGTGAGAGAAAAACTATTGTCTACCCTGTTACTAGCTGAATGCTATTTTATACAATAATTAAAAGTGGGGTGATGGTCATTTGAAGGCTGTAATGCTTAAAGAAAACGCTTTGCTTAAATAGTTTTTTATAATGGATTTCATTTGATAAAATCTCGAGGTACATGTGTGTTTACCTGTCTGTACATATGCTCCCATGAATATAAGTTTATCATCCACTGTTTGCAGTAAGTAAATCTGCCCTCAGCTGGGGGATGTCACGAAGTTCAAAGCAATCAATGCTGAATGCCTCATAGCAAACAAATACTGGCCTTTGTGCTTGCGTAGTTCATTTTAAATTCAATTAAACTGCGCATTTAGGAAGCACTTAAACTCTGTGACTCTGAGGACAGTTGAGCTCACTAATCTATTTGAATTAATTAAATGGGTCGATGGATAACAACTTACCAAGCTATACCCCCTAGAAGGAGTGTAGTAGGCAGAAGAAACGGGTAAAACCAGTGCCATTCGAAGCGCAAACCTTCAATGTCAGGGAATGCATTTGCGTCGCTGCCACAGATGAGAAGAATGCAAAATATGCGTATAAATGTTGTAAATCAATAATAAATGGTACATCTTGAGTAGTAATTCCTCAGAACTTCACTTTCTTTCCTGCCGTCCCGTATGTGAAAATGCAGAAAATTCTTTTGTAGTGTTTTAACGCCCGCTTTTACTACTTGTGGCATCGCAGGGGATGACACTGGTGATACATGGATTGAAAATGGAGCTCCGGTGGAATGCAATGGCGGGGGAAACCGGAAAACCCGGAGAAAATCCGCCCCTACGTCGATTTGTCCGCCACAAATCACACATGCGGTCACTTGAGATGGAACCCAGGCCGTCTAGGTGAGAGGCCCAAATGCAGAAGAGAACCATGATTACCAACATAAAACTCATTTATTTGCGATTACAGCCTGATATCTTCTTCTTCCTACTCATCTGTTTACATGTAGGACTTACACACCACAAGACTTACAAGTCAGAATCTGGTGTTAAATAAATAAATAAATAAATAAATGGAGTATTATTTACGGACGCTCTTTAACCGCTGTGGCTCTCAGCGTCCCATTTAATACTTGACGTAAAAGACCGCTTAATTATGCTCAGAGGCCTCTCTATCAGGCTTGAGGTTCTTTTCGTGCCGTAAATCCACGGGTTAAATGCCTGTTGTTGCCTGGATCTGAGAGAGACCAGGATGGATGATAAGCTCGATGAAAGGAAGGAACTGGATGAGTTGAAATGACGGTAAAATGGATGAAAGGTAGAGAATTATGAATCAGTTGGTGCAATGAATGGCGGGCTAAACCGGAGAACCCAGAGAAAATCTACATAGGCGATAATATCTCCACAAATCCAATGGGATGGAACCCCGGGCGTTGGAGAGAGGCGAGCGGTGAAATTTCGGTATCGAATTGTACATACATGCTAGAGAAGGTAATAAATGTATAGACAGTATGCGTCACGCTTGAGCAAAAAACTCAGACGGGACAAGACCTGCAGGATTTTTTTTTTTTTTTGGGGGGGGGTTTGTTTGTATAGCCCTCTTTAACACCAATAATCATATCGGGGCTTTGACTTGTAAAACAACTTATATTACTACAAGTTTAGAATGTTAGGCTAATCATTTTATATCGTTAAACACACTCACATTCTGTCTTACATTCTGTCTCACATTCATACTTCCAGACTCTGTGGGGGATAGGGAATAATTTTGGTTAAAAATAGTTCCCCGCCCTAGCCGGGAATCCAACCCGGGACCTTCGGGTGTGAAGTCAGCTCGCTGACCACTCGACCACGGAGTTGTACCTACGTAATTTTTGGAGTATTCTATTCGTAAGCTATACTCTATGGGGTGCACGCAATCGTCGTTTTATTTCACTGGCATGTTACAATAGGTACTTCAACTTCCATCTGTAAATTTCATACATACTTTTGGCATAGATCTTTTTGATGAAGTATCGTAAACGTATATTCCTAGTTGAGTAAAGTTTTTCAGTCGAAATTTCAGTTATTTAATTAATTTAGTGCACGCGCAGTACACGCGCTTTAAAAACAATTCAAAAGTAATACACAAGAAAACACGTTCTTTCTGACACATCAAACTGTACAAAGCAATAATATGAAAGCACGTAAACACTAGCTTTATGCTAAGTCTATTTGTACATTCACTGGAAATACATGAACCGCGCATCATTGAAGGTGAACTATGGCAAATAAAATATCATTGTTTACCTCGTGCTCTACCGGCTTTCTTCCTACAGTTTTCGGGATCAAGCGCGACTTGGACGCTCTTTTTTTTTTATTTATTTATTTAGGATTAAATGTTTATATACTAATGAATTTTTATAGTATTTGACGATATTTTATTAATCTGTTTTTTGAAAGAATAAAATTTGCTTTATAACTATATTTTTCATAGCCGAAAGTTACATATCAAACAAAACCAACAAACAACCTTTCTAAACCTGCCGCCAAGTAACTAACAGCTTGCAGCAGAAAAGTAGGTAGTGTGATTAGAAAACATTTTTTTTCAGGGGTGATAAAAGGCTTTTTAAATATATTATTATTATTATTATTATTATTATTATTATTAATTTGATTTATATCGGCGGTGATGATATAATGGCTCTTAACAGCCCTCTAAATCACCATTTAACGTTTAACCAGTTTTTCTTTTAAAATTATGAAATGAAGTTACATATACTGGGATTTGGTTAACAAAGTATATCTCCATAATGTAATTGTTAAGGAATAATTATCCCCTAAAGCAGAGTCAAATAATATGATATTCGACAGAAGAAGAGGAACTTGTTAAAAAAAACTGTGATGCAGTGTTAAAAACTAATACCCGTAACACAGAAATTAAAACATATTCTATTCTATTTGGACATGGAACAGCTTGATATGTTGTGCTTGCTAGATAGTGAAACCTAGAGTTCATCAAAAGTAGTTTGATTTTTCCATCCGCTAGAATGGGAATTAACACAAAAGTATATATATATAATTTCATCACTTTCCTGATTGTTGGCATACTATCTTAGGTTTGGTGAGAAATTCGGCTGCTTTTGCAATAACAATAGAAAAATACTGCCAACTTTGCTGCATCATCTCATCCAACATATTACATTATCAATAAAATAATTGATGAATATGTTGTTTATTTTAGTAGCAGGCAATTAAGGGAAATAAATAAACCTTTATAGAAACAATGCTATAATCATCTAAATCCATAAACAATTTTCGAGGAAGTATAATTTAGTGGCAACTAACTTCTGCTGAAACTTCTGCTACTCACAAGCAAAAAAGAGAAACTTAATAATTAATGCGATGTGCTGCGTTTCCAAACCTGCCAGCAAATAAATAACCTGTTATTTACTCGGTGTACCGAGGCGTATGAAGTCACAGAACCGAAAAGTCCCCAGCCCTAATCCAATCCTCTCAATGAGTACAACTTTCTCTGTGCATAAAATAACAAATAATATTTTGCTTTCCATTTTTTTCTTTATTTCTTACAAACGCTTCTGCAATAGACATTGAACATTTTGATAATTCATTTTAATAGAGGTATATTTGATACTTTGTTTAGTTTCTCACATATGCATAGGAGTAATAGGACACAGAGAAAATAATAATTTAACTTACTTGATATTTTGTAGTATATCCAATAGCTTTAACGCTTTTATTAAAGCATTTAAATTCATAATCAGTATGTTACACTACACCGCGCGCACACGCATACACACTTATAAACACAAAATCTTATTTTTACGTTATTCTCTTAAGTCATTATCTTTTGTTTATTTTACAGACATTGGGACTTGGAAATGAGCTGGATAACGGAGAGGAACATATCGAGAGGAACGAACATTTATTAGGCGGATACTCTAGCGTAGTACTTACCCTACGCAACTCAGTTCCCTCCTTTTCAGTTGCTACGGTCTCGGCCTATAAGATATTGCAACTTATAGTAACTATTAACATCTAATTACAAATTTTAACTTAAATATGTACTACAATCCTCAACGTTTTTGTGATTCTTGAAATTTGCAGGAAAAAAATCTGATGTGTTTCATTCACATGACTTTCTCTACATCTCTGCAACAAGTTTATGCCTCTATTTACTTCATGCTAATGCAGAAAAAATTAACATAAATAGTCTTAATGCTTGCTTCCTTGTAAATAGAAGTGAAATAAGGGAGTACCATAGGTTAAAGTGATAGTCAACAGCAGGTTGCTATGTGACTGATACACGGACACGAGTTGACAAATTCCGGAATGAAATAAGTATAAGTTTCGATAGGTAGAGTCAGGCTGAAAAATTCAATGCCATAGCCGGGATTTGAACCACGCATCTCCCGATCTCTAGCCGGTTGCTCTGCCACTGAGCTACCATGGCAACATGCCGGCATAGCATGGAATTTCTCAACTGACTCGCATGTTTCCCGGTAAACCACAAGGTGATCTCAAATTATTTTGAGATGACAACCCCAATGGCGACTTACAATGTTGTAAATACCTTAGAACCAGGATTCATAATATAACCAACTATTATGGTCAAAGGTTTTGCAATAATTGTTTTTAGTAGGACAGTAGTTGGTTAAGCACAACAACCGGCTAGAGGTCGGGAGATCCGTGGTTCAAATCCCGGCTATGGCATTGAATTTTTCACTCTGATTCTACCTACTCAGCTCCAGTCCTACACACAGCTTGTGTGAAAAAAGAGTTACTCCAAATATAAGTTTTTTTTAAAGATGAAACAAATAACAAGGAATATCTAAAAACGATTAACGCCACGATATATATAACATAATTGTGTGTTTTAACGTGTTCTACATGTTTTGTTTGATAAGTTTCTGTCCATCTCTGAGGATTTAGCAGTTATGCAAAATTCCGTAAAATTCATTCAGAATAAAGTAGTCCTCAAAGGCTATTCCAAGAAAATCCAAGATATGATTCTATTTGTCAGGTAAAAAGCTTTAATATACAATATTTTAATCAAAATCGTTAAGAGCCATTTTTCAGAAAATCAAAATCTTCGAAAAAAGTTCCATGTAAAGGGTAGTGGAGATGGAGGGACTTTCTTGAAAATCTTTGTGTCGCATCATTGGAAGATGCCAAACTTAAATACCAGGTATATTTTTTAGCTATGCTGTCCACAGACACATAGGATCTTTTTCAATTTTTATTTTTAATTCAGGGAGACCTAAAACAAGTATTTGCGCTGAAATCTAAAATCTCGGTATCGAATTTTGGGTACATTACAATACCAACTCTATACACTATGTTCATTGTACACGTAGAGAAAGTAAAAAACGCAAACACAGGAGGCTAAGACTTCTGAGAATACTGTAGCTTCCCAGAACGCAGAAAGTCAGGTTTTTCTATCGCCCTAGCTAATAACGCCGATACACGAGGCTCATTGTGTTTTTTTCTGGCGTGGCTCTTTGGGAAGCAGTGAATATTCAGCAAATTTACACACTAGTGACAGAGACCGTCTCCTCTGGGAAACTCTAAGCAAAGCGATTAAATTGCACCTCATGAAAGATTAAGAGGAGCGTATGCCCACCGGCAAGTTCCACATACCACCTGGGATATGCTGAAGCGCTACCGTCAACATTTTACCTTTGAAAGTGCTAATGGCACGTCTGGATTAGAAATCTACCACATGTTGCAGTGCTCTTCGTTTCCATAGCCACCAATATGTGAATTATAGATACCTACATTTCCAGAATCAGTTTTTTTTTTCTATATTAACAGTTTCGGATTATAGACTAAAAATATGCTGTTTCATTCACATGAGTTTCTCCACATCTCAGAAACAAAGTACTGATAAAAAGCGTATTATTCTACCTAGTCGAGATAGACAGAATGGTCTTATTACTCACTAAATATTTACAAGCCATGTAAATATTTAATGTAACCCCATAGCACGACAGTTCACAACAAACCTTGGCCTACCGCTGCGTCCCCCATCTCGATCCATGACAGACGTCATGGTGCAGTATTGGAGGGTAAGACGTGGTCAGCGCCTCGAAACCCTTCGGCCGGTTAATGCGATCCTCATAACCTGTAGCCGCTACTTCTCTTTCAAGTAGCCGCTCAATTTGCCCCCACTAGGAACATCACAAGTCTGAGTGCACCCCGGATCAGGTCTCCCAGCGGCGGAAAAATCTCCACGCCGGTACTGGGAATCGAACCTACGTCTCCCGATTGGCAAGTAACAACGCTACCACTGCGCTAAGGAGACGACCATATATTTAATGTACGGTAATTTAATCAAAATCGTTAGGCCATTTTTTGGAAAATGCGGAATTTTTTCCATATAAAGGGTAGTTTGGGATAAGGGGGATTTTCCTGAAAATCTTCGTGTCACATCCTTGAACATACTAAACTTAAAAATCAATTTTACCGAATTTTCCTTTTTGAGTTATCGCCTTCACAAACACGCGTGCGGACCTTTTTCTAAAAATTCTTTTTTTTTTATACAGGAGACCCTAAAATGTGCATTTTCAGCGCAATCTAATTATCGAATTTTCGTTGGAGTGCTATACCTTCACTATCTACGTGCCATTTAGTATGTAGAGAAAGTAAAAATAAAACCACTTTTTCAGAATAGCTTTATCTACTGATTCTAAAATAATACAATTCACGAGCAAATAAGGGCACTTAAGTTAAGGGCTGCAGGAATATCAAAAAAAGATCTGATTTATTTTCCAATGAGAAACTCCTACTTAATTTGTATCCTTAACAGATACTCTTATTCTGTCTGTGGAAAGATTTATTCAATATTATTTTGTTTATTCGACTGATATTTTAATTTCCTCTATGCCGGTATACATACAAATTTTTTCGAAAGACCAGATACTATTTACTTTTATGGTGCACCATAATTATTTGTCATTCTTGGGTATTACTTTCAAAATTTAGCATACGAGTTTTCTGACCGTTCTTATATCAAACATGGACAACCTAATTTAAAAAAGGAAAAAATCGGATGTGTTCCATTTACATGACTTTCTCTACATCTCTGCAATAAATTATTATTAAAAAGCGTATTCTTCTATTTACTTGGTGCTGATCGAGAAAAAAAATAGCAAACAGAGTCTTATTATCTGTTTCCTCGTAAGTAGAAGGAAAATAGGGAGTATCATAGGCTGAATCGATAGTCAAATATTTTAAAAGCTGGTTTCTATATGACTGAAGTATCTTTGTTAGTTATGACTGGAGTTGTCAAATTTCCGTATGAGAAAAGTAAAGGTATTTTAAAGCTGAAGTTGATAGCAAGGAATATCTCAAAAACGGTCAACTCCACAAAAAAAAAAAAAAAAAAAAAAAAAAAAAAAAATGTATATAGCATAAATTGTGTGCTTTACATTTTTGTCTATCTCTTACGGTTTACCAGTTAATATTTCGCAAAATTCACCCAGAATAAAGATGTCTTCAGAGGCTATTCCCAGAAAATGCAAATTATACATTTTATTTGTCATATAAATATCTTTAATATACGGCATTTTAATAAAACAACGTTTAAGCCATTTTAGAGAAAATAAAATTTTTCGACATGCTTTCCATGTAAAGGGTAGTTGTGTTGGAGGGACTTTCTTGAAAATCTTCGAAATGCTAAGTTTTGTACTTAACGGTATTTTCGTTTTTGAGAAATACTGTCCATAGACACACACCGCGCGGACGAACCTTTTTCTAAAAATACTTTTTTTTGGACTCAGGGGGATCCAAAACATATATTTCACGAACTTTTGGGTGCATTACAGTACCTTCTCTATACAGTATGTACATAGCACGTGTAGAAAAAGTTTCCTCTGCCACTTCACAAATACGATTCTGTTCAATGTTCACTCTCAGTTCACTTTCTTCGGCATAGTGGCCTAATAAAATACACTCGAGCAGCCTCTTAGAGCGGACGGCTCACTAGTTGGGGAATCGAACAGAAGATGTCTCTAATTGCCTGTAGCAGCATTTTCACTTGTAAAATCCCACTTGAAGTCGCACCAGAAACTCTTGGCCCCTCCAAGAAGGGAAATTTCCATACTATAGATAGCACCTCTGGTGTTTATGTTAGGCGATAATGTTGCCAGTCTATACCTAGATACATGTGTATTTTTGTCTCCAATTTTTTTTTTTTTTTTTAAGTTTTACCACTCTTTAACCTGGTTGGTCATATCGGACCATGAATGGAATTGGTGAAATGATGTTCATATGATATCGGGCTCCAGCGAGCTTCAAGTTATTCGACATTCGTCTTCTCAGGATAAGGGAAAACCTTATCCGGGTAACTCAACTTAAACGAGATTCGAACTCACGACCTGTTGAATGTGAAGCAGACACGCTACCACCTCACTACCCAGGCGGGCTTCCAATTATTATCCACGACAACTTCGGAATAAGCGACATTGCAGATTCTGGTTCAGTTTTAGATTTGACTCTACATTGGTCGATTGACCAAGGTGGCTGCCCATGCAGAAACAGACAGATAGAACGGAAGATTGTGCATTTCGCATTGGAAAGAAGAACCGATTTTTCAGAAAGTCCATTTTTACCCTTTATTTCGATCCAGTTCATTTATATACACCTAACCTAACCTAACTTAACGACGAAATCTCGGAACCTATCGTTCACCTGTCACGTAGCCATATTGTCTCCGTGACCAATAGGAAAGGCTCAGGAAAGAGTCTTAGTCAAAAGCTCAACTAGAATCTGCAATCTGGCTCGCGATAAGCCTGAGTTATAACCGCTACGCCACAATACTGTTTCGAATATACTCCAGGAGCTTTAAATATGCCGCAGGAACAAACAATTACATCGGAAAAGAGTGCACCCAAACGCGTTTGAAAGCACGAGTACTTATTAATGCTTAAGATATTTCACCGTTGGCAAAACTGATTATCTACTGCGGTACAGTACTACATGAAGAGAGAAGATTATACTAACGATATTCTCCAATCAATTGTGGTTATTAAAGTAAGAAAAACATTTTCGCGCCAATGATATTTTCTTCCAATTCCATTTAAGTTTAAGAAAGATCCAGTGAATGCGACAATTCTATATACCAATTTCTTCTTGACACTACCACACACCTTTTAACAACATGCATTGCACACAGGGTGTTGGGTGCAACAAACTATACAACCTTACAACCTAAACGAAAATGCTTCTTTTCCAATTTAAAGGTAAAATATCTTTTCCTCAAAGAGACAAAATGTAACATTGTAAATTTTCGATTACACATAGTGGGAACTCGGATATTGTGAAGTGTATTTATTCAATATCACGTTTCATTAATTTTTATATTACATTAATACCGTCTTCAGAAAGCTATTGATCAGATGATTACAACCTTTTCAGGTGTCCCGTATTTTAATAAAAATGCCATTTTAATTTTCTCCTTCAAAGAATTCCACCGACACTACCTATATGAGGTGGTCCACCTGTTCCTTATTATTGTTGGAGATAGGCAACACTTCATACTCTGAAAGTAATAAGGTCGAAATTACCATGCTTGTCGGCCATTTGCTAACCATAAAAATCTATCCTGCTCTTCGTTGGAAAACAGACCTTAGCAGCAATAGTATCGTCCATTCCAAAAATAGGTGCATATCAATAGGATCCCTGCCAACGTAAATTATAATGAATGAAGGCTAAATGAACGACTTAAACTACAAAAAGGGGTACACAACAGCTATAAAGAGATCAGATGCGGAGAGGGAGACATGTGTGACACTATACCTACAAGTTTTAACGCAGAAAACGGTCGCAAAGATTGTAGCTCAACTGGTTAGTTTCACTTTCCCTCATCACCTCCAGCGTGTCAGCGGTTCGAGTCCCATAGGCTGCGCGCACTTTTTTTCTCTCTCTATGTATTATCCATCGAGGCGCAAAGTTAGTTCAGTGTTTTTTTCACTCTAATAATTTTGGGTGTAAATAATAAGGTATACAAATGAGGAACAAACGAAAGTTCATTCTACGTGTTCTTCAGTCTTCGATCCTTAATTTTCTTTCTAATTATTTTGAAAAAGAAACTTCACTAAGCCTTTTAAGAATAAAAGAAATTTTAAAAACGTATAAAGCTAATAAAAACAATTTCAAATTACTAGAATCCTAACATGTTATCGATTGTTCTTCGTAGTTAGAGAATGTTTAATCACTAAATTTCATGTCGGAAACAATTTATCTGGTGGATATTGAGAAGTTTGTAAAGTTATGGGGATTTCTTTTCAACTGAAAGTATTAGTGAATACATATGTATTTGGTACAGTTTGTGATGGTCAACTCAGGTACTTTGTGTATTTTTTCTTTTAGAGATACCCTGAAAATGGGTCTGGTTTTGTAGTATTATCTGAAATACCAATGTTTGTCTTAAAACATTGTAATAATACCTACATATTTAGAACAAACAGAATGAATATGCCTCAAAATGTTCATTTTCATTTGTATTTGCTATAACTGGAGTGATTAAGGTAGAATAAAAGAAACGAATAAGCAAATTAAAAAGTGTTCCGATACCCTATCTAGCTTTGAGCTAAGTCAGGATGAAAGAAAGCGGGTAAAAAATTGTCAACGTTTTGATAAGATCCGAACCCGAATCGAACATCTTGGAACTCATGCTAACATCGGGCGCGTTAATCATTTATAAGCTACTATTCAGCTATAACTTGACGCGTCAAAGTCTATAATGTTAGTATACAGAAGATGGGTTTCGGGAACGATGTTTTCAGGTTGAACTGTAATCTGCAGGTTGCATAAAACCAGAGAATAAGGAACAGATGAACCACCTTGTATGTTAGCCCCTATGCCTGTCAATAATTCTGTTAATACTTCCTATTATATCTATTAGGTACCAATGTTTATATTAAGCGATTCATTTTGTTTTATTCTTATGTTTTGGAACTTCAGTTATTGCGGCTTGTTTGCTTATATCCTCGTGTTTATTAATTAATGTAATGGACCTTACTCAGATGATGCTTGGTTCTATCAGTACACTGTTGGATGTTCACATATCCCTGTAAACATCTATGTTTGCTTTACCGAATTGTTATGTTGAGTGCGGTTACGGCCCATCCTGTCTGCTTGTCATTGTTGCCATTTACAAGTCGCCCTCCGTGGTGTAATGGTTACAATGCTAACTTCATATACTCAAGGTCGCGGGTTCAAACCCGGCGGAGGACGATCGAGTTTTTCGGGTATAAAAATCCTTAGCATGGCTTCCTTCGGAAGGGAAGTAAAGCCGTTGGTCCCGTGTCGTAGATTTACCTCAAGCCTGGTTGAGAGCCTGGTTGAGAGCCCTCTGAGCAAAATTAAATTCACGTCTAATTTAGAATGAGACGCTGAGAACCACAGTAGTTAAAGAGCGTCCATAAATAACACGCCATTTACATTTTTTTTTGTCATTTTCAATACCGGGCTATTTCTCTTTGAACGGCTTTCATTGTGACTGTAATTATTGATAACATTTGTGTTATCACGTTTATTGTTATCAACTAGTTCTCTTCTCCTTTGTGAACCTGTACATGCGTATTTCCTTTTTGTTCTCTCTTTGGCTTCTCTTCCTAAACTCAAATCTTGATGTCTAATACTGATACCTTAAAAAGTTAAAAGGGTAATTGAGCGGAATGACTTCTGAAATTCTTTGATTATTGAATCTGGCACTCCTCATAAAAATTGTTTTGTCGATTTTCCTATGTTGTGTTCAGCTACATATTCCTAGTCTGCCAGCAATTCAGTTACCGGTTGGTGCTCAAATGCCGTTATCAGTTCTACCAAGCTATTGTCGATGGTTGGACAAAAATGACGCCGTTTCTTATGTGCGATTCAAACAAGGCAATTACTCCCCTATCTACCATGGCAGATATATTTATTTGCTTTGCTGTGCAATCTAGGTCCGTAACCTATCAGTTGTCCATGTTAATAGCTAATTGTGTCTCCCACTGTTAAGCTCCAAGGAAAGTTTGTTTATATGTTTCTTTACATCTTAAGGATAAAGCCGTTTGTATTCTGTGTAAGTTATAGAATTTCCCAGAATGTGAGCAATTTATTTCGTGAACCTTTAGGCTACATAAAAAGCATTTAAGGACGCGTGCATTTAAAGTCATATAATAAGAGTTTCTGTCCTCAGGTGCCCAAATTTGAAAACGCTAGTGTGAGCTGCCATTGTGAGCCGAGCTTTTCCACCACTTTTAATATGCATATCAACTATCAGTTCAACTTCTAATCAATTCACATTTTGGTTTAATTCAATAATGAGCTTACTGTATTAACTGATTTCACTTTTAAGTTCAAACACACACACATACACACACGTGACAAAAGGATACAGACGCCTGGTCTGGTGGGCGAACTATGTACTTACCTTCCCGCTTATAATACCGTCTTGTCCTCTAGGAAAAACAATGACATTTTGTGGTTATTCTTGTACAGATAAATTAAAAAAGAACATCATTGTAAGAATTAAATTTATGAAACACGATGTTTTCATTCAGATTTATCTATGACTGCATAGTTATAGCAGATAGTTTACCAGACTACGCACAGCTCGTTTCCTTTTCTCGGATAAACCGACAGAATATTACTTACCAGTGGCGCCTCCTGACTTAAAATCTCGTAGTAGATATGTATTACCGACGATCACTTACCTGAATTCCCATAATTCACAATTGACAATGTAAAAAAATTCAATTCCAAATGGTTTTCATTTTAAAATATAAACTCACCTATTTGAAGATAAAATATAATCATTTATTTTTGCTGGTATAATGGAGTAACCAATATAAACATATTAAACATGAAAATAGCCGTTATCAACAACAATCTTCAAGATGTGTGCCAATAAAACATTGTTAGTAGAAAATAATGTGTGTGAATTAAAGTTTTAAAGTTCAGAATGATAAATAAAATACTTTAACGAGCATAAGAATGTTTTCAAGCAATAAATTCCGTTCAAAGCTCATGCACATCCCATAATAGAGTTTACCTCCCCAAGTCATTCAGGAAAGAAAGAAAAATACCTTTACAGAGAACTATAAGCTTAAAAAAGGGTTAAAAACTACAATAGTTTTATCTAACATGTCATTCCAAAAATACATAGATTAAAGACATTTAGTTGACAGGAGACAATGTCGAGGAAATGGAAGACAATTGAAGGAACAATTCCCTTGAACAAAGCTATCGTTTATACGCCGTTTCCGCTGAACGTATGCACTTCAGATAGCTCTGTTAACGAAGCCACACACAAGTTCCCTACAGATAACTTTTAAAAAGAGTTATAGAGAACCTTGATAAGATAAAATATCTTTGTCTAGTAAATGGACCATTCGTTACAATATTTCTAGAGGTAACGCTAACTTGCTACTTGCCCGCCTGGGAAGTGTGGTGGTACGTGTCTGCCTCACATTCGAAAGGTCGTGAGTTCGAATCTCGCTTAGGGTGATTTACCCGGATAAGGTTTTCTTACGGGGGTTTCCCTTAAACTGAGAAGACGAATGTCAAGTAACTTTAAGCTCCATGGACCCCGATATCATTTGAGCAACATTTCACCAATTTCATTCATCGTCAGATATGACCAACTAGGTTAAAAAAAAGATGCTACTCTCTCCTAGAACCGCTCCTGCAGCTTGCAATGCGATGAATTTGATAAAATACTTCTTACAAGTGTGTCACCACTCCAGCACTGTGGAGAATTACAAACGCGGAAAGAGGAGAGAACATATATTACAGAGGACAAGGCCTAAATGGTAAAAAAAATAACATTTTTTTTTGTTTTAGACACTAATAAAATCTCTATTATTTCTAGTTTCAGAAAATGTATACTTTTGGGGGCTTAAGAGGATTTTAATCAAATGCTGGTCTGCATTTCTTTAAAGCTGTTATATAAAGCTGCCCTTTTTAGAACATTTGTATCTTTAAATGCAGTTTACCAAAACAGCATTTTTGGATACTTACGTAAAATTTCAGCACATATATACAACACACAGTTGAACTTCTGAACCACAACCCTGATGTTATAGTATATATTGATCATATTAAGAAAGCAACAACATTGCACATTTTCCACACTTTTACTTTTTTTGAATTTACAATTTTTTTTTAATTTCTACTGAAATTGTATCATAGCTAAATAATTAAGGTTCAGAAGATAGCAGATTATACTAAGAACAAGCATGCAAAAGTGTGATTATGTATTGCACGTAGTATCAGAGAAGAAGATACATGAACTCATATGTTTTGAGACTAGATGTTATTACTTTTCTGCTGAATGAAATACTTTTTATAGACTCGACCACAACAACCACTTGATATAATTGTCATGATTTATAGAATAATGTGAACAAATTTATGGAAAAACAATTGAATACTTTAAGAGCAGTAGTAATTTAACTTGCTTAAGGTATATTTCCGTTGTTTAGACTACCTTGTCCCCCTAAATGCTGTTAAAAAATATGCTGTGGAAAGTACTCCACTTTTAATCGACAATGAATACGGTTAGCTGTTGTTTAGCAAGTGCGTGAACTTCACTGTGATTCATCAATAATGTCCCTTCGTACATCTTACCTTCGTTTTCCCAGAAACGCAGAATCGCTGATTGGACTGTCTGATTCGCGTTTTTGTTGTTGTATTTCCAATCTATACTACTTCGTCATTATCTAACTGGTTGACTCTTAATAGTTTAAAACAAAAGTGCCACTCTAACATTAGTCGTTAAATGATGATTTTTAAAAGTTGGTTAAAAGCAGATTAATTCAGCATCTTTAATCTCAGATGGCTAAAGAAATATTCAAGTACCACTTTTATTTTTCTACTCTGAGTATTGCGTGCTAGAAGTTTGGGATATAATGCAAAATATACAAAATGTTTAATCCCAAATATACTAAATCTGCATAGTTCTTATGATGCCATATTCTTGTGGTGCAATTACATCTTGTGAGTGTTTAGTTCTACAAATTAATTTTAAATAAAATATAAATTAATTTAAATCAGAACCAAGAAAAATAGCACATGTTATTATACTCATAAATAAAATACTAGATAACTCTTTTAAAAATAATGAATCATCCCTCAAGGACTATGTGGAACGGCCAGGTGCTCGGCGGAGTGATACTTTACGGTTTGTTTACTTTTACTTTAAAATAAGAGCGAAACAGAATTATTCTAGGGGATGAATACTCTTCAATGCTTATATCTCCTTCCATTTTAATTAGCTGCTACATTCTAACATATATGTGGGTGAATCGCCTGTGTATTTAAAAATTCTTAGACACCAGACATTTTCTATTGTCTATGTCAAGTTCCTATCTTAAAACATCCTTTTGAACATCTTATTTTTGTTTTCCCAGAGCCGCTTGTTCTGGTGTTATGTCATCATAGTCCAATTGCTGACAACTGAAGGCTTGGTTCGCTTTGAATGGTCCCGTTTGAGAAAATTTAAGTGGCTTAAAAATGAAACCAACAACAAGGAATATCTCGAAAACAGACTACTCTACAAGAAAAACATATTGGACATAAATTATGTGTTTTAACGAAGTATATATTTATTTGTAGTAAGATTTGTCTACCTCTTACGGTTTAACCGTTATGTAAAATTTAGCAGAATGTATCCAGAATAAATATATCTCCAGAGACTATTCCAAAAAAATTCAAAATATATACATTTTAATTGCTTTAATATACATTACTTTAATCAAAATCGTTAGAAGAATTTTTAAGAAAAACAAATTTTTCAAAAATTTTTCCATGTAAAGAGTAGTTTGTGGTAGGAGGATTTTCTTGAAAATCTTCGTGTCGTATCCATGGGCGATACTAAACATAAATACTAGATAAGTTTGGTATTTATCGGTCTTTTCGTTTTTGAGCTATGCTGACCATAGTCACACATCCACACACGGATATTTTTCTAAAAATGCTTTCACTTATTTTCGGTGAAATCTCGACATCGAATTTTTGGTTTGATTACAATATGTTCCATAGCCACTTTGTGCATTGTATATATGTGTGTGTGCTAGAGAAAGTAAATCATTTATTTTGGACTCAGGGGACCTCAAAACATATTTACGGTGAAATCTCGGTATCGAATTTTTGGGTGAAATACAATACCTCTCTATACACTATGTATATAGTTCACGTAGCTATAGAGGTATATAGCTTTATCTTATTTCTATTTTCCTGACTGATATTTAAATACAAGGAATAATGATACTGGCTGTTTAAGACCATCGCGTGCATTTGCATAAATCTGATCGTAATATGAATAAAATTAAGTGTTATTTTACCAAGAGAACCTATGAGAAATGTGACTAACTTTATCTCGAAAGGAATCTAGAATTCCTAATAGGAGGAAACTTCGCTACCTCTGTATTTTGAAGGTAGCTTATTTTATATCCCGAAAGTCTAGTTTCAGCCTAGGTTAATACGAGTAGTTTCATTCTTGAATTCCCCCTTCCCTCAGGACACTAATATCGAGTAGATACAAGCTCTTTAGAAACCGCCTCGTTTAAGCATTATTTCACAAATTTCATTGAGTCACGTTTTAAACGACCTGCTCAGATAAAGCAAGTTACAAAACGAGTAAAAACTGTTTGAATTATTAAGAAGGTTATGATATTAGCGTATTACACAATTCCATCTTGCATACCCAACCGTTCTGAATCCATTCCGTTCCTTTCTGTTACAAAAGAAAGTAAAATGTAATTTAAAAACTAAAACCTGGTGAAGGTTATATGCTTGCATAGTATTGTTATATTCATCTTGTTACGAAGAATACATAGCAAAAGCGATATGCAAATATGCCAGAATTTCCCAGTTAGATATTACAGGAATCGTGTTGGACAGCGCAGCGCTTCTTAACAAGCTGTATGCAACAGACTTGTGTAAGCAGAGCACGTAACCCGAGTTTGTCAAAGAACAGAGATGAGATCCGTAGAATCACTGAGGAGAAACAGGCAAATTGGTGCATATGTAACAGCGTTTATAATCCTGTATATTCTACTTCACTATTCCAACTCTCTCTTTGTGCTGTTATCCCTAAGAAACAGATCCTGAATTTTCTTATTGGCATAAAGGAGAGCTTGTGAATACTAATAATGCCTCTAAGGAAGTGACAATACACGCATTACAAGCATTTGTAAGTCACGGAGCGTTGCAGCTTTGAAAACACATACCAAGCGGTGTTGTTTATACAAAACTAGGATTAGGCACTCATTCTTTTTAGGTGCCTATTAAAAATACTTGGTCGTCTCCTTAGCGCGGTGATAGCGCAGCTGTTTACCAAGCGGGAGACCTGGGTTCGATCCCCAGTACCGGTGTGGGGATTTTTCCCCGCTGGGAGACCTGGCCCGGGGTGCACTCAGCCTCGTAAGGTCCCTGAGGGGCCAATTCAGGAGCTACTTGATGGAGAAGTAGCGTCTTCAGGTCATGAGTACCGCATTAACCGGCCGGGGGGACTCGAGGCGCTGACCACGTCTCACCCTCCAATACTGCACCCCATCCATGACGTCTGTAGTGGACCGAGATGGGGGACGCAGCGGCCGGACGGTGGGCCAAGGTTTCCCGTGAGCTGTCGTGCCCTGGAGTTATTATTAAAAAGACTTTAAATAATTATAGAGTATCAACTCTGTCAAGAGAAATTCGTTACAAAATAATTGTCCTCTATTCTCTCCAAGAATAAAACAGGAAATATAGATATACATAGAATACCTCGAAAGTCAAATATAGGCCGCGCCGTGGCCGAGTGGTTAGACCATTTGCCTCTCACCTAGACGGCCCGGGTTCGATCACAAGCGACCGCATGTGACCGCAGGGGCGGCTATTCTCCGGGTTCTCCGGTTTCCATCTTCATTCCATCTATCACCAGAGTCATCGCCTGCGGTGCCTTGGAAGTAAAAGCGGACGTTAAACACTATCAAAAAAAAGTCCAATATACAATGATCTGAAGTGCTTAACCAAAGGGTTTTTTTTCAAAGCAAAACGACAATGGTCACGCCTCGTTACCTCAGGTGTCCCACAGCTTAGCCCCGACACTGTTTTAATATATACACTTTGACCTTCAAGACTTGGGTTAGACATCTGTAGCTCTTTATGCTGATGACTCCGTACTGTAGTATTCTAATCCTAATTTCCATTCACGCACAGCAAGGACACAACACTCTCTGGATTGTCTCCACACTCGGCATATCCCCTTGAACCCTCAGAAAACTGAGATTAAGATGTTTATTCCCCTCTTCCTCCGTTGTGTCTTTGTAGTGACACTGTACCTTGGCTACCTGCTGCTACCCCTGTTAAATATCCTGGGGTGCTTTTGGACACTCGACTGACTTGACGTGCTCACATCGATCGCCTCACACCCCTGGCCTCCGGGCGGTTTTCCAAACTCTCGCCTTTGCCAACCAGTCTTGGATTAGAGTCTTCCTTGTTACTCTACAAGTATCTCGTTCATTTTCTTATTATGTGACCTGCAGGTGGGCAGAGCCGCTCGTACAAGCCATCGGCGCGTTATTCAGAACAGCTTATTGCGCATCGCTACCGACGCTCCTTACTTTATTCCTAATGAGCAGCTCCAACATGACTTGGACTCTTGTCTCTTCAGAATTCATTCGGAGAATCGCCCGCCGCGCTGTTTGTTTTCCACCATGACGGATGTTCCTGGGACACTGCACTATAACATCGGCGTTCTGACATTCCAGTCAACAGACTTGATGAGATATCGCAGGACCTTAATGTTTTCTAAGAAAAGTTTACTTGTGAATCAGCTAGAGAAAGTCAGATAAATGGAACACATTAGGTTTTTTAAATATTTTAGACCTAATCTGGGACTTGGTGACAAGGAAATTTACGAAAAAATACCAATTAGATTGCTCGGCCCACAGATTTTAATCGGGATCTGCCGAGTGTGGGTCACAGACTGCCAGTTCGCTCTGTAGACAAACTCCAAAGATTGGTTTCCTTGTCGTAAATTTGACGATTTCGTGTAGGTGCTGTATTTTATTAATCAAAGTATGTATACTTACCTAAATATAAACACTTTAGAGTGCTAATATTGATGCTCTTTCGATTGCTTTAACATGTTATTCAATCTATACTGCCTCTGCTCATGAATTCGAACACATAGCTATCCCAAGGATAATTCCGCCCAGTCTTCCGGAAACAGTGTATCATCAAAGACTTTAAAACCTCATTTCTTACTATGTCCAATCCTAACATCACTTAAAAATACTCCCCTATATGTTTACTTCAGTGTCAAATGTGTATAAAATATAAAACAACAGGTATACAACTCGACAACCGACCTACATATCGAAAAGCATACGTAACGCTGTTAATATTTACCGCTCTGGCACCTCCAAGCAGAGCGTGTTAGCTGAAGAACAGTCATTTCACATGCAATGGTATTGTTAAGTCGAACTACTTAACCGTAAAGGTAATTAAAGATGTTATAATTTGATCCGCGCAGCTCACGCCTTCAACTGCTTCCCTTCTTCCCGCTTTAGTCGGCAGCTGTTCGATGAGGGTAGGAAGCGTGGTGATAGAGGGATAGTTTGCCATCAGCGCTATATCATTGTTATAACACACGCGTGCATGGCAGAAATGTAGAATGAAAATAAGTACTTGTTTTGCAATAAAATGGCTACATAGTAAATAATCTCCCTAGCTTGTCCTCTAAGGGACTTGCTAGAGGAGAACTTAGGTGTTGAAGCTCCCGGCATTACTGTTAATAGTTCTCAGTGTATATACTATTATAATAAACACTACACTATAATTTTTTGCGATTACTGACTGTCGGTTACAATGCCCTCTCTCCCACCACTGACAAAAAAACCTCGCGATGCGCATGCGTGCCTGATGTCACTTGGACATGCCGGAGAAGGGAGATTGAGTAATCGGCAATAGTTGCGCCCACAACGTTCTGCACAGCTGTTTTATTCCCTAACGGGGTGTACTGGCTGTGTCGTGTTTATATGATGTTTTGCTACTGCTGTTTTGTAGCTTTGAACAAAGCAATAGTACTATGTCCCGAAGGTTAATAAGATAGTTTCCTTTGGGGTAAGCGAACTATAAAAGCTTCATTGTTAAACCTAAAACAGTAACAAACTATGTTTTTTTTTTTTTTTTTTGCAAGTACACATCTAAGTTGTACCGTAAGCGGTCCTAAAATAATAATTTCCTGCTTTTCCAACATACTTAAAATACCATGGTCTCTTTCCTTATCTTTAGCTTTTTGACGTACTTTCTTCTTATTGTCAAATGTTTCTAATATTTAGTTATTGCCATTCTTTAAGCGTTTTTCTCTAACTACACAGTATGCGTCGGTCTGGGTAGCTTAGACGCTGACCTATTGATTCCAACATCGTAGGTTCCAATCCAACCTAGGACAATAGTTTTTAAATGTGCTTAAAAGTGTCATCCCCATTTCACTGGCTTGTAAAAATTGTGGGGCGAAATTCCAGCATAACGGTGGCGTTGATATGATCTTAGCAATTGACAGTATCGTTAACAATTAATTAATATTTCAAGTCACGTGCTGTTATAAATAAGTTGAATAATGGATTACAATACATTTTATTTATAATATCGATTGTTATTGAAAATATAATTTGAAGGTGGATTTAATTGTAATTTTATGAAGATTAATAAAATGATTATAGCTCTATAATGTGTATACATCGCCCTAAATATAAAATATTATCACCCAGTAACAAGAAGTATAATTTCAGAAGAAGAAATAAATGTGATCCATTCACATGACTTTTCTCCACCTCTCTGTAACAAATTATTCTTAAACACTTATTCTACTACAGCTAATCGAGATAAAATTTAGCAGAAATAGTCCTATTTTTATAAGTAGAAGGGAAATAAGGGAATATATTCGGCTAAGGCATTATCGAATATTTTAAAAGCTGGTTGCTATGTAATTTCTACTTTTATCGCCAGGAGTTGAGTAAATGAAACCAGCAACATATTTCGGAAAAGTTTAACTAAACAAGTGTTTTAACGAATCTTCATTTCTGGTGCAGTAAGTTTTTGCCTATCTCTTACAGTTTACCTGTTTTGAAAACTCATCCAGAATGCAGACGTCATTACAGACTATTTCCTGAAGATATGCATTTTATTTCCCATGTTAAGTATCTTTAATATACATTATTTAAATAAAAATCGTTAAAGTAGTGTTTGAGAGAATTATGTTAAAAATTTTCGTGTGGCAACATTGGAAGACACTAAATTTAAATATCAAATTTGGTTTAGCTTACTTTTTTACATTTTGGTGTAAGGTACACAAAATTGTTTGATATTTTAGAAATACAGGTTAATTATGTTAAATGGAATATATGGTTAGTAATTTAGTAAGAGTAATAAAAATACATTACCTACATTAATAGTAATAATATTACATTATTATTTTTGTTTTTGAGTTATGCTGTTCACAGGCACACACACACGCACGCACGGGGACCACTTTTGAAAACTCCTTCCCCCTCCTTTTTTTAACTGAGGCTATCTCAAAATATATGCTTCGGTTGAGGCCTCGACAACGAATTTTTGGGTAGAATAGAACACCTTCTCTACCTAACATATACTTACATAGTAAGTAAAAATCTTTTTCTTAAATATATGGACCTAAAACAATTATTTCCAGAGAATTCTCGGAATCGAATTTTTGGATGGAATGTAATATCTTACCTATGTACTATGTCCTAAGCCTTACTTCCAAATGTCACGCCTTGTTTTTTTTTTCTGAAGGAAGGATAAAGTTCTGTTCAGCTACCCCTTATTTTCAGTTAACAGATCTAAATCGGTCTAGCCCGGCAAATGGTTAGACCACTCGCTTCTCACCAAGTCGGCTCGGTTCGATCCCAGGTGTCCCTATGTGAGATTTGTAATGGACAAAGCGGCTCATGGGCGAATTTTCTCCGAATTTTCCGATTCCCCCGCCATCGGAATCCACCGTGCTCCATCTTTATTTCATGTATAATCAGCGTCATCGCCTGCGGTGCCATAGTAGTAAAAACGGGCATTCAATACTATCAAAAATACATAAATCGTTAATCGTTTCAGTAGCTCTATATTCTGCCAAATACATTAAAATGGTCCCCTGAGATGTTAAACGATGGATAAGAATTGCTGAAGATGCATACAGTAAAAGTGGTTGTAACGCATGATTAAACAAAACCTCTTGTATTTTTATTTTTTTCTTCCTACCACAGCAGATAACTAGAGAAAAAATACCGCAAGCTATTAGCAATAAAAGTACTTGTCTGTCTTTTCAAAGCTTTGCTTTAGGTAATTTTTCAGTTATTGCTTAGACCTACATAGTTCTTTTAGAATCACATTCAGTACTGGCATAAAAATTTCAGTTTTCAACACTACAATGCTTCATATGTTGACATGACATTTAACAAATATACGCAGTTTGTGGTTTGACTCTCTATGAAATAATATAAAGTGTAGCAGCATAATCTCAACAGAATGACTCGCCTTTGGCATCTGCCGTATTCAACTTCTATGACCATGCAAGTTGACATATTTTTGTCCTCAATAATGTTCAGCTTTAATTTATTATTCTGTTAAAAATCCCATGTTCAGTGTTTAACGTATCCAGAACGTATGTACATGCAGTGTACATAGTAGGTAGAGATGGTATTGTATTCCACCCAAAACATCGATACCGATGTCACTCGCAATACATGTTCTAGGGTCCCCTGAACAAAAACATTTTTAGAAAAAGCTCCGTGTGTTTCTGTGTATATCTCTGCGAGTGTGTGTACCAAACTTGGCATTTAAGTTCAGTATCGTTCCAGGATGCAACAGAACATTTTCGGAAAAATCCCCCATCCCCAACTACCCTTTACATGGAAAATTTTGACTGTCTCAAAAATGTCTCCTATATATTTTCATATTAAACGAAGGTATATCTTCAATTTTCTGGGAATATGCTCTGAAGACCTCTTCATTCTGGATAACTTTTGTCTAACTAGTAAACCGTAAGAGATATAAAGATAAATTACTGAACAAAATATTTAGATCTCGTTAAAAGATAAAATATATGTCATATACATTTTTTTTTTTTTTTTTGTAGAGTCAACTGTTCCCGAGATATTCTTTGTTATTGGTTTAAATTTGAAACAACTTAAACTTTTCTCAAACGGAAATCATTTTTCCTTTCTCATGCTTTTGTTTTAGCGCTGGCCTTCCATTACCAACTACCCATTACATGGAAAATGTTTTGAAAGTTTTGATTTTCTCAAAAAGTCTCCTAGATATTTTCAGAACAAACAAAATCTATATCTTGAATTTCCTGGAAATAAGCTCTGAAGACCTCTTCATGCTGGATAACTTTTGTCTAAATAGTAAACCGTAAGAGATAGAAAAAAACGTACTGCACAAAAAAGTTAGATCTCGTCAAAAGATATTGTTCCCGAGATATTCTTTGTTGTTGGTTTAAATTTGAAACAACTTAGACTTTTCTCAAACGGTAAATCATATTCTTTCATCATGCTTTTGTTTTAGTGCTGGCCTTATAAAGGAACCTTAAATTGTTTCACATAGAAACCAGCTTTAAAAAGATTTGATTAACCCTTTAGACTAAAGCATTTCCTTTCTACCTACAAAGAAGCAAATACTTAGCACCATTTCTGCTGTTTGTCTAGATTAGCATTATGTAAATAAAAGAATAACTTTTTTGTAATTAGTTTGTGGAACAGCTAAAGAAAGTCATGTGAATTGAACACATCAATTTTTTTTCTGAAACTGTTGTAACTCTCTACATGATACATTTGTAATTCAACATTGTAATGAGACTAAAATTCCAGAGTCGTAATCTCCTGTTTTTCATAGAAGAACCACTGATGTTACACAGAAACAATCACAACTTTTCTTCTCTGTGGTCTAAGGGCAACATGCTAGCCTCTAGTTCCCAAGGTAGCGGGTCACACCCTGCGGAGGACGAGGGTTTTTTTTCCGGCGTAAAAATCCTTAACATGCTTCCTTCGCTTCGTTTTAAATTTTTTTTTTTTTTTTTTTTTTTTAACAGTAACGGAGTCTAATCAGGACTCCGGTACTGTATCCCTATTTACATTCCCCCCCGTAGGTTTAACTGATTACTGGTTTACTGGTTTTACTGTTTCTTTTACAAACATATACACATTGCACAAACATATAACACCCATGCCCAAGGCGGGACTCGAACCCACGATCCCCAGCCCACGAAGCACCAAAGCGAGACACTTTAGCGAGCGTGGCCATTGAATTCGGCTTACTCTCCCCGCAACTGACCCTGTAAGACTGACACCCCCCTAGGATAAACAAGCCAATGCCTAGGGGTCCGAAGCCTCGGGGAGCCTACGAAATCACATAATGAAGAACCTGGTACGAGGGGTCGGCCCGTACCCAGCATTAACATGAGGTGGATGATACGAAATGTAAACGAAATTGATGATTGGAAAAGTGATAATGAAGCAATTGGTGGAATGAGTGGTGAGGGAAACCGAAGGACCCAGAGAAAACCCGCCCAGTTGCCGTTTCGATCGCCACGAATTCCACATGCGAGCGCTTGGGTCTAACCACTCACCCACGGGCCGCCCTGCTTCCTTCGTAAGGGAAGTAAAGCTGTTGGTCCCATGTTGTAGCGCTACGGCACGGAAAATAACCTCAAGCCTGTTAAAGAGGCACCTGAGTACAATTAAGTGGCATTTCACGCTCAATATAAAATAGGACGCTGAGAATCATATTAGTTAACGAGCGTCCTTAAGTAACACTCAATTTTTACTTTATCCACATGTACTATGTACATAGTGTATAGAGAAGATATTGTACTGTACCCAAAAATTTGATACCAAGATTTCACCGGAAATATATGTTTTGAGACCCCCTGAATCCAAAAAAAAATAGTCTTTAGAAAAATGTCCGTGTGCGTGTCTTGTCTGTGTGTGTGTGTGTGTGTGTGTGTGTGTGTGTGTGTGTGTGTGTGTGTGTGTGTGTGTGTGTGCGCGCCTCTGTGGGCACCACAGCTCAAAAAGGAAAAAGTTTGGTATCTTTCAAGGATGTAACACCAAGATTTTCAAGAAAATCCCCCATACCAAACTACTCTTTACATGAAAACATTTCGAAAATTTTGATTTTCTTAAAAATGGCTCTAACGACTTTGATTAAAATTTCTTATATTTAAGATATTTACTTGCCAAATAAATTTTATATCTTGAATTTTCTGGGAATAGCCGTGTCGCAACTCAATATTGGTATTTTACCGTCTTTTTGTGTTTGAGTTACCGTGTTCCCAGACACACGGACACACACACACGGGCCATTTTCTAAAAATGTTTTTTTTTAATCTACAGGGGATCCTAAAACTTATATTTCCGGTGAAATGTTGGAACCAAATTTTGGGGTGGAGTGCAATAACTTTACTACCTAAGTACCATGTACTACGTACAGAAAGTAAAAATCTGAGGTGTTCTATTTCACATGACTTTCTTTATGTTTTGCAAACAAACATTTCTCAAAATATGCTTTATGTACATCATGCTAATCGAGATTAATGTTAGCAGAATTGGTCTTATTACTTTGATCTTTTTAATTAGACAGTCAACAATCTTTTAAAAAACGCTCGCTTTATAAAACAATTGAAATTCGGTTCTCTTTGCTTGGTAGGAGTAAACAAGAGAGGGAAGTAAAGAAAGACAACTTACCGTTTGAGAAAAGTTTAAGTAGCTTAAAAATGACGCCAATAACACGGAATATTTCAGAAACGCTTAACTATACAACAAAAATGCATATGAGATATATTGTGTTTTAACACGATCTACATTTTTTGAGCAAGTAAGTTGTCTAACTCTTACGGTTTACTAGTTACACAAGTCATCAAGCATGAAGAGGTCTCCAGAGTTTATTTCAAGAAAATTCAAGATATACATTTCGTTCTCGTGAAGATTTCTTAAACCTATGGTATTTTAATAAAAATAGTTAGAACCATTTTTCAAATTTTGTGAAAGATGTTCCGTGTAAAGGATAGTGGGGTGCAGGGATAGTGGGATTTTCCTCATGATCTTCGTGTTGAATCCTTGGTAGAACTTGTTCTCTTTAGTTATGCTGTCCTCACATACACGGAACTTTTTCTAAAAATTGTTTTTTATTCAAGGGGCCTCAAATTATCTATTTCCAGTGAAATCTCGGCCTCGAATTTTTGGATGGAATACAATGCCTTCCCTATCTATTATGTACATTATAAATGCGTGTTACAGAAAGTAAAAATAAATTTGAAATGATTTCTTTAACCGTAACTATAATAAAATATACCACAGGGTCAACTAATATTTGTTTTGTGTGTACAAAACATGGTGTGTATATTTTTCTCATTAAAAATCATTTTACGCATCGATTTCAATTACTATTAAGTTTCGAAACGTGTTTGTGTAATAATACATTAATGGGTATGCATTGTTTCTCAACTTAATGATTCATTTTGCATTTTAACTTGATGATTCGTTTTTCTTTTGGAACTTCCTTATATTAACTTCTGTTCTATCCAGTAGTGAATACAGAGTTCCTCGCTTATTGTCTGTATGTATTTTTTTTAATATCTTGAACTTCACAGTTTTATTTTTCCACTATATTTTGCTTTGATACTTTTACTCTTGCTGTTTACTCATTACCATGTCGTACGTATACTTGTGTAACAACCAAAACATCCTCCTGAAAGCCAAGCACCACTCTGCTGGGTCTATGCCCTGTCCTTTGCTTCAGCTTCTCTTCTCTGATTACTTTTTCCCCATGACGTCGGTCTTATTTTTACTATACACCGCTGGAATCTACTCCTGCAAGCTTTTGGAGTGTTGTTGTGAACCTCGTGAGAAGTGCTTACTATACATACAAGTTACTGTCTTCTATAACATTACTCTACATTTCTATTCTCTATCTCTTTCCATCCCAGCTTATCCAGAATATTTGCTGGCGAACTTGTTTATTACATTTTTCTGAAACTTCCAGGAAGCATTGGTCTACTAGTGTTATTGTGTCGATCTACAGAAAACGCTTGAAAATGTAAATATTCTATCTTACTATTATTGTCTACTATTTTAGATAACTACCTGAACTTTTCAAGATATGATACGCAATACTTTTGCTGTTTTGATAAAAACGGATAAAAATTGTACACTAGAAATAAAGTTACGACCTTTTTAATATGATGCCCAAAATTTTGATAAAAATTAATGTTTTACGTTTTAAAACAATAACTATACATTATAAATAAAACCGTTTAATTCAATTAAGAGTTTTTGTTACAATTGTGAGGTAAAAAGTTTGAATTTATGTAAACTGAAACCGTTATAAGGTAATGGGACTCTATAAAAATTGAAATTCTCTAGAAACTTCTGTTAAATGTAAAATTTAAAGCAAAGTCAGTCATGCTGTACAAAATGGCTTATACATTCATAATCCTTCAAGCCCACTGTTTGCAGTTCATTTATTCGGACATCACTAACCGAAATTAATTCATCTCTAATTAATATTCTTAAAAAGAGGATTTTTGTCAAATTAATTTGACGTGAAGGAGATTTTTACCTTTATCTTTAATGTTTAATTTTTTAAGCTTTAGTTAAGTAAACAAATTTATTAAGTCATTCTAAACAACTTTACTGCCTGCATACACTGAACATGTGACAATAGGGATTGTCTCTCTCTTCTTTGTACTGTTCGTCAGTTTATGTCGGGAAGCGAACGCAACACAAGCCATCGGTTGCTACGTTTATGCCTGCTTAAGAAGAATCTTTTTCTATATACAGTAGCCGAATAACATTTTCATCGTCCCTTAACCTGGTTGGTCATGTCGTCGATTAATGGTATCGGTGAAATGATGCTCAAATTATCTCGGAGTCTATGCAGCATAAAGTTGCTCGTCATTCGTCTTCTCAGGTTAAGGGAATAACCGGAAAAAAAATCTTATACACGTAACTCAGTCTATGAGATTCGAACTCAAGACCTCTGGAATGTGAGGTAGATACACTACGTATTATGGCAGTACATCAACATTGTGCAATCCAATTTGCTGCGTATTACCATGCAAGTGCGTACGACTTTTATCAAAGAGGAGAACGTGTTCTACTTTCTCTACACGTACTATGTACATAGTGTATAAAGAAGGTATTGTACCCAAAAATTTGATACCAAGATTTCCCCGGTAATACACGTTTTTAGACCCCCTGAATAAAAAAAAAACATTTTTAGAAAAATGTCCGTGTGTGTGGTGTGTGTCTCTAGGCAGCATAGCTCAAAAACAAAAAGACCTTTAAGTACCAAACTTGGTATTTAGGTTCGGTATCTTCCATGGATGTGACACGAAGAGTTTTAAGGAAGTTATCACTCCCACCCAACCTTTACATGGAAAAATGTTCGAAAATGTTGATTTTCTCAAAAATGGCTCTAACGATTTTGTTTAAAATATCTTATACCTAAGATATTTACATGGCAAATCAAATGCAAATCTTCCATTTTCTGGGAATAGCCTCTGAAGACATGTTTATTCTGGAACAATTTTGCGCAATTTTACATAACTGGTAAGAGATAGGCGAAAAATTTCTTAATAAAAGATTCAGGTCCCGTTAAAACACACAATTTATGTTATATACATTTTTTTCGCGGAGTAGACCGTTTTTGAGATATTCCTTGTTATAAGTTTCAACTTTAAAATGCTTATACGTTTCTCATACGGAATCTGTCAACTCCTGTCCATACAAACAAAGGAACTTCAGTCACAAAGTAACTAGCTTGTGATTATCACTTTAACCTATGGTATTCCCTTATTTCGCTTCTACTTACAAGGAAGCGCAAGTAATAAGACTATTTACGCTATTTTTTTCTTGATTTACATGAAGTAAATAGAAGCATAAGCTTTTTAACAATCATTGTTTGCAGAGATGTAGAGAAAGTCATGTGAATGGAAAACATCGGTTTTTTTTTTTTTTGGTTTTTTTTATGTTACGAGCACCACTAAACATGTGAACATATGTATATTTTAATATCCGAAGTATAAATACTAAGGTAGGAGAGACACGAGACACTTTATGTTGCATACTACCACAGAACTGAAAGCATTATCAGTTTTTGTTCCCCACGTAGTGCACTGCAGGCGATTCGCAGGAGCATTGAGTAAATTTGCTTTACTCAAAAGCGCAACAAGTTGGCGTCCCCTAATCTACTTGCTTGGTTCTGTCAAAAGCTGCAGTGAAACTTCCTGATCAAAAAGTGTCGGAGACGGTTAGAAAGAACTTCATTTCAAGCACTGACATTTACTTTTTACTGATGCTTTTACAATACGAGTGAGTCAGAAGATTTTAATTAAACATCTTATATGTAAAATTCAAATGCTTCATTCTAATTTTCTGCAATTATTCTTATCTTTCTAGCTGTTTCATGCTAATTTGGATAAACATTAGCAGAAATTATTTTATTATACATTTCCCTGTAGAAACAATATGAATGGGCAATACTCCATGCTTAAGCGATATTCAAATCTTTTAAGGGTGGGTCGCTATGCGATGGTTTGAAGTTTCGCTCTCCCTTCATTTCAGGTGAAACAAGGCGATTTCCCATTTGAGATATGTATAAGTATCGGAACATTTAAACCAATATGACCACACCCACCCACCCGGTTCCGAAAGATTTCATACTACGGATAGCGGATAATACATTACTAATTGTATTTAATTCCACCACTCTTTGCTTCAACATTAACGGCATATCCTTTAAGGAGAATGTTCTTGTTGTTAAAGAGTTTGAATATGATCTCCTATTAATATAATTTGGACTCCCCATAAACAGTTGAAATGTTGAATAGAAATAAGTAAAATCTTATTTGTCTTGCATTGTGGTCTAGACCAATTTGCTTAACACAATTTCTCCAAATTAGGTCAACAAAGTTCAAATAGTTAAGTTTATGACCGCAGTTGTAATATATTTGTATTACACTTTTATATACATTGATCTTGTAAGAATATTGTGGTCGCTGATGACATTTGTTGTTATAAAATGACCTTAAATAAATAAAAAAAGTAAGAACCGGATAGGTAAGACTTTTTGAGGTACCACTGTGCAAAGCTTCGAATCACTACATGAATACAACAGTCATTAATAATAGGGTGGACTGCGAGCAGAAAGGAGGCCATGTTAAAATCTCTGAACTTGTCCGCTCATGTTAGGAATCCGGTGGCCAATGAAAAGGTCGGAATTAATGCCGGGATTGCGATAGCTTGATATAAATCAGCCAGTAGAGGAGTTCATCGAGGATGTATTTTTATCACCCTGTTGTTCAATTTATTCATAGAGGACATATTAGACGTATTAATAGCATAGGAAATTAATGATGATGTCTGCATTCCTGTATATTCGGAAGTGATGACAATTTTGTCACTGACGATAGAAGGCTTACTGTAAAGTATTAGTAGCTTGAAAGAATATACAAACAAAACCAAAATACTGGCTTTCAAAAATTATTAGGTGCATAGCAGGGAGGAAACATGGTTTTACGAAAATATAGAAATTCAAAATGTTAAACATTTCTTCTATGTAGGAATAAAGTTGAATATGACAGAAAATGGCTCAAACACGCGTCTACCTGACGTTCCAGTAGATATATTAGATAATGTGTACAACTCCAGGATAAAGCCGATTTTTTTATACGGAAGTGAAATTTGGTAGTGGGAAAACAGCAGAGCACATGAACAAGACGCAGCTAGTATTTTGGAAATGAGTTCTTGGGAGTTTCACATCTAATTCTGGAGTTCCGCGGAAGGTGGGGTGTTAAGAAAGCCACAGTGTATTGCAAAATAAGAGTAGTGAAGTACTGGTTAAGTCTGATGTATGTATATAATTCCATTCTAGGTTGCAAATGTTTATAAATACCATATGTTATAAAGTTGTCTCCCAATCTTGGGCTGCCAAACTTGAAAGAGATTTTGAGAAGAATAGCCATCGGGCGAAATAAATTGCAAAGACATATAAGAAGTTGTAAAAAGGAGATTAACAGACAGCCGACAGTAAATTTAATCGAGTTGTAAAACTAAACCCTCTCTAGCTCTAGCAAACTAAATAAAACTGAATTGGGGTGAAGAGGCACATATGCTTAGGAAGTAAAGAAGATGTGCAATGGTAAGGTTGGAGGACAGAAAATGACAAACAATTCTGGTAGGTGAATGTGCTCATTCTGTCGTTTCGATGAAGACTGGGTACACATTTTGGCGGAATGTGTATAGTGGGGTAACAGCGAAAAATAAACTAAAAGAAACATGTTTTAAGTACTACTAGAAGGAAGGAAGTTAACATATTAGGATCTACTGTCTGACCAGAGGAACTGGTACAACATGAACCATTTCCTGGCTAAAATGCGCGAGGCCAGATTAATTTTGTTCAGTTAGAGATATGTGTGTGTATATATATATATATATATATATATATATATATATATATATCCTTTAACCTGGTTGGTTGGACGACGAATTAGATTGGTGAAATGATGCTCAAATGATCTCGGGGTCCATGGAGCTTAAAGTTACTCGATATTCGTCTTCTCAGGATAAAGGAAAACCCCAAAAGAAAACCTTATCTGGGTAACTCACCCTAAGCAAGATTCGAACTCACGACCTGTTGAATGTGAGGCAGACACGCTACCACCACACTACTCAGGCGGGCTGTTTATTTTTGTCACCTTAAGTTATTTCTGAAATATGCATACACGGTGGTCAACAACCCATGTGACAGGACGTAACGTGAAGTTAAGAAATGCTCCTAAACTGAAGACCTATTAGGATGAACTTTAACTGATTGGTACTTTGTATTACTTCATGCCACAGCTTCACGCCGAGGTTCAAATTACTAGGTGACCACTTAAGATAACCGGAAGGACAAATTCTTACGTCGAGTTAAATCAATAATAATAGACTGTCACGTTACGTCGGGTTAAGTCAAGTCACGTTACGTTAAGTTCATCATAAACTCGTTGCCTGAATGACGCGCTTGGTCTGACCTTGCACATTTAATTCCTTTATGCGACGTCATTATATAGCATGTAGTCAATGAAACATCTGTTGATTAAAAAAAGAAAGAAAAAAAAACACTGCAGTAACTGAAGTCAAGATGCACGGCATCTTTTAGTCTGGTACACAGATGTCTGAATTTGTCTTCGCGTATCTAGATAGTAATGAGAATACAATACACACTCATTTAACACTGAAATACATAGATTTACTTTTACGCTTGCTCAGTTTTCTTTCTGATTTGAAACAACATAGTTGCATTATATACAACCTGTTTATTTAATTACATGTGTAATTAATTATTACATAACTAATAAGATAAATACATTATTTATCTTACATTTTATTCATATAAACCCATAATTCTCTAAAACGAAACGTCGCAATTAATAGATCCTTCAACAAAAGGCTCATCTTTCCGTTCTTAAAGTTGATTGGTATACTTTTAGAGATGTTTTATATAACTGTAAAGCACGTTTAAATAGCCAAAAGGCAATACAACTCCAAAACATTCTCAGCATTCTTAGAGTCTGCAGGTGTATCACAATTAGTAGTCTGAATGCTTTTCTTTTTCAAGCGAATGTATGCAGCTACTACCTATTTGTAGAAGCAAGAGTTTCCGTTAACGCCAACATTTACGAAGTCATCTGAGACTACCACAGGTTTTCTATCAGATCCTCCCGTTCGCCAATAAGCTCTTATGTTCCTGTCTTTTGGATTACTCTTTTTGTCCCCTTTTACAACCTCTCGAAAAGCAACCTCTCTGTCTTTCGTTTGAACTTCTCATTGATCGAGCGGCTTCATTCCAGTTTGTCAAGGACAAACAATGAGACTGGTTATCAAAAAAGAACGACGAAGACGAGGGCACGACGCTAATTTAATTGCACGTGAAATGTTTCAGAAGAAGAGGGTGCTTCATTTTACTTCGAAATGAGGATCTAAAGGCTTGTAAGAAGGCAACAGCTAGAATGTACGTATACCTGTGGAAGCACAGAACTCGGACATCGTATTAAACAATTTCTTTATTTACTCTGTGCATAGAAAACAAAATAATGTCATATCAGAGAATAATGGAGTAGTTAAATTATAGCCTCTGAGAATAACAGCAATAATCGATAGAGGACTGAGTGAGTGGATGTTTGAAACCGAAATGTAATGACAATGGAAACCTGTTTGAGTACAACCCTGCTGTAATCTCTAATATTATTATTTGTAGAGAGAGAGAGAGCGTGCGTGCGCGTGTGTAAGGCAAATTAGAAACCACTCATTAGATTTTGATATTTCTTTTACCACTTAAACATTCCATTCGTTCTGACAGACATGGGGTTATAAACGCGAATCTCATTTTTTAATTACTAGAAGCATGAAAAGGATTTATAAACCTTGTACTTGACTAAAACATACTGAACTGCAACATAGCATACTCCGAAATATATATTAAACGAGTAAGATACAGGGTTAAACAAATACCTTTAGCAATTGGTTTAAATTCAATTAAACATATTGATTAAGGGGAAGGGAGAATTTTGTTACACACAATTTATATTTTGTTTAAATAAAATTGAAAACAAAAAACAGTAATTAATTTATATATTTAGTAATACACAAGATAAAATTAATAAAATTATCTTATTAGATTACATACACCAACAAATATAAGAAGAGTTTAATGGGTGCATATACTCCTGTGTTATATTTTTTTTAATTGGCATTTATTAAACACTGCAGATGTGTGTGTAATGAAACGATTTTCAAACTTCTGAGTACGTTTATTGTAGTTTTATAGACTATACACTGAAGTTTCTGGTTGCTAAAACTTTCTAATAAACATCACGTAAGAAAGTTTTCCTTTATTTTCTTTGTATTCATCTTGCAATCAAGTTGATTAGCAGCACATGCTTAATAATTGCATCTATTGAGTATAAGAAATTAATTGGATCGATATTTTATATTAAGCGAGAAGGTCCAAAGAGAGTAAATTGGTGGCCCGGAATACGAATTGTTTCATGTGTAGTATATGTATGTTAAAGCAGGCCGTTCCAACTCAAGTAGTCATTCACAAAACTGGGAGCAGAGCTGGAAGGGGAACTCGATAGACAATACGTCACTGAGTGAAGGTCATGGTCAATCTTGTGTCCTCCCATTTCCTCTCCAACATTGATTCAGCCGTAATGATAGCTTACCCTCAATGGTGCGTTGCATTACATGCTGCGTAGACTCCTGGGAGTAGCGAGGTACTCGCTGTTTTAGCACTGTTTTTAGTTATTAAATAACTAAAAGGTCAAAAGTAAGGTACCGGGGTTTAAAATTTACCTGTAATAACTCAACCATACCGACCGGTGGATTTCCTATGCAAAGTTGAGTAAGCCAGCCAGTCCACTAAGGTTCGCAATGTAGTATTGTGATACAAGTTACCCAAATAGTCAAATTAATAAAATGCAATACAATTCAAATTATTTTAAATACCTGGTCATCTGCGGTATGTGCAACTTTGCAAGACGGGAAAGAAATTCTAAAATACGAAAAGTCGAGCATTTTTGCGTTCGAGTTACTTCCAACTTCCATGGATATCATAAGCGGGAAGTGGATATAGAATCCTTGCGTTACATGCATATTGTTTTCTATGCCCATTCAACTATATATTCTTAAAAAAGTTTAAATGTTAACTAATTTACATTAATCCAGATAAACACTCGTTTAATCCTTTGTATTATATTTTTCTCTTTTGGCCACAATGGAATATTTGATTATCACCTAAGCGACAATAAAATATTTTAAGATCTGGTCGCTTTGTGATTTATTTGAAATTCCATTTCTTTATTTGACCAGAAGGAAGAAAAGCGAATGGCTTACCATTTGAGAACAGTGTAAGAAAATTTAAACATAACATCATCATCTCGTAAGTGGTTAAATCCACCTAAAAAACATGTGTTTGGCATAAGCGGTATGCTATAACGAAATTCACATTTGTATGCAGCAAGAATGTAAATGTCACCAGAATGAAGAGGACTTCACAGGCTATTCGCAGAACATTCAAGATATACATGACATTTGTCATGAACATTTATTAAAAGCAAATGGTATTGTAATAAAAAATTGTTAGTGCCGTTTTCAATTTGAGGTAAGGAGAGTTTCTTTAAAATGTAGTAGGGAGATACTGAACTTAAACATAGAAGTAACATAAATTGGGAAGTCACCTACAGTAAAATATTCAAATTAATAAAAGTGATAAATTTTCATACACTTCACTTATTTATTGGACTTTTGCCCGCATCCTCAGCTGTTGAATCACCACATGTGGGCTTGCTTGTACCTTAGTCAGGATTTCTTAAAATACTTTTATCGAATGTTTGGTAGGAATGCAATACCTTCTCTACTCCTATGTAAATGGGTACATAAGTAAATATTCTTTTTGGGGGATTCAGGGAACTTCTAGACATATATTTTCGGTGAGTTTCGACATCGAGTTTTTTGGAAGAATACAGTTCTTCCCCTACTTCCTATATATAATAGAGAAAATAAAATAACTTTGCCGAAGAACAAAATTTCAAAACTGTCACGGATTCCCATTGATGCGCCTTGGCCTTTGAGCCAATATAGAACGTACTCCAACTTAGTCTACTAGATATATCAGATTAGAAATTTAGATCGCATTATCTATGCCAGCTCCTGACATCGTGCAGCTTTGGTGTATTCAATACGGAGATGTTTCAATGCAACAATATTTCGATTCGATCCCCAGCCGATCCTACTTTTTAATAGGATAGGTTTCAATATTCGTTACGATCCGAGTCCGTAATTCCATGCAGTAGTGAATACGGAATGCGGACTCAAATGGACTTAAATTCCCCGTAGGTGTTTTACTTACATTGACCCATCAAAACTTCTATAAAACCAAGCCATTATGCCATAGAATAGAGTATTTGCTTTATTTTACGCTTGAAAATATCAATTAGCTTTCTTTTTCGGTAAAAAAAATTAATTAGTCAGTTATGATTGGTATTTCTTTTAAAGGTAATTTATTACTCCATTTGAATGTTACAGGCTAAGAACGGCTCATAATAATTTGTAAGCTAGAATATGGATTCTGTAACAATAAGCTATATCATGTGAACGAAGGGTTGTTACGTCACCTTAAATAAAACAAGTGTTACAGAACCCACGCTTTTCTACCACTGTCTTTCTAACATTAGTTTCTCTACCTCGGCTTCATTTAATTTTTGTTTCTCTTGTTTCCCCAACCTCTCTCTCTATTCCTGCAGGTCTTTTTTTCGTCTCTTTTTCGCACGTTTTCACCGACTTGATTGCTCTTCCCCTGAAATTGGATGAGGAGTGCGGCTGCCATGCTATGTGTAATGGCCTACGTCTGATACGGTTCCTTACGACTTGGCCGGAAGTTACGAGCAATGAACAGTTTGCCGCGCAAGAAACAAAGGACCCAAATTAAGTTGCAACATTGGAATACAGAGGTTAGGCTTGCTACATGCTTAAACTACCAACGTGCAGCCTACGGCTTCAAAAGCTCTCAGTTGTTGATGCAGTACGCAATGAGAAGGATTACTTTAGGTGAAGGTCGTGGGTTCAAACCAGACCTGAACCAATGGTTCTTAACTGCCAGTAGATATAGTAGCATGTAAACGATTCCTTGCGGCTCGAACTTCTGGCACACCGGAGGCACTGATATTATCCTGGCAATTGACAGCATCGTTAACAAAACAAAACAAAAAACAAATAAAACAAAACTAAAACAAAAATGTCTTTCTTTTTACTTTCCCTATACGTACTATGTACATAAGTGTATAGCGAAGGTATTGTATTGCACCCAAAACTTCGATACCAAGATTTCAACGGAAATTTTGTTTTAAGAGTCCCTTATATCCAATAAAAGCATTTTTAGAAAAAGGTCCGTGTGTGTGTCTGAACACGATAACTCAAAAACGAAAAGTCGGTAAAATACCAAATACTAAATTTGGTATTTAAGTTTAGTATCTTCCAGAGTTGCGCACGAAGATTTTGAGAAAAAAAAAATACCCATCCCAAACTACCCTTTACATGGAAAAAATTTTAAAAAATTTGATTTTCTCAAAAATGGCTGTAACGATTTTGATTAAAATACCGTATATTAAAAATATTTATATGGCAAATAAAATGTATAGCAGGAATTCTGGGAATAGCTTCTGAAGACCTCTTTCTTCTGAATGAATGTTGCTGAATTTTGCGTAACTGGTAAACCGTAAGAGATAGACAAAACTTTATTACACAAAAATATAGATCACGTTAAAACACTCAACATTATGTCATATACGACTTTTTCTTGGAATTTACCATTTCTGAGATATTCCTTGTTATTTGTTTCAGATTCAAAATATTTTTCTCACATGGAAAGTTTTAAACCCGTGGCCCATCATAGAAACGGATTTTAATCCATAGCAATCTTGAGTTTAAAGAATTTGACTATCGTTTTAGCCTAGTGTATTCTGTTATGCTCCTTCTACTTACAAAGAAGCAAATAATTAATGCATCTCTGCCAATGTTTATCTATATTATCATAAAGTAGACAGAAGAATATGGTTAATAACAATAATTTGTTACAGCGATGTAGAGAAAGTCATGTGAATGGAACACATATTTTTTCTTTAAGGGGACACCGAAGTGATAAAAATTATTTTATAAAGTACCATAGTTGGAGTTACAGTTTTTGTGTGACATTATTGGTAAAAATTAGTATTTATAGCAAGTTTCATTCAATATGCATTTTCATTCCGGATATATTCATTAATTAGCTAAAATCACAATTTATCTTCTCCTACGGATATTGAACAACAAAAGTCATTGTTTTAGAATTAAATTCCTTAATACCACTGAAACTAACTGTCTGACTGAAAAATTATTTAATTTATGTTATATCAGAAAAAAATTAAGAGAAAAAAAACAAAGCATAACTGCACTAATTAATTTAACAAGCCTAATGAATGACCAGAATCAAAATTTCAACCAGACATTTCTGTATAAGCATTCTGCAGTGTTTTTGGCAAACTTTTGTGGCAGAAGATAGATTTTGATTATGGGAAAATATAAAAAAAATTTAACCTGTGAAAAATGGCTTTAAAATTTGACATAGAGAAACATTTAACCAGCGCAACGTTTTAAACACCATCCAAAACATGTGTTACATCTGCCCTAGAAGAATCAAATATTGTATCCAAGTGGCCCAAAAACGCCATATTTCACGTTAGCAGATAACTCTTTATGAGATTAAAGAATTGCAGAGCTCAACGGGGCAAATCCAGTGGCGGGTTTTGCGCGAGCGACCTGCGTTCTGTTCCTCTTGCACATTAGCGAAAACGGTGAGGGAATTTGTTCAAGACAGGAGTTCCCGGGTCTGTATTAATAGACCGTAATCTCGTATACAAGAACAGTGCAAACAAGTTTAAAATGTTACCATGTTTCCCAGATTGGTTACCGAGCTCTTAAGTTTTCAGAGAATAAATTCAATAATAATAATAATAATAATAATAATAAAAATAATAATAATAATAATAAATCATTAATAATAAATAATATTAATGTTTTCTAGTTTTATGTTATTGAAGTAAACACAGCTTTATACTAGAATCATGCTTCTTGTCAATTCTTCTAACCTTTGTGCAGGCTATACTCATGAGCTTTTATATGAAATTTAATTTATATAAAAATGTTGCACCATAATTTCCTCTCATTTAGGAGATATTCTCACGGAGATCATTGGTAATTTACTCTCTATTTAAAATCCTTTAATAAAACATCGTGTACTCCAAAATGACATCACTTAGTAATTAGCTCTGGTAATTTAATTGTACAGGCCTAGTCCTTACGTTGATGTATGGAACATTACTGCATTAATACTTTGGCGAACTGCATACTCATTTGTAAGGTGAATGCCTGTCTAAAAATGTAGAGTAATGACTCCCACGCACAATGCACTGGCTATTGAGAAAAGTGGAAGATAACTTCATCGAAAAGAAGGTTAGCCGCATGTGTTCACACATGGAATCCTTATGACAACTTTACCTGAAAACTTGAACTTATTCTGATGCTAAAGTAATAATGTGTGCCATATATTCTTGTCGTTCAGTTTCAGTTCTCTGTATGTGTAAACAAGCTTAGAACGGAGACTAATTGCATGCACAGGCACGCGGAGAAATTTATGACAAAGGAAGAGCGACAAGTGCGGATTAATGCTCATATTTTACAGGCAAATCACTGCACAGCAGCATTCAATATTGTCTCAATCATACAATATTTGACAATGATGCAACCAATTTGAAACAATCTCAATTAAACACAAATTTTATTATTGTCTTTTTTCAATCCCTTTTATTTTCACTACCACTTGTCTTTAATAAATAGAAGAAAAATTGAATAAACAACAATTACGTTCAGAAGGTGTAACGGTATTTACTTAAAGAAAATAAAACTATAACAAACTAAAATATTAACGTTATTATTATAAATAACAAAATCTATAACACCAAATAAGCATTTCTTAGCGATATTCTGAACCGAAGGGCAGGAATCGCGTTGTTCTGAGCAAGTTATTCAGCTTAAATTATTAAAGGGAAAAGGTCCATGCTCGGAAGCTTTCTTTTTAACTACAGTCTAGTGGCGTCTGGCGATTACAACCCCCATATTAAGGGTTAATAGAGCGCTGCATCTTCAGCGGAATGTAATGTTCTGCTACTCGATTTACTGAAGCAAAATGTTCTCCAACAAGAATAAAAGGAACAAACTGCTCTTTTAAACTCCAACCACTTTACAGTAACCTAAAGTTACGCTAAGGCAAAGGAAATTAGCAAGATGTTTAAAATAAGCATAACAAAGTTTGTATTTAAATTTACTCTTAACTTTAGGTCTTTTATCTTTGTTTTCAGTTTATACTTCTAAAATCTATCCTGGGAGTTCTTGTAGTTTGATTGTTTCTTTGCTTTCTTCCTTCCTTGTTTTCTGCCTCATCTTCATAGTAAATCTCCGAAGCAATTTACTGGTATATACTCACTCTAATGCCACCGAATTCACGACAAATGAGTAGAAGTGGAGTAACGTTACAAAAATGTTTTTTATTATATTTGTTACTTGAAACATTATATTAGAACAAATATTTGGGCATTACAGCAATTTACCACGTTATACTATCAGATCATCGATATACTTAAGGCTTCTTTATATTTCGCTGTATGAAAGATGAAAAATACACATTTTGGCAAAAACCTAATTAAAGCTTTAAATACGATACTCGCATACATATCTTTGTGCCAACTGCGTAATAGTGAAGGAATTTGGGACGCATAGTGAAACGATAGAGTGCAAAATCAGAGCACTTAAATATTGGATGAGAATCGTTCACGGAAACCAATCTCTAATTAGGGCAGTCTGCTTTCATGAACAGTTGTGAATGGAAGGTAACTTGACGTGGGCCTCAAAATTAAAGAAAGGGTTGGAAATCATTGGGATGGGATACATTTGGATGGCGCGGCCAACTGCCTCTGTGATATTGACAGACAACAAATAATTTCGCAATGCACGGAGAAGGTTTCATTAGAAGCACAGTTTGGGCTAAAATCGGAGTGGGGTACGGAGCAATGCATTAAAACAGCTACAAATTCATTAGAGAAGGGATTAGACTAGGTGCATGGCAGAGCATTAAAATTGCTGACGAGAATGGTGTGAGAATCTGCCCCATTGGCGAGGAGGATGAGTCGTGGACCTATCTCCCGAACCAAGACCAAACCATCCAAAGGCAAAGCCCCAAGTGGGCCTGTCTGTGATGAAGCAACGGCCGTTGCCAGCACCAGCACTGGTGCAGACACCCTGCCCTCCAGTGGCCCTGCTACTGTAGAGGGCAAAAAGAGATCTAGCCAGGAACGCCAAAGCGTTAAAGGCAAGGTCATCTGTCTGGACACGTCCAAGCAAGCTACCAGCGAGGGTCTCCCGCGCGAACCAGATTCACGTGTAGGCCAAATTCCGGAGACTGACTCCGACGATGACTGTGCCAGTGTGTGCAGTAACATTTCACACCACAGCGGCAGGACCTCGGTCTTGTCGTACCACTCATCCTCCATGATGGTAGATCATGAGGAGTCCTCTTCCGGCCTCTCCACAGACGGAGAGGATGATTTTCGTGTAGTGGCCTCGAGGAAGGAGAAGCGAACCCGATTGGCTGCAGAGGGCGTGCCCTCTGGCCAATCCCAGACAACATCCCGCCCCAGTGATTCTGGGCCCGCCCAGAACCCTGGGTCGAGGAGGCACGTTCCACCGATTATCGTGGACGACTTTAAGGGGGTGGTAGGCTTCCTCAAGGAGGTAATGCCATCCCTATCGAGTCAGTGCACGGTTCGGAAGAACAAGCACCGCTACGTCTTCCAGGCGAAGATTCTGGAGGATTATAACCTCATATTGCAAGCCCTCAAGAGGAAACGTGTTCCCCATTTTACCTTTGGACTGGACAAGTCCCGTGACCTTCGCAGGGTCATTCGTGGCCTACCAGTCGACACCTCGATGGAGGATATCTCGACAGACCTCATCCGCCAGGGCATCACCCCAAGACTGGTGAAGCAGCTCACCAGATCCGCTCCAGATGGGCAAGGCCCCAAATCTCCCCTCCCCCTCTTCCTCGTAGTAGTGGAGAGGACCAATGACTCTGAGGCCAAGATAGATGGCGTCACCGCCATCTGTTACCTCAGGGTCAAAATTGAACCTTCCCAGAGCTCTGGCGGGCCCCCTCAATGTCACCGGTGCCTGGGGTTTAACCACTCCAGTCACTTCTGCTTCCGTAACCTGCGCTGCTTAAGGTGCGGAGGCGCCCACCCTAAAAAAGTCTGCGAGATAGTTCCCACCGCGAAGCCGATTTGCGTAAACTGTGGTGGCGAACATATCGCTTGTTATGGTGGCTGTCCTAAGAGGATCGCTGTCATAGCGGCCAGGAGACCGCCGCCAGAACTACATCAGGTCACAAGATCAGCACCTGTCGCCAATCAGCGCCCAGAGACGCCAACAACTGCACCTGCCCCTCCTGCAAGACAGCCGGCTCAACAAAGGATAGCCACCAACACCACTACGGCGCAGAGGGCTGAGCGTGGCCCTGCGAAGCCACGGGATGGTAACAACACAAACCAACCCCCACGCAACAAAGAAGCTCCAGCCAATCCCAAACAAAAGCCCCCCACCCAAGCTAAGGTGCGCTGGCCAGCCAGGCAGCCTAACTTCTCCCCCAGGACTGCGCAAGGGAACGGTACTCCCGTACCCGAGCGACAGCAGGGGCAGGAGGCGGCTGATGGCATGCCAGCACCCCGATGCACTCCTCCCACACCCTCTCCCAGAAACATCACCCCCACCACTCCTCCTGTCCTGCAGATGTCGGATGTGTTGGCATGGATACAGCAGCTTTTGCTGAACCACGGCCGGCACATCTGTGATCTGCTGGTCAGATTCCTAAATGCCACAGACCCAGCCGCAAAGATGGCTGTCGCCATGGAGGGACTTGCCCTCCTGTCCGTGATCGTCCAGACCGCCCAGAATGGCGAACCGAAATAGGTCTCGTACCTCTTTCCGATTCGCGTTCTGGAACGCGTGTGGCCTGAACGGTCAGGGGAGTGAGCTCCAACATTTTGCCGGCTCATTTGCCCTAGACCTCGTGCTAGTCAGCGAGACTCATCTCCGTCCAGACACCTCATTCCGAATTCCGGGCTACAACTGCCTCAGAGTGGATCGTGTGGCCCATCCAGCTCCCGCCTCTTCAAACCATGGAAGCCACGGCTGTCTGTGTTGACCTAGGCGGTACGGAAGTTTTACTGATGTCTGTTTACTACCCACTCATAGGCAGTTCGTACTAAACGATTACCTTTCCATCCTAGCCCTTCATCCTAATGTCATCCTGGCCGGGGACTTCAATGCCAAACATTGCGGCCCCCGGGCGGACGCCCGAGGCAATTATATCATACGCATGATAGATGCGGACCCTCAACTCAGAGTAGAGGGCCCCTGGCAACCCACACACCATCCACGAGGTCAAGGACGGGCATCCGTTATTGACTTCGCGATCCTCAAACAATTCCCTTTTCATACATCTCTCACTTCGATCAACGCACTTCATTCCGACCATAACCCCGTGTTAGCTGAGGTTAACACACGGGTTGCCAGTCATGACGTCTCGGTTCATAACCGCGGGAATTTGTCAGGGTTTGCCTCAATGACTTCATCCCGTCGAACCCTAGGATCACAGACATCCCATCCCTAGAGGCTGAGGTCCAATCCTTTACCTCCATTGTGGTGCGAACTGCCCATAGCCTAACCGTTAACACCCCAGCACCTCTACACCAGGATGTCCTTCCCCTTGAACTCCATGAACTCGTATGCCGTTCCTGAACTGCCCGCAGACTTTACCAGCGTCACCGCACGCCACATAACCGAGCACTCCTGAGGCGTTTACGCTGAGAGGTCCGGACCCGACTACGCGAGCACAGGGTGCGAGCGTGGGAGGAGACGATGACCCGCTTGAGGCTCGAGGATGGCGACGTGTGGAGGATTGCCAAAGCTCTCCGACACCGCGGAGGTAAAATCATCTCCCCAATCCAAGGCACCCAAGGCCTGGCTTATGAACCCCGAGCCAAAGCCGATGTGTTTGCTGACTACCTCGAAAGGACTATGAGGCCACGAGAAGACCCCCAGGACGAAGACTTCTCGGACCGTACTCGGCGGGAGGTGCGTCGATACCTTCGACGTCCCCCCGACGGGGCGGACCGACTTCCCGTCATCCGACCCAGTGAACTCCAGGGCACACTCCGGCGTCTCAACCCCGAAAAGGCAGCGGGTCCTGACGGACTAACCCCCGCCATGCTCCGATGCCTTCCCATCAAGGCGGTACTCTTTCTAACCAAGATTTTCAACATGTGCCTCAACTTATGCCACTTTCCACGCGAGTGGAGGGAGGCCCGGGTGATATGCATCTTGAAGCCGGGGAAAGACCCGTTACACCCATCCAACTACCGATCCATCAGTCTCCTATCAGTTCTCTCGAAGGTTTTCGAGAGGCTAATACTAGTCCGCTTGTCCCCTCTCTTGGGCGACATTCGAGCCATCCCAGATCACCAGTTTGGTTTTCGTCCTGGGCATTCTACACCCCAGCAAGTACTGAGAGTGGTGGAGGCCGCTGCCCTGGGTTTCCAGGACAGAGCCTACACTGCGGCGGTGTCGCTGGACGTGGAGAAAGCCTTCTCTACGACCTGGCACGCGGGTCTGCTCCTCAAACTCATCCGACACACATCATACACCTACTACACTCATACCTTAAACTCACATATTTTGTAGTTTCAGTTGCGGGACACAAATCAACACCTAGGCCAATAAGAGGCGGAGTCCCCGAAGGCTCTGTACTTTCCCCCACGCTCTTTAGCGTCTACATGGCCGACCTACCAACAGTGCAGCAAGTCAACATAGCCCAGTATGCTGATGACGTGCTGTTATACTGTACAAACAAACACCCACGCAGAGCCTTCAACCCCATTCAGAGACACCTCTGCCTCATCCAAGAGTGGTGCGAGCGTTGGCGATTGTCCATAAATCCGGAGAAAAGCCACGCTATTCTCTTCACCAAGCGCCGCTTTCCCGCAAACTTCCCCACATTCACGTACCTCAGACGAAGGATACAATGGACCAACACCATCACCTACTTGGGGGTGAAGCTTGACAGGGGCGTCACTTTTAGGGAGCACATCAGGGGGCTGTGGTGCCGGTGTAATGGGGCTGCGGCCTCACTGTACCCGATGCTGAGGTCCTCGATGACGGTTCCCCTTAAGTTGCGCCTTTTGAGGGCTCTCATAATCCCCTTGTTAATCTACGCCTGCGAGATCTGGGGCATGGCGGCAGACTCCAGTCTGCTGTTGCTTCAGAGGGTACAGCATAGGTGTCTTCGGACTATCTATTCTGTGCCTCGAGGCTTTCCAACGAGACTCCTGCACGAAGCCTCTGGTCTACCATACCTGGGGGACGAGATTAGGCATCGGGCAACAAAATTCAACGAAGGAGCGCCCTCATTAGGTCTCTTGGGGATTACGATCCCACAAACCGCCGCTTCAGGCGATACCGGCTTCCCCGCTTGGCTTGCGGGCATCGAAAGGAGGTCCATTTAAACGCGGACTACCTTTAAGTAGGTAAACGGATGCATATGGGAAATTGCCAATAAATAATACAACTACTTACTACCATATTCAGATAGCGCGAGTCAATTTAGGCACTTTTATTGGACTTTAGGAGCTTTAAATGTCCATTATGTGATCAAAAATATTTTAAATGTCTTCCATTACTAATTACCTATTTGCTGGTTGGTTGAAATGCACATGTATTACGGTTAGATCAGTCAACGACGACTGAGCACATCGTTAGTAAGTTTCTTCTTAATGGCTGTATTTCCTCAATTATTCCGAACAAAGGCACATAAATAGTGGCAGTTACAGACGTATACGACATCATTAAACGTATAAAGGTCTTGTAATATAAGGGGAAATTACTTACAATGTTTAAAAACTTAAATAGCAGCAGTAGCAGGAGTGTTTATCCATATATGCTAGAGAAGCACAAGGTGTGGAGGACAAACTGATGATACCAGAGCAACTCTATGCTTTAGAGGGTAATTTGAAAAAAAAAATAGTTTAATTTTTAATGAAAGGATATTTACTACTGCTCAGGCTGCCAATAATAATTTGGCTAATTTAACCAATTAATGTCCTTACAAACTTGATTATAGGGGACACTGCATAGCGACTAACAAAGTAAAGAACTGCTATTTCTAAAATGCATCAGCCATACTTGCTTATTCAACCATGTTTGTTTTGAAAGAGCTTGAAAAAACTATAATTATTCTTTTGGTATTCCTGTCGTTATATTAAAGGTCTTCGAACTACATAAGTACACTGAGATGCACGAAATTTGGTCCACTCTCTAAGATTGCAATAGTGTTTTCCCCCTCTATGTAACTGGACTGAAAAACATTTGAACAATGTTTCTAATCTATATAACACAAAGGGCGGCTCAGAAATCATTTCTAAGGCAGAGTTTTACTATGATTCGTACACAATTTATAGCATAATTCGGCCTTCTAAAGCGAAGAATCATTAGATTAATTAAACTGAATGAAAACCACGACATTTATGTATGTTTACACACACACACACACACACACACACACACATATATATATATATATATATATATATATATATATCTGATGAAAGTTATATATAAAGAGAGAGAGAGAGAGAGAGAGAGAAAGGCTAAGGATATTGACCTACTAAGCGGAAATAAGAAAATCCAAACTAAGAAAATGGTGATGTAACATATAAGGCTTATGTTGTAATATTACCTAGCGAGGTCTCGCCGGGGTACGCATGGGACTACCATTCGGGAGTTTCCGGATTCGATTTCCGGCGAACGCCCATTCTGTCACAAGAATCTTTTCTGGGGGTTTCACCGGGACCATCAAGCGAATTCGTAGCGATGTCTCTCATCCCTCGGATTTCCTACCCTTTTATATCGTTCGACTTATCATTTTGTTTATTCCTCACCCCGTTTGGTCTGTTTTTAGATTAGAATTGTGGGCGATGGTGTTCTGGTGCGGCATGCTAGGGAAGAATGATGCTCTGTGAAGCTTTCTCTGTCCCTCGGCCTTCGGTTGGTTGCCGGGGTTACCCTTTGGGAGGGGGGAGTTCGCCCTTCTGGGTGGACGGAAGTACTTGGTCTACCTGCCCGACTGTATCTCGACCTGACTGCTGTAGGGGCCTTGCTATTGCTGCGCCAACAATCTTGGTTCCAACCACTCTGTCTCTTCTCATCTCATCCCTTCCTCTCTAGATCGATGCTGAATCCCCTCCGGAATCACACTATAATTACCCCTAACATGTAAAATTATCTTTCGGTCTTTTAGCCATACTTTGGGAGAAGAAAAGCATGCTGCCAGAATTATGTTCGGGAAACAGGAGAATGCTGGTAGAGGCAGGGATATGTTTTGTCAATACACCCCCGTTCAATTATGGGCCACATTTTATGCCCACCAATATACATCAACGTTTAACACATGCCTGTCAGCATATGTGTGTCTCCTGGGATGATAAGAGTATCACACCAAGGGGTCTATACGGGTCGAAAAATTTAGGTCTGGTCCAAACCGACCTGCATCGAGTTCGACCAGAAGGTTATAACAGGGCCTCTCTAAGTGCATGTATCGGTGCATTGCACGGCCTAAGGTGTAAAGGTTGAGCTTAGTGGAAATTTCACACCTCGATTTTGCGCAAAACTACAATCTGTCTTTTCCTTACGCTTGTCCCGATCACTCCGCTGTCTCCTCCTTCTCCTCCTCCTCCTCCTCCTCCTCCTCCTCCTCCACAACTTTCTTGCTGTTTCTTCCATACAGGAAAGTGCCCAAGCCGAGTCGAATCGAACCGATGCACGGTGCACAGCACCTCTGTACCTATGAGCTTTTACGTGTTTTAGAGGCTCTGGGTTTACTGTATCAAGTGCCTGTCTGAGACCGATATCTAGTTTTGTTTTAAAAGCATTTCTTTCTCAAGCAATGTTATTACAGCTATTATTATTATTATTATTATTATTATTACTCCTATTATTACTAGCAGTAGTGGTAGTAGTCGTCGTCATCCACGAGTCACTCTGCGAAGGGACTCTGGTTACATTTCTAGTATCGACATGAGACATTTTTCACCTCCTGACGACCAGGCAAAAGGATACTTTAAGTTTTTAGGATCACACTGAGAGATCACACTGTACAAGAGTGTGGCGGCTAAGGTCCTGAATCCTACATATGTAAGCGTTATGTTGACGGCAGGGTGCCTTACTGGCCATATGCCGCTCCTACTACTGCAATATGCCTAGGATTGTCTGCTTTGGGATGACAGAGTATGGATTAATGCATGTTGTAACAATTCTGGGTATATCAGCTTTGTGGAATAAAACGTGTGATAATGTTTGTTTTTGTTTTAATTTTTTTATTATTAAAAAAAACTGTCATTATTTTTGATTTCTCAAAAATAGCGCTAATGATTTTCATTCAAATACCATAAACCTATGGATTTGCATTATAAATTATGTTGAATATGATAAATTAATATTTCTTTGTCTTTATTTCACTTTTTTAAATCAAACCCAGACTTCTAGCGTGCAACTTATGTACACGCTCAAAGTACAACTCCGGCGCTAAACAAACACCAGCACAGGACAAACATACACTGGAAACCTGTTCTAAAAGATAAAGATTGCATTTCAATTCTATCAGCTTAGTATGGAATATAGAGACTCAGTACAGTTTTGCATTTGTGAGGTTAAGGTAAAATTTACTATCGTCCAGGGAAATGTCCTAGTTTTCTGATCCGCAGCCAGAATATTCCAGACGTCAGTCATTGCAACCTTGTTATTCAATATTTGTTTGCATCCCCTCCTCTCAACTACATTTCTTTCGGTTTATTACTCGGGAATAAAAACGCCTGGTGTTGAAAGTTTTTATTTATGTTCTGCACACGACTCATGAGAGTAATGGGTTTCTTTGTGCCATAAAGTACTGCTTGACCCTGTCCCGCGTAGAAGTGGAGGGAAGTAATAGTCGAAACGAAAGTTCAGTCCCGGAAGTGGCTTTCACATGGAACACCGATTCAAGTATACGTATTACCAGTGGTGGATTTTAAACTCTGGTCCGAAGTAAGTATTTGGCTCAAGACTAAAGTAACTAACGATTATCCAATCCCATTAAGTTCACCATCGCCAACCGGGCCGCGCCGTGGCCGAGTGGTTAGACCACTCTCGACTCTCACCTAGACGGCCGGGGTTCGATTCCAAGTGAGATTTGTGGTGGACAAAGCGGCGCTGGGGCGGGTTTTCTCCGGGTACTCCGGTTTCCCCCGCCATCGCATTCCACCGGTGCTCCATCATCATTCATGTATCATCAGTGTCACCGCCTGCGGTGCCATTAGTAGTTAAAGCGGGCGTTAAACACTAACAAACAAACAAAATCGCCAACCTCTAAATGATACTTCTCACTTCGCTGCAAGTTAGCTTTTAGTGCTGGCCGAGACAAGTGAAAGGGTTTTGGTGCTGAAAGAGAAACGATAAATATGAGTTAGTTTTAGATTAAATCAGACTGTGGACTGGGCTGTTAAATGTATTTGTAGCTCTTGAAAAATGGCGCGGTTATTCTATCTATTGAATTCTGGCAGTTGGCATGATGAAAGTTTACGCTCGTTAATATTAAGAAACGTGTTAAGTTGTTTAGTACAAATAAATATACAGAGCATAAGTATTTTTCTTTGGTATAATATTTCTTTGAAATACTCTTCTATAAGAAAGAGCCACACAACATTTTTTAAGATTTCAGTATTTTTAATTTCAAATAGGTTAGCTGTTCATAATCTCGCTGTAGCCATCATTCCAAAAAAAATAAAATAACAAATAAACATCTGATGTGTACCATTCACATGACTTTCTCTACATCTCTGCAACAAATTATTCTTTAAAAGCTTATATTTCTATTTACTTCATGCTATTCAAGAACAAAATAGTAGAAATAGTCTTATTACTTGCTTCCTTGTAAGTAAAAGCGAAATAAGGGAGTACCATAGGTTAAAATTATAATCACTGTCACTGAAGTTCCTTTGTTTGTATGGACAGCAGTTGACAAATTCCTGTATGAGAAAAGTATGTTTTTCATAGCAGAAACCTAAAATAAGGAATATCTCCAAAACGATTTACTCCACGAAAAAAATATATAACATAAATTGTGTGTTTTAACGTGCTCTACATTTTTGTGCAGTAAGTTTTTGTCATCTCTTACGGTTAGCAGTTATTTAAGATATACGTTTTATTTGTCAGGTAAATGTCTTTAATACACACTTTAATCAAAATCGTTACAGCAAATTTTGAGAAAATCGAAGTTTTCGAAAAAAGTTCCATGTAAAAGTTAGTTTGGGGTGGGGGGATTTTTCTCAAAATCTTTGTGTCGCATCCCTGGAAGATACTAAACTTAAATACCAAGTTTTGTATTTTACAGAGTTTTTATTTTTTAGTTATTGTGTTCACAGACACACGGACACACACACGGACCTTTTTCTGAAAATGTTTTTTTTTTTTTTTCTTTTTATAGGGGACCCTAAAACATATATTTCCGGTGAAATCTCGATATCGAATTTTTAGGTGAAGTGCAATACCTTCTCTATATACTATGTACATAGTAAGTGTAGAGAAAGTAAAAATCAACAAAACTTGGGGGAAGGATAATGCTTCTGTAATGGAATATTTATTTTTATGCCTTGAAAGGCCAACTTAAGTAGCCTATGTCCCAAGTCCAAGGTTATCACACATTCTCTACAAATCTGGACTCTCTGCATGTAGAGATGCATGAACCCGCCGGGGTAGTGTGGTAGCGTGTCTGCCTCACATTCAACAGATCGCGAGTTCGAATTTCAACAGATCGTGAGTTACCCGATAAGGATTTTCGGGGTTTTCCCTTATCTTAAGAAGACGAATGTCGAGTAATTTTAAGCACCATGGACCTCGAGATTAATGGAGCATCATTTCACCAACTTCTTTTATCGTCCGATATGACCATCCAGGTTAAAGGACGTTAAGCTAATAAAGCATGTTTAGCGGAAAGTGCTTTCGGTATCCATTAGTTCCAAATCGGTGCTAGGAACCAGAAAAAAATCGGAGTGAGGAACAAATAGCCAGATTATGTCGTCAGATATGTGATAGCCCTTAATGTTCTGGGAAAGCATGCATTTTAATAAACCCAGAGGAGAAAAGGAGTGATGTAAAAATTATTTTACTATGGCATACACTATATTTTTTTTTTTTTTTGCCAAAAGTATTATCATTACACTACTGGTTTTCTTGTTTGAATCGTGTATGTGGTAACAAAAAAACGAAAAGAAAGAAAGAAAGAAAAAACTGAAATCATAGACTAAACTTATATAAATATTCACTACAGATGCTACTCATCCCCAGAATATTTCTTATGAATAAATGCCAATTCCATGGAAAAACGTTCGAAATAGCAAAATCTATGGTTGTACTTGTCTAGTAGTCTAAACGGAATATGAAACATTAATGCAGAGTAATTTGTTAAAATGCGAAACAATGATCAGCGAGTAGAAGAATCATACATCTAGGTACAGACAGATATAGAAAAACCTCAAATGGTATTCATCTCTACTTTAAAAGGTTCTAGTAGCCAAGTTAATGTAGAGAAAACGCTCATTTTTAATTTACATAGTAAAAAGCTATATTGGACATGAATATTAGTTTTAATATATTGAGAAAATTAAACCACTTATCCGCGTGTGGCGTTTAACGATAAGCCAGAAAAAATCTTCGTGTCGCATCTTTGGAAGGTACTCAATTTAGTTTTCTTATTTATTCAACTTTTCGTTTTTGAGTTATATTCTTCAGAGACACACGCCGACTTTTATTAAATTGCCATTTTTTGAGATCCAGAAGATCTGAAAATATACATTCTGGTAATATATCGGTATCAATTTTTTGGCGCAATACAATAATTTCACTAATAATAAAACGTTTGCGACAAATAAGGTTTGTGGCTGTCGAATTAATTTGACTATCAGTCATATTTACGGATTCTAAATCTGTTACACTTACTTCTGCCAAAGTAGTTAAATTAATAAAATTCAATATCAATAGAATTATTTTAAATATCCGGTCCTCAAGAATGTTACTGCCCATTTATAGCTTGATTAGTCTGTAATTTAAAAACGCCAAGCGGGGATAGAGTCTAGAATTTCTATTAAACTATATTATATAATTTTTTTAATCAAATTTCACAGATGAGTTACCTCAATAAAAGGAACACCAATTGTATACATTTGGATATATTCTAGACAGTGTGGTGTTAAGAATGCTAAAATAGGAGCCCTCGTTAAACAATTAGGAAACCTTGGATCACCTAGTACTATTTCTTGTGGCGGTGAAGCCGCATCTGGTACTATATTGCAGGACAACAGAGGATTATCTTAGCGACACCGAGTTCTGAATATCCAAATTAAGTTGCACTTGTTTCCATTATGCTTTTAAATATCTGCACGATAAAAAACATGAGTGTTATTTTATTATAAAAATGTTTCATTCCCGAGTGAGATTTTTCCTTTGTTCTGCCCCTGCTCCTGTTATTCGGTTAACTTCGCTTATTTGCCGGCAGCCACACTGGATGAATACGTAACGAATCCCAGAGTTTTATGGCTTATCTAAGGATTCAGAAACACAATATGACCGCCTGCAGCTGTAACATTCTGTTATAGCTGCAGCCGCAGGCTCTGTATGCAGAGTAAAGCTGTATAAAGTTCATACACAGCAATGGATTGTTCAGTCTAACTGAATCAAGCACTGGTTATGGAAATGCAGAAATATAAGAGACAAAAATCCGATATCCAGCAACCACACTATTAACAGTAGCAGTACAATTGCTGCTATTTTTTCCACAATTTGAGTTAATGAAAGATTCTTTCCATGTTAATAATTGGAGTCTGGAATTCTGAAAGGTATTAACGGACAAACCATTTCGTATTAGTAATGAGTCATTTATGTTTTAAGTATATTATTGTTTCTTATACAAGGAGCTATGTCAAGCTGAAGTATTCTTATTGGACTACTTACTACATTAAGCATATGTAAATAACATGCATAAAAAGCATACAAACCAATATTGAAATCTAAAATCAGGACAGGTGATAAACTCACATTTGGATTTCCTCTGCTGTTGTCATCAATTTCAACTTGAAAATGAAGAACAGGCCATAGTGCTTTTGAAAGGAAATGGCTTTGGCTTAAGGTATCTTTCTAGAGAATGTTGGTACCTACCATCTTTGAGGATTCCAGTCTACATTATTCGAGAGCGCAGGTATAAAAATAATTAGATTTTGACATCCAAATTAAATTGTCGTAGAAAACTAGTAGCAATGTGCTATGGCTTTTTAGCACGAAACGTTTATTTATTTCGAACTTACCTAGTTTGGTGGCAGCCATGTTTGTCAGTCGCTGCATTGTAAATGCTGATGCATGCGTGTTACAAGAATTTTTAAAATGATAATATGATGTTCTATTAACTGAAACATTTGCAATATTTTGACTAGGAAAGTGCGGTGTTTTTAATTGTATTCTGTAGTCATGGTATTGCGATCTAATATAAGGGGTCCTAATAAATTAAAACCAAGTGAAATATTATATGCAGTAATCGAATGCGCGTTACAGTCAGTGTAGTACAACTTTGATTGGCCGTATATCTAGCATAATGTACATGTCATTGGCTAAAAGACTATTGAGTGCTACTCGTATTATCTGCTCATCATGTATTCATGATGCTTTTAAGGACTATTTAATTAAAGGAGTTAGACATCTTTAAGAAACTAAGAGAAATAAAAATAGAAACAAAATAGAGAAATAAACATTAATTGATTTTCATCGTTTTGGAGTTGGGAAAACACCGGACATTCTTTTAAATGATCTTCTGTAAAGACCGTTATTATAAACAAGATTATATCCATTGAGCTCTTATTTAAGCAGAAACAAAGTTCTATGCAATTTTTACTCCAGACTAAGTGAAATACAGAGCGATTAAGCGAAGTCTTATACAAAACTTTGACAATTTAATTTTTAATTTACTTTATATTTATTTATACCAAAAAATATGGAACAGAGCTTAAAAATGTAGAAAACTCAACTTGACCATTAAATGTAAATTGCATGTAAATAAATGTCAGCATTAATGAAAATATATAATTTAAAGTACGGGGCCATTTTTTTTCAACCTCCGATAGGCTATAAATTAGAAAACAATTATTTTATTTCTAAAAGTTTTGTACACTTATGGTTACTTTTCAACATAATCACCGAAAAGATTGAGACATTTATCGTACCTGTGCACAACCTTTGCAATACCCGCTTCTAAAAATGTTGCCGCCAATGATTTCAAATGAGCATTGACGTTGTTATGAACATCTTTGTTGCCCTCCTAGTCACGTCTTCAGTTCAGGGAAAAGGTGAAAGTCGCTGGGTGCCAGGTTAGGACTGTACGGCAGGTGATCGAAAATGCCCCATTGAAATTGTTCAAGGAGCCGATGGGTTGTGCCAGCAGTGTGTGTGGACGAGCGTTGTCATGAATTCCTGAAGTCAGCATTCCTCTTCGTTTGTTTTGAATGGCTCTCCGCAAACGTCGTAAAGTACAAAGATCCTCAAAACAACGTCAATGCTCATTTGAAACCATTGTCGCCAACACTTTTTGAAGCGGGTATTGCTAAGCTTGTGTATAGGTACGATAAGTGTACAAAACCTTTAGTAATAAATGAACTTCTCTTTTATTTATAGCCTATCGGAAGTTGAAAAAAAAAAACGGCCCTCGTAAGTGAAATATTCTAAGGACTGTAAATTAAAAAGTGAGTTGCAAGGGTCTGCATCTGACAACATATCAGTCCGCACCCTTAAATGGAACTACAAACTATAGTAAGAACTTGCATGACAATTACTAGTGTCTGTGTCTATAAGACTATTAACTGAATCAGAACACCAGAGTTACAAACTCTCTGGAAAGAATTATACAAGGATGTGGAGTTGCAGTAGAAGGTTGAGTGGCTCAGAACCTTCAGACAAAAGCCTCTTTTACTCTCTTCTTAATTGAGTTCAATTAGCAGCTAACATTCGCAACAAGTTTCCTCTTCCTTTCTTAACACATACTTGTTGATTTAAAACGCCATCTCTTAGATCTGCCAAGTGTCATATGCTGCTCTTGTGTTTGCTACTTCGTTCGCATCCCGCAAGTGCTGCTACATAGTCGAAATGTGACTATTACCATTTACAAGAGCAACACAGACGATAAGCAAAGGATCTGATAAGGAAACGTGGATTTTAGTGATACTTTACATACATCCACTCTTCTATCCTTAACACTACCCATCAGACAACTAGGAATAAATAAAGCTCTTGCTACAGCGAAACTTCTTAAATGTTTGTTACAATACATTTGAAAATACGAGCAAGATTCTACCTGAAGAAATATTACTCATGCCAATTTAACATTAGTGATCATTAGGGATCAGAAACAAGCTTATTTGTTATTAAATACTCTTAGCGATGAAAATAAAATCGAATAAAGAGCTGGGAGCGATATATTAATTATTGGAATATGATGTTCATGGGACACAGAATCAGATATATAAAATAATAAAGCATTAAGATAAAACAGAAAAAGACAGAGTAGAATTTAATAATATTTCTGAAGAAAATTTCAAAGAATTGTGGTCACAACCAGTGGAAAAATAAAATTAAGGATTTTACAAAAGTTATGTAGAGGTGGATTGAATCATAAAGAATGGATTATTAAGAGGCAATGGAAAGTTTTAAAAATAACAAGTGACAGAATAAATGTGGAGTTATTGAAATATGTATCTTAAATATATGTTGGCGTACCCTACTAATTAGAAACGAATGGAAAAGAGGAATATTAAAATCAAATTTTAAAAAAACTAAACAGAACCGAATTAAATAATTATATAGGTACACGTCTGTTAAATGTGGGCTACAAAATATATGCTAAAGTTTTATGCCAACGGTTAGGTAACTTAAGCGAAATCCTACTAAGTGAAGAACAACATGGCTTCGGAAGAGGAAGATCCTGTACGGATTGTATATTTATAGTATGGCAGGTGATAGAAAAATGTAAATGGCGTGTTATTTATGGACACTCTTTAACTGCTGTGGTTCTCAGCGTCCCAGCGTGAAAGACCGCTTAATTTTGCTCAGAAGCCTCTCTATCAGGCTTGAGGTTCTTTTACGTGCCGTAAATCTACGACACGGGACCCACGGCTTTACTTCCCTTCCGAAGGAAGCTATGCTAAGGATTTTTACACCCCGAAAAAAGCCATCGTCCTCCGCCGGGTTTGAACTCGCGACCTTGGGTATATGTATGAAGTCAGCATGGTAACCATTACACCACAGAGGGCGACGCAGATGATAGAGAAATGTATGAAACACACATAGTATTTTTATTACATAAAGGCCTTTGACAAAGTTCTTCCTAAACAACTATGAGAATAATGATAAATAAAGAATATCCAGAACACCTCACCTTTATGATACGACAGACGTATCAAGGCCCTACCAACAATATAGGTAAAGGAAGTGTTAAGAGTCTGAAAACAGAATTAATACATTAAGGCGATCTCAAATGAGAAGTAATTTTATAATTAGCTCTACTAATCTAAATAAATTTGTATTTGCTGTTGATCAGCAGAACTGAGATTTTTAAGAAGTATTGGACGATATATCTGTTTAGACCACACAAGGAATGAAATGATTAGAGACCAACTAAAAATATATAAGTTAAATAGCAAAATTTAAGTTGAGATTATACACAAAGCCATTCAAAATGTCCGTTATTATTTACGTTGATGTATTGTTATTTAGTTGGTGTAAGAGTAATTGCAAAGTTATTTACATAAATGTTGTTTTGTTTTTATGAGAAGTGAGAAAACATAAAAAAATTTAGATTTACCATCACGGCGTTCTGTAAATAAATCACAACTAATGGCATTCATTTCCATAATATAAAACAACTTTTAGTCCAGACATTTCTACAGAGTTAGAAAGTAGTTTTGTAGAAGAAGTAACTCTCAGTTAAATGGTTCACCTTGTGTATATATAAAACAATGCCCGTTTGCAAATATTATTACACAAATTTTCAAGAAAAACTATCACATATGTAAGAGATTTTAGTATGTAAAATGTTAGAGGTGTTTATTATTAAAGCTTATTTTTGTTAATGTTGCTGCCAATTTTCAGGATTACATCAGTGCTGCTGGTGTGGCGGAATGTCGCCCAACTGTTCTTTTACATGTCAGTACATCAAATGACATGGTGTTGTCGCTTTTAACCATCGATCTGGGTCGGGATTGGATCTTCAGACCAGAAGGCAAGCGCCTATCCAAGTGAGTCACCCAGACTGAAATAAGAAGTGGAGTCACTTTTCCATTTGATTTATGACAGAATCGACTCCAAAACGTGAATAGCGCCACCTATAATATGAATAATGCATATGAGAATCGGGAGGGGGGGGGGAACAGAATATTGAGTTTGATTTCTTTAGCTGTACATTTCCTAGCGATTAGTTTTACTCTCTCCTGTTGGATTGGCATTTACTTTCTCTACACGTACTGTGTACATAGTGTATAGAGAAGGTATTGTAATGCACCCAAAAATTCGATACCTAGATTTCACCGGAAATATATGTTTTGGGTTCCTCTGGATTAAAAAACATTTTTTTTTTGGAAAAAGGTCCCTATGTGTGTGCGTGTGCGTGTGTGTGTATGGAAAGCATAGTTCATAAACGAAAAGACCGTTGAATACCAAACTTAAATCCCAAGTTTGGTAATCTTCCAAGGATGCGACACGAAGATTTTCAAGAAAATCCCCCCCACCCCTACTACACTTTACATGGAAAAATCTTCGAACATTTTGATTTTTCCAAAAATGACTAACAATTTTGATTAAAATATCGTATATTACAGATATTACCTGAAAAATAAAATGTATATCTTGAATTTTATGGGAGTAGTCTCTGAAGACGTCATTATTCTGGATGAATTTTACGGGTTTCTGTATAACTCGCAAACTCTAAGAATTAGACAAAAACTTATTTAACAGAAAATGTAGACCTCTTTAAACACACCATTTATGTTATATACATTTCTTTCGTGGAGCTGATCGTTTTTTTATTTATTCCTTGTTATTGGTTTCAGCTTTAAAAAACATACTTTTCTCATACGGAAATTTGTCAACTCCTGTTCATTGAACTTCAGTCACATAGCAACCAGCTTTTGACTAATACTTCAGTCTAAGCTATTTATTTCCCTTCTGCTAGTATGGAAGCAAGTAATAAGACTGTTTCTGCCATTTTTTTTCTCGATTAGCATGAAGTAAAAGAAGAATACGTTTATTAACAATAATTTATTGCAGAGATGTAGAGAAAGTCATGTGAATGGATCACATTTTTTCTAAACTCTTATGATTGTATATATGATCTTCTCCTATCTATGTTGCAAATCTAAGGAATCTTAGAGGAATAAAAAAATATATATAAGTGAAAACAAAACACAACAAAGGAGAAAAATAAATAGCATAAGCAGAACGATCACTTTTTAAGACTAAAAAAGGCGACCTTTCCGATTACGAGCTCCAAACCACTAGACAGATCCCAAATTAATCGCTTAAGAACGGCAATGCCAATTGAAATCTCTCAAGTATCAGAAATGTTAAATAGAACGTAATAGCCATGTAAGTTAATTTCATTCAAGCTAATTCGTTATGATTCTATTTAAACTTACATCTGACAATCTTATTGAAATAGAGGTACTAAGAATACTGTGGTTAAACACAACAATATAAAAATATGTACCTATACATTTTTTTCCATTTATATAGCCCACTTTAACGTTTATGGTCATATCGGAGGCTTTGCTTTAGAAACAATTTCTGGAATGTAAATATCGTGTTATTTATGGACGTTCTTTAACTACTGTGGTTCTCAGCGTCCCTTTCTAAATTACGTGAAAGACCGCTTAATTTTGCTCAGAGGTCTCTCTATCAGGCTTGAGGTTCTTTTACGTGACGTAAATCTACGACACGGGACCCACAGTTTTACTTCCTTTCCGAAGGAAGCCATGCTAAGAATTTTTACACCCGAAAAAAATCCATCGTCCTCTGCCGGGTTTGAATCCGCGACCTTGGGTATATGAAGTTAGCATAGCAGCCATTACACCACGGAGGGCGATAACAATTTCTGGTGTTTGCTCGCTGAGCTATAAGGTTTCTTAACGTAGGGAGATATATTTTTATTATTATTTGTTTATTTATTTTTGGTAGCTTAATATCCTTTAGCCAGGTTGACAATATCGGAAGATGAATGAAATTGGTGAAATGATACTCAAATGATCTCGGGATCCATGGAGCTTAAAGTTACTCAACATTCGTTTTCTCACGATAAATGAAAACCCCGAAAATATCTTATTCAGGCAACTTACCCTAACCGAAATTTAAACTCGTGACCTGCACTCGTGAATGCACACACATTCATATTTCTCCGCTCCAGATGGGAATGGAACCCGGGACCTCTGAGAAACCAGAACGCTGACCACTCGACCGCAGAGCTACTCTTACATATTTTTATTAAAGCACCACCTATGTTATATACACTCATGGCAACTGTTGTCGCGTACTCCTAAAACTCGACTTTCTACGCCAATCATAGTGAGCACTGCTGTTCTACTCAGAAAAGATTTTTACCAATGACAGGTAGTGCGATAATTGTTCCCTTAGAGAGTTTCCCTATTGTATCGCTGAAAGGTCGTTTTTCACTGAACCTATATTTATGTTTGCGAGTACCCTTCTATATTATATAGGCTGCTTAAAATAATATTAATTCAATGTAAGGATATTATTATTAATTATTATTATTTTTATTTATTACAATTATGCTTTTTTATTTCTTCATTTATACCGCACCTCAAGTGCTAGCTCCAAGAAAGTTTCTTTGTATTGCTGCTTTTACTTAGATATATTAGATCTTATACATTCACTCCCTCTCATTCAAGCCTTTAGATTTTGGGAAGAACACGGAGTAATTTTGGGTAGAGAAAGAGTCCTACACAACGGTCCCAGTCGGGAATCGAAACCGGAACCACACAGCAGGCAGGTGCTCCACCGACAGAGTTATGGGACCAACTTTCTGTATGTAATGTACAGCTTCAGCAACTAAGCGCCATAACGTCCATGTTTTTTGAGTGAGAATGCATCTTTCATCTTGGATGATTTTGTTCGTTGTAATTCTTAGGCCCAGCGGCTGTCTATCACATAGATGGGATTGGAACATCCTTCGTATTTCCCTGACATGAGTCCTTGTGCTTCAAGACTGAAAGCACCAATTTGAGGCAATACGTTTCCAAACATTAAATCAGTGCTTCGTACAGTAGGGCAAACCATCAGAGGAATCAGCAGAAACAACTCGGTAGCGGCACTCAAAGCCAACTACAGATTTGGAAAAAGAACTACAGGAGCAGTCTGGTGACTACTTGAAGAAATAGAGATGCATTTTCCATGTAAGTTCAACAATATACATGTCGCCCTACGTGGTGTAATTGGTTACCATGCTAACTTCATATCCCCAAGGTCGTGAGTTCAAACCCGGCGGAGGACGATGGATTTTTTCGGGCGTAAAAATCCTCAGCATGGCTTCCTTCGGAAGAGAAGTATAACAGTAGGTCCCGTGTCGTAGATTTACGGCACGTAAAAGAACCTCAAGCCTGATAGAGAGGTCTCTGAGCAAAATTAAGCAGTCTTTCACGCCCAGTATAGAATGGGACGCTGAGAACCATAGCAGTTAAAAGAGTGTCCATTAATAAAACGCCATTTCATTTTCAATAATATTCGTGCTGTTTATATTATCACTAATTTATTTATAATCCATTAATATACAAGGGGTAATGCAGAAAATAACTCTGGCATGTCAAAGTAAGCCTGTTGTCGCTGGGTCATGCTTCAGCCAACTGCTGGAGCTGAGAGTCTTTTCAGCAGGAAATACAGAAAAGACCATCAGGACCCTCCTTGCATCTTACAGAGCACTACGAAGGAATGAATGACATAGATGGAAGAAGAAAACCTAGCGATATATTCCCTTAACCTTGGGATAATTTATGTTAAATAAAATGACGAGAACTACTAATACAAAAAGCAACTAATAAAGAAGAAAATGAATGTTATTGTACATTCCGTGGTGCATGGCATTACGCTGGCGTGTGGGAAATTTCAATGAACGTTTATTATTAACAACCTCCGGAACATTTTTTTTATAAATGGCTGTGTGTATTGAAATTTATGTTGATCCTGAACGAAAATGCTCTGCTATATACGCTACTCAAAAACTAAGTTAACTACACCATACACTAAAATGACATGCATAGCACAACGCGTTGAGTTCTTTCTTCTGGGAACCACGAACGCAGACGGGAACGTTATTCCAATGAGGATGTTTTATTGTCTTACTAACCTATTTTCAGATTAAATTGTAATTTATTGACATTTATAAATATTTTTCTTTCTGATTTTTTTGGAACTCTACGTAAACCTTCTATGGAATAGCTCATGTAGAGCATAATTATTCTTCCGTACGTTTTCCAAATTACGAACTTCCTCGTCGATGGAGAGGTCTTCAGAGGTCATTAAATATACCTGGATGCCGTTGCAATCAAAATTGATAGAGCACTTTTAAAAGCTGAAAATGAAAAAAAGAAAAAAGGTCGAATAATTTTCTATGCAGAGGGTACTGTGGGTTGGAGGGATTTTCTTCAACAACTTTGTATCACAGTCTCAGAATATAACTGAACGTATCTATATATACTGCTTATACGACTTTTCGTTTTTGAGCTATGGGGATATTTTTCTAAAAACGTGTATTTTCTTTGAAATCTCAATATTGTATTGAAGTGCATTGCAATACTTTCTGCTAGATACGCTCTCTCAAAAGTATTTGGTGGCCGTTATATGTACAGCTATTCCAGGTATACATTTTCTCCACCCTTTCGATGGAAGTTTAGCAAGTGGGAAAAGGGGATGCCAGAAACATTAAATGCAAAAATAAGCACAGTATTTGTACTGCTCACTTTGGTTTTAAGGCAATCATTAAGGCTTGCCATTGTAGAGATTCTGTTTTCAAGTCCGGGGTAGCATTTGTTTCTTTTTTCGGCTAAATAAGCTTTCTACCTGCCTTTTAAAAGTATATATTTGCTCGTTGTACATGTTGCTATATAAACAATTTGACATATGAATGTCCTATTATTATTATTATTATTATTATTATTATTAATAATAATAATAATAATAATATAAAAATATCACATGGGTATCCTATTTAGTTTCTGTTAATGAAGATAATATATAATGATAATAATATTAATACCCTTCTAATATAAAAAACACAACTGACTTCCAAAGATATTTGGCTCATGGTGGGCGTGAGAGTTAAAATACCAAGCTTTTTTGTAAAATTCTGCAAAGTTTCAAGCGGAATAGTGGTTCTATTTATAGCACAGCAGTTCCTGCAGTCAGAGTTTCAGCTATCATTTTCAACTATTTGTGTACACCTACATAATAATTAAAATTGTAATGTTTGGATTAATTTTACTTTGGTTTTGCAATGTTATTGTTTCGTTTTATTTTTGCTATATTCAGTTTACCCTTTAATCACAACTGATTATAATATCTTCTCGTTTACACTGTGATAAACTTAAACATAAATTATTTATTATGCTGGCATTTGGCTGTCCCTTCTAGAAATAGTAGAAAGAATTTACTGAAAGGTAGATTCAGATGCATTAGATTCGGTTATGCTGGCGAAGGTGAGCATGGGTAAGCGTCGACATCGAAAGTTAAAGATCTATGGATCAATCCCAGGATTGATTTCGAATGCTTGCAATAATAATAATAATAATAATAATAATAATTCGTTACTGTTTAACGAAAAATTGTAGTTAGTTTCCTTAATTTGACTTAGAACAAGCACTAAAGAAGTAATTTGTGATGTTGCTTCTAAGCTCGTCTGCACAAGCAGTAAAGTAGGGGACACATTTGGGAGCATCCAAACATTCGATTCATGGATCCTCGGCCTTTCTTGTATATAGACAGAAGACACTGGGACGTTTCTAGCACTTCTTATGCACTTCAAATACGTAAGATAGCCTACAAGTAAGTCTATGGAACACCAAATGTATATTGTGAAACTTCAAATCTCAACACCACATTACTTTGGTGGTACGCCAGCTTCTAAAACTGAAGTATGAAAGTGAAAATGCCAATAGATGTTCTACTTCTTTTTCTTCTTTTTCTCGGATTCTACCTAAATGAACAACTGTTTCAGAACTTGTCATGTTTACAATATTTAAAAGTATACGACAGAACTGTTTAGTAAAGTGAGGTTCTCTTATTTTACAAGCGAAAATCACATATGCATTTGTAATTGAATAGTTGATTATAACCAACACTGCGTTTACGTCTAGCATACACTTCATATTATTTCCACTGATGCAAGCTTAGAATGTAGAAAATGCTATTAACCTGTTAGGAGCTATTAAACTCTGGAATGTGTATTCTTAAACTACTTCAATTACTACGGCCATCACTATTATAACTTTTGTTGATATTTGTTTTTCAAGAGCGAAAGGTCAACGTGAATATTGTGTAATAATTGTATACACATTTAAAGACAATTTTGTTGTAACGATTGATAAAACGAGCTTATTAGAAGCAATTGTATTCTTAAATTAGCAAATGTATCCTCTGACACATTTCAATTGTATAAACATCCTATGGTAAAAGACAACAGTTCAACAGTTCTTTCTTCTTTGATCCCTCTTTAAATAATAACTAGTGTGAACAGAGATACAAAGTTTTTGTTTGTTTTTGTTTTAATTAGGTTTCTGTCAGTGCAGACTGCTACCCTAAGGAGTAATGGTGTTAAAATAGCAATGTGGAATGAAAAAACAATACGAGTAACAGTCCTACTACTTTGGTAGATAGGCACCCTGATCTCAAACAAGTCTGTCTCTCCCACTACAGCGGCCGAGGATGAACCAACAAGGCATGCACGACTCACTTCTTCGAATCGTGACACCAGATTATTTTTATGAGGAATTGTATATGATACACAAAGTAAAAAAATCTTATGTGTTACACTCGTATGACTTTCTCGGGTTGTTCTACAAACTTCTTACAAAAGATTCTTCTTCTCTCTACACCATGCTGATCGATATAATCATTAGTAGAATGTTATAATAAGTAGAAGGGAACTAAACGAATGCACTATGCTAAAGCGATAGTCAAATGTTTTAAAACTTCGATATGCGATTATCATTATAATTCGCTTCTTTGCTTGGCCAGGAGTAGAACAGAAGAAAAACGGACACTTACTCTCTGAGAAAAGTATATGTATTTCAAATTTGAAACCAATAACAAGGAATATCTAGAAAAAAAAAAAAAAAAGATTAGCTCCACAATAAAAATGTAAAGAAGATAAGTTGTGTATTATGACGAGATCTACAGTTTTTGTGTAGTAAGTTTTTGTCTATCTCTTACAATTTATCAGTTATGTAAAATTGGACAAAATTCTTCCGAATGAAGAGGTCTTTAGAGGCCATTCTCAAACAATTCAATATAAATTTTATTTGTGATAAATAGCTTTAATATACGATAATTTAATCAAAGTCATTAGAGCCATTTTTGAAAAATTCAGAATTTTAAAAAGTTTTTCCATGTAAAGAGTACTTTGGGGTGGAGAGATTTTCTCAAAAATCTTCGTGTCGTATCCTTTGAAGGTACCAAACTTAAATATCAGTTTGGCATTGAACGGTCTTTTAGTTTTTTAGCCTTGCTGTCTACACACACACACACACACACACACACACATACACACGGACCTTTTCTAATTTTTTGTTAACTCAGGAGACGTCAAAACATATATTTACGGTGAAATCTCGACATCGAATTTTTTAGTACATTACAATACGTTCTCTATAGACTATATACATACTGTATGTAAAGAAAGTAAAACGGGGCGTATGGTGCAAAATATTACCGCTAATCAGTAAAACATTCGCAGGATTATCAGTGTGAAGGTTAGGCTATTTGCATAAACTTAAAACCAAGCCGTTTGTTTGGATTATAATAATGCTCTGTAGAAACAAAATGGTATGTTTCTATGTGTACAATAAATGCACTAAATTGTTAGCGAGTAAACCAAGCAGCTACAACTTTGTTTCTCTTTGCATTGTGACCAGATTGCTAAGCTTGCAGCCAAATAATTGCCTTACAGGCGCGGAGGCAGAGAACGCAGGGGATTTAACACGCTCTCAGTAATTTACTATGTAATAGGTAGCTCGTAGCTTAGTCTGGCATTCCGCTAGTTCGCCAAAAATCAAGGTAAATTACTCAAAAGCGATTGTATCCAAAGTTTAAGGGAAGATTATCTTCTTAGTTTAAAGCAAACAAAAACACGGTGGGGAGCAATTTCTCTAATTCCTTTGGTTTCATTAGTTTAATTAAATTACAATAAATTCCAAATATTCTTCTTTGAACTGAAATTATTTTAAAACCACTTATTATCAGATGCAGTATTTCATTTCCAATATTTGCTTTACAGTATGTTTACTCCATTGTCTCCAATTATATCATAATATAACGCGTAAAACATTTCATAAAATCAAATAACACTTTATTAAGAGGAGAATTTAGCGCGGTGGTAGCGCAGCTGCTTGCCAAGCGGAAGACCTGGATTCGATTCCCAGTACCGGCGTGGGGATTTTTCCCCCGCTGGGAGTCCTGGACTGGGGTACACTCAGCCTCGTGAGGTCCCTGGGGGGCCAATTGAGGAGCTACTTGATGGAGAAGCAACGGCTCCAGGTCATGAGGACCGCATTAATCGGCCGGAAGGGATTTGAGGAGCTGACCACGTCTCACTCTCCAATACTGCACCCCATCCATGACGTCTGTCATGGACCGTGATGCGGGACGCAGCGGCCGGGCGGTAGGCCAAGGTTCCTTGTGAGCTGTCGTGCCATGCATGGAATTATTATAGAATATGCCGAACCACTTTAAAGATACCTCTTTAATCTATCGTTTAATAAGGATTAAGGTATTGATAACCTGTATTTATTACCATTCTTACACCTAACTTGTTTTCAAAATTATTACACCAAATAAGGATAACTTTGATTTTATGTTCAAATAGCATAAGATAGATTCTGAAAAAAAAAAAAAAAAAAAAAAAGAATTACGTCGACATGGGCAAAGATCTGTGGATCAATCCCAGTATTGATTTCAAATTTTTACAATATAATAACAATAACAATAATAATAACTCGTTACTGTTTAACGAAACATTGTAGTTAGTTTCCTTAATTTGACTTAGAAGTAATTTGTGATGTTGCTTCCAAGCTCGTCTGCACAAGCAGTAAAGTAGGGGAGGGGGACATTCGAAACATTCGATTCATGGATTCTCGGCCTTCCTTGTATATAGATGGTTCTGTACAGAAGATACTGGGATGTTTCTAGCGCTTGTTCTGAACTTCAAACAAGTGAGACAGTAATCTACCGAACACCAAACGTATCTATCGTTCTAGAGCGGCAATTTCTTTATCGTAATTGTCGACTCTACTGCTATGTTGCTCCACGAAAAAAAAAAAAAAAAAATGTATGCAACCTAATTGTGTGTTTTAACGAGAGCTACGTTTTTTTGTTAAGTAAGTTTTTATCTATCTCTCATGGTTTACCAGTTATGCAAGTTCCGTAAAGCTCATGCAGAATAAAGCGGTCTTCAGAGGCTATTCCCAGAAAAGTTAAGATATACATTTTATTTGTTATCTAAACATCTGTAATATACCTACAATATTTTAATCAAAATCGTTACAGCCATTTTTGAGAAAATCAAAATGTTCGAAAAATGTTCCATGTAAAGGGTAGTTGAGGATGGGGGGGATGTTCTTGAAAATCTTCGTGTCGCATCCTAGGAAGATATTGAACTTAAATATTAAGTTTGGTATTTAACGGAATTTTCGTTTTTGAATGCTTGTTTTTGCTTGCGGGGGTCTCAAAACATGTATTTCCGGTGAAATCTCGGTATCTAATTTTTGGGTGCAATATAATACTTCCTCTATATTCTATATACATGGTATATGTAGGGAAAGTAGTAAAGAACAAGTATGCATGAAAAACTGTATATATTGAGTTTTGTAAAAATTTGTAATTTATAATTTTAGTGTCTTTCAATAAAGACAGTTAATAATGAATTTCGATTATTCCTTCATCAATTCCTATCTACAATTTTTGAAGCAACGATATTGATTACAACTAAAAAATACCTCTCCTATAAAATTGTGTAAATAGTGTTTGTTGACTTTTGTTGAAACGGTTCTTAATTTTTCTTTGTATAAAACAGCATCCTTTGGGTTCCTGCCTTAAGTGGTCATCTTTATGTTCTTCCTTCATTCAAATCAAAAAGAAATGTTTCGCATTTATTGATTTTAATGGACGTTAATAATTTGGCTGTAAGTGAATGAAAGAACTGTCTTTAAAAGTAAATATCACTATTAAAATTCAACTTCTATGTTCATAATGCTAGTGGTTAATCCATAGTGAAAAATTGCAAAAGAGCATAGATATTCCCAGATTATGAATGGAAACATGATATGGAATTTAGTCATAATTTTGCCTTGCTGCTTTTATTAAAATATCGAAATTTTTTCATAGGCACTCTTAGTATTAATTTTTTCGACTGAAAAACGCCAAATATAACATTTCATACTAAACGAACACTTATATAATATAAACTATATTTCAAATGAACTCCGGTTTTTCTTTTCTGATATTTGAATAAAAATAAGAAGCATTTTCATATAAAGGCTAGTTCAGGTGAGAAGATTTTCTAGAAATTCTGTGTGTTGTATCCTTGGAGAATGCATTTAAATATCAAGTTTGTATGTATTCAATTTTTCGTTTTTGAGTTATGTTCACAGACACACGTGCGAAGGTACATTGTTTTGTAAAAATGTCTGTTGTGGGACGGGCTGATCATTGGAGCCTAAAATGCGTATTTTATTTTGACATCGCGATACTGAATTTGGGTGGAATGGTATATTTTTTTTCTACTTAATATATGTAAAGAAGAGAAATGGAAGAGCTGAGCTATTACTACATATTCTGTAATCGGCTATCATGTAATGATAGATTCCAAATTAATATCATACGGACAAAGCGGTGTATAAAAATAGTAACGAACGAATGAACAAAAACAGACAACCAAAAAATATGCAACCCTCAACTTGTCAATCACAAGCTTTAGGGTAACTGAGTGGTGATTTTTGTAATTTATTCATCCCATATATGCATAACAGAAGCGCCGTACCTCGTACATCAGGTTAGATCTAATAAGCTGGGTCTGTGTAGAATGCACGGAGAATATCCTATGTCCTGTTTTGTTTCCATTTTGCTAACATTATAGAGTTAATTGATTCCAGCTCGATAGATCCCATCAATATAGCTATAACAACAGCAGAATGGTGATCCTATTACCAATATTATAATCTGCATCCACATCAACAGGCCATCTCTTCCCTGAACAAAGACATCATTGTAAGGAGCTTTATTAATTCCTTTTCGTCCCAATCCAACTCGTATCTCCATCATCGACTTTGTATTCATATGTTCGTTTTCTCTTATGGTTCTTCTTCCGGTAATATATTTGATAATGCTCTTTTATCCTTATAAATTGTGCATTTTATTTTACATAATTCTTTCTATACGCTTAAACATTTTAATTCATCTCTTATTTTCTGGCTCCGTCCACGACCAACGAGTCCCGGTAACAGACTGAGAGAGGCGTCTCTGCAGTAACGCATGAGCTCGTATTCGGAAGTGGGGTTCGCTTTCCACAGACGACCTTCCTGAACCATGGGTTTTTGCGGGTATTTTCCCGGTTTTGTGAATGCTGGGAAGGTTTCTTTCATCCCCTGAATTTCTCGTCCCTTCATTCGAATTTATTTTATCCTTTAATCTAGTCTTTCCAGGTAGAAGTGTCGGCGATTGTGCTGTGGCCGAGGTTTTTACACTTCGCTTTTAAACTGCTGTTCTCTCCACTGGTGGCATGGCGGTCGTTTGTCCGCGCGGGAGGTGAGGCCAGTATCGAAACGTGTGGATTGGCTGCTCCCTGGCTACCAGCATCATCTCGCCCCTGCGAGCTTGATCGGCACACCTGAAGTCTCCCTTCACCTAGCCCTTCCTCCCCGCGGTCTGACACACATTAGCACATAGCTCAGTATGGAATCCCTCCGCTCACGAATCTAGTCCAGTATATTCTAGTCCAGTCCAGTCCATAGCAGGAGACTGTAAACTTTGTTTCTGACAATTGAATTCTTCTCTTCTGTTTCCCTCGAATATGCACATAAGGTACCATTTATGGCGTAGCTCTCTTTCTTCTAATTCTGCAATTAATAAATACCAGAACTACCTCCTAAATAATGGAACTTTCTACTAGATATGTTAACATTTGTTGTATTTGTTGATATTGTAATTCTACTTCATAAATAACTTAATTAGCCCTTTCAGTTAAAGAATCTGTAATTATACTTGCTCTTCTGAATTAAGACGCATTTCCACATTTGCTCTGTGACAATTAAATATTCACTAAACATAATTCTGATGATCAAATGACCTAGGGAGGTCGTTACTATAATAGAAAACATTTAGACTGAACCAAGGAGTGAATTATACTGAGTTTTTTAAATGAGCAGAAATTATAGAAATTTAGCTGAACTGCTATAATTACAACGAAGGTGTCAGCGAAGTCATTGCAGATTTTTATTTGATGTCGCGGAACTTTCACAAATTATTCTGGAGTAGTGAATCAAGGGTTGGAGATGCATTGTTATGAATCTAAAGCAGGTGTCACCAATTCGCTTGATTTTCTGTCACAGTGAAGCTTATCCGTGCATTCAGTGGGTAAACACAAGACAGCAAGGATCGTCTGTCTTCCTAGTACAGTGTGTCGTGTGTCAGTTTATAATGCGAAAAACAGAAAGCTATTACATACATCGGCTCCTAGTTTTATGCCTACTTAGAAGAAATGTTTATTTATAGAAAATAATGTTTAGTTTTCGGCAAAAATTCACTTTAAAGCACTTTTCAGAACATGATAATCCACTGACAAAATAATTGGGAGGAGTGCGGCTGGAAACCACACTTTCAGTTGCCAAGACTGTCACTTATTGGTCCCTTAACTGGGACACGAATTTCTACTTGCAAACAGGGTCTTCAGAGTCTCTAGGAAACAGAGATGTTACTACATTGTCTCTCATCCCTAGTACACAGTCGTCTTTTGTTTCCGAATGGTAATTGTCTAGTGTATTCATGTTTTACAGAAAAATATACAGCGTCATTGCGCAACCCGTATGGTTGCGTATAAATGAGTACAATAGTTGTCAAGAAGGAGATGAAGAGGAAGAAAAAGAAGAAAAGGTAAATTGGGGAGGGGGCTTTTCTTGAAAGTTTTTAACTTATGCTGTTCACTGATAGAAACACGCACACATACACACACAGCCACAGATACACACACACACACTTACACACACGCAGAACTTTTATTCCAAATGCTTTTTCAGTGTGCCTCAAAATGTGTATTTCCGTGAAATCGGTAACGAATTTTTGGTGGAATTCAATACTTCCTCAACTGACTATAGTTAAATGGGACAGGAAGTAAAAATGTTGGTTGCAGATATAAACAAATATGTAAAAATTTCCTTAGAAATTTTTCACATCTAGAATGCAATAGATACAAACCTTTGCAGTTATGCTGGACGTATAAAAACAAAGAAAGACGCTATTCTGAAAAACACAACAGTTTATCCAAGGAAGTGTAATACATCAATAACTTATTCTCGCTTAAAACCTCTTGTCACTTAGCCATTTTATATTTTATTATTCTTCCTCTTCAGTCCTGGTTTAGACGTCAGTCTGTTCCGCTTTTATATTAACTATTTAACTAATGTTTAAACGATTAATAAGCCTCAAATATTAATTTTGTGCAAACATGTAAGGAGTTCTTTAAAATAATACGATGTTATGTAATTCGTTTCCTTAACCGCATTCAGTTACCCTTTCATCAACTGACTTGTACTTGTGTGTGAGGATTTTTTTTTTTCGCAATAGTCGCGGATCGCTGGGTTTTTAAAATAAGATTGCAACTCTAATATACAGGCCGTTTAAAACGACACTAAACGAAGATAGCAGTCGATTAGCTTACACGTTGACTTGTCCGAAACTTGATGTCGCAAATTTCTAACTCTTCTATTTAAAGTTTTATGTGTATATAAAAATCGCACACATTTGGGATTAGGCAGCGAAGGAACAACGGTTGTCATACGCCACACCCACATCCTACGTTTTCCATTACTAAGGTGACCTGTGCCGCGCCGGCGTATCTATTAAACTACGCCTACACCAGGCGACTGGGACCTTCGCTACCAACCGGCATCTCTCTTGGAGTGGGCCAGGCACGTGCCATTTGGTTATCTACGACTGCCTAATCCATGGTGATTTTATGGCAGTTTTTGTATATGCCGAATTTAGAGCTGAAAATTATATTCACGTATCACGTACGGTATGACCAACAAGGTCCACATTTTCATTTGGTGTCGTTTTGAAACACCCTGTATATTGGATATCAATTAATTTACAAAAGCTTTTGTAACCATAAAATCTATTCTGTTTTAAATATTTATTTCTCCCGTAATCAGGAATAAAAATACCTAACAATAAGAAAAGTTAAAAGTATAAATTTGTACCAAAGACGAGGTTTACAAAAGCATAATGGGCACTTGGTTTAATTTCATAGAGGACGCACTTTGGACCTACTGGAAATGTCAATGGAATTGTAAACGTATGCAGCCCTATGCTGTTTACGCTCAGTTGATATATACGATCTGAAAAATACGATAGGATTTTCAATTAAACTGATATGCAATGTGATGTAGGTATGTAACACAAAACGCTATAGTAACTGAACCGAATTTAATGGTTTTAATGAAATGTTTTGTATGGAAGCGTTTTAATAACGTGATGTGGTCCGCTTGAAATTAAAGGCAGTACAGAGGGAAATGTAACAAGAACCAGTCAACTGTCCTTGCCTCACATTTCCATTATATCCTTCAATGCATAACTACAGCTTCCTTCTGCAGCATACTTGACTGTTCTCAATTACGTAGATGATTACTCACCTGTAACAAAAGAGAATAAGCATTAACATAAAAACAACTCATGTGTTAAACGTACATGAACTTCCCACTCACTCTTCTAAAAACTGTTATTTTCTATGGACCTTTCAATGCAGATACATTTTCATTATTTATAAATAAATTACAATTTAATTTTAGGTATAGGAAGAATATATAAGATAGGTGGTCGCTAAGTGAAATATTTTAAATTTTAAATGTTTCTTATGAACACGAAAAACAAATTTAAAAAATCTGATGTGTTCCATTCACATGACTTTCTCTACATCTCTGCAACAAATTATTGCTAACAAGCTTATTGTTCTATTTACTTAATGTTAATCGAAAAAAATTAGCAGAAATAGTCTTATTACTTGCTTCCTTGTAAGTAGAAGCGAAATAAGGGAGTACCATACGCTAAACTGACAGTCAAAGGCTGGTTGCTATGAGACTGAAGTTCTTTTGTTTGTATGGACAAAAGTTCACAAATTCCGGTATGAGAAAAGTATGTTTTTTAAAGCTGAAACTAAAAGCAAGGAATATCTTAAAAACAACCATCTCTACGAAAAAAATGTAGATATATAACATAAATTATGTGTTTTAATGTGCTCTACATTTTTTTATGTGGTAAGTTTTTTTCCGTCTATTACGGTTTAGCAGCTATGCAAAACTCCATAAAATTCGTCCAGAATAAAGTAGTCTTCAGAGGCTATTCCCAGGAAATTCAAGATATACATTTTAATTGTCAGGTAAATATCTATCGCCATAGAGCCATTTTTAAGAAAATCAAAATTTGCGAAAAACGTTCCATATAAATGGTATTTTGTGGTGGGGGGGGATTTCTCCCAAAATCTTCGTGTCGCATCCCTGGAAGATACTAAACTTAAATACCAATTTTGGTATTTTACCGACTTTTCGGTCTGGAATTATCGTGTTCACAGAGACACACACACACACACACACACACACACACACACACACACACACACACTCACACTCTCACACGGACCTTTTTGTGAAAATGCTTTTTATGGATACAGAGGATCCTAAAATATATATTTCCGGTGAAATCTCGGAATTGAATTTTTGGGTGGAGTGCAATACCTTCTCTATACGCTATGTACATAGTTCATGTAGAGAAAGTAAAAATGTTAGTCGTTAGCACTTGAGAAAAGTATATATATATATATATATATATATATAATGTAAATTGAAATCAATAATAATGGAAACGGCTAAAGCCACAACATTTTATTGACATTGTGTGCTTTAATGGGAGATACATTGTATATTATAAGAACCTATCTCGTAAAGTTTACCAGTTTTAAAAAATCTTATCTTAAGAGAAAGTCATGTGAATGTGTTCCATTCACATGACTTTCTCTACCTCTCTTTAACACATTATTGTTAAAAAGCTTATTCTTTTATCTACTTCATGCTAATAGAGATACTCTAGGCTAAACCGTAAAATGTTTTAAAATGTGCTTGATATGGGGTTGAAATTCAATTATTTGCGTGGCTAGGAGTTGACAAGTTCTCATATAGGAAAAGTATACTCGTAAGTTTTTTAAAACTGAAACCAATAACAAAGAATATCTCAGAATCGGTTTACTCCACGAAAAAAATGTGTATAATATAAATGGGATGTTAAAACTAGAACTGTGTTTTTGATAAGTAAGTTTTTGCTTCTCTCATGGTTTACCAGTTATGAAACATTCCGTAAAATTCATCCAGAATAATGACGTCTTCAGAGCCTATTCCTATAAAATTCAAGATATATATATATATTATTTGTCATGTAAAACTCTATACAGGGTGAAAATTATTTAAACCGACAAACTCTGGGAGGTTGTAGGGGACACCAAAACAAATATTTTTCCTGAATGTCATTTTTTCCTATGAGGATTATTTAAACCGGTAGAGGGCGAATTACGCCCTTCAGTTGTCATGTATGCAATTGCTGTTGATGGTAGGAATTGTTTTATCCACCAGTGTAGTGTGCATACTGTACAGTATCTGTTTACTAATGGAGCGATACACCTGGAGTGAGTACACAATGGACGAGCTGCACAGCGACTTTATCAAAAACAATATCCTAATCGCTGTACCCCGCATCAAACGACGTTTACTGCTGTGTACCAACGTCTGCGCGAGATCGGGTCATTTAGCAGAGGACCTGGACAGAGACGCCGTCGCACAGTAAGAACGCTGCAATTTGAGGAAGCTGTCCTGCAGCATGTGGAGCGAGATCCTTCTATCAGCACTCGTGCAATTGCGCGTAACATGGGGACGAATCAGACGAATGTAAGAAACGTCCTTCATGAGTAATACTTACGTCCATTTCACCTAAAGCGTGTCCACAACCTGGAACCAGTTGATTATGCACCCAGAGCACAGTTTTCGCAGTGGTACCTGGAACAGTGTCAAATGCATCCTAAATTTCCATCCTCCGTGTTGTTTACAGATGAAGCAACGTTTGCGCGTGATGGAGTATTCAACCTGCACAATTCGCATGTTTGGAGTGAGGATAACCCACATGCCACAGTTACTCGCGCACATCAAGTGCGGTTCGTCGTTAATGTGTGGGCCGGTGATGTTGGGGACTGTTTAATTGGGCCATATCTCCTACCTAGGCCATTAAATGGCAGGCACTATCAGAGCATTGCCAGAATTGCCAGAATTGCTGGAGGATGTCTCGCTTCCTACAAGACAACGCATGTGGTTCCAACATGACGGGGCGCCGGCACATTTCAGTCGTCCTGTGCGTCGATTCTTGAACCGACAGTTTGCAGAAAGGTGGATTGGCAGAGGTGGTCCTGTACCATGGCCTGCTCGATCCCCAGATATGACCCCTATGGATTTTTTTTGTGTGGGGAGAGATGCGCAACCTAGTTTACAGAACTCCTGTTGAATCAGAAGAGGATCTGGTTGCCCGGATAGCAGCAGCAGCATGAGCAATTAACGACACTCCTGGAGTTTTTGCCCGTGTTAGACAGAACATGATCCGTCGATGTCAGCTTTGTTCAAATGTCAATGGAGGCATTTTTGAACCTCTACTGTAATTTAAATAATTGCGTTGTGTTCATGTGTTGTCTCTTGGTAATAAATAATGCAAAAGTGTTTGTTGGTGTCTCTTGGTAATAAAAAATGCAAAAGTGTTTGTTGGTTTTTTTGATGTCAGAGAAATCTTCCTCTACCGGTTTAAATAATCCTCATAGGAAAAAAATGACATTAAGGAAAAATATTTGTTTTGGTGTCCCCTACAACCTCCCAGAGTTTGTCGGTTTAAATAATTTTCACCCTGTAATATACGGTATTTTAATCAATATCGTTAGAGCCATTTTTGAGAATATTTAAATATTCGATAAAAGTTCCATGTAGAGGGTAGTTCGGGGTGGGAGGACTTTCTTGAAAATCCTCGTGTCGCATCCTTGGAAGATACCAAACTTAAAAACCAAGTTTCGTATTTAACACTGTTTTGGTTTTTGAACAATGCTGTCCACACACACACATACACACACGAACCTTTTTCCAAAAATGCTTTCTTTTTGGATTCAGGGGGACCCAAAACATGTATTTCAGCTGAAATCTCAGTATCGAATTTTTGGTTGCATGACAATACCTTCTCTATACACTATGTACATATGTGTAGTGAAAGTAAAAATGATAGTAATTAGCAGTTGAGAAAAATATAAGTAGTGTCAATTGAAACCAATAATAACAAAAACGGCTAACGCCCCAAAATGTTATTGCTATTGTATACTTTAATGGGATATACATGGCATATTATAAGAACCTATTTCAAGTCCCTGTGAAAGATGCTGAGTGATATGAGTGGAATAAAGCTAAACTTGTAAGCCAGGAAACTTTCAGGTGAGTTGGCAGGAGTTTTTCTTAGGACCACAGGCTAAAAACATTCGGCAACAGATTTAGTATTTAGTATTTATTTGTTCAGGTACATTAGTACAATAGACATGGTCAAAATAGGATATACAAGTAAGAGTAAGTCATATAATAAGTCTAATATTAAGAAATTCATCCAAATTGTAAAATACATTGTTCATCAACCATTTTTACTTTTTCTAGCCCCATATGTACAATGTACATAGGGATAGAGAAGTATTGTATTCCACCCAAAAATTTGATACCGAGATTTCACCGGAAATACATGTTTTAGGACCCTGTATCCAAAAAATCTGATGTGTACCATTCACATGAATTTCTCCATATCCCTGCAACAAGTAATTCTTAAAAAGCTTATACTTCTATTTACTTTATGCTAATCAGAAAAAAATAGCAGAAATAGTCTTATTACTCGCATCCTTGTAAGTAGAAGCGAAATAAGGGACAACCGTAGGTTAAAGTGATAGTCAAAAGCTGGTTGCTATGTCAATGAAGTTCCTTTGTTTATATGGATAGGAGTTGACAAGTTCCAGTATGAGAAAAGTATACGTTTTTCATAGCAGAAACCGAAAATAAGGAATGTCACAAAAACGACGAACTCCACGAAAAAAAGCATATAACATAAATTGTGTGTTTTAATGTGCTCTACATTTTTTGTGTAGTAAGTTTTTGTCCATCTCTTACGGTTTAGCAGTTATTCAAAATTTAGTAAAAGTCATCCACAATAAACTACTCTTCAGAGGCTATTCCCAGAAAATTCAAGATATACATTTCATTTGTCAGGTAAATATGTTTAATATCCGAAGTTTTAATCAAAATCGTTAGAGCCATTTTTGAGAAAATCAAAATTTTCGAAAAAAGTTCCATGTAAAGGGTAGTTGGGGGTGGGGGATTTTTCTCAAAATCTTCGTGTCGCATCCCTGGAAGATACTAAACGTAAATACCAAGTTTGGTATTTTACCGACTTTTCGTTTTTGAGTTATCGTGTTCACAGACACACGGACACACACACACACACACACATACACATACGGACCTTTTTGTGAAATTGCTTTTTTTTGGATATTGGGGACCCTAAAACATATATTTCCGGTGAAATCTCGGTATCGAACTTTTGGTGGAGTGCAATACTTTCTCTTTACACTATGTACATAGTGCGTATGGAGAAAGTAAAAATGTATTTTCAGAAAAAAGGTCCGTGTGTAGTTAAAATACCAAACTTGATATTTAACTTTAGTATCTTCCAGGGATGCGACACGAAGATTTTGAGAAAAATCCCCCCCACCCCAAACTACACTGTATATCTTGAATTTTCTGGGAATAGCTTCTGAAGACCTGTTTATTCTGGATGAATTTTGCTTAATTTGTCATAACTAGTAAACCGTAAGAGATAGACAAAAACTTACTATACAACAAATTTAGTTCTTGTTAAAATACACAAGTTATGTTATAGTATACATATTTTTTTTGTGAAGCTTACCATTTTCGAGGTATTCATTGTTATTAGTTTTAGTTGTGAAGTACTTACACTTTTCTCAGACGGGAGTATCCGTTTTTCTTTTGTTCTACTCCTGACCAAGAAAAGAAGCGATTTGTAATGACAATCGGATAACGACAGCTTTTAAAACATTTGACTATTGGTTTAGCCTAGTGTATTCCCTTATTTTCTTCCTACTTATACGGAACTAAATAATAAGAACATTGTGCTAATGAGTACCACGATTAGCAAGGTGCAGAAAGAAAAAGAATCTTATGTATGAAGTTTGTAGAACAGCTAGAGAAAGTCATGTGAGTGTAACCATCAGATTTTTTTTTTTTACTTTAGCCTTAAACTGTAGTACATTTAGATCTCTCATGTGGTCAGGAACCTTATTTTAGGCTATAATGCTGGTTATCAAATAACTATCTTTAACTTTCTTTAGTTTAGTGTATGGAACATGTAATTTATTTCTGGTATTTAATGTTGTACATGTCTGTTCGGTTTAAATTGGTTTAAATTCTTGTGCACATATAATAATAATTGTAATATATAGCAATTGTACACTGTTAAAATTTGCTTTGGTTAATAAGCGGTCTATATGGAGCATTATAAGAAGTATGACATAAAATTCTCCTCGAAAGACAGAAGGAAATAGCAGCATCAGATCAAAACGTCTACGCGGAACACAAGTACATAAGTGTATTAGCCAGGATAACCAGTGTTGATCAATAGAAACATAAATATTGACTAAATACAAGTGTTTTATGAAGATATAGCGGCCCAAAAAATGAGCTAAATTAACTAATAAAACAGTGGCGATTATATAATAGGGAATATCGTGTTATTTAGACCAAATTATCTGAGCGATTAAGATCCTTCCTGGACTCCCAAACCAAAGCCACCTCTCCAAGGAGTGAGGCCCTTGCCCGCAGGGGACGCTAATACTAATATTCATTTCTTAGGACAATAGGCAAAACCCAAGCTGGGTGGTGGGGACTCGAGACCGAAGTGCTAGGCATTGTCAAATATATGTTAAGACTGATTCAATAGTGTTTCCTTTGCTTTTTTTAGGTGGGCTGCTGGTTTATTTTCTTCTGAAAATTAATTCATATTAACTGAAGCCTTCGAAGACCAGGACCTTACAGACTTAAAATAAAGACAGATAGGAATGAATACTCTTTATTTGCAGTGTGCTCTTCAGATAGGGTTTTGTTTTTGTGGGTAATTCCCTATTTATTTGTTTATTTTACTGTACATTTTTATGCTCAGGCTATAAATAGCATGAATTCTCATCGAACAATCCACAATTGTTGTTTAATCACTCCATGAGGTCAACCCCAGTAGCCATGGACATTGACGCGTTTGGCTTTGACGCTCTGTTGCGAAAGGGCCGCGGGTTTGGAATCCGCTTTGTGTATGGATGTTTAGTGTTGTGTGTTTGTTTTCTATGTAAGTCATTCTCTCTTCCCTGGTGGCCAAATACGTTAAGACTGAAGACCAAGTAAAAACAAAAAAATCTGATATGTTCCATTCACATGACTTTCTCTACATCCCTGCAAAAATTATTGTTAAAAAGCTTATGCTTCTTTTTACTTCATGGTAATCGAGAAAAAAATAGCAGAAATAGTCTTATTACTTGCTTCCTTGTAACTAGAAGCGAAATAAGGGAGTACTACAGGTTAAAGTGAGGGTCAAAAGCTGGTGCTATGTGACTGAAATTCCTTGGTTTGTATGGACAGGAGTTGACAAATTCCTGAATGAGAAAGGTATAAGCTGAAACCAGAAACAAGAAATATCTAAAAAAAAAAAACGATCAAATCCACGAAAAAAATGTATATGACATAAATTGTGTGTTTTTACGTGCTCTACATTTTTTGTGTGGTAAGTTTAGTCCATGTCTTACGGTTTAGTAGTTATGCAAAATTCCGTAAAATTATTCCAGAATAAAGTAGTCTTCAGAGGCTATTGCCAGAAAATTCAAGATATACATTTTATTTGTCAGGTAAATGTCCGTAATATACAATATTTTAATCACAATCGACAGAGTCATTTTTGAGAAAATCAAAATTTTCGAAAAAAGTTCCATGTAAAGGGTTGTTGCGGTGGAGGGATAACATGAAAATCTTTGTGTCAAATTGAAATACCAAGTTTTGTATTTAACGATCTCTTCGTTTCTGAGCTATGCTGTCCACAGACACACACAGGACCTTTTTTCCAAAAATACTCTTTTTGGATTCAGGGGGAGCCAAAACATGTGTTTCCGGAGAAATCTCGGTATCGAATTTTTTAATGGATTACTATACCTTCTCTATACACTATGTACATAGTAGGTAGTGTAAAAATAAAAATATAAAAATTAAAACTCACCCCATGCTCCATGTAACGCCAGACAATAATTTAGGTCGCGCAAGGCTCTTGAAAAGCGGATCTTCATTACGTGGGTAATTGAAACATTCAGTGTTTACATTGAACAAACTTTTAAAGAAATCTTTATGTTTTATATACATATAATTAATATAATGTCTATTGTTCAGAGAACTTACAGGATAAGTAAATACTGCGACATATTTTGAGAAAAATAGAAATCGTTGTGCATTATTTACCTTGCCACATCGCCATCCAGACCCATATGCTTTCTAAACATAAAACAAGGTCAGGCTATTCAGAGGTATGCAGAAGTTGCAAACACCAGATTGTTGGAATTTCTTGTCATTTACATCTAATTTCTAAACGCTATTCTATTATCCACTTTGCTTATGGGACTAATTGCCTCAGTCTCCATATTAATAACAGTGCAGCATTTTGAATATATAATTGTATTTCTAAATCATCATCTAAAAGGCTCGAAGATCAGTTTATTTTTTTCATACGTAGGCATTTTGTCAGTTGTAACAATTATGTTGTGTTATGAAAGTATTACTGAATAAATCTGGGAAAAGAACGATGACAGAAATTATTATACCAAAATTACTTGCTAGCAAACCCACTTATGCAGGTTTCTGTGGGAAATACGAAATTATCTGTACGTTAAAAAGAGAACTTTTCGAAATACGTTTCTAGTGATGAAAAGAGTCATATTTAAATATTTTGTGGTGTATTAGATCGTAATCTTTCCCTTTAGTTCTTTTCGAGATACACACCTTTTAACTGAACGTAGAATGGATTAATGAGATGAATAAAGGTAAGTCCTAGGGCCCACAGCGCAAAATATACACGATTAGACAGTTAATCTCAAGTACAAACTTTTACGGACCAATTAGAATCCAGAATGCAGCATAAGACGCAGTTAAGAATGCAAGCTTCCCTTTCGTAGATAATTCAAGAATCTGGGTTATTAAAAATCTCTAAATCTAAAATTAAGATAGAATGTTTCAAATGTAGCTCAACAAAATATATCTAAAAAAGGTCTTGTACAATATATATTCGGATTGATTTCTTAATCACTCTTCTGCAAACTATTCGGACAAAAACGTACCTACTATTCTAGCTACTTCTTGTTAATCTAGATAAATATCCATTTTAGTTTACTCTTTTCACGATATAGTAGATAAATTGCTAGATTTTAAATTAGCGCTTGGCGTATGATGGCTCTGAATTTCCAAGTCTTTGCATATCCACCTGAGAGCGAGAGAGGGGCGGGAGGGAGGGAAAGAGAAAAACATAAGTATTTGAAAATGTGAACCAACAACAAGGAATATCTCAGAGATGGTTAACTCCACACAATAAAAATACACATTGTGAGCCTTAACGAGAGCCTTTTTGTTAAAGATTTAACCTGTCTCTTATGGTTTACGAATTATACAAGGTCAAGGAATTTAGAGGTTACAGCAGAAAATATGCATATTTTCATTTGTCGTATTTTAATAAAGATTATTAGCGCTAGTTTTGAGAGAAAAAACATTTTCGAAAACTTGCCCATGTAAGGGGTAGTTTGGAGTGGGGAATTTTCTTGAAAATCTTCATGTAGCATCCTGGGAAGATACTACGCTGTTCACACACACATATACAAACTGATTCTTTTCTAAAATGATTGGGTTTATTTATTCAGGGAGTCTCAAAGAGAGCGGTGAAATCCCGGGATGAAGTTTGAGAATACAATATTCACACTACTGCCTAACTATATAAAGTGAAAAAAATCTGACGTGTTCCATTCACATAACTTTCTCTACATGTTACAAATTTTTGTTAAAAGCTTATTTTTTCTCTACTCCGTGCTAATGAGATAAACATTATAAAGAATGATTTCTTGTAAATAAAAGGGATATACTGGAAAATACTAGAATAAAACGATTATCAAAGCTTTTAAAAGCTGTTTACCATGTAGCTGAAATCCATTTATTTGCATTGCCAGGAGTTAACAAATTTTCATACATAAAAAGTTTAAATATTTTAAAACTGAAACTAATAACAAGTAATATCTCAAAAATGGTAAAACTCCAGGGGAAAATGTATATTACGTAAACTATGTGTTTTAACGAGATCTACATTTTCTGTGAAGTAAGTAGTAAACTCTTATGGTTTACTAGTTGTGCAAAATCCAGCAAAATTCATCCAGAATAAGGTCTTCAGAGCCTATTTTCAGAAAATTCAAGATATAAATTTTAATTGTCGTGTAAATGTCTGTAATATACGATATTTTAATCAAAATTGTTATAGTCAATTTTGGAAAATCAAAATTTTCGAAAATATTTCATTGTAAAAGATAGTGTGGCATCCTTGGAAGATACCAAAATTATATACCAAGTTTGGTGTTTTACTGACTTTTCGCGGACAGACGGACACACCCGGACATTTTTCTAAAAATGCTTTGTTTAGATACATGGGGCCGTAAAAGGTCTATTGCAGCTGAAATCCCGGTATCGAATTTTTGGGTGGAATACAATACATTCTGTATATACTGTGTACATAGTACTGTAGAGAAAGTAATAATTGCATGCCCTTAATGAACGAAGCTATCAGATATTAACGGTAATGTTCCTCTATTCGAAAAGCAGTAAGTTTTTGCATCACAGTGTTTGCTGTTTAGTTACCCCGTTTTCTTCCTTGTTGCTTGGATGTAGCACTTCGATCAAAGTGTGGCAACTTCGAAGAGCACCCTGGTGACCAATATGCGCGAAAGAAAGATGTGCTGGTTTTGTAAGCCCAGATCCTTGCGTTTTCTTATACAACCCCCTTTCCTCCACTCGGCGAGTTATAGGAGAAAGTTTCGGCAACTGTAAGAGATAACTTGCTCCAATCCAATTAGCCCTGGAGCCCCATTACCTCAGAAATTACCACCTTTTCTCAGCGAAACCACGGATTTTTTCCTCACTAAATTAATATTCTTTCTTGGATTTGAAAACTTTCCGGAACAGCAATATCAATATTAATTGCTTTTCTTCGCTACTCCAGCCTCTCTCTTCATTGCTCTCTAGAAAGTAAAAATATCTGAAACCTCTCCAAGGAGAATATCGAGAAATATGAGAACCACGCCAAAGTAGTTCTTGTGCGTTAAGCTAACGGCCCTCTTTTACTCCTATCACTATCATTATCATCATCATTACCATCATGAGCATCGTCATGATCATCATTGTTGTTGTGAGAAACTTATGAGTTGGCATTTAAAAAAAAAAAAAAAAGCTTAATTAAAATTTTTAAAGCTGCACGGTATGAGCATATTTTTAATCAGTGACCACGGATGTGCTCCATTCACACGACATTCTCTACTTCTCTGTAGCATATTATTGTTAATAAGTGTATTCGTCTATCTATTTAATGCTAGAACACTAGGAAAAACGGTCTTATTACTTAGTTCCTTTATAAGTTCAAGGCAAATAAGGGAATACACTAGATAGTCAAATGTTTTAAAATGTGGTGGCTATGGGATTGAAATCCGTTTCTTTGCTTGGCCAAGCGTTGACAAGTTCGCGTATGAGAAAAGTTTAAGTTTTTAAATCTGAAATCAATAACAAGGAATTTCTCAAAAACGACTAACTCCACAATAAATAAATAAATATATATATATAATATGATATACAAATAATGTGTTTTATCGTGATAGTGATCTGTATTTTTGTAGTAAGCTTTTCTATCTCTTATTGTTTACCAGTTATGCAAAATTCAATAAAGAGCATCCAGAACAAAGAGGTCTTTAGAGGCTATTCCCAGAAAATTCAAGTAATACATTTTATTTGTCACATATATGTCTTTAATATACGGTATTTTAATCAAAATCGTTAGAGCCATTTTTGAAAAAATCAAAAGCTTTTAAATTTTTACCATGTAAGGGGTAGTTTGGTGGAGGATTTTTCTCAAAATATTTTGTGTCGCATCCCTGAAAAATACTAAACTTAAATACCAAGTTTGGTATATTACCAACGTTTCGTTGTTTACAGACACACGGACACACAGACACATACACGCGCGCGGACCTTTATTTAAAAATGATTTTTTTTCTTTTTTTTTTTTATACAGGAGGCCCTTAAACGTGCATTTCCAGCAAAATCTCGGGATCAAATTTTTGGGTGGAATGCAATGCTTTCTCTATAAACTATTTATATACTCCGTGTAGAGAAAGTAAACATTGAAGTTACTTTCGCTTTACATGGCCTGCAGTAAAATAAGACAGATGAAAAGTAGTTTAAAATTGAAACTAATAACAAGGAATACCTCAGAAACGGCCAGTTCTACATAAAAACCGTATATGGCATATATTGTGTGTTTTAACGAGATCTACATTTTCTGTGTGGTAAGCGTTTGTCCACTCATCCAGAATAAAGAGGTATTCAGAGGCTACTCCTAGAAAATTCAAAACATACAGTTTATTTGTGATGTAAATATATGTAATTCATGACATTTTAATCAAAATCGTTAGAGCCAAAGTCACGTGATTGGAACACATCAGAATTTTTTCACATAGGACCACATTTTAAAAGATTTGGCTATCGATTTAGCCTAGTATATTCCCTTATGACCCTTCTACTTACAAGGAAGCAAGTAAAAGACAGTTTCTGGTAATGCTTACCTTGATTAGCATATCGTAGAAAAAAGAACAATCTTTTGTTAGGAAAGATGCTTGAGTAACAGTTAGAGAAAGTCATGTGAATGGAACACACAAGATTTTCCAGAAGGCAATGAATAGCTGCCCATACGTTTGTTACAAGCACTGTATATCTGGCCGTTTTAATAGCCTAGATAGTGTTTCAAAGAATATATAGAGTGGTATAATACATTCTGTACATATACAGCCAGTTCCAGAATTCGACCACCAAATTGGAAGGATTGTAGAGAGTTACAAGTTAAATAGTTTGAGGCGGGGAACCTATGGGAAATGGCTTCTTAATTATTTGCTACAACATAAAAGGTATTAAGATTTAGAACGCTACTGATAAATTGCCATGGGTCGACCTGAACACTCTAATTTCGGAGAGCGTAGATACAGTTGCATTATTTAGCGCTATGATTTGCAAATGTTGGGGTTAGATATTGAAGGAGTTGGAGGTCCAACCCTGTGCAGGTACCTTATGTTGTCTCCTTTGTTTGTATTTCATAATGCGACGCTCACATTTTGCTGCGTTACTAATATGATTTATTCATACCGAGAAATACGACAAATGCAATGAAGGATTATTAGGTTTAAAGGAGATATTTCGGTAACAATTGCATTAAACAGTTGAAGGGACCCTCGAAAAGTTTCTAATATGCAGTGAATCACACATTAGCGTGAAACGTACATAAACATTTCAATTGTAGCCACAGTTTACAATTTACGAAACAATATCATCACTGTTTCAAGTGAAATACGAAATGAATAATCTTCTCTATAATAAAACAAGTACTTACATAAAACTAATTAAGAGCAATGTACTAGAAAAGAAAGTACATTTTAACTTTTAACTTTTCCTCTCTGCACGAAAGGCAAATAAAGAGAGTCTTTGATAAATAATACAATATCCGAAGTACAAAATGGAATAGGTTACCCGAGGACGTTCGCCATGACGACTTGCAGAATTGCATTCAGGAAGCACAGCACCGTATGATCTCAGTAGCTGAAGTGGTTGGAACAGCATAATGCTATCCTATCAGTAGTACAGCTTTTTATTTATTTATTTTTATATTCATCTTTTTACTCCACCGCTAAAATCATAGTTTAGTTTCTATGTTTCAAATCAACATTACATAAATGTTTCCAACTAACCTAATAGTTTTATTCAATTAAGCTACGCGGGTACTTTGGCAAACAATTACTGATAGAATATTGAACGCTACATAAGATTTAATTTTGAAAGAGATTTTCTCAGAAGGTTTTTCGTCCTGATTAAACATGTAAACAGATCGTATTAGTGCCGATCAAAGTATGTACCCCTCTGACAAAAATAACAAAACTAAAAGATAAACAATGGGAATTTCAGATAGCGTGTGATTTTTAATATCTTGGGATTCGATGACAGCGTTATACTGACTCAATCACCAGTATGTTATGGCGGATCCCTGCATATGATCTGAAATCAACCGAACGATTATCAGATACCAAAATTGCATGCTCAATAGTTTTAAATATAGTTTCGGTTGAGCATGAATACAGCATTGCTTTGACTCTGGCATATAAATGAAGCATTCTGAATGAAAATAGGACACACACGTCCACGTTCTTTGAATTACGGCCAATGACGTGCAAACCCTCCCCCCAAAAATGCCATAACTTTGACATTTGGCAAAAGAAACAAAAGCTCACTATCTCGAAAAAATTATCTACGACCCCTCCCAAGTTGTACAGTTGAATTCTGTGACATGCTGTTCAGAAGGAATGAATCCGTCTAGAATTTCTCGCGATATAAAATAAAGAATGGCGATAGTCCTTATAAAGCTTGCAATGACAGCTAAAAAGAACAGTAAAGTTTTTACTTTCTCTATCGCTTATTTATAGCAATATGTAACCCAGTCAAAATTGTTTAGATTCAAATAAATATCAACTTGGCATGTAAGTCTAGTAACTCCCAGATGCGCGGCTCAGAGATTCCCAAGAAAATCCTCTTATCCTAAACTATTCTATAATGGAATGATACTCCATTTTTTTTATTTTCTCAAAATTGGATTTCAGTAATTCAAATCTCCAAACAAAAGACAGTGAAAGTCGCCTATATAGCAATACAATATAGATCTTAGTTTTTCAGGGATTACTCTTATAACTCCATGGCACGACGGCTCACGGGGAACCTTGGCCTACCGCCCGGCCGCTGCGTCCCCCATCTCGGTCCACTACAGACGTCATGGATGGGGTGCAGTATTGGAGGGTGAGACGTGGTCAGCGCCTCGAGCCCCTCTCGGCCGGTTAATGCGGTCCTCACGACCTGGAGCCGCTACTTCTCCATCAAGTAGCTCCTCAATTGGCCCCCCAGGGACCTCACGAGGCTGAGTGCACCCCGGTCCAGGTCTCCCAGCGGGGGAAAAATCCCCACGCCGGTACTGGGAATCGAACCCAGGTCTCCCGCTTGGTAGGCAGCTGGGATTACTCTTATAGGTCTCTTTATTTGGTAGAATATTATATAATTTTGTATTAGAGTAAGCATAAGAGATAGAAAAGTAAAATGTTTAAAAAGTAAAATCTTTAATTTATTTCAAATATTTTTTTTTTCTGCGGCAGCCATATTTCGATTAAATTTTTGTTTGAATTTTTGAAAACTTGGTACTTTTACTACACGTTCTATGTACATAGTGTATAGAGAAGGAGGTATTGAAATTCACCCAAAAATTCGATACCGAGATTTCACCGGAAATACATGCTTTGGGATCCATGAATCAAAAAAAGCATTTTAAGAGAAAGGTTCGCCTGAATGCGTGTCTATGACAGCACCGTTAAATACCAAACTTACTACACAAAAAATACAATTTATACCTACGCGGGTCTAAGGTGGCCTTTATATATATTTGCTATAAAATACTGTTCTCTTTGCAATAAACACGAAAAATAAATAAATAAAATAAAATAGAACAGCGATTTGAAGTTGAGAAAAGTGCAAAATATTTTATATTCGAAACTAATTATAGAATATATCGGAAATAATTAAAGGAGCAAAAATGTATATAATAAATTGTATGGTTTAATGAAGTCTAATTTTTTGAATACTAAGATTCGACTGTGTGTTAGGTTTACAAAGTATACAAAAGTAATTTAGAATCAAGAGGAGTTCAAACGCAATTCTCAGAAAATTCAAGATACACATTTTATATCACATAAATAACTTAATCGTGTGCTATTTTAATTAAAATTAAGAGACAGTTTTAGCAAGATACCAAACAATTTTCCAAATTAACAGTTGTTTGGGAGGGGGAGGGGTTCTTAAAATTCATCGTGTCGCATTCTTAAAATCGTAACTTCAAAACCAAATGTCTTTTAACGACTCCTCGTTTTTGAGTTACACTGTACATAAACATGCTTACACAAGGCTTTTTTGTAAAAATGTGATTTTTTATTCAAGTGACCACAAAAATATAATTTTGGGTGGAATATAAATAATTCCTCTGTTTTCTGTTAAGTATGTGGCATTTTCCTAGAAGCAATTGTTACTGTAAGCCATTTTATAGTTGCATGATAATGCAAATGCCCTTTTATTGTAATTGTCTTGATTATGGACTTGATCCTCAGAGTCACGTGGTATGAAGAATTTGGACGCTCTGAAGATTAAATATTACTTTTTCATTTTTCTGGGCCTGTCAAAACTTCTGGGGCAAAGGCTATATAGCATAATGACGCAACTGTTCATTAACAACTTTTGGAGATCCAATTAAAAGTGTGGCCGTCCATTTTTTAAAAATAGCTCTCTTATAGTAATATCTAACAAAATAACTTTCCGAATGTGTATCAAGCTGCCATTATATCTTCCAGAATAAACTTAGGAGCGTTAGTTAGTTCTGCAGCATATCGCCTGCTAATTAAATTTTAATTGGTTTAATGGTGGAACTGTGGGAAGGGAAAGAGGATTACGAAAACTTCGCAACAACCAATTTATCTTGAGGTTTATTTTATCTCAGAATCCGAGAAACTTGAAACCTAACATCATGAACACATTCTACCATTGTAATTCATTCTACTAGCCAACTTTTATAGTAGCATGTATTAAATATTCACAGTGAACGAGTAAAATAATAATAATAATAATAATAATAATAATAAATAACTAAAACCATATTGGTCACATAACTTTTTTACTTTCTCTGTACGTACTATGTAATGTATAGAGAAGATATTGTAATGCACCCCAAAATTCGATACAGAAATTTCAATGGAAATACCGTTTTAGGACACCCTGAATCCAAATAACCATTTTTAGAACAATGTCCGCGCGCGCGCGCGTGTGTGTGTGTGTGGGGGGGCAGTATAGCTCAAAGACGAAAAATCCGTAAAATACCAAAACTTGTTATTTAAGTTCAGTATCTTACAAGGATGCAAGATTTTAGAGAACATCCCCCACGACCAACTATCCTTTACATGAAAAATGTTTTCGAAAATATTGATTTTCTCAAAAATGGATTTAATGATTTTGATTAAAATATCGTATATTGAAGATATTTACATGCTAAATAAAACATATATCTTGAATTTTCATAGAGAAAATTTTCTGAAGACAAGTTTATTCTGATAAACCGTGAGAGATAGACAAAAACTTCACAAAACATGTAGAGCTCGTTAAAACACACAATTTATGTTATCTACATTTTTTTCGTGGAGTTGGCCGTTTTTTTGGTATTCCTTGTTATTGGTTTGAGCTTTAAAATACTTATACTGTTCTCATACGGGAATTTGTCAACTCCTGTCCATACAAACAAATGAATTTCAATCACATAGCAACCAGATTTTAAAGGACTTTTCCTATCGCTTTAGCATATGGCACTCCGTTAATTCCCATCTACTTGCAAGGAGTCAAGTAAAAGGACCCCTTCTGCTATTTTTTTTCTGGATTAGCATTACGTAAATAGAAGAACAAGCTTTTTAACAATAATTTATTGCAGAGATGTAGAGAAAGTCATGCGAATGGAACACATCAGATTTTTTCTGACAAAGAACAGCTCAATCTAACCAATTAATTACCTATAGTGTTTAAAATATATAAACTTAAGTTGCTGCTAACATCGACTTATTCGGATTTGCCCCTGCGAAGATGACTTAAGATATAGATATTGTGTCTTGCAGTTGTCGCTTTATTCTCCAATTTCTGGATAGAGGGATTCTCTCGTGCATTTACTACATTCATCTTCCCTGTCTTGGGGTTTGATTGTTATTATGTGGCTTATTACTTCTGACAAATCTCACTGCTGTGTGCCTTTTGATTTCCGTAACTTCTCTCTCTCCCTTTATTCGTCTATGAGTTTCACTCCGTTAAACAATTTGGAAGAGAATTATCGAATACCCACAGGAAATTCCCTTAAGCCAAATCCATTATCTAATAAAATGATCAAATGTCAATTTATCCTTAGGAGAATCGCATTTATCTCTTCCAACTTGTGACGGTTTTCCACATACGGTATATTTTATATAAACAAAGACAACAATGAAATTACTATATTAATTCTTCTTCCCATGCTGATATTCTAGAATAAATTGGGTTTATTTAGTATTTATTCCATTTACCTTCTCTTTAGATTACTTAAGTTATTTTAAAAAGAATAACAGACTTTTATAGACAAACTTTTCCTTTTTTTCCTATTTTATTAACCGTTTATTCAAACACAGCTTCATTATATCTATAGTGTATATATGAAATGTATGATGTATTCACATTGACATCCACTGTTACACTGCGTTAGTGGACACCTGTGCCGGCGGCAAGTTCTTATAGCATCGTACCTGTGATTGTTATACCTGTGCGAATGGACATGGTGTCCGAAGGTTCTTTGACGTTGAGCTGACATTGTTTATATGTTGTTAAGTACGTTTGTGACAGGTTGGGGTGCACCTGTTTCTGGAAGTTCCCAGTCACGTGATCAAGAGGTATAAAAAGGAAAACGAAGTCCTGCCGAGAGTTCAGTTTTCACTTACATGCATCGCGTGCAACAGCTGAGTGAATTTCGACAGGTAATCGTAGTGCTCGCAGCGAGCGTCGGAAAAAAACTATACGGCAGAATTTTTACAACGCAAGGTCAGCTATTTGTAAGTAGATCCGTAATCAGTTTGTGGAAGAAATAAAGTTGTTTTTGGAGAAAAAAATAATATGATTTGAAATAAGTTGAATTACAAAGTGCAGTTTAAAGTTATCAAGTACAAAAATAAAAAGGCATTAATAATAAAAATAACAATAATGAAGAGAAATAACATAAATCAAATTAGGTATATTTTTATGAATCATATGAAAATTGGTGTACAAATATTTACAAGGCAACTGCAATTAAATAGTCCGAATTATATTTCTAATAACGAAACAAGCGTTCCTAATATTCAGAGGCATTAATATGAAATATCGATAGTAATCGCACTTCTCTCCGGGACAGTCCATCACATTTAGGAAATGTATAGCGTATTAGCATATTTCAGCCGTGAGTACATTATGGGAATGGTCGAGTAATGACAAAATCAGTAATTTAAAAACTTTATTGTCTTCCCTTTGATCCGGTAGGTATTTAATAACTACAGTTTTTACATAAGAGAAACTCCTGAATTAATAACTAATGAAAGGGGCGCAACTTGAGAACATGACAGTTTTCTCCCAGGCTAGCAATTTGAACATTTAAAAGTGGCAAATAGATTGTATATGTCATGAGGCGAGACATGAAAAAATATTGCACATAGGGGTAGTTGTTTTCCTTCCCTCCCGTTCTGAAACGGTTGAGAGGGATATTGTGGATGATAGCTTGGAGCGAAAAATACAACCACAACAGCGTGCGGCGTTAAATAATTATTTCAGTTCATATGAAAGCAATTGTTGGCACATATCCATAGTTATAGCGAAATCAATTTGTTTGTGATAGAGCTAATTTTATACATATATGATATGTAGAACGTGAAACGGAGTGTTTTGCTTGAAGGAATGTCGATATGTTCAATTTGGGTTGCAATCCAGCTTTTCACATAATGAGTTTGCAACCATGAACATAGGCAAAATTAATGTACTCGCCAGATGTCTCTACAGTTCCCCAATCCCGTACTTTGCACCATTTCCGTCCTCATATTTTCAATGGTGAAAGCATAATCAATTGCGGTTGAATGACTTCTGAAATAAATGGAGTTTTATTTATGAACGCTCTTAAACTAATGTGGTTCTCGTCGTTCTATTCTATATTGGGTATGAAAGATCGCTTAATTTTGCTCATGAGCCTCTTTATCAGGCTTGAGGTTATTTTACGTGCCGTAAACCTACGACATGGAACCAACGGCTTTACGGCAGAGATAAAAGAAGTAGAGAAAAAGAAAGAACGTAGAAGCCTCCCTTTGCTGTGAAAGACCTACCTTTAAGCCGAAAACTATTGGATGTATCTGTCAGATTTTTAAACAATCCTTCAAATTGGATATAGTCCTCGCTTCTTTATCCTTTCATTCTTCATTCAGGAGTTACGATTAAAGGAGTTTTGCTATATATTCCTCAATCTCCCTTGATAAACAGGCTATTATCGCAGCTTTATGCTAGTCGTTAAGGAAAAAGCATAGGCTGCAACAGCGGGCTTGGAAATTTCTGGCAGGATCCCTGCTGCAGATTATGGCATTTTCATAGCGGCACATAAGGTGCTGGATAATTAATTCCGAGCACGGAGCGGAACAGCTTCCGTTTCCTGGAAATAAGATTTACACTGGAGCTCGTAGATTTGGCTCAAGCGCCGACTTCTCCGAATTGGGAAGGAAAGGATGTGGTCCATTGATCTTGTAGAGTTGTTTCGCGTGATGAAGTGCAAACATCAAGCACAGATGGCTCACGTGCATCCATCAGTTGCCATCTGCGGAAACTTCTTCACGAGATGTCATGATGGGAATTGAGAAAACTCGCAGAAAGGCTTCCAAGACATCGAATTTTACTGCAATCTCTGCAACCTCATTTAGACAAATCACGTGCAGATATATAGGAGGGGTCGCACGCCATAACTGGCAATATTAATCAGTTTTCTACACAAAGATAAAGAAAGGCTTTCCTTTATGTAAACGCAGCCCTTGTATTTATTTCTCCTTTCTTCTCTGTCCCTGCATATAAATCATATTTCTTAATTTTATTTATCACCCGGTAATCTGCTTCTATTAAACTTTTGCCAATTGGAAACTTTATATCTCTTAGCAATCACTTTCCTCTCATCCAATGTCCATGCCAATGTTTTCCTTCTTCGTAATAACTTTCTGTGTCTTTCTTCCTTCATCCATTCCCTATAAAACACCTTTGTTACTTATTTTGTTTTCCATTTCAGAGCCTCGCTCCATTCTTCACTACTTCAAATCTCTCCAAATCCGTTATGACATCACTGATTAATGCACTATTCTCTTCCCTAGTTCGTTCTTCAGAAGTCCGTAGATAATGTTCTCCTTCTAAAAGCGCAATTTAAATTTACATTTTTAACTCGACGACAAAAACTTTAGGTCACTAATAAATAGCAATGTCCAGTATGTCCACTTACTCAACCAACTCATCTAGTATTTGCTAATTTATTTCTGTTTAGTCTTTGTCTGTAAATATTCTGTAATTATCTTCCTCTCCTATTTATAATTACTGCAAATGGCAGTAACCATATAGTCTCTCTTCACCCACCTACCTGCAGATATTTTGTGCAGATATATCAGATCCCAAATCAACATTAGGATAAAAGCATATTAGCATGACTCTAATGCTCTGTGATTTCATTAAACTAAGCGAACTGCTGCAATGCCAGGCAGCCGCTTTGTAATTTGAGGCTCACTTAACCTGGAGTTCAAATCCAGGTACAAATTACAGGCTGAGAGATATCGTTCCTAAACCTTACTTGAGTAAACATACTGGAAGTACCTTTAAACTTTAAATCGTTAGTAATCAAACTATACAAGCTGTAGTGAAAGCTATAAAAAGTTTCACGGTGCAGATATGATAAAAGACAAATACTTTTTATTTACTAATTTTGAATTGCATTCTATGATGGCTGTTCTACTGTGACTGTATGTAACAGAAATATTTACGAGGGCCGTTTTTTAACCTCCGATAGGCTATAAATAAAAGACAAGTTCATAAAACACACTATTTTATTACTAAAAGTTTTGTACACTCATGTTTACTTTTCAACATAATCACCGAAAAGTTTGAGACATTTATCATACCTGTGCACAAGTTTTGCAATACCTACTTCAAAAAATGTTGCCGCCAATAATTTCAAATGAGCATTGACGTTGTTTTGAAAAGCTTCGTTGGTTTGAAAGTGCTGCCATCCTAGCCACGTCTTCAGTTCAGGGAAAAGGTGAAAGTCACTGGGTGCCAGGTCAGGGCTGTACGTCGGATAATCGAAAATGTCCCGTTGAAATTGTTCAAGGAGCCAATGGTCTATGCCAGCAGTATGTGGACCAGCATTGTCATGGATCAACACAATTCCTGAAGTCAGCATTCCTCTTCGTTTGTTTTGAATGGCTCTCCGCAAACGTCGTAAAGTACGAAGATCTTCAAACAACGTGAATGCTCATTTGAAATCATTGATGGCAACATTTTTTGAAGTGGGTATTGCAAAACTTGTGCACAGGTACGATAAATGTCTCAATCTTTTCGGTGATTATGTTGAAAAGTAACCATAAATGCACAAAACTTTTAGTAATAAAATAATTGTTTTTTATGAACTTGTCTTTTATTTATAGCCTATCTGAGGTTAAAAAAGGCCGTCGTAAATTTGAATAGATAACTGGGCAGCTGTTATATTAAGTTGAATTTTCCAGATGAAATTTGATTCTTAGATATTGTGGATCTTAACTGCTAGATCTTGTTTTATTTGTCACACAAATGACGCGATACATAGGATATAATTGTCCTTCAGACCTAACCTAAATCTGTTCAATTTATTTTTTAAAATTAAAATGAAATCCAATTTTTAAAAAGTGTTTAAACGATACAAAAGTTCATATTAAAAACGGTAAAACGTATGATTTAAAAGCGTTATTGTGATAGGATAATTAATATAATTTTAGTATACCTATGCCGCTTGTCCATGGTTGTCTGCAAAAGAAAACCATAACTAACGTGAGCGCATTCACTGTTTGAAAAAGGACCTGGCATGTATGCGCGAGAATACAGTGTATTCGATGCTTGCAACTGATTGGCGGTCAGCAGACAATGACGTTAGTTCACATGTACAGGACAGTATGAAGCGTGTTTTGTGGTTGACTGCCTTGAAACAACTTAAGCGAGTGCAAACGTCGCTTTCAGGATGTCAGAAATTCCCATGTGCAAAACCAGTTACAAACACGCAGCTTTTAATGACAATGACTTTACATGACTTTCTCAACATCTCTACAATAAATTATTGTTAAAAAGTTTATTATTCCATTTACTTAATGCTAATCGAGAAAAAAATTAGCAGATAGGGTCTAATTATTTGCTTCCATTGTAAGTATAAGGGCAATGTAGGAGTGCATAGGCTAAATCAATAGTCAAATCTTTTAGATGCTGATTATGATGTGATTGAAGTACCTTTGTATGGACTGGTTGAAAAATTCCCGTATGAGAAGCTGAAGCTAATGACAAGGAATATCTCAAAAAGGGTTAATTCCACGAAAAAGGTACATAACACAAATTGTGTGTTTTAACGAATCTACATTTTTGGTTAAGTAACATTTTGCCTATCTCTTACGGTTTACCAGTTAATGGAAAATTCCCTAAAATTCATCCAGAATAAACAGGTTTTCAGTGGCTATTCCCACAAAGTTGAAGAGGTGCATTTTATTTGTCATGTATATCGTAATTATAAAATATTTTAATCAAAATCGTTAGAGATATTTTTGAGAAAATCTAAATTTTCTAAATATTTTCTGCGTAAAGAGTAGTTGGGGGGTGGGAGGGTTTTCTTGAAAATCTTCGTGTCGCATCCTTGGAAGATACCGATCTTAACCAAGTTAGGTATTTAACGGTCTTTTCGTTTTTGAGCTATGCTGTCCATAGACGAGCACTCACGGAAATTTTTCTAAAAATGTTTTTTTATTCAGAGGTCTCAAAACATGTATTCCCGGTGAAATCTCGGTGTCGAATATTTAGATGCAATACACAGTGTACACTATACCCAGTGTACATAGCATCTACGTGTAGAAAAATTAATAGAGAGGTGCCTAGCAGTGTGCTGTCATTTTTAGAAGAGAACTTGGTTTCTAACGGATAATGTGAGTATTCCAAACTGTGAGTCCGGAGTTCAAAACTTCGGCAAATCTTAGTGCTAAGCTTCCAAATTGATACCGTTTTACCACTTCAAAGAAAGCATGCTGGGACTCACTGAGAGTATTTCAGATTCCACATTAAACAACAGATCTTTGCCGAGCATGTCCCTGTAACCGCCCTATTATTGGGGATAATGGGGTGCGTTCTCAGCATGCTCTCCATGCTCGGAGAAGTGCACTCAAAGCGGCAGACAGGCAGATCCAAAAATATGTATCTAACAGGCGTTGGCTACCAGAATATCACCCAAGTGGTTGAAAACATCGGTTCTTGTTGCGATAAAATATTTTAACATACCAAAAGCAGCCTTTTCATGATGTATCATGCTACTAAATAAGGTCTTCGAGTGCTGCCTAAACAACGACATTGGTGCTCACATGTATGTAATGTATAACTAGACTTCTGAATGATGTCCGCTATCTGTAAATCAAATACATCTATATACATATGAATGAAAAATCTGATGTGTTCCATTCACATGACTTAAATTATTCTATTTACTTCATCTAATCGAAAAAAATTAGCAGAAATAGTCTTATTACTTGCTTCCTTGTTAGTAGAAGCGAAATAAGGGGGTACCATAGGTTAAAGTGATAATTAAAAGCTGGTTACTATGTAACTGAAGTTCCTTTGTTTGTATGGACACGAGTTCACAAAGTCCTGTATGAGAAAAGTATGTTTTTATAGCTGAAACCAAAAGCAAGGAATATCTCAAAAACAATCAACTCCACGAAAAAAAATGTATATAACATATATTGTGTGTTTTAAGGTGCTCTACATTTGTTGTGTAGTAAGTGTTTGTCCATCTCTTTCGGTTTAGCAGTTATGCAAAATTCCGTAAAATTGACCCAGAATAAAGTAGTCCTCAGAGGCTATTCCCAGAAAATTCAAGATATACATTTTATTTGTCAGGTAAATATCTTTAATACACCCATTCAATCAGGGAAAAGAGGACGGGAATTGTGAGTGATAATTAAATATATATCAAAGGCAGCTTATAAGAAACGAAGATTAGTTCACATGCCCGTTAACGACACCGGGCAAGCTTGTGTGGAACAGACCATACATAGAACATGAGCGAGAAGTGCGCCCCTAAGCACTAAATACGAGTTCGTTGATCTCACTGTGCAAGATGCTACCTGCTGAGGGAAAAGGCATCAGTGACCCCGTTTAGTGTTTTTCCAATAACATTCCTCTTGTAAACAATGGTTTTTTTTTTTTTTTTGTGTTTAACGCCCGCTTTAAACTTATGGAAGCGGTGACACTGATGATACATGAATGGAGATTGAGTACCGGTGGAATGCGGGGGAAACCGGAGAACCCGCCCCAGTGCCGCTTTGTCCACCACAAATCTCAAATGCGGTCGCTTGGGATCGGCCCGTCTAGGTGAGAGGCGACTGGTCTAACCACTCGGCCCCGGCGCGGCCGTAAACAATGGTAGCGTACACTTGTAATGAGAGACGACTGTATCTCAAATCCACGTGCAGTAAATGTAGTGTTTGAAGTCATTAAACGAAACCGCAGTTAATGCAGGTAATGTCTTCTACAACATCAATCAGAGCGAGTCTGCCCAGCTTTGAATTTGACCGTCACAGATTCTCTCTTTACATTTCCTCTTTATTCTTACTTTTCCTTCCTTCGCAGAATTTGTAATTGTCGGCCAGTAAGGAAGGCAAGAAAAGTTTGGCTTCACTTTGCGGTTGTTCATTAAAATACTTTGCTTCTATCGTAAAGAACTTTACGCGAGCTATGGCAAAGTAATTAGAGAGACTATCTCTTGCTCTTTTTCTCTCATCCACTTTCCTTTTTGTACCAATAAATATCTGGATTCCGCTCCGTCGGCTACACATTTTTAGTCCTCTAATCGCCTCTTTTAAGTGACATAAGCATGGAGTATTGAATAATTGTCATTACAACAAACTGCTGCATTTCGAAAGCTTATCAACCGTGCGGTATTGGTTAGATTAGGTAAAATTAGATTAGACTGCATTCTGCAGGTTCAAGATGACCATGCAGAACTTAAACATAGAACATGTTGTGTATGTGCGGTAGTATTATACTTTGCATCTGATTTTACATAACTTGATAAAGTCTAAAAAAGAATCAACTTAAACAACTGAAGTTAAATTTTAGCAGAACTTTGCGATTATAAAAATCAGTATTTCAAACGAATTTCACCACCCTTAAAATTGTGTGCTCCACAGTTAAAGTTATTAATACTTGCAGCAAAGGTCAATGAGAAAGTTTGACAAGCCTTAATTTCGGTATGAAGGCATTTGGTATGGGTCCATCCGGATTAGTTCCCGGTTGAAACTTTAATTTACACGCATTATTTGACGTCTGGATCACGTAAGAAGTATTCCAGACTACCTCCGTGATGAGTGATCGGCGAGCTGATTTCTAACCTGGAGGTCCCGGGTCCAATTTCCGGCTGGGGCGGGGAATTTTTGTTAGCCAGAAATGTTCCCACAGAGTCTGGAAGTATGCACGTGAGAGTAAATGAGCGGGGATTTAATTATATAAGATGATTAAAGTTAATATATTGAGTTTTAAAAGTCAAATAAAATGAAATTTCAAGGCCATCACAAGTGGCCATAGGCATTTTAAAAGATTTGAGTAATGCTTTAGCCTAGTTATTCCTTGATGCCCCTTGAAGGTGTAAGGAAATGCGTAATAAAATCATTTCTGCGAATGTTTATCTTGATTAGTAGGAAGTATAGAAGAATAAGGTTTTGTAATAGTTTGTTACAGAGTAGGTAGAGAAAGTTATGCGAGTGGAACACTTCAGAGTTTTACATTCTCAAGCATATACAGTCATGGAAATAAGTATTCATGCAGTACTGCAATTGAAATTGACCACTGATATTTCCATATTAAATTAAATGACAGCGCTACGATTTTGCGTAGGAAGCCACCCCATTAAATAAACCGTGTCATGATAAAGATTTGAGTATTAAACAAACGTACCTGAAGGAAATAAACAATACCCCAATGCTGGCTGTATTTGACAGTGAAAAAAGTATTCATATACCACTAGAAATGTAAACACAGAAACCACCAACGAACCGTTTGCAGCAAGCAAGGCCTTCAGTGGCAAGCTACACCTCCTGTTTGTTGGTTCTGTTACGTAGTGAATGCCGTGCGACAGAAATATGGGCCGCAAAGGTAAAGAAACAACCGTAGAGGAAAGACAGATAGTTATTTCTCAATATCAAAAGGGAAAATCATTCTGATGTTATTGGAAGAAGCCGGGCAACTGTGCAGTCCATAATAACACGATATAGAGAGGGAAATTCTATCATTAACAGCGAAAGAAGAGGACGACCACAGAAACTAACGCAAAGGGAAAAGAATATGTTAATAAGAATGATAAAAAAATCCTAAATTGACAGCCTCTGCATTGTCTGCCTATGTTAACGATCATTCGGAAAGGAAATAACACCAAGGGCTGTTCGCTATGTTCTAAGTAGTGCAGGTCATGGAGCTAGGGTACCTAGAAAGAAACCATACATCAGCAAGAAGAACAAGAAAGTCAGACTTGAATTTGCTCGAGAGCATCTAAGCAAGAACACGAGTTTCTGGGACAGGGTACTGTTAATGTGGCAGAATTTTGGTGTGGAGAAGACCAAATACTGAGCTTGAACTCAAGCACCTTCAAGAAGTGAAGCATGGCGGAGGAGGAATTATGGTATGGGGATGTATGGCTACATCTGGTGTTGGGGAACTTGTTTTTGTTGAAGGTAACATGGATAGATTTCAATATTTAAATATTCTAAAGGATAATCTGCAAAAGAGTGTTGATAAATTGAGTTTAGGCACAGATTACTACTTTCAACAAGACAATGATCATAAGCATACGGCGGAAATTGTTCGTTTGTGGTTGTTGTACCATACTCCCCACGTTCTCAAATTTACAGCACAGAGTGCAGACCTTAATCAAATTGAACATCTTGGGATACCCTTGAAAGAATCGTCCGAAAGCATGACATACAAAGTAAGGCAGCTCTGAAACAATGTCTTCAGCAAGAATGGCAAAATATTACCCATAGACTACAAAAAACCCGGTTCATTCCTTGCCAAAGAAGTTAACAGAAGTAATACGTAGAACAGGAATGCCTACAAAGTATTACTTTTGTTATTGTATTGTATTTAAACTATCATTTCCTTTGAGTGTATGAATACTTTTTTCCTTGTTGTGAGAAGCCAGCTGGTACAAATGTTTTATTTACTTTTTGAAGAGGAGTAATTTAGGTCATGCATTTATATGTATAGATTCAGGAGGAAAAACCATACTGTTAGTTTACCATATAACCTCTCTGGATGTTAACTTTAGTTATAATAAATTGAGTTTTTCTACATAAACACTGGCGTATGAATACTTTTTTCCATGACTGTATATATACAATGTGACCCCGATATGACCACAGAAGTTTAGGGGTGCTATACAAATGGAAGAAAAGAAAAAGAATTCCTTTTAGCTCCCAGCTGAAACTCTCAGGCCTTTCAATTGGATGGTTCGAAACATGAAACAGGTTTTAATTTTATGATTGGCATTTCGATTGTTCGTTATTTAGCTGGTGAGCATGAGAAAGCATTACTGTTAGTTGTAAAATGGAGTAGGAATTATTTTAGTACAAAAATCTAATGAGCACCATTTACGAGAGATAAGTCTTTTATCCAGAAAATTCTAATCAAGAAAAACGTCACAAATAAGGGTGTGTACTAGGTAAAAGTACAGTCAAATCTTTTGAAAGATGTTGCTTTGCGATTAACCTTTAAATCCGGTTCTCTTTCCATGACCGGGAGTAAAACAAAAGAGATATGAAACAGATGATTTCCCGTTTGAAAAAAGTTTAAGGTAATAATGGGCAATATATATGAAATGATTATACAAAAATCTGATGCGTTACAATTACATGATTTCCTCTACATCTCTGTAACAAATTATAGTTAAAAAGCTTATTCGTCTATCTACATCATCCTAATCGAGATGAACATTAGCATGTATGTAGAAAGGAAAATATCTAATGTGTTCCATTCACATGATGTCCTCTAGCTGTTGGGCAAACGAACGTTTTATACAAAAGATGAATTAATCTGTTATTTACATCATGCTAATCAAGATAAACATAAGCAGAATTAGCGTTATTACTTGCTCCTTAGAAGTAGAAGGAAATAAGAAAATGCACAGATTAAGCGATAGTCTTGTCCTTTAAAAGCCAGTCGCTACATGAAATAATTGAGATTCCAATTTCTTTGCTTTTCAGAAGTAAACACGTGAAACGAGAAGATAGATGTCTTCCGTTTGATAAAGTTTTAAGTGACTAAAATTGAGACAAATAATCCGGAATATCTCGAAAACTGTTAAATGTACACAAAAAAATATGTGTTCCATTCACATGACTTTCTCTACATCTCTGCAACAAATTATTGTTAAAAAGCTTATGCTTCTATTTACTTCAAGCTAATCGAGAAAAAATCAGCAGAAATAGTCCTCTTACTTGCTTCCTTGTAAGTAGAAGCGAAAAAAGGTAGTACCATAGGTTAAAGTGACAGTCAAAGGCTGGTTGCTATGTGACTGAAGTTCCTTTATTAGTATGGACAGGAATTGTTAAATTCCTGTATGAGAAAGGTATGTTTTTTAAAGCTGAATCCAAAAACAAGAAGTATCTAAAAAACGACCAGCTTCACGAAAAAAATGTATATAACATAAATTGTGTATTTTAAGGTGCTCTACATTTTTTGTGATGTAAGTTTTTGTCCGTCTCTTACGGTTTAGCAGTTATGTAAAATTCCGTAAAATTCATCCAGAATAAAGTAGTCTTCAGGGGCTATTCTCAGAAAATTCAAGATATACAATTTATTTGTCAGGTAAATAGCTTTAAAATACGAATTTTTAATCAAAATCGTTAAAGCCATTTTGGAGAAAATAAAAATTTTCGAAAAAGGTTCCATGTAAAGGGTAGTTTGGGGTGGTGGGATTTTTCTCAAAATCTTCGTGTCGCATCCCTGGACGATACTTAACTTAAATACCAAGTTTGGTATTTTACCGACTTTTCGTTTTTGAGTTATCGTGCTCACAGACACACGGACACATACACGGACCTTTTTCTGAAAATACTCTTTTTGGATACAGGGGGCCCTAAAACATATATTTCCGGTGAAATCTCGGTATCGAATTTTTTGGTGGAGTGCAATACATTCTCTATACATTATGTACATAGTGAGTATAGAGAAAGTAATAATATATCGAAGATAGTTATAACCATTACATATTTTAATTGACATAAATAATTGAGTGCTTTAATTTATTGCATAAGCGAAAGCATTTATATTTAACTATAATTGAGAAAGTTATTGAATTAAAACACAATGTTTTGTACGCATTTTACATAACTTTGAAATTATATTATATGGGCTTATTTTTAGAATTTTCAATATTTTCGAGAAGAATAACTATTTTTACTTATTTCGCATACAAAAATGTGCATTTGTTTCAAATTACAAAACTAAACCGAGTTAGAAGTTAGATTACGTACAAAATACTAAGTAAGGTACCAACTAATGTTCCACATCAAATAAATCTAGTATTGCATAGGTACAAAGTTAGCTTTGTTTTTATCTGCATAAATACTAAGAGGCTAAGTGTGAAATATTAAGCTCGCTGACCACTCGACCACAGTTATTAATGTGTTATGTTATAAAACGTCTTCTCTACTGCGGTTGTAAACGACCTGCCTATCGACCTGAACATGAATCAGATAGGAGGTAAATCCGGGGGTCGAATTGTGGATCTTCAGCTTATTACATTGACGTTCCATTGAGCCGGCATTTCCATTTCGTGACAGTGTGATTTGAGAGGATTCAGGTCACGTCCCTAGAGGATGCCGTACTGAGTTCCAGGGTTTGATTCTGGCCATAGTTTCCAGGCTTTCTTCTAGAATTGCCTTTTCATGCTTACACTGCGTGTCTAACATTTCACCTGCTAACAAAACAAATGTGAATATCAGCTTAGACACGATTTGCAAGTGATTGACAGTTGTCAATTTGTGCGTTCTAAACTAGCTAATGATCATGTCATAATCAGGCTTTCTTTCTCTAAAAATGGGATTTTATTTATCAGAAAATGTAATAAAATCCATTTTACTTTCTCTACACGTACTATGTACAACGTATAGAGAAGTTATTGTAATGCACCCAATACCGAGATTTCATCGAAAATACATGTTTTGGGACCCCCTCAATACAATAAAAGCAATTTTAGAAAAATGCCCGTGTGTGTGTGTGGGGGGGCATCTTAACTCAAAATCGAGAAGTCTGTTAAACACCAAACTCGATATTTAAGTTCCGTATTTTCCAAGGATGTGACACGAAGATTTTTCAGAAAATCCCCCATCCCCAACTACCCTTTAAATGGGAAAATTTCGAAAATTAAAAGTTTCTTAAAAATGTCTGTATTAATTTTAATTAAAATCTCTTATATTTAAGATATTGACACGACAAATAAAATGTATATCTTGAATTTTATGAGAATAGCCTCTGAAGAGCTATTTATTCTAGGCGAATTTTTCTGAATTTTGCATAACTAGTAAACCGTAAGAGACAAAACTTACTGCACAAAACATGTACATCATCTTAAATCACATAACTTATAACATATATGTACACTTTTTTCGTGGAGTTGACGGTTTTTCAGATATTCTTTGTTATTGGTTTCCGTTTTTAAATTACTTGAACTTTTCTCATACGGGAACTTGTCAACTACTGGCCATGTAAAAAAACGAACTGCAGTCCAATAATAAGCAGCTTTTAAATCATTTGCGACAGGTTTAGCCTAGTGTGTTCCTTATTTCCCCTCTGCTTATAAGGAACTAAGAATATGACAATTTCTGCTAATCTTTTTCTCGATTGCCATGTAGACAGAATCATAAGTTTATGCAATATAATTTGTTACAGTGTTGTAGAGAAAGTCATGTGAATAGAACACATCAGATCTTTTTTGTTAAATTAGAGAGGTATTGGTGTCTGCAGACTCATTGCTTTCAATGATGTGGAAAGCGTTTACACTTAAATTAACAGCGTGTCTAGAACTTTCTTAATCTACCGTTGGGTACTGATTTGGTGATCTCTGATTAAAAAAAATCTGATGTGTACTATTCACATGACTTTCACTATATCCCTGCAACAAATTATTCTTAAAAAGCTTATACTTCTATTAACTTCATGCTAATCAGTAAAACATTAGCAGAAATAGCCATATTACTTGCTTCCTTGTAAGTAGAGGTGAAATAAGGGAGTACCATAGGTTAAAATGATAATCAAAAGCTGGTTGCCATGTCACTGAAGTTCCTTTGTTTGTATGGATAGCAATTGACAAATTCCTGTATGAGAAATGTATAAATTTTTTATAGCAGAAACCAAAAATAAGGAATGTCACAAAAACGACGAACTCCACGAAAAAAAATGTATATAACATAAATTGTGTGTTTTAACGTGCTCTACATTTTTGTGCAGTAAGTTTTTGTCCATCTCTTATGGTTTAGCAGTTATTCAAAATTTAGTAAAATTCATCCAGAATAAATTACTCTTCAGAGGCTATTCCCAGCAAATTCAAGATATACATTTTATTTGTCAGGTAAATATCTTTAATATACGAAATTTTAATCAAAATCGTTAGAGCCATTTTTGAGAAAATCAAAATTTTCGAAAAAAGTTCCATGTAAAGGGTAGTTGGGGGTGGGGGATTTTTCTCAAAATCTTCGTGTCGCATCCCTGGAAGATACTACTTAAATACCAAGTTTGGTATTTTACCTACTTTTCGTTTTTGAGTTATCGTGTTGACAGACACACGGACGCACATACACACGGACCTTTTTCCGAAAATGATTTTTTTAGATAAAGGGGACCCTAAAACATATATTTCCGGTGAAATCTTGGTATCGAATTTTTTGGTGGAGTGCAATACATTCTCTATCCACTATGTACATAGTGCCTATAGAGAAAGTAATAAGTGTCAAATAATAGGCCATGTGTGCCTTCCCCCGCTGGGAGACCTGGAACGGGGTGCACTCAGCGTCGTGAGATCCCTGAGGGGCGGGGCCAATTGAGGAAGAACTTGATGGAGAAGTAGCGGCTCCAGGTCATGAGGAGCGCATTAACCGGCCGGGGGGGGGGTTGAGGCGCTGACCACGTCTCACCCTCCAATGCTGCCCCATCCATGACGTCTGTCATAGACCGAGATGGGATTTATTAAATCCTCCTACGAATTTAATGAAAAACTCATATTTACAGGTATAATAATTTTAACATTAACTATTATTAAATGATGACGAGATGTAGTTCGAGAAAGAACATATCAAGGATGACATAATAGAGAAGTAATAACAGGATTACGATGAGGAATAGTCCTTTTTATTATTTTGTTATTTTGTATTATTATATAGTTATAATAAATAGAGAATTATATATAACAATATTTTATCTTTCGCAGTTTGTGAAGGAGCTTTAGGTTTATCTATTTTGGTGTCAATAATTCGTACTCATGGTAATGATTACTTTAATTCATTTGGTTTACAATGTTAATATATGTATTTAATATAATTTTTATAATTCCTTTATGTTTTATTTATGGGGCTGATATTTAGTCCAGAATTTTTTTTGAGTTTAATATTTTTAGTAAATATTGATTTTTTTTAAAAGGTTTAAGTTATATTTTTGGTTATGATTATTTATCATAGATGGGGGACGCAGCGGCCGGGCAGTTCCTTGTGAGCTATCGTACCATGCAGTTATACGAGAGGCGAGAAAAAGAAAGGAGAGTTTTACAGCTCATTCTTATGTACATATAAACTCGTACGCACAGCACACAAGGCTAGGCCGTTTGTCTACTCATGCTGCAACCCGTATGTGTCTACCATATGATATTCTGTTTTGGCAGAGAAATGCAAGTCATTAATGCAATTGATACTCACCGCCAGATTCTCGGCAATGCTAAGTTTGTCTTGCCCCTGCTTGGAACGTTTGTAGAATGTAACTGCCAACTTCAGAGCCAGTGTTTGTGAAATTATGTCACAGCCTAGTGTTAACCAAACATAGATATGAAGCACTCACTTTATAACATGAATGTTCTTGAGACAACCGCTATTAACTGCAATTTGCATATGCCATAAAGATTAATTTTAAACAAAACAGTGACATGACCAGGTTTTGGAAGAATATGCATAATCGTTTGCAGGCTATCCTCGTTTTGATATGAAGTAGCCCACAAGTTACCCAGTGAGCTCCTGCATTCAAAATCCCAACCTCAGTATTTCCGGGATAATATTAATCAGCAGCCACATTTGGTTCTGCTATGTTTTGAAATTCCCAAATGTAGGAGTGAACAAATTCATACTTAAGTAAAATATTTACGGCTTTCATTTACATAGAACGCTCTCAGTTGTAAACTTACTGGCACATTATACTGCAGCAAGAAGTAAATAAACAATCTGATGTGTTCCATTCACTTGGCTTTCTCTACCCGTTCCGCAAACAAACCTTTTATTCAAAACATTATCTTTTATCTGCATCATGCTAATCGAGATAAACATAAGCAGAACTATGTTATTAAGCAAAAGTGAAATAAGGGAATGCAAAGCTAAAGCGACGGTCAAGTCCTTTAAAAGCCGATCGTTATGTAAAACAATTTAAACTCCATTTTCTTTGCTTGCCAGGAGTAAACAAATGAGACACGAGAAGAAAGTTGTCTTACACGAGAAGAAAGTTGTCTTCCCGTTTGAGAAAAGTTTAAGTGGCTTAAAATTGAAACCAATTTCCGGAATGTGTCGAAAACGGAATATAAAAATGTATATAACATAAATCGCGTGTTTTAATGACATCTACATTTTGTGCATCTCTTATGGTTTGTCAGTTATATAGTGTTTTAAAGATATTTATATATACAATAAAATGTATAATTTGAATTTTCAAGGAAAAGACTGAATACCGCTTTATTCTGCATAAGTTTTGCTTCATTTTGCCTAACTGGTAAACTGTAAGTGATAGACAAAAACTTGCTGCACAAAAATGTAGAACCGGTTAAAACATACAATTTATGTCATATACATTATGTTCGAAGAGTTAACCATCTGTGAGATATTCCTTGTTATTTGCTTTAGTTTTAAAATACTTAAGCTTTTCTCAAACAATACTTAAGCTTGCCAAATTCTGGCCATGCAAAGAAACAAAATTTAAAGTATATGACTATCGTTTTAGCCTAGTACATTCCCTTATTTCCCCTTCTACTTATAAGGAAGCAAGTAATAAAGATAATCTCTGCTATTGTTTATCTCAATTAGCTTAAAGTAGATAGGAGAACAAATTGTTTTTACAATAATTTGTTTCTGAGATGTAGTGAGGCCTGTGAATGGAACACATCAAAGTTTCAGAAAAAGTGTGAGTGTGTGTCTGTGGACAGCATAGGTCAAAAACGAAAAGCTGCTTAAATATCCAAACTTGATATCCCAATTCAGTTTCTTCCAAAGCACGATGATTTTCAAGAAAATCCCCCCCTTCACAACTACCCTTTATAGTAAACATTTTTCGAACATTTTGAATTTTCTGAGAAATGGTGTTAACGATTTTGATTAAAATACGTTATGTTTAAGATATTTTCATAACAAAAATATATACGAATCTTGAATTTTTTGGAAATAGCCTTTGAAGACCTCTTCACCTTGGATGAATTTTTACTTACTCTACACGTATTATGTACATAGTGTATAGAGAAAGTATTGTAATGCACCCAAAAATTCGATCCCGAGATTTCACTGGGAATATATTTTTGGGTATCTTTGAATACAAATAAAGCAGAAAAAGGATCTGTGTGTGGACAGCATAGCTCAAAAACTTAAAGACCGTTAAAAACCAAACTTGGTATTTAAGTTTGGTATCTTCCAAGGATGTGACACGAAGATTTTCAAGAAAATCCTCCCACCCCAACTACCCTTCACATAGAAACAATTTTGAAAATGTTGGATGTCTTAAAAATGGCTCTAGTGATTTTGATTAAAAGTTTTTATATTTAAGATATTGGCATGAAAAATAAAATGCATATTTTGAATTTTATGAAGATCTGTTTATTTTAGATCCATTTCTCTGAATTTTGTATAACTGGTAAACCGTAAGAGATAGACAAAACTTACTACACAAAACATGTAGATCTTAATCACATAATTTATGTCACATACATTTTTATCGTGGAGTTGACCGTTTGCGAGATATTCCTTGATGGTGATTTCAGTTTTAAAATACATAAATTTTCTCATACGGAAACTTGTCAACTCCTGGACTTACAAAGAAAGAGATCCCATAGCAACCACATTTTAAAACATTTGACTATCGGTTTAGCCTAGTGGATTCCCTTATTTCCCTTCTACTTACAAGAAACTACATACTACTGAAATAGACAGAAGAATAAGCTTAATAACAATAATTTGTTACAGATATTTAGAGAAAGTCAAGTGAATGGAACACATCATATCTTTTCTGAATATTGCAGGACTGGTAAAACGTAGGAGATAGACAAAATCAGAGCTCCCTAAAGCTATATATTTCTTGTTATTGGTTTCAGTTTTAAAATACTTTAACTTTTCTCATACGAGAACTTGTCAACTCCCGGCCACGCAAAGAAAGGAATTTCATTCCCATAGCAACCATATTATAAACTTTGATTGTCAGTTTAGTCTAGTGTATTTCCTTATTTACCTGCTGCTTATAAGGAACAAAGTAATAGATAGTTTCTGCTAATTTTTATCTCGAATACCATTAAGTAGATAAAAGATTAAGCCTATCGACAATAATTACATAGAGATGAAGAGAAAGGCATGTGAATGGAACATATTAGATTTTTCAATTTTTATTAAAATTCCAGGAAATATATTCTATTTTATCTGCTTAGTTCATAGCACCACACCTAAGAATTTGATACCGAGATTTTGCCGGAAATACACACTTTAGGGTCCCCTGTCTCCAAATTAAAGCATTTCTAGAAAAAAGTCTGTGTGAGTGTCCGTGTGTCTCTGAACACGATAACTAAAAAAAGAAGAAGAAGAAGAAAAGTCATTAACATATCAAATTTGGTATTTAAGTCTAGTATCTAACAAGGATGCGACACGAAGATTTTGACGGAAATTACCCATCTAAAATTACCCTATACATGAATGAAACTTCGAAAATGTTGATTTTCTCATAAATAGCTCTAAGGATTATATATATATATATATATATATATATATATATATATATTAAAGTTATTTACATGGCAAATAAAATGTATATCTGGAATTTTCTGGGAATAGTGCACTAAGTCCTCTTCATTCTGGATGAATTTTGCATAATGCGGGAGAGAGAGAGAAACACTTACTACACAAAAAATGTAGATATCTTAAAACTCAATTCACGTCATACATTATCTTCTTCTTTTTTTGTGGAGTTGAACAATTTCCGAGACATTCCTCGTTATTGGTTTCAGTTTAAACTATTCCATAAAAATGGAATCTATGAGTATAAGAATAAACTAAAAGTATTAAATGGAACCAATGTTTTTGTTTGTTCTTAAAAGTTTGAATTTTGGGCAAAAATTCTTTTTTTTTTTTTTTTACAACGAAGAGCATTTGTTTAATTTTACTCAATTCATCCCTCACCTACCAATCCAATTCATCCCTACTTATACTTTTCTCATAGGGAAATTTGTCAATGCCGTGGCCATGCAAAGAAACGAATTTCAAATACATAGCAACAAATTTTAAAACATTCCACTGTCGCTTTATACAAGTGTATTCTCTTTCTTCCCTTCTACTAATAAGGAAGTAATTGATACAACCATTTCTGCTAATATTTATCTTGATTAGCACGAACTGAAGAGAAGGCACCAGCTTTTGTCAGAATAACTAGATGGGAACACCAAATTTTTATTACAGATCTTTGAAATTCCAGGTGATGAACTTTGCACCGAGAGGGGGTTATAGAAAAAAACTGATGTATTCCATTCACATGACTTTCTCAATATCTCTACAATAAATTGCTAAAAAGTTAATTCTTCTTTTTTTTAAGCTTAACGTCTTTTAACCTGGTTGGTCATATCGCACGATCAATGAAATTGGTGAAATGATGCTCAAATGATATCGGGGTCTATGGAGCTTAAAGTTACTCGACATTCGTGTTCTCAGGATAAAGGAAAACCCCTAAAAAAAAAAACCTTATCCGGGTAACTCACCCTAAGTGAGTTTCGAACTCACGACCTGTTGAATGTGAGGCAGATACGTTACCCACACACTACCTAGGTGGGCAGTTAATTCTTCTATTTACTCAATTTTAATAGAGGAAAAATTAGCAGAAAGTATCTTATTACTTGCTTTCTTAAACTAAAAGGGTAATAAGGGAGTACCATAGCCTAAATGGATACTTAAATCTTTTAAAAGCTGGTTGCCTTGTGGTTGAATTTCCTTTGTTTGTATGGACAGGAGCTGACAAATTCCCGTATGTGAAAAATACAAGTAAACTGACACTAATAACAAGAAATATTTAAAAAAAAAAAAAAAAAAAAAAAAAAAGGCCAACTCCACACGAAAAAAATGTATATAACATGAATTGCGTGTTTTAACCAGATCTATAGTTTTTGTTATGCAAGTTTTTGCCTATCTCTTACGATTCCACAAAGTTCCTCCAGAATAAACATACCTTTAGAGGCTATTCCCAGAAAATTTAAGATGTGTTTTTTATTTGTCATGTAAATATCTTACATATAAAAGAGTTTAATCAAAATCGTGAGAGACATTTTTGAGAAAATAAACATTTTCAAAAGTTTCTCCATGTAAAGGGTAGTTGAAGTGGAAGGATTTTCTTGGAACTCTTCGTATCGCATCCTTGGAAGTTACCGAACTGAAATGCCAAGTTTAATATTTAACGGTCTTTTCGTTTTTGAGCTATGCTGCCCACCAACACACACACACACACACACATATTTACATAAACATACAGAGACAGACAGACACACGGAATTTTTTAATGTTTTTACTTTCTCTACCCCATATGTACAATTTACATAGGGATAGAGAAGTACTGCATTCCACCCAAAAATTCGATGTCGAGATTTCACCGGAAATACATGTTTTAGGACCCCCTGAATCCAAAAAAAGCATTTCCAGAAAAAGGCCCTGGGTGTGTGTGTGTGTGTGTGTGTGTGTGTGTGTGTGTCCGTGTGTCTGTAAACACGATAACTCAAAAACGAAAAGTAGCTAAAATACCAAACTTATATTCATATCTTCCAAGGATGTGACACGAAGATTTTGAGAAAAATCCCCCAACCCCAAACTACCCTTTACATGGAACTTTTTTCGAAAATTTTGATTTTCTTAAAAATGGCGCTAACGATTTTGATTAAAATATCGTATATTAAAGCTATTTACCTGACAAATAAAATGTATATCTTGACTTTTCTGGGAATAGCTTCTAAAGACCTGTTTATTCTGGATGAATTTTGCTTAATTTGGCATAACAAATAAACCGTAAGAGATAGACAAAAACTTACTATACAAAAACTGTAGGCCTTGTTAAAATACACAATTTACGTCATATACATTTTTTTTTTTTTTTGTGGAGCTTACAGTTTTCGAGGTATTCATTGTTAGTAGTTTCAGTTGTGAAGTACTCATACTTTTCTCAGACGGAAGTGTCCGTTTTTCTTTTGTTCTACTCGTGGCCAAGAAAAGAAGCGATTTGTAATGACAATCGCATAAGGACAGCTTTTAAAACATTTGACTATCGATTTAGCCTAGTGTATTCCCTTATTTTCTCCCTACTTATAAGGAACTAAGTAATAAGAACACTGTGCTGAATACCTCGATTAACAAGGTGCAGAAAGAAATATAATGTTATGTACGAAGTTTGTAGAACGGCTAGAGAAAGGCATGTGAGTGTAACACATCATAATTTTTTTTTTTGATTCAGGGGTCTCAAAACATGTTTCCGGTGAAATCTCGGTATGGAATTTTTGGGTGTATTACAATACCTTCTATAATTTACATAGAGAAAGTAAAAAAGGTGAGTTAGAAGGTTAGCTTCCACTAATTTGAATATAAACAGCATTGCCCTTTTGTTTGCTGAATTGTGTGATTCTTCCAAAGCAGAGACAAGAGCATTATCCTTAATACGAATTTTGATCATGCAGACATACGGATAAACGCGAACCAAAAATGCAGTGCCCTCACGCATTCAGAAATGCTCACAACCAACAGATATGGAAATGCTGGATTAATATCTCACTCCAGACAAAGGGAACGATGATTGTGCCCAACATCCAAATTTCACAGTGCAGTAGCTCAGTCCCTTGCATGTACGGTGGTGACATTCGACCAATAAAAATCCAATTTATTCTCATGTACCGAAAGGCACATTGGCTTTTAAAAATTGCTGAACGATTCAGGACTATCGGACGCTGTGATCAAATGTGTTAATTAAACGATAGGGGAATGACAATCGGCTTTACTGTCCCCATCACGCTATCGCTTACCATGACAAAATGTGTGTACCTAGTGTGCAATTGCTGGCTTTCTTCTCAGACCTACATTGCGGACAAAGAAGGATGTACGTCACATTTATCGATAATCGCTTTGTCGAAGTTTTGTAGCTGACATGAGGAAACCAGAGAGTTTGTAACATACAGGCAGCCTCTTTGACCTTAAATATATGGCTAATCTTCACTTTCTCTACTGCCTAACTAATTACAGCAAGTACATGAAGTGCTGTATTTCCATAAAAATCTGATTTGTTCCATTCACATGACTTTCTCTACATCTCTGCAACAAATTGTTGTTAAAAAGCTTATAATTCTATTTACTTCATGCTAATAGAGAAAAAATTAGCAGAAAGAGTCTTATTACTTGCTTCCTTGTAAGTAGAAGCGAAATAAGGAAGTACCCTAGGTTAAAGTGATAGTCAAAAGCTGGTTGCTATGTGACTGAAGTTCCTTTGTATGGATATAAGTTGAGAAATTCAGTGTATGAGAAAAGTATTAGTTTTTTTAAGCTGAAACCACAAACAAGGAATATGTCAAAAATGATCAACTCTATAAAAAAAGTATATAACATAAAGTGTGTGTTTTAACGTGCTCTACATTTTTGTCGTAGGTTTTTGTCCATGTCTTTTAGTTTACCAGTTATGCAAAATTAGGTAAAATTCATCCAGAGCAAAGTAGTCTTCAGAGTCTGTTCCCAGAAAATTCAAGATATACATTTTATTTTTCAGGTAAATATATTTAATATATGATATTTTAATCGAAATGGTTAGACATTTTTGAGAAAATCAAAGTTTGCGAAAAAACTTCCATGTAAAGGGTAGTTTGGGGTGGGAGAATTTTCTAGGAAAACTTCGTGTCGCATCCATGGAAGATACCACACTTAAATACCAAGTTTGATATTTAACGGTCTTATCGTTTTTGAGCTATGCTTGTCCAAAGATACACACACATACATACACAGACAAACACACGGACGTATATAATGTTAAATAAAAGTTTGGTATTCAACGGTCTGTTCGTTTTTTAGCTATGCTGTCCATAGACACACGCACGCGCACACACACACACGGGCCTTTTTCTGAAAATGTTTTTTTTGGATTCAGGGGGACCCAAAACATGTATTTCCGGTGAAATCTCGGTATATAAATTTTGGGTGGAATGCAATACCCTCTCTATACACTATGTAGATAGTACGTGTAGAGAAAGTAAAAAAAACTGTCTTACAATATCGTTATCATATTTATACCGAAATATTGTTTAAGTACTTGTTTGACACTTCTTTAATACTATTAATAAAGTCACATAATTAAATAAAGATGTATATATACCATTTTATGTACTTAAATATTGATTACTACGACCTTTAAGTGGGATTTTCTGCAAATATATTTCCGCCTCCTTGCAGAATGTGTTTATCATTCAGCAGAAAGCACGAGCGGCTTGTGACTGCCAGTATCTGCCTCAGAAGCAAAACAAAAACCCACTCTAAGGTCAATTTAGTGAAGCTCCTTGCGGCTATGACACCTGTAGCATATTTTAAAGCGGAGCAAACTTATTTCAGTTTTACAAGCACTTCCTCTAGGCTAGTCATTCTAAATTAATCTGCCAAGTGGTGAGTGATGGGTAGAGCGCGTAATTGTTCGGTTGCAGCGCACGTAACGAAAATAATAATAAAAATGTCGAATGAACTGTGCGGCATTTCGTATCATTTGTATTCCCTTTGTGGCACCAAGTTAGCTGGAATAGCTTCCCACTGCGGCAAAGAGCACCAGGAAATGTGTGGGTTGGGGAGTACAGGCACCTGCTCTTCTAATTGGCTACCGCAAGGAATTTTAAACATTTATAACCGAACATGCATGTCCGCTCTTTGGGATGCATCAGTTTTGCTTCCGCCTTAGTTAACGATCCTAAAACTGCAAGGATGTCATTGACAACATCATAAATTATAATTTAGCAATACTAAAAATATATTTAGCAACATTAAAAAACTCTGATATGCTTATTAACATAATGTTCTTTACCTATGTTGCAACAAAACTATTCTTACAAGAATTTGACGAGTTCCATTCGCATGACTTTCTCTATATCGCTGTAACAAATTATTGTTAAAAAAAACACATTCTACTATCTAATTTATCATAATCGAGATTAACATTAGCAGAAATAGTCTTAATTACTAATTTTCTTGTAAGTAGTGGGAAAATAAGGGAACGCATTAACAAGGGAACGCTAAAACCATTTACAACATATTTTAAAAACCGGTTGCCCTGTGGATGAAATCTATTTCTATGCAGGACCAGGACTTTACAACGTTCTGTGTAAAAAAATGTAAGTATATTTAATCTGAAACAAATAACAAGGAATATCTCAGAAATAGTCAATTCAAAAAACGTATATGACAAATTGTGTATTTCAATATGGTCTTCGGGCCGCGCCGTGGCCGAGCGGTTAGACCACTCGTCTCTCACCTAGACGGCCGGGGTTCGATCCCAATTAACCGCATGAGATTTGTGGTGGACAAAGCGGCGCTGGGGTGGGTTTTCTCCGGGTACTCCGGTTGCCCCCGCCATCGCATTCCACCGGTGCTCCATCATCATTCATGTATCATCAGTCACCGCCTGCGGTGCCATAAGCAGTTAAAGCGGGCGTTAAACACTACCCCAAAAAAAAAAAAAAAAAAAAAAAAAAAAACAACGTGGTCTACAGTTTTGCGAAGTAGCTTTTTGTCTATCTCTTACGGTTTAGCAGCTACGCAAAATTCATGCAGGATAAAGAGGTATTTAGATGCTTTTCCCAGAAAATTCAAGATATACATTTTATTTGCCATATAAATATCTTTAATATACGGAATTTTAATCAAATCGTTAGAGCCATTTTTGAGAAAATTAAAATCTTCAACATTTTTTCCATGTAAAGAGTAGTTTGGGGTGGGGAGGATTTGCTCAAAATCTTCGTGTCGCAACCCTGGAATATTCTAAACTTAAATACCAAGTTTGGTTTTTTTACCGACTTTTCGTATTTTAGTTACCCTGTTCACAGAAACACGGACCTTTTTCAGAAAATACCTGTTTTGGATACAGGGGACCCTAAAAACTTGTATTTCTGGTGAAATCTCGTTATCGGATTTTTGGGAGGAGTGCAATACTTTCTCTATACGCTATGTACACAGTACGCGCAGGGAAAGTAAAAATTCATTACTCTATATGACTCATCAAGATAAACGTTAGCAGAAATGGCTTTATTACGATGTCTAGGTATTATTTTCTTGTGGAATAGGGAAAATTCAATAAGTTAAAGCAATAGTCAAATCTTTTAAAAGCCGGTCGCTATGTGATGGCGTTGAATATCTGTTCTCTTTGCTTGGTCACGATCATAAAATATAAATAACAACTTTCCGTTTGAGTAAAGTATAAGGGTTGAAAAATTTAAACCTTAACAAGCAATATCATGGAAATGGGCAGCTCCACAAAAAATGTGTTTGACATAAATTGTGTGCACTGACGAGATCCACATTTTTTCTGCTGTACGTTTCTGTCTATCTCTTACCTTTATTACTTACGCAAAAATAATTTAGCATGAAGACATCAGTAGCCATTCCAAAGAAATTCAAGATATACTTTTTATTTGTCACGTAAATATATTTAATCTAAATGTTATAACCATTTTTTTTTTATAAAATCAAAATGTTAAAACTTTTTTCCATGTAAGGGTAATTTGGGGTAAAGAGATTTTCTTGAAAATCGTCGTGCCGCATCATTGGAAGGTGGTGAACTTAAATATCAAGTTTTGTACTTAACCAACTTTTCGTTTATGAGTTATGCTGTTCTCTCTGTCTCACACACCCACCCACACATCCTGATGCAAGTGCATATATTTTTTTTAAATTACGTTTTCTTTGATTCAGGATTTTTTAAAACCTGTGTTTCGGTAAAATTTCTATAATGAGATTTCAGGCGGTATGCTAACTTAAGCAGATTAATTAAAAAATAAAACAAAATGTTTTCTGAGTGCACCCTTCTACTCTACAGATGAATATCCAGGCAACGTAGTAAAAGCAATCGTTTATGTGACAAAAGAATCTGACTGCACTGATAATGGCACGCAAGCTATAGAAAGCCTCGCTTTTAAATCCGGCCCAGCCACAAAAATATGTATCTTTTTTGTGTAACAGGAAAAAAGGAAGTTTTATATTGCTGAAAACCACAGCATCGCAAGAGTCTTTGTTCTGGATCAAATGCATGGACTTCCGCGTTGTGTTAATGTGGCTTCGGCTTCTATACAGACAGAGAGACAAATGCGTAATAATTCTCTCCCTCTCCCCCTTTTTCTCATCACAAAAATCTGTCTATTCTGTCTTTAGTCATAGTTTCTTTTGTTTATATTTATTGCATCTACAAAAATTCGTTACGCCACAACCAAAAAGCTAATACACAAACAAAGGTGTCGCTCTGGGTGGCTCTTAATTTGGATTTGTCTTCTGTCTCCAAGGTCGCGGGTTCAAATCCGGCCCTCACCGACATACGGTCGTCTCCTCAGAGACGAAGTTATGACATACCAAACCTGACATTAAATCATTCAAAGATGCGACAAAAATATTTTAAATTATTTTTGATTTGCCAAAAAATAATTATTTTGATTAAAATGCGACATGACTTTTGTATAATTCGCTATAGGTTCTCAAAGCATACAATTTACATCATATGATTTTTGTGATTTATTTCCGAGGTATATCTTGTTATTGATTTGCACAGTGTTAATACGTTTCTCAATTGGAAGTCATTATTGTTTGTTTTTATTTTTCTTATGACATACAAAGAGCATAGCATTTTCAAAAGTATCACAATACTGTCATCCTTAAACCCAACTATTGCTTTAGCTACTCTGCCTTTGTACGGCTTCTCTGAGTTAACAAGAAGTAACAGAATAACACGCTGTTGTAAGTAGTTTGTAGAAGAGTAGATAAAAGTAATATGAATGCAATATACCAGACTCTTACTTGTGAAAACATTCTATTAACTTCCAGATATAAACAATGGAAAAATTAATACTCAAGAATTCACTCTATAAATAATACATTTTGGATTTTTTTCAGGGTTCCCCACTTTTCAGCAGTTATCCTGTTTTCTCAATTCCTATTCTTCACGATCAACCCAGCCATACTCCTTCAGACACCAATCGCTTATCAATCTATGAATCTCTCTTCTCCAACTTGCTCTGGTCTGCTCCGCTTTCTTCTACCGCCAGGTGACCATTGTAAAAATGTTTTTGGCCACCTAATCTCATCTATTCTTCTAACATGGTCACACCACTAAAGAGCTTGTCTCCAAATCCTTTTCATCTCTGTGTTTTCCATCTATCATTTGTCTCACCTCTACATTTCTACTGCTTTCTAACCTGGAAACCCCGGCTCTCAGTTTTATTCCGCCCATCTCTACTATCAATATCTTAGATTTTTGATCCTGTACCTATGAGCACCATAGACCATTATGTTTTCCACAACCAAATCCTGTTCTTCTAAGGCCTCTGTTAGACCTACTCGACAGTACTCCAGCATTCTTACAGCTTTTCGTGCTTGGACTAACTATCCGGTAATCTTAATCAGCTTGACAGCTTCCTGATTCATCAATAATTGATTACAAACATTTAAAATGTTTTACAACTCTAATAATTTCGGGACAGGGAGACCTGCTACAAGGTATTCGGATTTTTTCATACTCACTCTATTCTCTTGTTTCACAATCGTACCAACATGTTCCATATGTATCTCATGACTCTGAGCTATCTCTACTTGATCATTTGAAAACAATAATGAATGTACTGTCTGTCATCTTGAATTGGTATTCCTATTCCTTTACAATGTCCATTCCACTGTTTCAGTACGTGCTGAATATATACTTAAAATAAAGTAGGGACATGCTACAGCACTGTATCGGGCCTTTATTAATTCTGAATGGAGCTGATACTGTCTTTCCCACTTGAACAGAGGCCTGGCACTGCTGGTATAATCTCCGGAAAATCCAAAACTTGACCATTGGATCCAAAAGTTGGTAGGTCGTAGGCCTTTTATAAGTTAACAAGTATCAAGTGTATTTCCTGGCTCTTATATTTTGATTTTTCTGTTGAGTGTCTTAAACTAAGAATGTTATCCATATATACATGCATTTTCTTTAGTAAATTCTGCTTGATCCTTTCACAATTTCCCTTCAAGTTCAAGTCAGAGTACTCTTTTGAGCTAATTGAGCTAATTGAGCTAATTGAGAAACATTAGCAGAATTAATCTTATTACTTAGTTCCTCATAAGTAGAAAGGAATGGGAGTACATTAGACTAAAGCGACAGTTAAATCATTTAAAATCTCATCGCATTGTGAAACAGTTGAAATGCTGTTAGTTTTGCATACCCGGCAGTAAAACAAAAGAAATGAAACGAAACGAAAGTTTAGGTATTTTAAAATTGAAACCGATAATAGCGAATATCATGGAAACGGTTAACTCTGCGCAAAAAAAAAAAAAAAGTATGACATAAATCGTGTGTTTTAACGATATCTATATTTTTTATGCTAGGCTGTATATTCTATTTAGTTTATATATAAATATATATAAATGATATATTAATGGAAATTGGGAAGAATATTAACTATGCCAATAATTAATAATATCCATATTTCAGGATTACTGTTTTCAGATGACCTAGTTGTAGGTGCAATAACAGTTAGTGGTTTATAACAAGTCTTGCAAGCGTTAAATAATTACTGTAAAGAATGCAGTTTAAAAGTGAACCAGAACAAGACACAGATTATAGAGTTCAAAAAAAGGGTAAAAATGAGCAAGTATGAAAAATGGAAGAATAAAAAATAAAAAAACAGTATAGGGTAGTGAGAGAGTGTACTTATCTAGGAGTTAAAATAGATAGTGGTGGCAATTGGGAAAAACAAAAGAAATTTGCATTGGCAAAAGGGAAAGGAGCTTTAGCAGCTATCATAAGTTGCAAATTCAAAGTATCTAATATAAATATTAGCTGGTTAGAAAAACTGTACAATATGGTGGTTGAGGCACAAATGCTATATGGGATAGAAGTATGGGGATTAGAAGGAGGGTGGGAAGTTAAAAATGATGTGCATAGGAAATTTTGCAAAGAAATGCTTGGGTTACCAAATGCAACCATTAGGGAGGTTGCACAAATAGAGCTGTTAAGAGTGGCAAGCACGGAAAAGATTATGGAAAGGACATTGAAATTTTGGTATAGAATATTGAAATTGGAAGAATGGAATTTGTTAAAACAGTGTTTAGTATATCAAGGGAAAAGTTTAAAAGAACAAGGGATACGTAGACTGTCTCAGAAATAACTTGTAAAGTAGCGAGTTAGGGGAAATATGGATAATATGAGAAAATAATATGAGAAACTAATGTGATAAAATTTCTAGAAATCGGCAAGAAAAAGATTGGGGATATAGAAATACAAAAAAATATTTAGTGAGATAGCTATATACAGCTTAGCATAAATAAACAAATAAATAAATTGATGTAATAAGTTTTTGTCCCTCTCAAAGTTTACCAGTTACACAAAAGTCATCCACAATGAAGAGGATATTACATTTTGTTTGTCATGAAAGTATCTTAAACATATGGTATTTACATAAAAATCATTAGATCCATTTTTGGAAAATAAATTTTTGAAAAATGTTCCATGTAAAAGGCAGATAGGCATGGAGGGAGTTTTCTGAAAATCTTCGTGTTGCTTCCCTGGAAGATATTGAATTTAAATACCAAGTTTGATACTTAACCGAATTTTCGTTTTTGAGTTATGCTATCACGGAGGGAGGGATGGTGGGTGGCAGGGGGACAGAGTGCTTATAAAATTGCTCGTTTTATTTAGGGGTCTTCAAAATGTATATTTCTAGTCAAATATTGCTTAGGATTTTTGGGTGGAAATACAGTACCTTCTCTAAGTACTATGCACGGACATAGAATTTAGTAGCTAAAGTACAAAGTTTTATAAAAAAGGCCAAGGGATATGCCTGTACACAGCATAACTGAAAAATTTAAACAAGGTAAAATACTACACTCAGCATTTAATTATAGTATCTTCCAGGACTCAAAGCTTTTCAGGAAATCACCCAGCCCAAACTACCCTTTAGAAGGGATATTTTTCGAAATTGTCAACGTTCCCAAAATGGTTCTAATGATTTTAATTAAAATTCAATATATTGAAGATGCTCAAATGACAAATAAAATGCATATTTTCAATTTTCTGGGAATGGCCTCTGAAGTTCTCTTTATTGTGGAAACTCTTGCATAACTTAATTCATAAGATAGACATATTTACAAAAAAATATTTAAAATATGCATTTTTTTAGTTAAACCTTTCTGAGATATTCTTGGTTATTGGTTTTAATTTTAAAATACTTATATTTTCCTCAAATGTAATAACATTATTAGTTTTTTCTTGCTCTATTCAAGCAAAGAGAAAACATCAATCACGTAGCGTAGTGTATTCCCTTATATCTTAAGTCTATAAGGATATATTGCATGATAAAAACACTTACGCAAACGTTTATCTAAACTAATATGAAGCAGTTTGAAGAATGCGCATTTTTAAGAATATTTTGTAGAACAATGGGTAGAAAAGGTGATATGAAAAACAACATTTTTATCGTTAGCGGTGTTCTCATTAGTAAAAATAAGCTACATCATGCTGAAATATAATATACTCCGTTGCATCATTCTTTGAATACGACAGACTTCACTGAATAATGAGTGCCAAAAGAAAGAACAAAACATGCAGAGAAAAAAGCTAAGAAACATCCTCAGAAAAAGTTTAAATGAAAATGGAAGAGGAAATGATGACTTCAAGAATACGAAACATACAGCGGAACTATATGTCGGTAGCTCATTTTCCTCTCTGCATAAAATTATAATAAAATGAGCAGAATGACATCTAAAGAGACAGAAAACAAGTTGGGGATGAAAGCTCAGAAGAAAACTTAAGAGAGCCTCGAAGAATGAAATGGAGATATTTGAAAACAAATTACAAGTCATAAGAAAAACGCCTACAATATTACTTTTTTTTTTTTTTTTTTTTTTGGGTAGTGTTTAACGCCCGCTTTAACTACTAATGGCATCGCAGGCGGTGACACTGATGATACATGAATGATGATGGAGCACCGGTGGAATGCGATGGCGGGGGAAACCGGAGTACCCGGAGAAAACCCGCCCCAGCGCCGCTTTGTCCACCACAAATCTCACATGCGGTCGCTTGGGATCGAACCCCGGCCGTCTAGGTGAGAGGCTAGTGGTCTAACCACTCGGCCACGGCGCGGCCCGACGCACAATATTACTAAAAGCACTATACATTAAAATATAGTTTTAAAAAATCGTGTACCACTCACATGACTTTCTCTAGCTGTCCCGTAAACGAATTTTTCTTACTAAAGATCAGAATTGTCTAATTGCTTGCTTCCTTGTAAGTAGAAGGGAAATAAGGGAATTTACGGGCTACACAGATATAGAAACCTTTTAAAAGTCATTCGCTACGTGAAACAATTGAAATTCGGTACTCTTATCTTGCTAGGAATAAACAAAAGAAAGACGAAAAGAAAGATACTTCCAATTTAAAAAAAAAGTTTAAGTAGCTTAAAACTAAAAGAAATAACTCGAATAGCTCTAAAACGGTTAACTCTACAAAAATGGATACACTTTAACGAGAACTAAACTTTTTGTGTAGTAAGCTTTTTTCTATCTCTTAGGTTTACCAGATATATAGAAGTTAATACAGAAAACATCCCGAAATAAGAGATCTTCAGAAATTATTCTCCAAAAATTCAGGACATATTACATTTTATTTGGCATTTAAAGATCTTAAATATAAGCTTTTAATCAGAATTGTTAGAGCCATTTTTTGAGAAAATCAAACTATTTGGTACGGGGATTTTCTTAAAAATCTTCATGTCGCATCCTTGGAAGACACCAAACATATATACCAAGTTTAGTATTTAATTTTCTTTTCGTTTTTGAGCTACGCTGACAACACACACACACACACGCACGCACGCACACACACACATGGGCCTTTTCCAAAAATGTTTTTTTATTTTGGATTCAGGGGGACCCAAAACATGTATTTCCAGTGAAATCTCGGTAACGAATTTTTGGATGCAATACAATACATTCTGTATACATTATGTACATAGTACATGTAGAGAAAGTACAATATCTGATATATTCAATTCACATGATTTTCTCTACATCGCTGTAACAAATTATTGTTAAAAAGCATCTCCTTCTACTTTCCAATAATCGAGATAAACATTTGCATACATTTTTATTTACTTGCTTCCTTGTAAATAGAAGGTAAATAAGGGAATACTCTAGGCTAAAATGATAGTGAAGTCCTTTAAAAGCTGGATGCCATATCGTTGAAATCCGTTTCTATGCAGAGCCAGGAGTAACAACTTTTCGTCTGAGAAAAGTTTAAGTATTTTAAATCTGTAACAAATAACAAGGAATATATCAGAAAAAATGTATATGCCTTAATTGTGTGTTTTAATGTGATCTACATTTTTTGTGTAGTAAGCTTCAATCTCATCTCTTACGGTTTATCAGGTACGCAAAATTCAGCAAAATTCATTCGGAATAAAGAGGTCTTTGGAAGCTATTTCCATAAAATTCAGGATATAAATTTTATTTGCATTATGAATATCTTTTATATACGGTATTTTAATCAAAATCGTTAGGGCCATTTTTTCAGAAAATCAAAATTTTCCAAACATTTTCCATGTAAAGGAGTGGGAGGATTTTTCTCAAAATATTCGTGGGAGATACTAAACTTAAATACCATGTTTGGTATTTAGCCAACTTTTCATTTTTCAGCTACCTTGTTCACAGACACACGGACCTTTTTCCAAAAATGCTTCTTTTTTTTTAGATGCAGCGAAGCCAAAATCGTGTATTTCCGGGGAAGTCTTGGTATCGAATTTTTGGCAATACCTCCTCTATACACTATGTACATAGTACGTTTAGAGAAAGTAAACATCGGGCTTAATATGCTGAGCATGAAATTCCATGTTTTTCTTACGCACTAACAACCAAAGGTGTAGGTATTTCAAAAACGAAATAACAATTGAAGAATTGCAACTAATAACATCGTTTATCTCGGATTTCTTTAACGTCCTTTAACCTGGTTGGCCATATCGGACGATGAATAAAATTGGTGAGACGATGCTCAAGTGATCTCGGGGTCCATGGAGCTTGAAGCTACTTGACATTCGTCTTCTCGCATAAGGGAAAACCCCGATTTGAACTCACGACCTTTTGAACGTGAGGTAGACACGCTACCACCACACTTCACAGGCCGGCGGAAATTGTTTATCACTACAATGGCGTATTTGAAAAACATCTACATCCCTGTGTAAAAATGGTTTCTTTCTTTGTTACTACTTACTAGCTACACAAACGTATACAATATCCCTTCCTATGTAACGCGCATTTTATTTTCTACGTAAATAAATGATATTTAATGAAAATCCTTATAGCAATTTTTAGAAAATTAAAAATTTAAAAAAGGTTTGCATGTGCTGTTTTGAGTCGCGTTATTTTCCTGGAAAACATAGTGTCACATCTTTATAAGATAATGAACTTAATACCAAGTTTGGTGTTTATCTGATTGTTTTTTGTCTGTGCGTAGACCTTTTTATATGAATGTTTTCTGCTGGTTTTAGGGCGGGCATGAATACGTGTATAAGTGCTGAAATCTTAAAATAGAATTGTTGAATGAAATGCAAGGCTTCATCTACTTAGTAACGGCACGGTAGAGAAAGTAGAATATAAAAAATTTGATTAGATAATGACATGACTCTACCAATGACTTATCCACATTACGTTATGCATTACATAATTTTACTTATACTTTTAAATTAAGCAACAAGTGCTTAGGTTCAAGAAGAGATGTGCTCCATTCACAAGACATTCTCTACATTTATTGTTAAAGAGCTTATTATTGTTAAAGAGCTTATTCCTCTATCTACCTTGGGATAATCGACATAAACATTAGCAGAAATTGCCCTAATTACTTGCTTCCTTGTAAGTATAAGGGACATAGGGGGATTAACTAGACTAAAACGATAGTCAAATCTTTTAAAAGCTGGTTGCAACATGGTTTAAATTCATTTCTATGCATGGCCAGGAGTTTACAAATGTTGGTGTGAAAAAAAGTGTATTTTAAATCTGAAGAGGGAATATCTTAAAAATGTTCAACTCCACGAAAAAAAATGAATATGACATAAATTGTGTGTTTTAACGAGCTCTACGTTCTATGTGTAGTAAATTTTTGTCTATCTCTTACAGTTTACCAGTTTACACAAAATTAAGCAAAATTCATCATTAATAAAGAGGTATTTAGAGGCTATTCCACGAAAATTCAAAATGTATATTTTATTTTCCATGTAAATATCTTTAATATCGGGTATTTTAATCAAAATCATAAGAGTCATTTTTGAGAAAATCAAAATGTTTTAAATTTTACCATGGAAAGAGTTGTTTCGGGTGGGGAGATTTTTTTTCAAAACTTCGTGTCACATCCCTGGAAGATATTAAACTTAAATACCAAGTTTGATTCTGCCGACTTTGAGTTATCGTGTTCACAGATACACGGACACACTCTAACACACACGGACCTTTTTCTGAAAATGCTTTTTCTTGATACAGGTGACCCTAAAACGTGTATTTCCTGTGAAATCTCGGTATCGAATATTTGGGTGGAATGCAATACCTTCTCTATACACTATATATAGTACGTTAAGCGAAAGTAATACGTGTTATATGTTTAGTGATGGTAAAAAAATAAATAGACAAACTTGAAGAGCAGAAGGAAAATAAGAAAGAAAAGCATGTCGCTATATGTTGGCTATGAAATATGGTATTCTTTCCTTGAGTTTTGAGAAATAACAGAAAAGTGATAATTTGAATGAGATTACAAAAGTTTGTGAAAGTTATCTCGAAAATTATTTGTATAACAAAGAAACTTATAAAGTTTAAAGAGACTAACATGCTTCGTTAGTGTATTTTTGTATGTCTCTTATAATAATCCGTTTTACTAAATTATATAAAATCCATCCAGAATGAAGATAATTTTTCATGTTATTCACAGAAAATTCAAGATAGTAATTTTATCTGCAGCCGGTATTCCATCTAAACAGAAACATATCGAATTTGTTTCCCCCGTATAAAGAGCAGTTTGGAGTCAGAGAATTTAATTGATAACATTCGTGTTGCATCCTTAAGAGAACCTGAAATTAAATACCATTTGTAATTTTAGTTGTGCTATTCCTCTGTCACTCTCTCTCTCTCTCTCTCTCTCTCTCTCTCTCTCTCTCTCTCTCTCTCTCTCTCTCTCTCTCTCTCTCTCTCTCACACACATACACACACACATACGACGCACGCGCATGGATACTTTTCTAAAAGTTTATGTGCAGCAATCAAGAGTCAAGTGCTTTTACGAATTGTTTCATCATACCAAGTTTTATGTGTAATGGAGGGAATAGAATTTTTTGACGATCAACAAGAAGTGCACTAGTAACATGTTTTTATCCAAGTTCCACTTGCTGCCTCTCAGGCCATTGGTCAGTTTCCCAAGGTTTGTTCCTCGCCTTGCTATCCCAATCGCAAAGAAAATTGAGGAATTTTGTGTATCTACTAGAGGCGGTCAAAGTACCACTCTCGCTCGTTACTCGTAAGCCACGCCACTTCTCGAGAGCGTGGCAGCGAGAATCTCGTGTATCGAGAACTAGTTCCCACGAGTATTCTCGTAACTACAGGCGAAGTAAGTTGACGTATGGTCCATAGTATAAATTAGTTACGTAATAACTAGGGCCCGAATTTTTAGGTCTTAACATATTTCTTCTTTTATTAGTAAGTTAGAAAGTTTCAAAGTAATTTTATGTTTCAAGCCGTTTGGGTTCTAATGTGTGTATCTTATTAAAAAAAAAAAAAAAAAAAAAAAAAAAAACACGGCATTAAGACCTAAAACTTGCTAAACATGAGTGTTTTTTTTAATCTCAGTAAAGAATGTATCAATTTTTTCTTATTTCATTTGAATTACAATTGTTGTTTAACAGTGCGTTTAGTTTTGTTTTGGGTGTGCATGTGGGGTTAGTCAGGGAAATAGTTTATAACAAGTTTTACCTTGGTACACAAATTGCACGCATGAAATATACGCCAATGACATCTTGCGATGTTGAAAGATATTTTTCTGTTTATAGGAATATATTAAAAAACAACAGAAAATTCCGAAATGTGGATGGTTGTGTACAGCAACAGTACTGAAACGTGGAATTTGTTTTATGTAAGTTCTATATATTAAAAATAATGTTGAAAATTGTAATTAAAGTGTTCTAGCACGAGTATACTGTGTAACAAATTGTTTTATTGCAGTGCATATAAATAGTATGCTTCCGTAAGGTAAAATAGTTTTCATATTTTTATCTGTATTCTGTTATAAAAGGCGTTTGTCGTCGACTTTCTTAATTAGGTATGAAAATTGTTTAAAACCCTAAGAAAAGGCTAGGAGTGTTATTAAAAGCCTAAAGAGGCTAATGGAAGAAAGTAAAAGGCTAAAACTGCATTTATAAAAAGCTAAAAATCCGGGCCCTAGTAATTACACAAGATGACCCAAATGCGTTTACAGTAAACGGCTTGAATCAGAGATATTAATTGTTAATGACTTACCTATACTTTGTGTTGCTATATATAAACATGTTCAGATTACAATCTAAAATAAAATTACTTCTTGCAACAAAAAATATAAATATCCTGATAAACTATTTAAGTCTTAAATAATTTAAACAGCTGAAATAACATAACTCACAGGACTAATTATGTAAGTTTTCGCGCACTACAGTCTTGCTATTGAGGTATGAGTCAGACGAGTAATCCAGACTCTCGTACGCTTGTTGGTCAAGCTCTCTCATGCCAGCTATTCGTTCAGCTGCGAGAGGCGCGCTTAGCGGCAGCGAGATTGAAATCTGACTTGACCGGCTCTAATATCTACCCAATGTATTAGTGACATACCAATGACCTTCAACTTAAGACATATTTACAACTCATGGTCGCGGTACTTAATTTTCTCAAGAATACATCTTAAGAGTTTCACAGTGTTTTCTGAGTTTTGTAGTGTGTGCAAGCGGTACTGAAGCTAGCTTGTTGCCATTATGAAGCAATATCGCGGTTCAACCCCAGCGGAGGACGATGGATTTTTTCGGGTGTAAAAATCCTTAGTATGGCTTCCTTCGGCAGGGAAGTAAATCCGTCGGTCCCGTGTCGTAGATTTACGGCACGTAAAAGAACCTCAAGCCTGATAAAGAAGCCTCTGAGCAAAATTAAGCGGTCTTTCACGCCCAGTTAGAATGGGACGCTGAGAACCACAGCAGTTAAAGAGCGTCCATAAAGAACACACCATTTTTATTTAGTTGGCTCTTATGCTTCCCTGCGTAACAATTGAATAAGATTACATATATCCACAAAATACAAGTTGATCTGCGTAGTGCTTGTGGAACTGTATTTCGCGACTCCTATACCACGAAAATGTAACGCCATTCTGTAAATTCTACTCCTGTATTATTGAGTACAGTGATTCATGTTTTGTATTGTGAAGCCATAATCCCTCATTAAAATATTTAACTCAAATTGATTAAACTGGTGAGTTGTCAAATTCTTCTGGATCAGAAAGCAACTAATTGTCGAAAGTCACGGACCTGCCTTCAGATTCACTAAAATTGAGTTCTGGTGGTGTAGGTATGGGTAGTTCAGCTCCATGGGGAATAGGCGCGAAGCTGAGCTCAGATTTGCATATTTAATTTCTGCTCTTGTTTTTCAAGACAACAGTTACATGCAGTTAAGGCGCGATGAACTTTCTCATTGGAATACGAGAAATAGTCAGGCGGGCAGGTAGGTATGTATTCTCTGCAGAGTTAAATGTACAAAATTCACTCACAATAATAATAATCTTACAGTTAAATTAAGAATAGTAATACAACATATTATATATACACGTTATTTTAAATACCTAACTACCTATTATTCAGTATAGCAATTCTATGTCAATTACCAGCATATTTATAAACAGTTACTATGAAGCCTCAACATTAACACTATAGAACAGTATTGAGATCCGTAATTGCTTCACAAGATTTGTTTTAGTTAATATCTAACATGTATTCGCTTTAAATTATCCCTAAACCTCTTTAAGGTCACAGGGCAGCCCTGAAAGGCTACTACAGGCAATTCATTCCATTCTTCAACGGTCCTATTAACAAAAGACAATTTTCCTACGTCGATTCTGTACCTTTTACCCTTAACTTTATACAAATGGTCGTTTCGTCCGTAGTATGCTGGGTTTTCTAACCTCTTTCTAACGTCCACCCAGACATTTAATCCAGTATAAGCTATAAGTAGTGCGACTAACCTATGTATTTTACGCCTAAATTTTAGAGCCTCCCATTTCTTCTCTTCGCTTTTCGTAAGCCCAAAAGTATTAATTTTACAGCCCTTCTCTGTATCTTTTCCAGCGAATTAGTTTAACTCTGTACGGTTCCCAGAATGCTACTCTATATTCCATAACCGTCCGCACTAGGGACTAGTAGGCAATGTTCCTGGACTTTGCGCTCTCCTTGTTCAGTATTCCTAGACACAGAATTTATCTGATCCTCCCATCTGGCATTACTTGACAAGCACACTCCCAAATATTTACAGTTTTTTATTTGCTAGTTACTCATACCTTCCCGTACACATGTAACACCTATAATGTAACAAAAATGCCTGACTTTGTAGACATATCTCCTGCATAATCTCATATAGAAGTCATGCTCAAACCTTTATTTTAGCACTACACACGTACAAGACGAACGTGCATATTAACACAAGATTTTAGCTCAACTGAAATTGAGTTATATGATAGCGTAAATGTAAATATTACCTCACAAGTAGAGAGACCTGATCTACAGAACAAAAACGATAAGTGGTCGAAATATAGATATAAACATCTGGATGATGAAGTGATCCGATTAAAAAGAAAATCAACAGACTTAGAATAACAAAACAAAACGTAGCAGTAAGCTGTATAAGCTAAATAAATTTAGCACCATATATATCCCTGATTATGGCAATATTTAAATCCTGGAATGTCATAGTAAAGGTCTGTTCAAATCACGTCTGCGAATTTCTGTTATGTTTCGAGAACTTTCGCTATCATGATTCTTTCCGAATGCACAAGAAACTGGATTTTTCCATAAATACGACGTTCTAGCAGTTTGTACTCACTGTAGAACACTTTTTTTCAAATACTGAATATCTGGAGACGCTGTTAGTATACGAGAAAGTGCAGTAGAATGCAATGGAGGCACTCATCTCTAACAGAGAGGTTTTCGCAGATGATACTTCTTACAGATCACACGTTTTCCCAGTCACGAACTGTCTTCTGGAAGCAGAAATAGTTCACACAACACCACACTTGAGTGATAGCCCGAAATACTGTCAGTCAGTGTTAAACGCACTACTTTGGGAACCGAGAGTTCACAACGATCATAATATGGGCTTGCAAATATTATCTAGTTTTTACGTACGTATTGCGTTTTGTAAACCCTCAAAACAATTTGTTGGCTTTCTTTTGTATGAACTTTAAATAGTAAAATATTATACAATTATGTCTTATGTTTATAAGTTATAATTATGTTATATGCATTTATTTACAATGTTCATTAAAGCATATTCTAACAATCAACAATTTGTGTTCCATGCCAAACTATCATTCCCTTTAAATTTACTAAACATAAAAACTACCCTGAAATAGCAATATTTGAATCCGGGAACTTCACCTCTGAAGGTACATAACATAACACAATTTAACATTGAATTTTTGTAGCGGGATCGGATTATAAAATGAATCTAATCCAGCGCGTAAAAGGCCGGTCCCCATGGCCGCGCTCGCTAAAGCGTCTCGCTTTGGTGTTACGCAGCGCTGGGGATCGTGGGTTCGAGTCCCGCCTTGGGCATGGGTGTTATATGTGTGTGTAAAAAGTAAAACAGAAATTCAGTAATCATACAGTAATCACAGTAATCAAATTAGGTAAATAAAAAGTAGGGTATACAGTGTCGGAGTCCCGATCACACTCCGGAACTGTATTAAAAAAAAAAAAAAAAAAAAAAAAGCCAACGCGCACACTGTTACGCTAGGACAGCAAGTCACTCCACGTATAGCAGTTATTTATGCCGAAATTGATACGACATGATGCAGTGGACAGAGTTTAAGGGTTAAACGCTGGGATTGAATAGCTTTTTAATCCGTAGACTGAAGACTCACCCGGTACATGCACATAACTTAAAACTAGATGCGTTTTAGCTAAAACGGACCTCCTTTGTTTAAATCAGGGAACTGATTTCCATTAAAGTCTCTTCTATTTACCATGTTGAACAATACCTCCAAATGCCAAAAGATTTAACCAAAGCTACAGCTCGTGTTACGGCAAAAACAACGGTTAAACATATACTCCGTTTATACGAATATCTTATTTCACAAAAATGAAGAAACAATTAAATATATAACCTGAGGAATATATACAACTTTATCTCAAAACGCTTTTATCCCAGAGGAGGGTGCTTAATATTAACAACTATTAACTCAAGAATGCTTTTATTGGCTATAGATAATATCATAAGAAATTCTTCTCGACATTTCGACGTGCAGAAGGCATGGATACCTGAAATTCCAAAATATTAGAACCAAAGCTCTTTCATTCAGATTACGTTCATGTAACGTTGAATTTTCTTTCATGTTGATATCACATATTTCCTGAAGATGAGCATCAAGAGAATAATAACCATAACTGCTGATCGCTCCCTGTAAACCCCCTGATGAAGCACTTCAACGAAGGGAAATAGGTACCAATAACGTTTGATTTCAGCAAGATGGACCAACGGCACGTACAGATCCAATAGCCTTGAGGAGGCTTTGTGACACGTTACCTATCCTTCTCATTTCCACATTTTGGAATATCGCCTGCTTCCATCTGGCCCTAGTTTCTCCAAAATTATTACATGCTCATGAACACGCAACAGCGCAATGAGGAAAATGCTGAAGTATCAGGTCAAAAGTTCACTAACTATTTATTTTATACCCGGTGACCGGTTTCTTTCAAACCCAGTTTAATGTGTACTAAATAATACCGCAACGACATTTGTGGGTGTCTTTTTTGAGGGGGGTAAGGAGGGTGGGGAAAGGCGTAATTTTGGGTAAATGTTAGAACGCAATTCCTCGTTCTCTCTGTATCTCCAAACTTCTCCTACACTTCACTCTTTGCGGTCACTAATCGTTATCTCTATCCTCTGAAAGTCACTAGTTTCACCAGAAGGGCTATGATGTTTCTTGCTGATCGGCGTTTCACCCATCTGCGCGACCTACTGTTTTGCGACAGTAATACTCTAACTAGGTTTCTGTCTGTTTATTATCCCACTTCGCTAAGTGTAGGGCTGCCAAAATGATAAAGTATACTATTAACAACATAAATGTTCGTGTTTAGATACAAGTTAAGAGATACATAGGATAGCAGCAAGGGAAAACGAACAATATTGTTAAATATCAATATAAAGATGCGGTGACATAGAGTAACAAACATATCTTATCAGAATTGAAAAAAGACAAAAATGCAAACGTTGCCATCCATGTTGATGTTGGCAAATGGTGTCTTAAGATTAATAAGGATCCTTTAATTCAACATATGATGTCCAAAGCTTAACAAGCAGCTTTGTGATTGTCCCCTAGCTCCGAGCATTAATCCTAGCACTTTCATGCCATATTTCTCTTTATAATATGGAACTGCAGGTTCATAAATGTCGACTTTTTCTCTATATATTTCAACCTGACCGACATGAGATTCAAAGCCACGATAGGATCTAGAATCATCCCTTAATTACATGATAATCTGAAGCAAATTACACGCCTCGCACTGCCATTAGTCGCAATACCATTATTTCTTCATGCACAGAGAAGGCATTCTCTATAAACGTATCGGCAAGCATCGGTTTTTGTGGTATCTACTGTTTTTGAGTACTTCTCCGAAAGGACAGAAATCCAGGACATGTCCAAATATTTCGTGCTCTCTGTATCAGCGCCGACAAAGGGTGCTGTCCTGTGATCTGCCCGGTTCAGATATTACTTCTCAGACGTTGGATGCCATTTTGATCAGATTTTTCCATTCAGAAGAGATAGACCTCCATAGTAATGAATCCACTTGTGAACCACTATAGATGAGAATTCCTTTGCCTTTGAGTGGCAAGTTCCTCCAAGGTGCAAACTCCCGTTTTCTGAGTCCAGTGCGTACCTCTCCAGGGGAAATGGGTATTGTTGTCAACAACCTCGAGAGCCGTATTTGTATCCAATTGTTGGAGGAACGTGGAAACTACTATCTCTAGATTTCTTCTATTTAGTTTGTTACAGATGTTAATATGCTCGAACCGTACAGCGGTTCAAAAATGCCCATAAATGTTTTGGTGCAAGGTGCATATATTTTACAAAGAAAAGCTAAAAATGCATTTTCATGCTATTTTTACTTTTTTTTATACGCACTTTGTACATAGTGAATATAGAAGGTATTCTATTCCACCCAAAGTCGATACCGAGATTTCAAAGGAAATATATGTTTTAAAAAAATAAGCATTTTTAAAAGACGAAAACTGTGACACGAAAACTCAAAAAACGAAAAGTCGGTAAAATACCAGGGATAGGACGCCCCCACCCCAACTACCCTTTACATGAAAAAAAATCGAAAATTTTGGTTTTCTCAAAAATGGCTCCAGGGATTTTGATTAAAGTCTCTCATTGCTAAGATATTTACATGGCAGATAATATGTATATCTTGTATTTATGTAAATAGCCTTTGAAGGCCTCTTTGCTCTGGATGAATAAGTCTGAATTTTGAATTACTGGTAAACCGATATAAATAATTCAAAATGTACTACACAATAAATGTAGATCTCATTAAACACACAATTAATACGATATCCAGTTATCGTCCTAACCGTATTCGAGATATCCCTTTTCATCGGTTTCAGTTTTAAAATATTTTAACTTTTCTCATACGGGAAATTGTCAACTTCTGGCCACGCAAAGAAACCGATTTCAATCCTCTAGCAACCACATTTAAAAACATGTGGCTGTCGCCTTAGCTTAGTGTATTCCTTATTTACCTTTTACTTACAAGAAAGCAAGTTATATGATAGTTTCTGCTAATGCTTATCTTGATTAGCACAGAGTAGAAGAATAACCTTTTTAACAATAATTTGTTACAGACATGTAGAGAAAGTCATGTGAATGGAATACACAAAATTTTTCCTTGTAGTCATCCAAAGTTTCTTTTTTTCAAATCTATTATATAGGGACCAATTTCTACAATACTAAAGTATAGCTTAAACCTAAAATGAACGCTGCTTAAGTTTATGGAACACTGACTAGAGAAAGTCATGTGTACATAACACATCAGAATGTTTTGCTTGTCCCCTTCTACGCTTTGAAATATTTCGAAAACTCAATGCATTGAGAATTACGTTATATTTATGTTCTAAAACAATACAATATTATTACTTTCTCTACACGTACATGTACATAGGTATAGTGAAGGTATTGCATTCCACCCAAAAAATCGACACCGAGATTTCACCAGAAATACATGTTTGGGCCACACTGAATGAAAAAAAGCATTTTCGGAAAAAGGTACGTGTGTGTGTGTGTGTGGTGGACAGCATAGCTCAAAAACGAAAATAAACACCAAACTTGGTATTTAAGTTCGGTATCTTCCAAAGATGCGACACGAAGATTTTCACGAAAATTCCCCCACCCCAAACTACCCTTTACATGGGAAAATGTTTCTAAAATTATGATTTTTTCAAAAATGGCTATAACGATTTTATTTAAAATATCTTTTTTTAAAAATTTTACATGCCAAATAAAATTTATATCTTGAATTTTCTGGAAATATCCTCTAAAGACCTCTTTATCCTGGATGATTTTTATTGAATTTTGCATAACTGATAAACCGTAAGAAATGGAAAAAAAAAACCTACCACACAAATTGTGTAGAGCACATTAAAACACACAATTTATGCTATATAGTTATTTTTTTTTTTTGTGGAGTTGATCGTTTTTGGGATATTCCTTGTTATTGGTTACAGCTTTAAAAATTTATACTTTTCTCATACAGGAATTTGTCAACTCCTGTCCATACAAACAAAGGAACTTCAGTCACATAGCAACCAACTTTTGACAATCACTTTAACCTATGGGACTCCCATATTTTCCTTCTACCTACAAGTAATAAAGTAATACGACTATTTATGTTACTCTTTTCTCGATTAGCATTAAATAAATAGAAGAATAAGCTTTTTAACGTAATGTTTTGCAAAGAAAGTCATGTGAATGGAACACATCAGATTTTTTAAATCTGGAAGTACAAACATAGGATGAAGAGAGAAGAACAGTTATAGCTACCCCCTTTTACTCCGTTGTTCTGTGTTGTTTTTCTGTTTTTCCTTTTACACAAACACATATTAACAAGTACACAGGTCCGATGCGGCCCTCTGCGTGACGGATTACCAAAACCGAGCGGTCTAGCGACCAATGGCTACAGGTCGCTCAGCTGATGGGATTTTTAACAGGAGTTTTTTTTAATGAAAAAGTGCGAAACCTAAGCTCACATTAATCATCACTCTTCTATTCCATTATCTCGATGCATCAAGTATTAGAATTGTCACATTAGTCCCTAGAGACACGCACAACTAACAAAAACCGCCAACATGTTACACGAAGCTCAGACTGCCTCTCTAGAAACATCACAAAACAGTAAGGCTGTTTTTTTAACAGTGAATTTCCTTTCTTTTTGTTCTCTTCCCTGTTACGTTTCACTGAATCCAATTTCAAAAGAAAAGATATCTCGCTTGTTTCAAAGCCGTTTACTCTCCTTCACAAATAAAATTGCATTCTAAACATCATTTTCCACGGGAAAGACAGCTTACCTTATCTTCCTCCTAGGTTATCTCGGCACGCTGGAGACTGCAATACAATACTTACAACAGTCTTTTATTTTTGTCTTGGTAGGAATGTTTATAAATATGCATCTGTTGCAGCAGCTCAGCTTCAAGAATGATAAACATTTCAAAGGCTTCAGTTATAAGTTAAACACTATAAAGAGGAGCGTATCTAAAATCTGATATGTTACACTCTACACTCTACACTCTACAAGCTCTACAAACTTCCTACAAAAGATTCTTCTTCTTTCTACACAATGCTAATCGAGATAAACATTAGCAGAATGTTATTACTTAGTTCCTTATAACTAGAAGGAAACTAAGGTAATGCTCTAGGCTAAAGTGATAATCAAATGCTTTAAAAGCTATTGTAATGCGATTGTCATTGTAAATTGCTTGTTTGCTTGGCCAGGATTAGAACAACAGAAAAACGGACATTTTCTATCTGGGAAAAGTACAAGTACTTCACAATTGAAGCCAATAACAAGGAATATCTTGGAAACGGTTACCTTTACAACAAAAACGTAAAGGATATAAATTGTGTGTTTTGACGTGATGTACACTTTTTATGTAGTGAAATTTTGTTCTATTACGGTTTAGCAGTTAAGCAAAATTCGGCAAAATTCATCCAGAATAAAGAGGTCTTCAGAGGCTATTCCCAGAAAATTCGAGATATACATTTTATTTCGGATATAAATAACTTTAATATCCGGGATTTTAATCAAAATCGTTAGAGAAATTTTTAAGAAAATAACATTTTTCGACATTTTTTCCATGTAAAGAGTAGTTTGTGGTGGGGGAATTTTTTTGTTTTTTGAAAATCTTCATGTCGCATCCTTGGAAGATACTAAATTTAAATACCAAGTTTGGTATTTAGCGGTCTTTTCGTTTCCGTGCTATGCTGTCCACAGACACAAACATGCACACACACGGACCTATTTTAAAAATGCTTTTTTCGGACTCACGGGGACCTCAAAACATATATTCTGGTGAAATCTCGACATTGAATATTTGGGTGCTTTACAATACCTTCTCTACCCCTATGTACATTGTACATATGGGGCTAGATAAAGTAAAAATATTGCATTCACATGACCTTCACTATGTATTATCTTTATTACTTTCTCTACCACGCACAATTGACAAAGTAGAGAAGTTATTGCAATCCTACCAAAAATTCGATACCGAGATTTCACAGAAATGTCTGTTTTACGAATAGCAGAATCAACAAATCTGATGTGTTCCATTCACATGACTTTCCCTATCAGTTTGACAACAAACTATTCTTACAAAAGTTGGAGTCAAACTGAAAAATTCAATGCCATAGCCGGCATATGAACCACGGATCTCCAGGTCTCTAGCCGATTGCTGTAATCATTGATCCACCATGGCAATGTGCCAACAAGGCATTAAATTCCTCAACTGACTGACATGTTTCCTGATACATCACAAGGCAATCTCAAATTATTATACCCCAATACCCCAATAGCGACTTACAATTTAATTACTTTAAGTCATACTTTAGACAACCATTAAGCCAGCTAACACTATTCATAAAAAAGTCTATGTTCCATTCACATGACTTTCTCTACTTCTCTGCAACAAATTATTGTTAAAACGCTTATGCTTCTATTTACTTCATGCTAATTGAAATAAAAATAGTAGAAATAGTCTTATTACTTGTTTCCTTGTAAGTAGAAGGGAAATAAGGGAGTACCATAGGTTAAAGTGATATTCAAAAGCTGGTTGCTATGTGACTGAAGTTCCTTTGTTTGTATGTCCAAGATTTGACAAGTTTCTGTAAAAGAACAGTATAAGTTTTTTTTTAAAGCTGAAACCAATAACAAGGAATACCTGAAAAAGATCAACTTCGCGAAAAAAAATGTATATGGCATAAATTGTGTGTTTTATCGTGATCTATATTTTTTGTGTGGTAAGTTTTTGTCCATCTCTTATAGTTTAGGGGTTATGCAAAATGTCTTTATCGAGTTTTTGGGTGCTGTACAGTTCCTTCTTTTCCTAATGTGTACATTTTACACACTGCTAGAGAATGTAAGAAAAAACAACAACAAAAAGCACATTTTTAAAAAAAGTGCGTGTGTCTGTCCATAGCAACTCTGAAAAGTCGGTTAAGTACTATTCTTGGTGCCTAAGCTCCGTAGGATGCAACACTAGGATTTTCAGGAACATGCCACTCGCTGAGCCAACCTTTACATGGAAGGTTTTTTATTTTGTCAATTGGATCTAACGGTTTTAATTATATATATATATATATATATATATATATGAAGTTTCTAGAAATAACCTCTGAGGTTCTCTCCATTTTAGATGACTTTTGCATAACCAGTTAACGCAATATATAAGATAAAATGTTGCTATTAAAAATGTACATCTCGTTAAAACATACAATTTATGCCAAATGCACTTTTTGTGGAATTAACGGTTTCAAGATATTCTTTGATTTTCTTTTAAATTATGCAACACTTATAATTTTATCAAATGAGAATTCATTAGTTTTTTTCTTTTCTTCTTATCCTGTTCATCAAATAGAACAGAAGATCAAAGCCATCAAACAGCGACCACCTCTTAAAAGGTTTGACTATCGCATTAGCCTAGTATATTCCTTCATTTCCCTTTTACCTACAAAAATATAAAATGAAACTATTGTTCTAATGCTTATTCGATTAGCATGAATAATCTTTTGTAAGAATAGTTTGTTGCTGTATTGTTAGACAAAGCCGTGTGAATGTAACATACAAGATTCTTTGGAAGTCTGTTTTTCTATCATGTTAATTTACAAACATTTGCAGAAATAATAATTTGTCTCTCACATAAGCTATTCTTTTACAAAAGTCAATCACATAGTCGGGATTTGAAGTAATATCTTCAGCTTTCCGTGTCGTTTCTGTAATCAACTGAGCCAAAGCAACATACCGGTACTACATTAAATTCTCTAACTGACTCGCTCTTTTCTGGTAAACCATAAGGTGTTTTCAAATTCATTTGGAGAAAATACAGCTGAATGGCGACTTATTTAATTGCGAAAATACGGTGGTCAGTTAATTAAAAAGCCTTAGACTTTACAAGACTGTTAGCTGCCTCTGGAGCAAGCCATCTCAAAATTAATTTGACCACCCCTGTGGTTTAGCGGAAAATGCGTAATTCGGGGAATATAATGTAGCAGTTCACAGAAAATCTGAACACTAGAATTTTTTTCGATTTGAAGAAATGGTTGCACATTCCATTGTAGGAACAAGAGGGAAAGAACAAACAGAATTTTTGGTAAGATGTTACAAAAAGTGCGTCGTTATATGCTGGTCTTAAAATTGCATGCTCTTTTCATGCCATTACGAGGACCTGCTAAAATGTCAAACATGACACAAACCGTATAAGTACTGCACTGAAAATCCTATTTTTTAATTCTTTATAAGCCAACTCAAATTTATTTTAATGTAATTCAGCTCTTAGAAGTAGAAACTTGGCAACCCTGGATTCTACCAGTTCAGTTATATCATAAAAATGGTTGAGGTGATTGAATAATATATATAGTTTCCAAAGTTGTATCTTAAATGCTTAATCGTTGGACTTTTTAAGGTTCATTGTTGCAACTGAATCACACATTTCAGAAAATTATTTCTTTTTGCCCCTCCTGGTCATGCTAGGAGAATGAAATTTCAATATCGAAATAGCGACCCGCTCTTAAAAGATTTGACTGTATACTTTGCATTAAAATGTACAAAACTGATAATTGACTTCAAATAAAATGATTTTAATCAGAGCCCAGAAAAATTACTCATTGTGAATAAAAATATAATATTAAATACATCGCTATTAATTAAGCGACCATTTCCAATTCGATTTAATAAATATAAAATAAACCAATGTTTATGTGTCGACTGGCACGAAGTAGTTATAAGAGTACTCTTTAAGAATGGTTTGTTGCAGAATAGGTAGAGACAGGCATGTGAATGTAACATCGATTATTTTGCATGCCAAGATTATCTATCACAAACATACACAACAGATTATTTCCGCTGTTAACAATCACCTATGCGCTTTGCAAACCCGCAGCAAAGCTGAGGCAGAGAAGCTGCCTAACAATTAGGAGAAACATATAAATTCACAACCCGCAGCATATGCTACAGTCGAATCGTTAATAAACATTTACTTAGTTGTGGTATAAAAAGGAAAATATACGAATTTATACAATAGTTTCCATTATCCCTTAAAACATTCCAAAAGATTCTAAATATATTAAATTTTGATAATTAAGTTTATTTTTATGTTGTTTGTGGGGGGAAAATGCTTACTAACAGCGCTACTCTATTTTGTTGGTTTACATATTATAACATGGATGCAGAGCATTTAATTCTGTTAAAATGACAGCTGTTCTTCTATAATGTATTGAAAGAAGATGAAGTACAGTACATAAATCCACAGAAATCGCAACAGTATGAAAAACATCATGACAAATTTTGTGAATTGAAAAAGGGTAAAACAAGCATGGTTTTAACAAATTGTTATGGTCCAATTATGCCGAAGGTAAAGTAAGTCTCTAATACATGTTTGCACTCAAGTTTGCAGTTTTATCATTAGTTTTTATTGATATAGCCCCCAAAAAACTACAACTTGTTTAAAAGAAAACATATTAATAGTCAGAATGAATACTACCTTTGTTGTAACTTAACGTTACCTTTTTGGCTAACCAAAATTTCGATTGATACTTCATATGTGCAATGTCTAATACATAAATAGTAAGCAATTATAATCATTTCAAAATTCTCAAGTCTTTACTGATATAGCTAAAATAGATTTCAAGATTGCTGCTCGAACACGTCAAAAAGTATATCTTAATTTTTTTCCCGATATATTGCTTATTATTGATTTAAATTTTACAATGCCTATACTTTTTCCAAATGAGAAGCTATGCATTTTTTTCTTTATCTCCATCCTGGTCATGCAACAAAAACATTTAAACGCCATGTCACATCGATTAACCCCTTAAAAAGTTGACTATCGCTGAAGCCTTGTATATTCCTCTATTCCCATTGCATCTACAAGGAAATAGATGTGATTTAAAATGTTCCTTTGACGTCGAAACTTACACAACAATTTTATAAGAATGCTTTGTTTCTGTGAGGAACCGTATTTTAAAACATAGTCTTCGATATGTCCGTGTTAATGATAACTTCTAATTAGATGTAGCATGAAATATACGGGACTTTTCCAACGCACCGTATAATGCATTTGTTTGGGCTTTGAATAAAATCGTTATAGTTTAGTGATTAGTAGTACAATATCCTGAAGAATTGAGCATTTGAAATGAGTAATATTGTGGAATGAACGATGTTGGCATTTTGGCTTGATAGTAGCGCAAAATGCAGGTAATTCTATAAGTAGCAACAGTGAATATTTGAGATTCCTCTCAGGGTTCCGAGTTTAATACAGACGAAAGGATTTCCCTGGCGAGACTGAAATTCCTCAAGGTGCAAGAGAATACCAACCAGTTGCTTTAATATGAACATATTACGAACTCTATATAGGTGTTTATAGCTGCATGCAACAAATTGTTTCAGAGAAGATAAGAAAGAATGTCTATCCTACATGCAGACAGATTAATTAAGCGCTGCTTTAATAACAGAATCATTATACACGCCAGCATGAAACTTACGTGCATATAGTGTGCACTGATAAACAGTCATGTAATTCTTGTTTGTTTCCAAACTTCACATCGCATTTCCCCCTAACTGGGCGGTTGTTTTTTTTGTTTTGTTTTCTTTCTTTTTTTTTTTTTTTTTTTTTTTTTGATAGTCTTTAACGCCCGCTTTTATTACTTGTGGCACCATGACACTGGTGATACATGGAATGAAGATGAAGCACAGGTGGAATGCGATGGCGGGGGAAAACGGAGAACCCGGAGAAACCCCGCACCTGCGCTGCTTTGTCTAGCACAAATTTCACATGCTATCGCTTGGGATCAAACTCGGGCAGTCTAGGCCAGAGTGAATGTTCCAATCACTCGGCCACGGCGCGTCCCAACTGGGCGTGTTGCTGTTAAAGATGACGAAGATTTTGGAGTGCATGTCAAGTAGTAAATACAAAATATTTAAATGTTACAGAGCCAATAACCTACAAAAAATATATTCTCTGCAACATATCTATCCCATGAATAGAAATTCCACCGAAAAATACATATTTCAAGATCCAGTGAACGTCCCCCCCCTTAAAAAAACAGTTTTAGAAAAAGTTTGAATGTGTGTGTGTGTGTGTGTGTGTGTGTGTGTGTGTGTGTGTGTGAGAAAAGCCTAACTCAAAACCGAAATACGATGTACCAAACTTGGTATTTAATTTCAGCATGAGAAGATATTCAAGAACCGTTCTACACCCCAAATAACCTCTATATGTATTTTAAATGTTTTATTAAAACAATTTAATTTAACCCACTTGTATGATAAATAAAATAATTTTTCTCTAAATAGCCCATGAAATTCTCTTTATTTTTAAAAATGTTGTGTATGTAGGACATCTACAAACATAGAATAAAGCTTACAACGTAAATGTAGAACTCATCAAAACATACAATTTGAGTTCAATAAATGGTTCGTAGTAATTTTCAGTATATTCTATATCAAAAGTTTTGGGCTTTCCAAACAACGCTCAGAAGCGTTGCCTATTTCCATAGCAGGAGGTTGTTACTATGAGCAAACATTTGGATGTTGTTACCACACGCTCTAAGAACTTCTCGCTTAATTTAACAGCATTCCTAGGCAAAAATTTTTCTCAGACGATTGGATATAATATTACTTTTATATGAATGCTAAGAACCGATATACGCGAATTTGCCATTGGCAAAGAAGGGCGTGTGAATGTACTAACTCAGGTTTCCAACATGTTTAAACCAAAGTGCGCTCGAATGAGCATACGGAATACAAATACAGAGTTTTGACTATTTACTTGCTTTTAAAAAACATTTTTATTCTCAACATAAAAAGTACTGCGCATTATTTATTTTACGTCATTAACAGAATTGCTCATAAAAATGGAGGAATCAAACAGTACAAAAATATACAGAAATAATACCAAGAAAACACGGCTTATGTTTTAAAATGGAGCTCCCTATAGATAGGAACACTGCAAATGCTATAAATTTCGTTTACAATGGTGTGTGGTACATTAATTTGCGGTTATTGATTATTTTTTATGTTAACATAGATTGAAACACTAGGGTAAAAATCTTATGTATTCCAGTCACATGACTTTCTCTACATCTCTGCAACAAATTATTGTTCAAGCCTATGCTTCAAATTACTTCATGCTAATCGAGAAAAAATTACCAAGAATAGTCTTATTACTTGCTTCCTTGTAAATGAAGCGAAATAAGGGAATACCATACGTTAAAGTGATAGTCAAAAGCTGCTTGCTAAGTGCCTGAAGTTCCTTTGTTTGTATGGACAGGAGTTAATAAATTCCTGTATTAGAAAATAAGTTTTTCAAAGCTGAAACTAAAACTAAGGAATATCTCAAAAACGATCAATTCCACGAAAAAAATGTGTATAACAAATTGTGTGTTTTAACGTGCTCTACATTTAGTTTTTGTCCATCTCTTACGGTTAAGCAGTTATGTAAAATTTCATAGAACTCATCTAAATAAAGTAGTCTTCAGAGGCTATTCCCAGAAAATTCAAGATACACACTTTATCTGGTAAATATACAATATTTTAATCAAAATCGTTAGAGCCGTTTTTGAAAAATCAAACTTTTCGAAAAAAGTTCCACGTAAAGGGTAGTTTGGGCTGGAGTGATTTTCCTCAAAATCTTCTTATCGCATCCCTGGAAGATACTAAACATAAATGCCAAGTTTGGTATTTTACCGACTTTTCGTTTTTGAGTTATCGTGTTCTCAGTCATACGGACACACACGGGGGCCTTTTTATGAAAATGCTTTTTCTGGACACAGGGGACCCTAAAAATATTTTTCCGGTGAAATCTCGCTTCAAATTTTTGGGTAGAGTGCAATACCTTCTCTTTACACTATGTCCATAGTACGTATAGAGAAAGTAAAAGTCAACTTCATTTACAATGAATAAGCACATTTGCCCGTTCGTTCTTCAAGGTTTATATTATCCACACATTGTAATCGTAATGCAAGTCTTCCAATATTTGTTTCTGTTAGTTTATAATTTAATATCTACGTAGATGATCCGATATCTTCCATGCGTTATTTTTTAATAATAATCCTGTGGTTGCGTTAAAAAGATCCAATTCTTGTCGAATATTCAGCGTTCTGAGAACTTTGTTTAATTGGCCCCGCTTTCGCGGTTGGTTGTTCAATTCAAATGCCAGTTCTCATAGTATTACTCCAATAATGAAACTGTCATTGTTTTATACAATCTTAATTGGGTGATTAAATGTTACTATTCACCAATATTTAGTTCTAAACTTATTTAAAATTAAGACACCCGTTTCTATTTTTAGGTGGAAAATAAGGTTGTATTTTTCTTATTAACTGAAGGTGATATGCTTTTTTTTTTTAAGATTCTACAACAATCACCTAGTCGGGTCGCGCCGTGGCCGAGTGGTTAGACCACTCACCTCTCACCTAGGCGATCCGGGTTCGACAAAGTGGCGCAGGGGCGGGTATTCTCCGGTTTCCTCCGCCATAGAATTCCACCGGTTATCAATCTTCGTTCCGTGCATCATCAGTGTCATTGGTAATAAAAGTGGGCCCTAAACACCATTTAAAAAAAATCGCCTCGTCATCCGCGAATAGCGTGGTATTTAGAGAGATCCGTTGGCTGCATCTAAATATATGCTAAATAAATTATGTGATAGTAGCATCCTTGTGTTACTTGCTGATTAATAATTATTACTGATCATATTCGTTATTTAAATTAAAATTATCGTATTCTTATTTAAATTCTTAATATAATTCATCAAATGATTGGGACGAACCTTGGCTTTAATCTATAAGTCTCACAAACCTCCCTGAAATGTTTATTTTTAATAATCTAGCGAAAAAAGAATGCTTCGTATGAATACATTAATGGCTGAATCTTCAAGATATATTACATACCATTTAAAGAGATAGTATTTTTTTCATACCTCTTTTACCGCGTATCTTATTTCCTTCTACCCTTGAGATACAATATATTCCTTGCAAAACACGTATCTCAAAAGTAGAAGGAAATTAACAACACAAATAAACGGAGGGTGCAGAAGCCAGCTCTTAGGTCTTTGTCTGGAACAGGAGCTGGTTTCAAACAATTATCTAAGACATTAAAGGGATAAAAAATAGCGATAATAAAAGAATGAAAATAATAATAATAATAATTACTCTGTGTTTTCTTTCTTATGAAAAACAATACATGCTAATAGTGTGTACGTCTTTTCAACTGCATTCTAGAATTGGTACAACATTCTCTGTTCGTATTTGCGACGTTTATGGTTTGCATTAGATACCCGACAAAACTGACGCTTTAAGCATGGTTAAATAATATTATTTCTGCTGATCGACACATACACATAGCAAATATTATAAAAATGACGGAAAATATGGTGAAAAATGAAACAAATCGCCGATGTTGGAGTGAAAGTGTGTAAGTATAAACCCGTAATTTTTTTATACACAATTTCAAACACTTCTCACAAATAGGTGTTTCACATTTCAGTAGCTTTACTGCCACCAAGATTTAGGTTAACAGTCAGTATGATAAGAAAGCTGACTACAACCAAAATATACTTTTCATGGGTTGATTCTGAATACATAATACAACATGCGTAACATGCAGCTTTTGGACTTATTGCTTTTCACCATGCACATATGAACTTTGAAAAGACGTGGTTTTACTTCCTGACATAAAAAGACAATCATGTTGTGAAGGCAATACAGTTTCCTTTGAAACCTTAATCATAAACATTTAAATAGCATTTCATTCCGGTGAAGATAAGCAAAAGGGAGAAAGAGTAAAGGGAATAAAGAAACACGAGGTAATTTCTAAGGTGCTCAGATAAAAGTTGTCAATAGCTTGTCTAAGTAGAGACCATGAAATACATCTAATGCGCATCAAAATAATTGCGTGCAGATACTCCCGCACGATATGAAGAACCCCTCTTTCCCTTATAAAACACGACATCTTGGCGCAGGCTAAACCATGCTAATCAAAAAACATAAGGGAAATTGTCCTGAAATTAAATGAGTAGCAAAAATCCAAATGTGAAATTAATTCAGTAGCAGTACTCTAATGTGCCAAAAGACAATTAGGAAACCAAGATATTTTAAATACTTTTCCATAAATTCAGACCCTTAACCTATCCACTTAACTAAAATGTTTATTGGTTTCACATTATTATACTTTTTACATATTTGTGACGTTGTTAGATGTATAATCCTAGCTTTATTATAAATGTTAACACATTTTTATTCTTTACTATCTTGAACATTGTCGACTCATTTATTAGTATATTTCATCCAGTTTAAAACGATGTCGGCGTAACGAATATCGAATCGTAGAACACCTATGGATACCTATATATTAAACCGCAACGCAGCGTCTTCAAGGTGACATTTAAAATAACGATAATAATGGGGGGGGGGCGTAACCACAGGTGATGTCATTGGTGATACATGGAATGCAATGGCAGTGGTAACCGGAGAACCCGGAGAACACTGCGCCGCTTTGTCCACCACAAATATCACATGCGGTCGCTCGGGTTCGAACCCGGACCGTCTAGGTGAGAGGCTAGCAGTCTCACCACTAAGCCAGGGCGTGACCCGAAAATAATGATAATAATATACCTCTATCAACTTGAGAACACAAGCAGGCATTTCCAATAACTTTAAAAACGGCTAAAAACGTTTCTTAAGGTAATGGTTGAAATAATCCCAATGAAAACTTTCCGAACATCTCAAGGCGTGATGGTTTTGTCTCGCTCCCACCGTCAGGTGGCATAAGACAGGTTTTTCATGATCTGTCCAGCTTTGAGAAAAACTGCTTGTCTGTGCTTACCGGGAAACCTATTTAAAGGAGTAAGATCGCAGTAATGTACTGTGAGTCTCGGGTAGCGTGCATGCGAGTCTGGTAGGCTCGTGGTGAGTCTTGATGCTGATGTTGATGTTGATGCTGATGCTGATGCTGATGCTGATGCTGATGCTGATGCTGATGCTGTTGCTGTTGCTGTTGCTGTTGCTGTTGCTGTGTAACTACCCTGGTAAGAGTTTTACTACAGGAATGATATGTTGGTTGAAGTTATAATTTTGAGGTTTCGAGTGTTGGTGTTAAAGAGGTAGCGCTAGATCGGCTCCTCGAGCGGTTGCATTTTTCAGGAGCGCCATCCTTTCCTCTCCTCCGCTCTGGTGTTTATTTTTAAAAAGTAATTATGTTGGTTAATTTTGATAGACCACTCCCAATAGGAGGGGGGAGTACTTAGTTCAGCTATTACGCTGTTGGCTGGTTTGAAGCCGTTGTTACCGGGGGTGCCCGTAAGCCATGCGGGGAACCCGAAACCGCCTCTTTCGGCGTTCAGTGGGTAAGCACTCCCCCAGCGATCTGACAAGTGCGTTCTCATGTTCGCACAATCTGGCGTAGAATTTCTGAGTCCGGCGCCTAATGACATCTTCCACATATGGGAGGGCGAAGCTTCATGTAGTAGCCTCAAAGGGAAACGTCGACATACAGAATATATGGACCGGAGTCCTCTATTCTGTAGCCGCTCAAACCAGAGATGCCAGGAGTCTGCTGCCATACCCCACACTTAGCAGGCGTAGAGCATCAGGGGGACTACGAGCGCCTTGAAAAGACGTAACTTTAAGTGAACCGGCATTTGGGTGGCCAGTAAAGGGTAAAGGAAGGCTACCGCCCCCTTCGCTCTGTCCGACGTCTGCTTGTTAAGGAGCTTAAATGTCCTCGGGAGTGGGCAATACTGCGCAGCTGCAACACGTAGCAGCCTGGCATACACTTGTGGAAGCTTGGTTAAATATGTGACACGCGCTCCGTTACTACGATCAGTTAGTATAGAACGGCCAAGATAACGAAACAACATCTTGTTAGTATTTGGAAAGTTTCAAGGTAAAGACAGACAAGCAAGACGACGAATGGACTAGTATCTCCATCAATTACAAAACCGACTGCGGAATCGTATCGGCTACATACGTATCCAAGAGAAAGACCTAGTTGTTACAAATCCACATACCAGCTACAGAACTGTTGTAAATGAACAGGACGGACTTTTTTGTACATCACAACAGAAGCCCCTACAGCGGCTGGCGAGTGGACCACCCTGTCTAGTGCTCAACACATTTCAATCTACCTAGTACGACTATCAACTATGGATATCTCGCTGGCAAACAACGAATCACATTATCCAAGAGTCCACCGTTATGACCTAGATGTAAAAGCGGTGTTACATAAAACGAAGAAGAAAGGTTCTTTAGCTGCCTTTTTAATACAATGGTTAGCATGCAAGTTTCTGCTTCTGAAATCTCGGGTACGATTTTCGGCGTGAATGGAAGTGCCTTCTTATTTAGCGTTATTGCCGCTGTATATGTTAATATTGTTTCGTAATCGGATTGCCCCCCCCCCGTATTAGGACAAATACTCCCCTAGGTCTTAATGCCAATGCCTAGGGGTCAGAAGCCTGTCGGGGAGCCAACGGCACGAGAACCTGTTACGAGGGGTCGCCAGGCATGAAAATGAGGAAGTGGAGGATATCAAATATAAGTAAAATTATTAGAAAGGTGATAAAATGGAGTAGTGGGGGAAAACCGGAGTACTCGGAAAGAACCCGCCCAGACGCCACTTCTTCCACCCCGAATTCCACAAGCGGGCACTTGGGATCGAACCCAGGCCGCCTAGATGGGAGGAGAACTGTCTAACCACTCACCCAGGCCGCCTATGTGTTAATATCGAAGTATAAACACTAATGTAAGAAACATAATAAATCAATTGTTCTTCCACTCATAAATCTAAATAGGTGTATTAACCTATGAGATGCAGATTAGTATTTCAAACGCAAAATGTTACATACTACCACAGCACTGAAGAAATTATCTGTTCTTGGCATCCGCGCAATTGGTCGCACACTGCACAGTAGACGATCCGCAGGAGAATCGGGCAAACTTTCTCTCTTTGCATTACTCCAAGAGCAACCAGTTGGTAACGCCTTATCTAAGCTGTACATAATTTGTGGCAATACAAATGATATGGAGGTTAAAGCGCCCAAATTTCAACAGCTATTAGACACAATTAAAAAAAACACTTGCTGTGAGATGCTGTGTTATAATTTTACAAATTCCTTGCAAAACTATAGTTCAGAGACTTGGACTTTAACCAAAGGCAAAAACAATGCGTAGATGCAGCAGATGAGAGCACTGAGACCAGTAGATAGGTGTAACATTCGAATATCCGCGAGTATCTTTGAATTACAAGCATTCTAAAAAATGACAGGCATATGTGTAAATAGAACGGATCTCAATTACTTCCCCAAAATTACAAATGGTTGTGGGCGGACGGGATATTGGACCTTTCTGAAAGAGATGGAAAGACGAATTTCAATAGGAATCATCACTTATGTGGAGACGGAGCAAGCCCTATAGGCTGATAGCTGCTGCTGGTGATGGTGGTGATGGTGGTGGTGATAGTAGTGGTAGTGGTTCAAACCCGGCGGAAGACGATGGTTTTTTTCAGGTGTAAAAATCCTTAGTATGGCTTCTTTCGGAAGGGAAGTAAAGCCGTTGATCCCGTATCGTAGATTTTCGGCACGTAAAGGAACCTCAAGCCTGAAAGAGTGGCGGTCTTTCACGCCCAATTTAGAATGGGACGCTGAGAACCACTGCAGTTAAAGAGCGTCCATAAATAAAACGCCATTTTAATTTCTCTATTTTTAGTGCCACCTAACTAAAGTTTATATATACACACATGTTTTGGCTACATTAAATTATTTAAAACCTGAAATGAACATCGTCATTATTAAAAGACCATTAAAGATACCCATATAAATCGCTCTTGGATGCTAGTATCGTAAATGTTCACCATTTTAACCGAAATTAGAGCTATTTTGGATAAAATTAAAATAATAAGCCACTTGACGGAGTTGAGTTCTTCGAAAACCTTGCTTATTTATTTGACTTTTCAGTTTTGAGTTTTTCAGTCTCCCCCCCCCCTCTCATTTTTAAACATTCTTATCCAGGAGTCACAAAACATATTTCTTCTTGGATTAATAACCACGCATCCTGTATTGTATAACGAAGCTAATGGAATAAAAGAGGAAAAAAATCTGATGTGTTCCATTCACATGACTTTCTCTACACCACTGTGACAAATTATTGTTGATAAGCTTATACTTAATCTACTTCATGCTAATCGAGATAAACATTAGAAGCAAAGGTCTTATTACTTGCTTCCTTGTAAGTGGAAAGGAAATAAGGGAATGCAATAGGCTTAACCAAAAGTCAAATGTTTTTACAAGTGGTTGCTATGAAATCCGTTTCTTTGCATAGCCAGGAGTTCACAAGTTCCCGAATGAGAAAAGTTTTAAGGACCTATTTTAAAACAAACCAATAACAAGGATTATCTTGTAGATGGTCAATTCCAAAAAAAAAAAAAAAAAATGTAAATAACATAAATTGTGTGCTTTAACGAGCTCTACATTTCGTGTTAAGCAAGTTTTATTGTGTTTCTCTTGCTGTTTACCAGTTACGCAAAATTCTGCAAAATCATCCAGAATTAACATGTTTTCAAAGGCTATTCCCAAAAAATTCAAGATATACATTTTATTTGTCATGTAAATATCCTTAATATACGATATTTTAATTAAAATTGTAGAGTAATTTTTGAGAAAATCAAAATTTTCAAAAACGTTTCCATGAAAAGAGTAGTTGAGGCGGGGGGATTTTCTTGAAAATTTTCGTGTCACATCCTTGGAAGAAGCTGAACTTAAATTCCAAGTATGATATTTAAAGGACTTTTCGTTTTTGGTCTATGCTACACACACACGCAGACAGATAGACAGACAGACACAAGGACATTTTTCAATAAATGTTTTTGGGAGGGGGTTATTTAGGAGATCTCAAAACATACATTTTTGGTGAAACTCGGTATCACATTTTAGGTGCAATACAATACTTTCCACTATAAACTATATACTTAGTATGTGTACAGAAAGTAAAACGTGTACCATAATTATAAGCTGAGGGTTATTGCTTTTAAAGTACATTGCTTAACATTGGACCAACAGATTTAATATTTTCATTATTCTCATTACAGATATTATCCAGGCGACGGCAGTGGAGTGTCAGTGCGAACACAGGCGCCACCTCTTACAACGGCGGCGAACTACAAGTACCAGACCAAAACAGTTGAACATAGGTAGCACCACTATGCGCTGCTTTTGATCACTACCTAATGTCGATAAGCGGCGTTCTGCCAGCTTCCAACGCTCACCAACGCGTTAAGAGTAAGAGAAATAATCCAATTGAATGGCAGAGGTAGTGAGGCCAGCAAATAAGGCGGAGAGGGAGGATTCCACTTCGAATCTGAACAAGGACTACAGTTTTCAAGTTTAAAAAATGGATTTATACTACAGCCAGATATATTTATGGTTATCCCATTGAATATGGCGATGGAAGAATAACTTACACTCAATTAGCTTCAGGGATGTCTTTAATTGCTTATTCTTCTGTAGCACATATAGGTTTAATAATTGGAGATTTGATAACATTAAATATTTGAGAATTTATATACCTAACTTTTGTTTTAATAATTGCTCATGGATTTTGTTCTTCGGGTAATCATCAATGGAAAGGTGCATAAGAATTTTTTTATTAAAAGGGGAGTTATAATTAAGCTATTTCAGGTTCTATTCTTTATAAAATAAACTATTTAATAGAGATTAGTTTTTAAAAGAATTAAAAATAATAAAGATGAGGATGTATTGAAACAATTAGAAATATTATTCGACCTTTGCTATAGCAGCTATTAACTAGAATCCATTATTTAAAAGTACACATACGAAATTTTAGCTTGATTCGAAAGCAGCGCACTATGCAGTTATTAAATTAAAGGAGAACTGGTTAATATACTCCAAGTAATTTTATTCCCTACTTTTCTCTTTTTAACTACCTCTCGTTCTTTTTCTTTATCTCTGTAAATTGCTGTCAATGTTTCCTGCTTTCTCAGTGTCTAACATCTTTCCATTACCCCTCTTCTATAGCCTTCTCCTCTATCTCCCTCCCATCTTAGTCTCTTTCTGTTTCTCTCTGTAAAGTTATATTCATGTGATGGTTTCCAAATCTGAGTGCCATTAAAAACTAAAACTTAAGCAAACAGTTTAAGATTACAAAAATACGTGACTGTTACTTATGCTTGTGCTGTCTTCTAAAGTAAGCAGTAACAGTCCTTTGTATATATGTTTATAAAATCAACAATAAGCAAGAGAAGATTGTTTTCACTTTGTAACCCCTTTGGAAGGAATAATTTAAGATGTGAGCCTGATTTCTAAATGATCTCCAAATATATATAGTGATTATATATTCATTAGGTTGTTAACCTAATAGGTTAATTTTTAATGTTGCTCAAAGTAAACTTGCATAACTAAAGTCCTTCCTGAAAATAAATGTTAAAGTTTAAAGTTATTTATAATTAATTAGAATAAATTTTACTTTTATATTCCTGCTGATACACCAAGTGTCTTTTTGATTTCTGAGAATAATCATGGTTGCAATAGTAAAAGCTAAAATGTAAATTTACTCAGAAGAGTTTTCTCTTTTTGGAATAAAATTACAATTTTTATCATGTTCTGGAAATTAATGTTAAGTTAGTCCTGCAATAATAAAATGATTAGTTATTGTCAGTGGAAGATTAACATTCTGTGGAATGTTCTTGCTCTCAACTCACTGAACCCCATTGCAATTGAAGGAATAGCTAGCTATAAATGGTAACAATTGAGATTTAAACCAATTAGAATTCCCAAATGGGAATTAGTGCTGTTGATTTGTTCCGATTTCTCTACTGCCTGCCATAATAAGGAGAGGAATTAAATATCGGATTGTCATCAAAAATTCTATATCGAGATTTCACTCTAATTCAACTTGTTCCCTGAAGCCGGTAAAACCTATTTGCCTGCTTATTGTCATGCAAAGAGTAGTGTAACAGTTTACCTGCTGTAGCCTTCTTATACCTACAACGACTATATAAATGAGGAATGAAATTTTATGCAGATTAACAGGAAGCTGGAAGAAGAATGCACTTTTATAAAATTGTAGATGAGTCAGTAGAGAAAGCCGTGTGAATGTAGCAAATCCGATTTTATTTTAATGTTAAGACCATATTAGATTTTTCTCATGTCATATAAAAAGCATGGAATTTTAAATCCATCACAGAGCGATCCACTCTTAAAAACACTGCTTAAGCCGAGAACAAATGTGTAGAGAAGGTATTGCACCCAGAAATTTGACACCCAAAGTTCTCCGGAAATTTTGCGCAAACTTGGTATTGAAGTTCTACATCTTCTAAGAATGCGATGCGAAGATTTTAAGCGAAATCTCCCACCCCAATTGCTCTTTACGTGGAATATTTTCTGAAAATTTCTATTTTTTTACCAATGGCTCTAACGATTCTGGTTAAAATACCGTATGTTTAATGTATTTTATGTGAATATGTTGGGAATAGTCTATGAAGAACTCTTCATTCTGGACTAATTTAGCATCCCTGGTAAGCCGTAAAAGACAGATAAAAGTTTGCCGCATAAAACTATAGCTCTTTTTTAAAACACACAGTTTATGCCATGTGCACTTTTTTGTACAGTTAACCATTTACGAGATATTCCTTGTTACTAGTTTCAGTTTTAAACTACCTATACTTTTCACAAAAATTAAGTTATCTTTCGTTTCATCTCTCTTTTCTCTCACTATTGGCATGCAAAGAGAACAAATTTCAATTGTTCCATACATCGATCAGCTTTAAAAAGATTTGACTATCTCTTTAGCCCAGTGTATTCCTTATTGTCCTAAGCAAATAATAAGAATACTTCTGTTAATCTTCATCTTCATTAGCACGATGCAGATAAAAGAATAACTTTCTGTAGGAATAGTTTGCAGAACAGGTAGAGAAAGTCGTGTGAACGGAGCACTTCAGATTCTTTTTTACTTTCTCCAGCCGGTATGTATGATGTACCATAGTAGATTGAGAAAGCTGATGTCGAGATTTCACCGGATATACATGTTTTTAGATTCCTTGAATCCAGAAAAACATTTTAGAAGCATGTTTGGGTGTTTGCCTGTGGACAGCATAACTCAAAAACAAAACTGAACTTAAATACTAAATACTATTTAAGTTCAGTATCTTCCAAGGATGCGACACAGACTATCAAGAAAATCTGCCCAAATCCCTCTACATGGAACATTTTCAATTCTTTTTTCTCAAAAATGGTTTAGGATATTTTCATGACAAACGAAATGACTTTTCTGGGAATAGGCTCTGAAGACCTCTTCATTATCAATGAGTTTTTAACTTCTGCATATCTGCTAAAGAGATATACAAGAGCTCACCACAGAAAAATGTAGATCGCATTAAAACAGACAATTTATGTCCCACACAACTTTTTGTAGCGCTATCATTTTCGAGATATTCTGAGTTATTGTTTTCAATTGTAAGGTACTTAAATTTTTCTCATCTTTCTTTGCGTCTTTCTTTCGTCTACTCCTAGCAAGCAAAGAAAACTGAATTTCAATAGTTTCACTTAGCCACCGGATTTTAAAACATATTACTATCGCTTTATCGCTGTGTATTCCCTTATTTCCATTCTACTTATAAGGAAGCAAGTAATAAGACCATTTCTGGCAACATTTATCCTGTAGTATGACGAAGCTAAAGAATAATCTTATGTAAGGAAAGTTTGTTTGTGGAACAGCTAGAGAAAGTCATGTGAATGGAAAACATCAACATTTTAATATTTATTTTGATCAACAACTAAAAAGCTATACAGACTATTTATAATTAACAGAAATTACAAGTAAATGACACTGAAGTGGGGGTCATATAAGACCAAAAACACAGGTACCTACTTACAATGTTTTCTGAAAAAATATAAAGGTTTAAATAAATTAAAATAGCTTACAATAAAATTTACAATAAGGTTAGCATAAAATTAGATGTACATTCAACAATTAAAATGAAAACAAGATTAATTTCGTAAATGTTGGAATGTAAATATTTATTATTAAACATTAACAATATTAAAGGAAAGAAAAAGTTACAATTATTACAAATAAGATTCAATCAATGTTATTCATAAATTTCAGAAGTCTTGAGGTAATTTTCTCTTTAGTTTTGGTTGTTGGCGGCTTCTTTCTTCTAGCTTGTACACCAGAGCTCCTGAAACATTGGGCAATTTAAAATAGAAAGCTTTTCAGAGAGATCTCATCTATTTTTCGATGGGCAGGATTCCAAAATCTTGATATAGCGAAATGAGTAGATGTGTGTTAAATGTTGTCTCTATTAACTAAAGGTATAGAAGAAGAAAAAGCGTTTATGAGAACAGTAAGTAGAGTGAATAGAGAAAAGTATATTAATGTAACATACGATATTTTTTTCTCGTAGTTTTACGAGGCATAATCGGATACTAAGTACGGGTTTGGAAAAACAGGCATAAAATATTATTTTCACAAATGCATTTATTTGTAAATGAGAGAACACACCTTAACCTGTTTTTGACAAGATTTTACGAGGGCCGATTTTTTTTTCAACCTCCGATAGGCTATAAATAAAAGACAAATTCATAGAAAACAATTATTTTATTACTAAAAGTTTTGTACACTTATGGTTATTTTTCAACATAATCACCTGTGCACAAGCTTTGCAATGTCTGCTTCAAAAAGATGTTGCCGCCAATGATTTCAAATGAGCATTAACGTCGCTTTGAAGATCTTCGTTGGTTTGAAAGTGCTGTCCTACTAGCCACTAGTTCAGGGAAAAGGTGAAATTCGTTGGGTGCCAGGCCAGGACTGTACGGCGGATGATCGAAAATGTCCCATTGCAATTGTTCAAGGAACCCATCGGTTGTGCCAGCAGTGTGTGGATGAGCGTTGTCATGGATCAACACACTTCCTGATGTCAGCATTCCTCCTCCTTTACTGTGAATGGCTCTCCGAAAACGTCGTAAAGTACGAAGATCTCCAAAACAACGTCAATGCTCATTTCAAAACAATGGCGGCAACATTTTTTTGAGGTAGGTATTGCAGAGCTTGTGCACAGGTACGATAAATGTCTCAATCTTTTGTGGTTGTGGTTGAAATCCGTTTCTATGTAGTAGCAGGAGTTGACAACTTTCCATGTGAGAAAAGTTTAAATATTTTAAATCTAAAACAAATAACAAGAAATACCTCAGAAATGGCCTCACGAAAAAATCGTGTGTGACATAAATTGTGCGTTTTAACAGGATTTTTTTTTTTTTTTTGTTATAAGTTTTTGTCTATCTCTTACGGTTGACCAGTTATGAAAATTCATTCAAAAATAAAGAGATCTTTAGAGACTATTCCCTGAAAATTTAAGATATACATTATATTTACAATATAGATATCTTTAATATACGGTATTTTAATCGAAATACCATTAGAGCCATTTTTGAAACAATAAAAATTTTGAATTTGTTAAATGAAAAGGTTAGTTTGGGTGGGGGGATTTTTCTCAAAATCTTCGTGTCGCATCCCTGAAAGATACTATACCTAAATACAAACTTTGGTATTTTACCGACTTTTATTTTTTGTATTACAGTGTTCTCTCTCTCTCTCTCTCTCTCTCTCTCTCTATCTCACACACACACACACACACACACCGCGCACCCGGACTTTTTCTTAAAATGCTTTTTTTTTTACACAAAAGACCCTAAAACGTGTATTTCTGGTGAGATTTCGGTAACGAATTTTTGGGTGGAATGTAATACCTTCTCTATACACTACGTACATGGTACGTATAGAGAAAGTAAAAGGTTTACGCAAGAATAGTTTGCAGAATAGCGGCAGCAAAAGTATTGTGAGTGTAACGTATCAGATTTTATAGTCGCTATGCAAAGAAATGGGGCTTAAGTAAAAGGTTTGACTGTCGCCTTCGATCTAGACATCTAGTATAGCCCTCTTATAAAACGTAATATATAATAAAGGAATTTTTGCAAACATTTTACATGAATTGGATAGAAGTAGAAGCTTTACAGGAAAAATTTGTAGAAGAGCGGAAAGAGGTAGTCATACGAACGTAATGCATTAGCTTTTTACTTTCTCTACTACGTACAGTAAGTAAGGGAGGTATTGTATTTCACCAAATATTCCATGTCAAGATTTCACAGGAAATAGATGCTTTTAGATCCCCTGAAAAAGGTGTATGTGTGTGTGTGTGTGTGTGTGTGTGTGTGCGCGCGCGCGCGCGTGTGTGTGTGAGCAGCATAACTAAAAAACGAAAAGCCAAAATTAATATCTAAGTTCAGCATTTTCCAAGGTTGCGAAGATTTTCAAGAACATTCCATCATATCTAAAACTCTTTAGCAGGAACATTTCTCAAAAGTTTTGTTTTTATCAAAAATTGTTCTGATAATTGGAAGTCCTCTTCATTCTGGATGTTTTTTGTGTAACTGGAGTCAAAACCTTACTACAGGAAAAATACATATCTCGTTACAAAAACATGTCAAACACATTTTTATTTATTAATTATTATTATTTACGGTACACATTCCACAGATATTCCTTATTATTGTTTAAATGTTCTATTCCTTGCCATTTAAGGAAAGTCAAACTTCAAAGGAATGACATAGCGGCCAGCTCTTAAATGAATAGAATATTTTTAAATCTAGGTGTTCTTTTATTTTCCTTTTATCTATAAGGAAATGCGTAATAAGTCATGTTAATGTTCATTTCGATTAGCATGAAGTAGAAGAATAATTTGCTGCAAAATAGGTAGAGAATCTTATGCGAATGGAACAAATAAGCGATTGCTCATAAGAATGGTATTCACTCGTTTACTGTTTGTAACTTTCGGTTACTATCTTTAAATGTGTACATTTGCATTTACAGACTATGCGGAGGTTAGTGAACAATCTTGGTTTGAGAAAAATTCTTACTCCGAGCCGGGAATCCTTGCATAGAAGTCAGGTGCTCAACCGACTAATTACGGGATCGTCATAAGCTGTTTTGTTCTTTATTTTATCGCCCAAAGATAAATCTCTGAAAAGTACACATCTCTACTTTATTTTAGATACTTTAACTCCTACCAGAAAATGAATGGCAACGTGGTTTTCACTTATTTTCTGCGACGTTGCAGGTTTATAGCAGCATATATTACGACTCTGCAGAGAAGGATGAGTTCAGAGGTGCTCGCAAAACAAGACCAACTTTGACACACTGAACTTTCATACTCCCTTCTCTGTGCTGCAGAAAAAAAAAACTCTATTTTATTCATACAAATATGTCTTATAAAGAATCATATTTTTGGCACTAAATGATTACTAGTATCTTTTGCATACCTGAACTAAAATAAAATATTGTGAAATTTGAAATCTTGCTTAATTTAGCCTTTTGAAGATGATGTGAATAAGTAAAAGCACTCGTTCTTTTCTTTCCTTTTATATTGTTTTTTTTTAATCAGAATTTCAAAATACGGAAAATTTGCAAAGCTGCAAGTGCCACACTCTGTTTCGCTCTTTGTACGATTTCACGGTTCTGCTGTTATTATTAGCCTTATTATTACTGTATTATTAGTACTAGTTTAAGGTACAACTCTGCTTATACTGTATATAAAGAAGAGCTTTATGACGTGTAAAATGGCTTGTCACATATGTATAACAGAATTTAAACGACAAGGGGCGCTATTTATATTTTGGGCCTAATAATAAAATATAATTCTCATTGAAAATTCCTTTATTGTTTCTCGTAGTATTCTTCTTTATGACTAATACATTTTGCATGCGTTCGAATCATTTGTCACAGCATTTTTTCCAATCCTACAAAACATGGTAATTGAGCATATCAACGGCTTCTTCTGCCGACGAAAATCATTGTCCTCGCACTTATTCTTGACGTTTGGGAACAAAAAGAAGTCAATGAGTATCAAATCAGAGTGAACGGCGGATGAGTTATCAATTGAATTCTTTTGAGTGTTCAAATAGTCAACTGATAGGTGACATGTGTGAGCGCTCGCATTATCTTTATTAAGAACGATCCGACGGCATTTGTTTGTTTTTCTTATTTCACCGAAGACTTTTGGCAAACAAATGGTTTGTGTGCCACTCTCAGAGGAATTGATCGTTTTAGTTCCTCTAATGACACTGTTCTATATGACTAGTCTTTCTGAAAAAATAGGTGACCATTTGTTTCGAGATGCTTCGAGTCGAACAACCTTTGTTGGGCTTGGTTCATCTTGAAAAACCCATACAGTGGACTGCTGTTTACGTTCTGGCTCATAAACATAGATCCATGATTTGTCACCTGTTACTATATTATATGTCTTTTGAAGCCCCACCATTGTGTTTCTTGGGCATTTGTTTCCACCAATCGACACGAGCATCCTTTTGAGATTGTGCCAAATCATGGGATCCAACGAGAGCAAACTTCTTTCATGGTTAAATGACTTTATACACATATATGTAGGTGAAATTAATGCCCAAGGTTCTCTCTACCTCACAGTTTATGGTATGATGATCTTGCGCTATTAGTTTTTGCACAACATCAATGCTTTTTACAGGCACAACTGATTTTGGACAATCTTCACGAATTTCGTCAGTAAGAGAACGGAGACTACGATTAAACTCGTTATACTAGCGTTTCACAGTAACAAAGCATGGAGATTCATCGTCAAGTGTAGTAGTACGTTGATTAATGCACTCCTGACTTTATAATCCATGCCGTAACCATAATAAATCATCGTACGATCATTTTTACAACTTAATTTCATCTTTCCGCTGAGACACAATTTTAAAGTCACTGTAAACAACACAAATAGCGTTCCATTGACAAAATATCTGAAGTAGATTAAGGTCAACAGTGTCCTGTGGTGAATTCAGATGCCTGCAGCAATCAGTGTTGCCAAGGCTCAAAATATAAGTAGTGGCCGTCCTATTAAGCCTCCATAAACGCCCTCACATTGCCGCAAACTATTAATTCAGAAATGCCGTAATTTTGCATCCATTCTGACAGTAGTTGCAGCAACTGAGGTGACAATAGAGACCGGCCCTTTATGTGAAATTAATTATAGTTAAATGATAACACCATTTTATTCCGGTTTATTGAACCATCCGTTCGTGTATTTCCTTAAAAAAGAAACACATTTCAGTACGACCATATTTGTATCCGAATTCGGAAAGACGAACAAAAGGACATATGCCAATATATTGTCTTCCTTTTCTCTGTGTATTTAACTCTCACGAGTTCCTTCCTTAGTTCTCGACTTGGAGTACGTACAAACTTGGAGAGAGAACTTTAACTTTCTACTTCACAATTGCATGTTGCTATCTGAGTTAAACTGAATAAGGAATTATAGAGGACACTGTGTTCGCTACAAAGACAAGTTGGGCGAGTAACAGAAATACAGTTAAGGATATCCAAGGGATGTCGCGTGCATCTCAACAAGGTATGCACCATTTTATTTACCTTTGAATTCAAGTCGTCCTTTCAAAATGTGTCACATCCTGTGGAAGCAGTCCACACTTGAACCGATATCCATTCAAGGCACTTCATGTAATTACTTCTTCTCAAGCATTACACACTTATGGCATGTTAATAAGCGTTTTCAATAAATGTATTGTATACATACACCATTTCACATAGTCTGCATTTTATATACATTTTCCCACTACTGTAGAAGCTTGAACATTATTTTATACTAGAACTCTGTTCCTGCACTGAGAAACACATCTGACGTCCGAATTTCTTTACCCATCATTCTTGATTTTATGCACCTTTTACAAACACTTTTTACAAAAAATTTTACTTTTTCTAATTTATAAATAGTACTTAGCTAGAGAAGGTATTGCACTCCACCCAAAAATCGATACCGAGATTTCACCGGAAACACACGTTTTAGGGTACCTACCATATGTTCAAAAACAAATGTTTAGAAAAAGGAACGTGTGTGTCTTGCTTCTGTGAACAGGATAACTAAAAACTAAAAGTCGGTAAAATACCAAACTTAGTATTTAAGTTTAGAATTTTCCAAGGACATGACAGAAAATGTTTGAGCAAACCCCTTCCCCACCCCATATTATTCTTTGTATGCAAACAATTTCAAAAATGATTTTCTCAAAAATAGCTCTAACGATTTTGATTAAAATATTTCACCATTTCCGCGATATTGCTTGCTAGTGGTTGTTTTTTTGGTAGTGTTTAACGCCTGCCTTTACTCCTCTGCGATGACACTGATGATAGATGAAGATGGAGTCCCGGTGTAATGAGATGGCGGGGGAAACTGGAGAACCCGGAGAAAACCCGACCCTACGCCGCTTTGTCCACCACAAATCTCACATATGGTCGCTTGGGATCGAACCCGGGCCGTCTAGGTGAGCTAATGGTTGTAGTTTTAAATTCATGTGAATGGAACACATCAGAATTTTCTATTTTATATTAATCCAAAATGGAACTTGCAAAAGTTCCATTGAACTTTACAATGTAAACAAAGAAGGACAAAGAAAACCGAAGCAATAGTCAGATGTTTAAAAGTGGATTGGTATATGCTGGCATTAGAACTCCCATAATCGCAAAGAACAATTGAAAGACAACAGCTTAAAAAAAAAATCCTGTATGTTCCATTCACACGACTTTCTCTAATATTCTTCGACACATTATTCTTACAAAGGCTTACTCTTACAAAATCTTATTCCTCCCTGTACGTCATGCTAATCAAGATATAAACATTAATGGAAATAGCCTCATCACTTTTTTCCTTGTAAGTACAAGGGAAATAGGATAATACGTAAGGCTAAGGCAATAATCAAAGTTTTCAAGAGCCGATTGCTATGAGACGACATTGATAATGGGTTCTATTTTCATGGCCAGAAATAAAAAAAAAACACACCACAAGAGAAAATAAAAAAGAATAACGACTCCCCATTTTAAAAAGCACGCTTTTTTAATTCTAAATGAATAAAAACGAATATCTTGGAAATAGTTATCTCCACCAAAATCTATTGTATATAAATTAAGGTTTTAACAAACTTTTTTTTTTAATTTGCACGAAGAATCTATCTCCTATACAGAAAAATGAAGAGGGCTTTAGAGGCTATTCTTAAATTCAAGATATACATTTTATTGGTCTTATATTTCCTATGTGGTATTTTAATTAAAATCGTAAAATTTTGGGCCATTTTTGTGAAAATCGAAAATTTCAAGAAATGTTCCATGTAAAGGGTAGTTACGCTTGGTGCATTTTCCAAAAAGTCTTCGTGTCGCAATGTAAACACGCGCGCGCGCACACTAACACACACAGAGGCGCGCGTACACGATAGAAGACACACAAATGGATATGTTCCTAAAAATAATTTTAGGGATTCAGGCGTCCTCAAAATATTTCTGTGAAATCTGGGTATCCAATTTTTGGGTGGAATAAATATTTTCTCCGCCTACTATAAACAGTTTACGAGTAGGGAAAGTAAAATGTATTTTACATAAATTGAGTTTTTAAAGAGAAATGTACATGTTGATGAATTACATTCACACCACCTTCTCTGCAAGTTCTTCAGCAAACTATGTTTGCAAAAGTTCATTGTTCTCTTTGGCTTTTACTAATCGAGTAAAACGTTTTTAGGAATTGAAGCTGATAGTGTCTGCGGAAATGAAATGTAAAATTGATAAAATAAGAAATTAAACAATTGTTCAGATCTGAATGTTTATTAAATTAACCACAGATTAAGGAAAACAAACTGGAAATACCACGTCGATAAAATTGGGGAAAAGATAATCAATGGCGCTGTCAATTGCCAGGATCAAATCAGCGCCGCCGGTGTGTTCCCAAATTTCGTCCAGCAGGAGTTATTTTGCTTGTCAGTAAATCGATTGAAACGAAGCTTCACTTTTAAGTGCACTTTAAAACCCACTTCCTTGGGATCAACAAACCAGTGTCTAACCAACTGAGCCACCCAGACCGACCAGAAATTGCAGGTAATATATTACCAAAGAAGATAGGGAATTTTGCGTGGATCTCTAGAAGAGGAGACGTGATGGAAGAGACGGGAACAGATGATGAAAGAGGACTGGTTGTTTTATATTTCCTTGCAAGTGCAGTCAGCAATATATGAATGCAGTGCACTTTAAGCGACTTCAAATCTCTTAAGAACGGGTCGCTATTTGTTGTCTATAATTCCGATCTTCTTTTTAAGATCACGAGAAAAAATAGAATAACGATTTCGCAGTGGAGTATGCAAATTATTTTTAATTGAAGCTCCATCACGTCGTAACTGCGTATTGGAGTATTTTAAAATTAAAACAATAACAAATAATATATCGGAAATGGTTAGCGTTAGAAAAAAATATTGTACATAAAGTGTGTACTTTAACAATATCTATATTTCTTGTACAATACAGGTAGACAACAGAGGAGAATACCTCGCGCACTGCGAACTGCCCACGAGGAAGAGATAAAGTGAGGGCACCAGAGGAGGCCGCAGGCAGACATTTCACTGAGACACACGGAAATACCCAATATTTCAATGCCTAACGACCAATCCCACTACTGGAGCCGCCAGAGAGGATGATCCAACAACCTGGCAGCCCTTTAGTGTCCACGGAAAGTAATGCTTCCTTTTAGCATGCATTCGCTACATCTGCCTGCACTGCCATCCACTAAGAAGGTAGAAGCACACCTAAAAATTGGATGGTAATGGAATGAAGGGCAAATGATAGAAAAGAAGCGTGGTAGATGAAAAACCATCCCAGCATCCGCCTAGCAATCCCAGGGCAACCAAGAAAAACCCATGGGTCAGAGTGGCAGATCGTCGGCGAGTTATAACACAATACCGAGTTGCCATGCCATTTCGCAAATATCTTGTGCAGTAAGACTCCATCACACATGGTTTACCAATTCTGTGTATAAAAGGCAAGCAGACTTTCACAGGATGTACGCAAACATTCAAGATATGTTTTGATATTCTAATATTTTAAACCTGTGATAGTTTTATCTAAACGTTAAACAGTTTTACGGAAATAAAAAATGAATTTCACCCATTTCAAGCATATGTCATAAAAATATTTTAAACAAAGTCGTTAACCATTTTTGAGAACATCCAAATGTTCGACAAATGTTCCTCGTAAAAGGAAGATCATTGTGTCGCATCCTTGGAAGACACTAGCCGTATTTTCGTTTATGAGATATATTGTAGTACATACAAGCAGACACTCAACAACTTTAAATAAAAAGCTGATGTGTTCCATTCACATGATCTCTAGCTGTCCCATAAACAAACTCTCCTTACAACAGTTCACTTTTTATCTATGCCATTCTCGTCAAAATAAGCATTAGCAAAAATGGTCTTATTATTTGCTTCCTTGTAAGTAATAAGGGAATACACCAGGTTAATGCGATAGTCAACATTTTAAAACCTATCGCTAGGTGAAACAATTGAAACTCGGTTTTCTGTTGCGTTCTCGGGAATAAAACAAAGGAGATAAAACGGAAGTTGACTTCCCGCTTGAGAAAAGTTTAAAGATATAATTTAAAACTGAAACCAATAACAAGGCATATCTCGAAAATGGTGAATTCTACAAAAAAAAAAAATATGATATAAAATGTGTGTTTTAATGAGATCTATTTTTCTGTAGTAGATTTTTGCCTATCTCTTGTGGTTTGCGAGCTACACAAAAGTCATCCAGAATGAAGAATTTATTCCCAAAAATGTAATATATACATTTATATCACGAAAATTTCTTACACATTTCAATTGAAGTCGTTAGTCATTTTTGGAAACATCAAAATAAAATGATCCATGTAAAGGGTAGTTGTGGTAAGGGGATTTTCTTGATAAGCTCCGTGCTGAATCCTTGGAAAATATTGCACTTAAATGACAAGGTTTTTTTTTTTTTTTTTTTTTTTTTAAACAGTAGCGGAGTCTGATCAGGACTCCGGTACTGTATCCCTATTTACATTTCCCCCCGTAGGTTTTACTGATTAGTGGTTTACTGGTTTTACTGTTTCTTTTACAAACATAAACACATTGCACAAACATATAACATCCATGCCCAAGGCGGGACTCGAACCCACGATCCGCTGCCCACGAAGCACCAAAGCGAGACGCTTTAGCGAGCGCGGCCATGGGGACCGGCAGGTTGGTATGTAATCCCATTTTCATTGTTCAGCTATGCTACCCAGCAGGCACACTATACACACCTCACATTGTTTTTATTTTGGGGGGATTCAGAGGTCTAAAAACATGTATTTCTGGGGAAATCTCGGTACCGAATATTTTGGTGGAATACAATACCTTCTCTATCTGCTATGTATATTATACAGAAAAAGTAAAAATGCTTTTGTTTTTATTTAGAATTAGTGTCTCAAAACGAGTATAGCTTCTGATATCTCAGTAACGATTTTGTGAGTGGAATGAAATACTTCATTTAAGTAAACTGTAGAGAAAGTAAAAAAACGAAATGCCACAATATCAGTCATTACTAAAATAAAAACACACAAACTTACAGAAATAAAGCAGGCACGCTGAGTACGAAGTTAACTCACCAAAGGGCACAAAGCTGCAGTTCACAGCTAGCAGAGAACTGATACTCACCTGCAAGAGAGAAAGACAAAGCAATATTAATATAAATAAACAAGGAAATAACATTTAAAAGTACTGCTTTGAAATAATGTATTTGTAAAGAACTTAGTGAAAATATTGCGTTTTCACGACATTGTGCAAGGGCGGAGAAACTATAAGTGGATTTTACAAGCAGCAGAGAAAAATACCACGTTACCAGCTTATTTAAATGTGCTGTAATATCATATTATTTATCACTCATTTAAAACCTGTTAGCACCTATTGGTGTATATTTGTCCAATAGTACTTGAGTAATAGTGTAAAGATTTTCATAATTATTTTACCACTGAAATTCCAATTTGTTCCGACGGAGATGCGGCTCTCTAACTTCTATTCATTTACCTATTATTAAAATTAAAATCAGATTCATTACATTCACACGACTTTTTGCATCTATTCTGCAACAAACAATTCTTACAAGGGTTTATTCTTCTATCTATTTGACGCTACTCGAGATAAACATTAATAGAAATAGGTTTTATTGTTTAACTCCTTGTAAGTAAAATGGAAATAAACCGACTAAAGCGAAGGTTAAGCCTTATAACACCTCGTCAATATGTGACAACTAGGGACAGCATCTTGTGGACCAATAGCGGGACAGAATCGAAGTTAGCGCAGCATGGTATATATTTGTTGTTGACAATGTACTGTGTACTTAGTGGTACGAATATAAGAAAAAATGGGGCAGTAGTTTTGTGGTAGACTGTGATGTTTTCACTAGCAGTGGAAGGCGATTGAGGTTGGGTGGGTGGTAAACATAAGTACCACTGATTTACGGGAACTAATAATTTTAATATTTACCTACATTCAATTACTGTCATCAACATTATTATCCGTTTCATTTTCTCTCAAGATACATGCATTACAATGCACAACAAAATATATTGTAACGTCTCAAATGTGAACCGTCTCCGATTGGCACGTAAACATGTTTTATATTATGAAAATCTTCGCTCCACATCACAATATGCGTAATATATTCCGTCAGTAATTATTTTTGTATTTTGCGCATTATTGAAAATCCGGCATTTTTTCCAAACACAGTCTGCACTTTCTTTTTCACATGTGTCACGGATCTCTGAGTCCTTGCTTGCACAAGTTCATCGACAGCTTTCAGGACTCGAGGTATTTCAATGTTCGCTGTTTCCAAATATGTGTTATTGTCGTAGATATATATGCAAAGTTCTTCTGTATGAATTGCAAATCTTAAATCTATCTGAAGCAAGAGATTTTACAAGCTTGAACGAAGAGCATGGACTGTCATCAAAGGCATTAATTACCTGCAAAACAGTATTGTAATATATAGCATAGTATACTGCTGCGTCGAGCCACGTTCCCAACGCGTTACTACAGGTTGTTTACATACGTCGCGTACTGTCGCCAATGCAGGTGGTCTCTAGTCGGTAGGTATGCAGCTTTCTTACAAAAGATTATTATTCTAACTACGTATTGCTAATCAAGATAAACGTTAGCAGGAATGGTCGTACTACTTAGTTCCTTACAAGTAGAGGAAAATAGAAGAATATACTATGCTAACCATACGGTATCAAATCTTTTAAAAAAGATGTCACTATGTCACAGACTTTGAAATTGCATGACCAGGAGTAAAACAAATAAGAAGAGGATGGCTACTTCCTTTTCGAGAAAAATATAAGTATTATAAAAATTAAAACAATAAAAACGAATATCTCGAAAAAAAGTTTAACTCTATAAAAAGTATATGAAATAAGTTGTGTGTTTTAAGAGATATACGTTTCTTGTGTGTTAAGCTTTTGTCAATCTCTACGTTTACCCAATTATGCAAAAGTCATTCTGAATGAAGATAACTTGAGAGGCTATTTCTGGGAAATTCAAGGTATACATCTTATTTCTTAAATAAATATCTTTAATATACAGTAATTTAACAAAAATAGTTAGACATTTTTGAGAAAAATAAAAACTTCGAATTTTTTCCATGTAAAGGGTAATAAGTATGGAATTGGGGTATTTTCTTGAAAATATTTGTGTTGCATCCTTGGAAGATGCCAAACTTGTATATCAAATTTGGTAATTCGCCCACCTTTCGATTTTCAGTTATCTGTTGACAGACACTCGGACACATACACACACGCGCGCGCGCGCGCGCGCGCGCGCCACAGACAATTTTCTAAAATGCTTTTTATATACAGGATACACTAAAATATGTATTCCCATTGAAATCTCCTCTACCTCTGTGCTATATAGAAAGAGGAAGAAGTAAACATTAATACAGCCTTCCCATTTGAAAAGTATAATTATTGGGAAATTTAAACAAAAACAACGAATATCTAGATAATGATTAATTCAAAAACATGTGTCTAACATAAATTGCGTGCCTAATAGTGAGATTTTAATTTTTTGGAGCAAATGTTTGTAGGTATCTCCTACAGTTTATCAGTTATGCAAAAGTCATCCAGAATGAAGAGGATTTCAGGGGATATTTAGAGAAAAATGAAGATATACATGTAATTTGTCATAAAATATTATAATGGTAATTTCTGATTTTCTCATAAATGGCTCTAACGATTTTGATTAAAATACGGTATATTAAATATATTTATATTGCAAATAAAATGTATATCTTGAATTTTCTGGGAATAGCCTCTAAAGAACTCTTTATTCTGAATGAATTTCACTGAATTTTGCGTAAATGGTGAACCGTAACAGACAGACAAAAAACCTACTACATAAAAAATTTATAATATAAAATATAAAATTTATAATATAAAATGTATATCTTTTTTTTTTCGTGGAGTATACCATTTTCGACACATTCCTTATAATAAATTTCAATTGTGAAGCACTTATACTTTTCTCAGACAGGAAGTGTCCGTTTTCTTTTGTTCTATTCCTGGTCAAGCAAAGTAGCGATTTGCAATGACGATCGCATTACGACAGATTTTAAAACATTTGACCATCACTGTCACCCTCCGTGGTGTAATGGTTACCATGATAACTTCATATACCCAAGTCGCGTGTTCAAACCCGGCGGAGGACGATAGATTATTTCGGGTGTAAAAATTCTCAGCATGGCCTGCTATGGAAGGGAAGTAAAGCCGTTGGTCCCGTGTCGTACATTTACGGCACATAAAAGAACCTCAAGCCTGATAGAGAGGCGACTGAGCAAAATTAAGCGGTCTTTCACGTTCAATTTAGAATGGGACGCTAAGAATCACAGTAGAAGCTGTTATTGAGGAAATTAATCTTTGAATATATTTATAAAAATATTTTTTTTATTTTTACAATGAAAATGTAATGTTTTATTTAAATTATATACATAATTAAGATGTAAAGAGCGTCCATAAATAACACTACATTTACATTTTAGATTATCACTTTACCATAGTGCACTCCTTTAGTTCCCTTCTACTTATAAGGAACTAAGTAGATTATAAGAACATTCTGCTAATGTTTATCTCGATTAGTATTATGTAAAAAGAAGAATACTCTTTTGGAAGAAGTTTGTTTGTAGATCAGCTAGAAAAAATCATGTGAGTGTAACACATCAGATTTTTTTTTTCAATTTGGGAATACGATCCGGTTAAGATGTTAAAACGAATGCAATACTAAGGTAAGCGATGGAGAAAGCGTGTGTCAAGTTTATGCGGGCATGTTTCCCCTTTCACAAACAACTTGTGAACCATAGTTCACTTAACGCCTTAATCCCCCCCTGGAAAGGAAGCTATATAATGGCTCCCCCATGCACGTACTGCCATCTCCAAGAGACAACATTTCCCCAGACTTGGACGTAGCGAAGGACGCGTTATGACCTTGTTACGTGCTCTGCTTTGGAATGCCTGCTCCTACACTCCACCCAGAGACAGGTGGCTGGTTCCTGTCCCATCATTAGGCGTAGCTCCGTGCTCTAAGCATCCTCTTCACTTTGTAGCCACGCGCTTTAATGGGATAATGACCTAAAAATAATTACAATCAAACGATGTAATCGATTCGTCACCACTTCCTTCCATTCAAATATACCACGGCCCTCTTAGAAACTACGCCAATTAATTAAAGGAAACAATTGAGTTTCACCTCTCTCGTTATGGCTCATTTTGAAGCTTTAAAAAACTGACTAGGTGTCCATGAAATCAGCGACATTTTGATTATCATCCATTTTTACAGAAAAATATTTGTGTGTGCCAAAATTTGGAGGACAATTCTTAATTTGAATAGTTGCAGATAGTTTTATAATTGCAGAGGCTGCATTTTGCTCCCATGAGTTTATCTTTATTACATTCTCTACACGTACTATGTACAGTCGGAACCATTAGTATCGCGGGTCGATGCGGGATGTAATGGAACTAACTCGCAATTCGTCCGCCATGCATGCTCTACCGATTCTTTCCAAAGGTAGTTTTTCCTTTTCGGCAAGACTTGTCGCTAGGTAACAGCAGTACTGCAAATCACCAGCAGATAACAGGCACTTCAAACAGGCAACTGAGGACAAAATACTTTTCACTTCTGGTAATATGAGTCATGGCTTATTTGTACAGTATTATGCACAGCACTACAATGTGGTATGCTATTGCATATGCCCTTTCCAAGCTAACATGCCCTTTGTGTGATTACATGTTGAACAATGAGGTTGCTAGATAAAAACTGTTTTCAATTACACGCCCTCAACCCTCCGATTCAATTTTAGACAGCGATCAGCTCTTGTCGGCGCATGCAAGGCTTAACGTCAAAATTCAAAACCATGGCAGCTCCCTTCTCGAAGGTTTTAAATGAGAAACTCTTTCTCGGCAAAAAGTGGTAAAGTTATTTTGTATGATTTGTAGCTTGTCAAGGTGTTTCTTCCTGTATCACTATGTCCAAAAAGGACTTGTGAACGGGATTTATCTGGTTCAAATCTCTCCAGGAATATACCCCTAAAATGTCTTTCCAAGTGTTATCCCACCCTCATAACTGGTAAACGTTGAGGAGGTATCCTGGAGGTCTGGAAGGTTTCCACAACAAATTGTCTTTCCCAAGTATAATTTTATTTTATGCATAATCAGTTTTCACTGTCTGTGGTGCCGTATGTGATAAGAACGGGCATTAAACACTGAAAAAGGTGCTTGGCGAGGTTCAGAAATATTTTAATGTCCGTATTCTTCAATGGAGAACTTTATTTGGTGATGATCAGGCTTTTCAAGAGGATACTTATGCAGGGTCAGAAATTATGAAAGCTGAATTACTACAGTAAAGCAAAAAATGTTTTAATTTGTTTTTTAAATCTAAAGCCCTAAATTGTTTATACGAATTTAATCTTATACTCGATTGGTTATAATGTTTTCACTACCAATGTTCAATATAAATATAGCTGCTTGAAGTTTATTGATATCTACTTACTTTAACATTCTAGAATAACTAATAAAATTTAATCATAGATATACGTAAACAGAATACTACATAAAACTACAGCAACAACATTTAGATCAAGCGGAAGCTAAGAGGCCGTTCACAATGAACATCTAGTATTACCATAACGACGTAAATTTTAAGGATAAACTTAATGCGATATGTAAGACGACAAATAGAAGCATAAACATCAGCTAGGCGCAAGAGAGCGTGAGACAATTGAGCCAATATGGTGATCTGCGAACCGACCACCGACAGAATACGTCATGACAAGCGATTAAAAAGGTTAAACTCGCATAAAAAAAAAAATATAGCATCACAATTTGTTTTGCTAATATGTATACACAGCACAATGATTACTGCTCGTTATCTAATTCTTTGGTCAGAGTCTTTTAAGAGAGTGGAAGAAGGACACCACGAAAAATGACCTACGTTTGAGCAACCTGTTTTTGTTTAATTGACCTTTGTACTGTCTTAAAACAAAAAACAAAATATCTTGACCAAAGAATACACAGAAAACAGCTACCATATTCTCAACCGCCGGTCTTCTTGATACATACAGTGCAACTCTGCTACAAAAATCCCTTGTGCCCTTTGCTCACCTACCCTTGCCCGGTTTAGGGAGGAGCGGTTGCCAACAAGTTTCACAGATTACAATCTTCTAAAATAAACTGCCAGAATTATACTGAATGCACCAGCTTCACACGCAATGCCCAAATTCATCGTGAAGTAGGAATTAGTACTATCCCTGGATACATCCATTCTCAGACATGTTCCTTCTCCGTGTCCGGTGCAATACACTTCTTCCTAGGAAAACATTCTGTGGGAATTTGGAGGATCCGAAGTCGTTTACCACAATAGATGTACTCTGCTGACATCCTATAGCGATTCCGATTGAAGACAATAGTTCTCTGAACAATACAACAGGGACATCCTCAGGTAATGTGTGACAGAGAGGCCGGAGGCTGAACTGAAAACATGTCTTTTTTTTTTTTTTTTTTTTCCTAAGTCTTTTCAATTGTTTTCCTGGGTCTGTATAGCACTCTTCGATGGTTAATCTAACAAATAAATAAAAAAAACATTATATACGACAGTAGAAGAACCTCAAGCGTGATAAACTGAGCAACTAAGTGTTCTTTCACATCTAATATAGAACTAGACGCTGACAATCAAAACAGTTAAAGAGCGTTCATAAATAAAACTCAATTTAAAATTTAAAATTACAGTATAATTATGTGCTGAGAATCGCTCACAAACTGTCTACTTTCTTGTGGGCATAAATTTGAATCCTAAGCCTTGTAAGCTTCTAAGTTTACGTTTAATTCAAGTTTTAATGTTATTTTACTGATTCATTACAACAATATCATCCAGATTTTAAGCTTATTATTTAATTCAGACATTAATAGCTTCTTAGACAGCTTTATATCTTATAAGTTTCGTGTTTGATCACCGCCCCTCCAGTCATGTTATAGTCAGTATGGTATAACGAGAAAACATATACCTGTATTCTTCATGCAAACATATGGCAGACGTATAACACTAACAGCAGTAATCAGTCGGAGGCATGATCAAGGTCGTGTTTGTTTCCATTAGAGGTAATATTTAATTTTAAGTCCCTTATTGTTATGTTTATATAACCTTTCCAGCAAGTTTCTAAACTGATCGCGGCCGAATACATGGAGAACCTTTAGAAAAGAGTAAAATCATGAGATATGTTGTGGTTTAACCCTATATCGCAATTGAGGAATTTTAATACATTTTTGAACACAACTGATAATTCAATTCATCATAAATGGCTTTAATATTTAACTACTCCAACTTTTATATTCATTTCATGTTTGAGAATTCAATTCTTCTTAATAATTTTCCCCTTAACCCCCAGATTCTGATAACGAGTTAGAAAAATGGCATACAGAGTGAAAAATGAGAGTTGCCGAAACGAAACGCCTTTATTCTTCGTGAATTTTTCATGTTTCTCCCTGTGAACGGATACCAAGTAATCGACAATCTAAGTAAAAAGTGACTCTGATTAAGGACGTCCATCAATTTTAAGGAACATGGAAAAGGACTATTTGTCAATAAGCTCTATTAAACTCATTAATGTTCTAGATTTAAAAATATCTCTTACACGGTGCATTCGCGGAGTGTTTCGCCGATATTGAAATAAAATTAATTACGATGGAAACCTCAGGAAACGACAATATGCACATTGAGTAAATGATGCAATTGTGCAGTTGGGTGTTGAGCATAGAGTTCGTATTCCAGATATCAATGTGTATAGTGTAATTTATATTTGCCTTTAACATGCTCAAAACTAGGTACGCACAGCTTAATAGAATAGGATACTCGTATTATACCTGCGTTTCCTGTCCAATTTATTATTATGCAGCTGTTTATAAGGCTCACCAAATTGTATAATTACCGCTAAGAGTAGCTAAATTTGGTGTAGTAAGTATTGATTACAGCCGAGATATTCATCGTAATTTATTTCGCGAATAAACCTTGTTAACGGATGCTTTCATTTTCAGACATTCATGCGACAAACTAAATGAGGGGCCTACCCGTCCCCCCAAATAAAGTGCCAATCTAGAGTATCTAAATCTCAAGATTAATTTACATTTACACATGTAGAATTAGTCTTAAGAAATTCTCAAAGTTTCGTTTTATAAAAATGAATTCAATTCTACAAAACTACATTATGCGAAAATAGGATGCATGAAGATGAACATATTAGTAGTTTAGCTATTCACTGGGATCAGTTTGGGCACTGAAAATATACGTGTCTCAAATTAATGTATAAATCCCTTTAAGACGTTGCTTTTCAGTTATATAATCAGGGGCACAGCTTTGAGACATTGTGTGCCTTGGACCGATCATGTTCTCAATCCTGTGAACAGAGTGAGACACCGACTGGAGTTGAATAGACTCGTTATTTCGTATGATACTTACAGACTCTCTCTCTCTTTCTTCGAATCCAATTCATTCGAAAAGGAACAATGTATATACCTAACTTGGCTGAGCTTGTGTTTCATATGCCCTTTACACGTTCAAGTATTCGCTCGTTTGACAGTTCACGTTATACCATTATCAGGCGTATTGCTTCAGTGCGTCAAAGAAAATGAATGGTAATAGCTATTTTGTCTTCGACTTTGTTTCTGTAAACCACAACCTATTTCCCTACATTACAATAGACAAACTCCATTTTCACGTTTTTTCTATAATTATTCCAAACGAAAATTCCAAAATCTTCCAGAATAATTTTATATAGCTTTCTGTGAGAGGAAAACACAGATCAGGGTCACACTTATGTAATATTTAGTAAAATAAACGTTACAAATTATACAAGCTGTTAGGTGTATAAATGTAGATATTTGCATTGGTAATTGAGGACCGTAATGAACAACAAAACATCAATATCTGCTTCGTTTACGGACTTACAATTTTACTTACTAAGTGAGACTCGTTTACAGATATGATAGTACCTCTAAGTAGAGCGACACGTGGGGAGGCAGGCGTAAAGTTAAGTGTGCAGCCCTAACTGTGACGAATGTTGTATTGGAAGTGAGTTTGGATGCTTTCTACAACACCAAAGACATCACACTACTTAGGCCAGCAGGTCAGGTACAGAGGTATGAAAACATGGAAGTGAAACGTATAGTCTATACTGACAGGCGTTGTTCATTTACCAGCGTAGAATTTCAATAAGAATTCTGTGAGAGGAAAAAACAAATCAGGGTCCTACTTAATAGACCATGAAAAAAAAGTGTGTAGTAACTTATGTGATTGGTTTGTAGGAAAACTGTGAGACAAAGATAAAAAACAACACACTGCAGTGGATACATTTTAAGATACCATTATACTAACGCTTGTACATAATACAAAAACGAAATAAAGACTTTTGTAAAACCACTAAATTGTGTTACTACCAACTTTTAACACAATTAAAGCTAACTCAAAGTTGTTGCTTTCATTAGTGCTATATGCATTTAGGTACACTACTGAAGTATCGTTTGTGTACTTAAAATTGTGTTTTGTTTAAAGGAGATGCAAACTCCACACCAAAAATTAAACTTGACCATGCAAAAATCTCTAATGAAAAACTAACAATGCATCCTTATGTTTTACAATATGAAGTCTCGATTATTAAGGACATTATTATTGTTGTTGTTGTTATGTTGTGCTCTCTTATTAATGATCCCAAAGCATTTCCATACATGGCTCCTTCAGATTTTGTTCTGGCTAATAAATTCCTTAATTTAATTTCAATAAGGCATTTTCACTTGTACTATTCGACACTTATAGGAATAGCAAACACGCTAAAAATGCTCAAAAGACATCATGTAAAAGCAATGCTAACGAAACAAATACGCCAAGCCTTCACCGTAGGCTGATTATACTGGGTGTTCGAACAGGATATTATGCACCAATTCGGAATGGACTGAGGGTCGGGCATTGCTCAAACTCGAGTGCACTCAACTCGAAAGCATGTATGATGCACATTAATGATCAAAACTCTTTGGATGGAGTACTCTAATATGGACTCAGCTGCTGCTAGTAGAATAGCTTTAATAACCTTATAAGCATTTTTAATTTGATTTCTCAGTTCCTACTTGCTGTTTGTGACAGTATATTCCTTAAAAATGAGAAAATTCCTCACATCAATACAAGATGGAGTGATACTCGATCCAATTGAAAGAAACAACCATTTTAACTGTCGAAAGTTCAGTAAGACGATCGTGGCCCCCCCCCCATTTTTATCCCTGATGGTGATGGTAGTTTTCCAATTCACAAGTCGTCTTCTAGTCGCATTTCAGTACGTTAATCAAAAGATTTTTCGACGTGCCTACAATAAAGCCTTAATATGTTTTTCACTCTGTTACAAAATAACAAGTGTTTTAAGTTAGTAATTGCTTCAAAGAGTGTTTATATATTTGAAATTCCACCTTTAAAAGCATAATAAATATAAAAAAATCTGAAGTGCTCTATTCACATAGCTTTCTGTAAGTGTAGAAAACGAACTATTCGTACACAAGATTACTCTTTCATCTATACCATGCTAATCGATATAATTCTCTTATAACGCTCATCCTAAGCATAAGGGAAATAAGGGAATACACTAGGATCAAGAGATAGTCAAATTTATTAAAAGTTGGTCGATATGTGAACAACTAAAGCTCGGTTTGTTGGCATGGTCAGCAATAAAACAAGGCAAGATCAAACGAAAGGTGACTTCCCGTATGAGAAAAGTTGTGTAGTTTAATAGTGAAATTAATAAGAAGGAATGACTCGGAAACGGCCAACTCTGCAATAAATTGTGTGTTTTAATGAGATCCACATTTTTGTGTGTAAGTTTTTGTCCATCTCTTGTGGTTTACCAATTTTGAAAAATTCATCCAGAATGAAGAAATCTTCAAGGTCATTCCCAGGGATTTCAATATATAATCTTATTTGTGATGTAAATATTTTAACATACGGTATTATAATCAAATCGCTAAAGCAAGTTTTGAGAAAAACAAAATTAATAAAACATTCCATGTAAAAATGTTTTGGAAGGGGGAATTTTTCTGAAAATCTTCGTGTTGCATCCTTGAAAAATACTACTTAAATACGAAGCTTGTTATTTAAAGACCTTTTCATTTTTAGTTATGATGTGCACAGACACTCAGGCTTTTTTCTAAAAATGCTTTTTGGAATGAATTACCTCAAAACATAGTATGTACAGAGAAAGTTAAAATACGTTAGTTAGGGTAATCATAAACAGCAATTATTACAAAAACTTGAAAGATGAAGGCCGCGATTTGGGCTTTAAATATGAGATACTTTTACATTTCAAATCTAAAAGAGCTTCAAAGGAACTCTACATCGAGCAATGGCGTAATACTCTAGTTTCAGCTATTTTTACTTCATCTTCAACGGATAGCCCTCCTGTTTGTAGGACTTACATCCCCAAGGAATTAGCAGGCATGTGCCTTGATCATTAGACACTCGAGGTGCAAGCACACCTTAGGATGGGTGATGCCTGTAATGGCAGGAAGCAAAAGAAATGAAATCTAGGATGGAAGGGATACTAGGAAAATTCGCGGATCAGAGTATCGAACCAGGCATTCGCCTAGTAGCCACGGAAAAAAGAAATTCGGTACGGCTAGTCGGCTCTGGGGGATTTGAACCTGAAATCTCCGGATTGTAGTAATGTTTGCTCTCTTCTAAACTACAGTAGACTCAATTATCCGCGGCTATTTTAGTTATTTTTCTCTCTTTTTATTTAATTTCATTTACAGTTAGTAAGTTTAAATGCATAACTGATTTCTATGTATCTCGAAATGTTTCGCAGACTTTGACTTCCTAAGAACGGTACGGGAGGTCCTACCGAGTAAGCTTTACTTTATTGTGCTCAGAACATTCGCCCTTCAAATATATGAACGTTAGTCAGAAATAAACTTGTGCATAAAATTATAGCGATTTTCATACACGTGGACAATGAGAACGCTGAACACTAGTTTAGACACACGTCACGTGGCTGATAAAAGTTTGGTATCTGTGAAAAAGCTTTAATGTGTGCGCGGAACGAGAGTTTACAGTTTTATACGAATACGAGGATGACGATGATAATGCTGATTCCAGAAAAGCGTATCTGGCATTCATTGCTCTTTTTTTTTTTTGGTAGTGTTTAACGTCCGCTATTACTACTTGTGACACCGCAGGCGATGACACTGGTGATGCATGGAATGGGGAAACCGGAGAAAGCCAGCCCCTGTGCCACTTTGTCCACTACAAATCTCACATGCGGTCGCTTGGGATCGCACCCAGGCCGTCTAGGTTAGAGGCGAGTGGTCTAACCACTTGGCCACGGCGCGGCCTCATGGCTGTTAGATGGACAGGCAATTTGCTAGATTGCCTCAAACTACAAGAGAATTTCCTACTCTCTGAAAAAGTAAGGCTTCGTAAATTAAACAAACAAAAGAAAATTGTGTATTCCATTCACACGACTTTCCCTATATGCTCAGCAAACAAACTATTATTGCAAAATATTATCCTTTTATCTACGTCATGCTAATCAGATAAAGATTAGCAGAAATGATCTTATTATTTAGTCCTTAATAAGTAGCAGGAATAAAAGTATACACTAGGCTAAAGCGACAGTCAAATCTTTTTAAAAGTTGTAGCTGTGCGACGTCATTGAAATTCAGATCTCTTTCCATGACCAGAAGTAAAACAAAAGAGAAGTAAAGTGGATGAGGACATACCGTTTGAAAACAAAGTATATTTTAAAATTGAAGGCAAGAGGTTGAAATGGTTGATCCTACACACACACACACACACACACACACACACACACACACACACACACACACAAAACAAAACAAAAAAAGGCAGTTTGGTTAAAACTACATTTTTGTGCACTAAGTTTTTGTCTAGCTGTTATGGTTTGCCAGTTATACAAAAGTCATCCAGAATGAAGAGGTCTTCAAAAGCTATTCCAAAAAAATTCAAGATATACATTTTATTTAGCACATAAACATCTTTAATATACGACAGTTTAATCAAAGTACTTAGCGCACAATTTTTAGAACATTGAACATTTCAAACAATGCTTCATGTAAAAGGTAGTGTGGGGAGATTTTCCTGAAAATCTTTTTGTCGCATCCATAGACCTAAATACTAAGTTTGGTGTTTAGCTGAATTTTCGTTTTTGAGTTATACTGCCCCCTCCACTCACACATACACACTAAAATACTTTTTTTTTATGTTCAAAGGTCAAAACTTGTATTTCCGGAGAAACTCGTATCGAATTTTTGAGTGGAACACAATACTTTCTCTACATTGTACATACGGGCTAGAGAAAGTAAAAAGTTAAATTATTAGAAAAACAAATATTACTTTAAAACAAGTTGATTAAGACTGTCTGAAAATGCCCTGAAAGTTCTTACCGATGTGCTTGTATACAAATAAATTAGAACTAATAACTAATTTGTGTTTAGTATAAATGACTTATTTTAGTAAGAATAATATTGCACCACAATATTGTCAAAAAACACTTGTCGTGAAGTAAGTCAACAATGGCGTCTACAGAGATTTATCAACAAATGTTACAATGCTACTATCTTAATATCTATATTTCGCATTAACATATGCCACAGAGGCTATAATACTACAGTAAAGAGAACGTTCTGTCATTTATTTTTATTCATCGATGTAAATTTTTACGTGAGTACTTTATTACATATTTCGTGGTAGGTGCAACAGGAACACAATAGGCTAAAGGGAATAGTTTGATTTTCCGAGCTGTTATGCGATGCTTTTAAAATGTCATTTCCTTTAACAGAAGAAAAAACGAATAGCGACTTTAAGACTAGAAAAGCCCGCCTGGGTAGTGTGTGGTAGCGTGTCTACTTCACATTCGAAAGGTCGTGGGTTCGAATCTCGCTTAGGGTGAGTTACTCGGATAAGGTTTTTTCCGGGGTTTTCCCTTACCCTGAGAAGATGAATGTCGAGTAACTTAAAGCTCCACGGAACGCGAGATCGTTTGAGCATCATTTCACCAATTTCATTCATCGTCCGATATGACCAACCAGGTACAAATAAAAAATCATTTCTTGGAGACGGTTAAGCCAAATAAGAAGGTTTATTGGACATAAAGTGTGTACTATATCGAGATATACATTTCTATAGGGTAACTTTTGTGTATCTCTTAGGGTTTAGCTGCTTTACAAACATTATTCAGAATGACGAGGTGTTCATAGTCTATTCACAGACAATTCAAAATGTACTTTTTCCAGGCATCTTAAAGCGATACTTTAATCAAAATCGTTAAAAGCCATTTTTGAGGAAATGAAAAACAATGCAAAAGTTTCCATGTATACAGTAGTTTGGGCTGAGGAATTTTCTTGACAATTTTCTTGCTGCATGCTTGAAAGATGCTTGAGATAAATACTAAGTCTGATATTTAATGGACTTTTCGTCTTTAGATATGCTGTTCACGACACACACACACACACACACATACACACACACGCGCGCGCGCGCACGCGCTCTCACACAGAGAGAGAGAGAGAGAGAGAGAGAGAAAGAGAAAGAGAGAGAGAGAGAGAGAGAGAGAGAGAGCGAGAGACCTTTCTCTAACAAAAATCTGAGGTGTTCCATTCACATGATTTTCTCTATTATTGTTACAAAGCTTATTCTTCTATCTACCTGATGATTATCGAGATAAACATTAGCAGAAATGTTTTCTTGTAAGCAGAAAGGAAATAAGAGTATATACTAGGCTAAAACGATAGTCAAATCCTTTAAAAGTTGGTTTCTATGTGGATGATATCCGTTTCTATGCATTGCCATGAGTATGTGAAGAGTTTTAAGTAGTTTAGAACTGAAACCAATAACAAGGAATATCTCAAAAATGGTCAACTCTACGAAAAAAAAAATGTATATGATATAATTGTGTATTTTAACGAGATCTTCATTTATTGTGTAGTAAGTTGTCCTACGGTTTACCAGTTATGTAAAATTCAGCAAAATTCGTTCACAATAAATAGGTCCTTAGAGGCTAGAAAATTCAAGATATAAAATTTGTCATATAAATATCTTTAATATACGGATTTTAATCAAATTCGTTACAGCCGATTTTGAGAAAGTCAACATTTTCGAAAATTTTTCCATGTAATGGGTAGTTTTGGGTGGGGTGGGGTTTCTCAAAATCTTCGTGCCGTACCTCTGGAAGATACTATACTAAACGTCAAATTTGGCATTTTACCGACTTTCCGTTTTTGAGTTATCGTGTTCACAGACACACGGACACACACAGGTGGACCTTTTTCTTAAAATGCTTTTCTTGGATACAGGGAACCCTAAAACATATATTGAAATACTCGGAATCAAATTTTGGGTAGAGTGCAATACCTTCTCTATACACTATGTGCATAGTACGTGTAGAGAAAGGAATAAAAATGTGTGTGTTTGTTTAGGAGCATCAAATTGTGTATTTACGGTGATTTTTCTATATGAAATGTTTATACTTACTATATATAGAAGGGAAAGTATATAAATATTCACAAAAGTTTCTGCGGGAAGATGAAGCAGGTTTCAAGAACTTTTCTTCGTTACCTAGATGGTACAATAGCATAAAATATCACAGAAAAAAATAATAACAATACGAGATGAAGTATATGATCACTAGAATGGAAGGCAAGTTTTCACAAGATTGTGTACTGCGTGCGTGCCATGAATAATGGTAGCAGTTTGTAGAAACTTCACAAGGAAGGACAGAGCTTTGTTAAGCCAAGCTTTAGTATTCGCACAGACACAACACAATCAACAGAATGTTAGGTTCGTTTGCGCAAAAACAGAGTATTGTAAATGCTCTAAAGGTCGTTCATGTGTATTCCTTTTCCCATACGTAGTTGCCAATTGTTCACGTGTTGTGGCCATAAGAAAAAAAATTCAGATGTGATACATTCACATCACTTCCTCTACCTATTCTACAAACAGGTCACTTATAAAAGCTTATTCTTTTATTTACTTCAAGCAAATCGAGATAAGCATTAGCAGAACGGTATTATTACTTCGTTCCTTATAAGTAAGAACGGAACTAATAGAATATACCAGGCTAAAACGATATTCAAATGTTTTAACAGATGTCGCTATGTCTTTGATCGCCCAGAAAGAAACACGGATGACTTTTGCTTGAGAAAATCATAGGATTATCTCGGAAACGGTTAGCTCCTGAACATAAATCTAATTGTGTATTTTGACGAGATTTACATTTTTGTGACGTTAGATGTCTATTTCTTATGGTTTACCAGTTATGCAAAACTTATCCAGAATGTAGAGGACTTCAAAGTTTATTCGCAAAAAAATTGAAGATATACAGTTATTTTTTTAATGTCAATATCTTTAATATGCGGCGTTTTTTACTAAAATCGTTAGAGCCATTTTTGAGAAAATCGAAAATGTCAAAAAGCAATCGCTTCTTCTCTTTCCTCAGATAGGAGTAAGACGAGAGAGATATGAAACAAACCAGGACATGCCGTTTGATAAAAGTTTAACTATTTGAAAATTGAAATAACAGAGAATATTTCGGAATTGGTTAGCTCAAAAAAAAAAATGACAAACTGGGTGTTTTAACGAGAGGGATAGTTGGAGTGTAACGTGTAGTTTGGAATGCAAAGTGTAGTTTGCAATGGGGGGGGGGGGGGTGTTCCCAAAAACCTTTGTGTCGTATCCTTGGAAGATACTTAAATATCACGTTTGGTATCACACACACTCACACATGGACTTTTTTCTAAAAATGTCTTTTTGGACCCAGGGTACCCAAAATCATATATTTCTGGTAAAATATCCATATCGAATTTTTGGGTGGAATAGATACCTTCTCTACTTACCATTTACTTGCATAGTACGCGTAGAGAAAATAAAATAAAAGTTTCACATTCGGTCATATACCTACAAAATTAGTTTCCTATGCGGTTATTTTCTATATCAATTATGACTTAGCTGAACTATAGGCCGTAATCATCTAATAAGGGATCTCTATCATTTTGATGTTAAGATCAAGCTGGGACTTTTAGTGAAAGTAGATCGAAAAAAAAAATACAATTGCCTGGGCTCTCTCTCCCAATGGCCCAAATTGACAAGAAAAAAATGGAAATTAGAACGATTCACTCGTAATATTTAATTCCTTGTTCATATCAGTGTTTACAACATTATTATGCAATTCTAAAATGCAAAATTTCAGGTATTTTTACTTTCTCTAGCCCTCATGTATAATGTAGATATTGTATTCCACCCAAAAATTCGATGTCGAGATTTCACCGGAAAAATATATTTTGGAATCCCCCGAGTCCGAAAAAACATTTTTAGAAAAATGTCCGTGTGTCTGTGAACAAGATGACACAAAAACTAAAAGCCGCTAAAATACCAAACTTAGTATGTAAGTATATAAGTTTAGTATTTTCCAAAGATGAGTAAAATCCCCCCAACCCAAACTACCCTTTACATGAAAAATGTTTCGTACATTTTTATTTTCTCAAAACTGGCTCTAAAATTTTTGATTAAAATACCGTATATTAAATACATTTACACGATAAATAAAATGTATATCTTGAATTTCCTGGGAATAACTTCTGAAAACCTCTTTATTACGAATGATTTTTTCCGACTTTTGCTTAACTGCTAAACCGTAAGAAATAGACAAAAACTTACTGCACAGAACATGTACATCTCGTTGAAATACACAATTTATGTCATATACATTTTTTTCTAGAATTGACCATTTTTGAGATATTTCTTGTTATTGGTTTCAGTTTTAAAATAAGTACCTAAAACTTTTCACATATGAGAGCTTGTCAACTCCTGGCAATGCAAATTCAAATAAACGGATTTCATCTACATGCCAACCAGCTTTTAAAAGATAAGCCTAGTATATTCCATTATTTCCCTTCTGCTTACAAGAAAACATTTCTGCTAATGTTTATCTCGATTAGCATGGAGTAGAGAGAAGAATAAGCTTTTAACAATAATTTGTTACAGAGAAGTAGAGAAAGTCATTGAATGGAACATATCAGATTTATTTCTTTTATTCCTGCGATTTTTTTTAAAAAAAAAAATTGATTGGTCGATCAGCAGTACAATGCTATACAGATCACTGTTAATATGTACATATGATAAAACAGACTGTTACATATTTACAGTATGTTGTAAACTAACATCAGATGGAAGATACAGCACACATGAGGTATAAGATGCATGTCAATCATTAGGGTCAGAATCAGAGTCGTCACTAAGAAGTAGACCTTGCAGGAGTTTTCTCTTCAAGCTTGTTGATTGACGCGTACAAACACGATGTAATAGTGCACTGCTCCAAGAACATCCCTCAATGGCAGAAAAGAAACGATGGGAGATCCTCCGAACAAAGTCGCGATGAGGCAAGAGTTCCAATTCGCGATGGAGCTGCTGATTGCGAATAAACCAAGGAGCGTTGGTAGCGATGTGCAAAAAACGGTTCTGAATAACTTGAAAGAATGAAACCTCGGTGTGGGGCACAGTTCATTATCAACACCTTGCGTAGTACCGGGTAACGCATCGTTGAGTGGAAGACAGATTTAAAGTCAGCCATAATAGCTTAAAACTTTTTAAATTTTCTTCCAATGGCTAGAGATCCTAAAGGATAGAAAGCCGAGACACTTTTTTTTTTTTTTTTTTTTTTTTTTTTTTTTTTTTTTTATCACCTCAAAAGTGAAAATGATCCATTGTAGGAATAGAAATGCAAAGAATTTTCTGATAAAATATTCTACTGGAATAATTATCCCGTTAATGGACAGTATGTCATAGGTCTTGAAATAAGGTCTGCGGCTTTAAAAGGCTGAAAATACCGTTAAGATATTGTAATTCTTGCAGATATTGTAATTGTCTTATTGGCCTTGGGGCAAAACCAAAACTCTTAGGGCGTTGGCCTGTTGCACAGCGTATTCAGTCAATATTTATATTATCTTGAAAGAAAAGCAGAAATTCCCAGTGTACAGCTATGAACAAACCAATTATTAAGTATGGGAGTTAGCAATTACATATTGAACATTCTACACACTTCCTCCCTGTGCCCACCTGTGTAGTATGGGAATAGCGTAACTTTCTCATATTCCAGAAGTCCCGAGTTTGAATCTCCTTTAGGGAGAGTTACTAGACCAAGGCTTATACCAAAGAGCAAATGTCTAACTTTGGGCTCTATTCACTTTAAGCATCATTTCGCTCATTTCATTCATTCACCGTCCAATATTACCTACCTACCTATTAAAGGAAGTTAAAGTAAAAATTAATAAATTCCTTCCTCCATGTCCGTTACCAGTTTTTTGTTACCAACCAATAATTAGGCATAACATTGAATTTCATATTCTAAACCACAGTTTTGCAGTATGTAGAATTCAATGCACGCAACAAAATGTCATGTCAAAAGTTTGTTGACATCTCCATATTATATCACAATGTTAAAATATGTTCATAGTATATAAGAGTTATGGTTTTTCGCCTTTAAAATAACTTCTCTAGCCAATGAACCGGCTTTCCATGTGTTCTATTCGGACAGTTTTCTGTAAAACACATTTAGAAACCCCAAGCCACTTTTTGCAGGAAACGCGTTTGAAAAAACCTGCGCCACACTCTCCAACAAGTCAGGTACAGTTGAGAAAATGTAGTATTTCCTTCGTTGTGGGCCTCGTGAAATTAAACGTTCTCTATTCTTGAGGAGCTTTTTTACTTTATATAAGCAGTGCTTTTAGTGGCATATCGTAATAAGTATTAAGGTAGCAATAAAGCAACCGCTAACTCGGTTTATTTTTTCTACTTTGAAGGATTTCACAATAATTAAAATCTATATACCCCATACAATTTGTTGTATTTCCCTTTACATTTATTATTAAATATGGAAAAAATCTGATGTGTTCAATTCACATGATTTTCTCTACATTTCTGCAACAAATTATTGTTAAAAAGCTTAATCTTCTATTTACTTAATGCTAATCGAGAAAAGAGTAACAGAAATAATCTTACTACTTGCTTCCTTGTAAGTAGAAGCGAAATAAGGGAGTAGCATAGGTTAAAGTGATAGTCAAAAGCTGGTTGCCATGTGACTCAAGTTCCTTTGTTTGTACAGACAGGAGTTGACAAATTCCTGTATGAGAAAGGTATGTTTTTTAAAGCTGAAACCAAAAATAAGGGTAATCTCAAAAACAAGCAACTCCACGAAAAAAAATGTATGTAACATAAATTGTGTGTTTTAATGTGCTCTATTTTTTTGTGTGGTAAGCTTTTGTCTCTCTTACGGTTTACGGTTTCTGTAAAATTCATCCAGAATAAAGTAGTCTTCAGAGGCTATTCCCAGAAAATTCAAGATATACATTTTATTTGTCAGGTAAATAATATACGAAATTTTAATCATAATCGTGAGAGCCATTTTTGAGAAAATCAAAATTTTCGAAAAAATGTCCATGTAAAGGGTAGCTGGGGGTGGGTTTTTTTCTTGAAGATCTTCGTGTCGCATCCTTCCTTAAATACCAAGTTTGGTATGAACGGTCATTTCGTTTTTGAGCTATGCTGTCCACAGACACACACACGACTACAGCGGGAGGCTATAGAGATTTATAAGCATCCGAACAATTTTAATAAAAAAGAAGAGGCACTAAAACTCAATAGGAATTGGCATCCCGTCATTGAAAGCAGGAAACGTCATCAAACGAGAAGCAACGAAGCGGTCCAATCAGAAGCCACGTTCGCCGGAGAGCCCAAAACTTCGACCGCGCCATTGAAGATGTCCACCGTAGTTGTGGACGAAACGCCTGGTACTCCTAACACCAGCAGACCACGGCAAAACAGCCCGGAAACATTTCTTAGTTACACTGACTCCGGCCGTGAAAGCCTACGTTCTCTCACACACACACGTTTATTACATTGAATAGAATTAGTATAATGAAAAAAAATGAGAATAATAAAAATCAATTTAAGGGTATTATTTGTGGAATAAAGAGGATATGGACCTTTTTCCAGAAATGCTTTTCAAGAGAGTCCCAAAACATGTATTTTCGGTGTAATCTTGGTATCGAATTTTTGGGTGCAATACAATACCTTCTCTATGCGCTATATACATAGTACGTGTAGAGAAAGTAAAAATGTACAAAACCTATTGTTTTATACTAATGAAATGAACCTGCACAAAACCCTTGATCTATAGGTACAATTCACCTATTGAATTTAAAATTTATGTTTCTTAATATGTCGGTCTTTTTCGGGAAGGTTTGCCTCAAATGTTGCATATTTCTGTTAATAATATGAAAATAATGCGCTTTAGACATAAAGTGAAACCTTTTTTACCTCTGACTACAAGGTCATGTAATTAAACTTTTATATTAGTACATCCCACACTAATTTTATTTGCAACCAGTAGAACAATGTCGTTGCATTTCCTCTTCAATAATATTTTTCACACTGGTCAATTATTTCACTGGTTTACTTTCGGATAGTGAAGCATAATGACTGGATAAAATGGGAAAAAAGACTATTGCTGCGATTTTAAGGGCGATCGCCAAAATATATTCCACGTAGCAATACACAAATATAATGCAGCTATAAAAATCTGATGTGTTCCATTAACATAACTTTCTCCACCTTTCTGTAACAAATTATTGTTAAAAAGTTATTCTTCTATCTACTTCATGTTAATGAAGATAAACATTGCAGAAATGGTCTTATTACTCTGTAGAGAACAAGACAGTATAGCTACCATTAAGGCAGGGAGAAACGACAGTTTGTTAATTTGACCCCTTATTCCCTATCCAACAACCCGTTTCTCCAGTGTTACCTATTACTGAAGCTAGACATAAACGAATCAGCTAGATAACTATTGTATGCAAAACTTTCAAAAATCACTGATTTCTGCTTATATACTTAAGCAGTTTCTAAGGTCTCTGTATCTCAAAATAGTGCAAACCTACAATTGTAATTCTTTCCTCCACCAGAAAAGTAGCTTGTCTTGAACAAACGTAAATTAAATTTCCAAGTTACGGAGTGAACAGAGTCAAATGCTCGTCAACCGAAAATAACTTAATTTCTCTGACTCCTGGAGCGACATGGCGGAAACCTAACGTTAAATCCTTTTCTCTTTCTTTCGTGTGGAACGAATGACTTCCCTGCACTTTTTGCGGTGTTCTTTTACTTATTCCTTGTTTTAGCTGGAGCAAAGCAGAATGGATAAGTAAAGTCTATTAAATTATACATTTAAGCAGGCAGCTATTGCACCTGACGATTTTTAAACCAATCGGAACACCGTGTAATGCTCATATATATATATATATATTGCAATGTCCACAGTGGTATGGAATTTCATATGGTATTGTTCACTGATGATTTGATTTGACTTCTTTGTTTTAGGCTAGTAACACTGATGATAGTTGTGGTTAGGCTCTGACAGTGCAGTACTTGCAGTTCAGTTGCGTGGAGTGTTGGCCTGTACGAGTAACACAGTTATTTATTCAGTAGAGAATCTTCTTCACATCATTTTCTAACCCACAGTAGCGCTACATCTATTTAGTTCCCGCTCAACAGCTACGAGAGTCTGAATGAATACCCTCTGGTATAGACCAACGCTCCACGCAATTAAACTGGAAATAGTGCATTGTTAGACCATAACCACAACTATCAACTGTTTTTCAAACTAAAACAAAAACAGATGTGTTCCATTCACATGATTTTCTCTACATCTTTACAACAAATTATTGTTAAAAAGCTCATTCTTCTATTTATTTAATGTTAATCGAGAAAAAACTAGCAGAAAGAGTCTTATTGCTTCTACATTGTAAGTAGAAGGGAAATATGGGAGTACCATAGGCTAAATGATAGACAAATATTTTAAAAGCTGGTTGCTTTGTTATTGAAATACCTTTGTTAGGACAGGAGTTGAAAAAGTCTCAAATGAGAAAAGTGTAATTATTTTAAAGCTGAAACTAATACCAAGGAATATCTAAAAAAAATGTCAACTCGACGAAAAAACTGTATATAACATAAATTGTGTGTTTTAACAAGTTCTACATAAGTTTTTCTCTACCTCTTACGGTTTACCAGTTATGAAAAATTCGCAAAATCCATCCAGAATAAACATGTCTTCAGAGGCTATTACCAGAAAACTGAAGATATACATTTTATTTGTCGTGTAAATATCTTAAAAGAGATTTTAATCAAAATCGTTAGAGCCATTATTGAGATTTCGGTGATGGAATTTCTTGAAAACCTTCGTATCGCATTCTTGGAAGATACCGGACTTAAATATCAATTTTAGTATTAACCAGTCTTTTCGTTTTTGAGCTATGCTACCCACAGACAGACATACAGACGGACATTTCTCTAAATTGTTTATTCAGGGGGTCTCAAAACGTGTATTTCCAGTCAATTCTCGGTAATGATTTTTGGGTGCAATACAATACCTTCTCTATACAATATGTACGTGTACATAGTACGTGTAGAGAAAGTAATAAGTCAAGTCATCACCGAACAATGTCATCTGAAACTCCATGTCCTTGAGTAAATAGCCACATGACTAACATATGTTTGACACGCACATAGTGTTGGGATTGGTTTAAAAACCGTCAGGTGTTTATGCTCGGCCTGTGTTAGGTCTAAATCCATTACATGCATTTCTAATGTACATAAGCTACTGGCAGCCACATATTATCAACATCAATATTACCGAAGAGAAACTCCGCGGATATGTAGGTACTTTAAACAGCGTTTGAATAAATACAAATTATTTTCCATTCTACACATATCGAGCCTAACATCTTAAATAAATTTACTTGAGCTATTTAGTCTAATAAGATTTCACTTCCAAATACGTGAGGTAGAAAATACCGGCGCAACAGAGTTACAAGGATATTAATAATCATCGCATTCTACTAAAGGCCATTTAAAGATCCGAAAGTCTGACGTTAACACTCACACATACCTTTATCATTTTTACGTTCTCAAAAAGTGAGTACTATGTACATAGTAGGTAGAGAAGTATTGTATTCCAATAAAACATTCGATGTCGAGATTCCACTGAGTTCGATTGAACAAAAAAGGTATTGTTAGAAAAACGTCCAGGTGTATGAATAGAATATATATATAGTTAACCATTCCCGATATATTCCTTGTTATTGGTTTCGATTTTAAAATACTTACACTTTTCTCAAACAGGAAGTCCTCATTCTTGTCATATCCTATTCCTGGTCATGTAAAGTGAGCTGAATTTCAATTGTCACATACCGGCTAGACTTTAGAGGATTTTACTTTTAGTATATTACATTGCTTCTCTTCTACTTCATTTCTGCTGTTTATCTCAATTAGCATCATGAAGATAAAATAATATTTTTGCATGAATAGTGTGCAGAACAAGTAGAGAAAGTCATGTAAATGTAACACATCGGATTTTTCTAACCACATTATGTTATTCACAATATTTGTTTCTCCACTAAATACAAAATAATCAACAAGTTGTTTTGCTACATAGTGCATCAGAAAACGGCATTCAAATTTTAGGTATGCTAACCAGCTCTTGCATAAACATACAACTTGGAATATTTCATAAACCGCTAACGCAGTGGAATAAAAAAATGAAATAAAAAGAAAATACATTTTTCCTGGAGTTACCGTTTGCTTCTCGTATGATTTCCCAGCTATACAAAACAATACAAAAAAATCTTATGTGTACCATTCACATGACTTTCTCTGCCTGTTCTGCAAACAGTCTTAAAACGAGTATTTAATTATCTACTTCATGATACTCCATATACACATTAACAGAAGTTGCCTTATTACTTAGTTGTAAGTAGAAAGGAAATACATTAGGCTGAAGTGATAATCAATTGTTTTAAAACCTATCGCTATATGAAACAATTTAAATTCCGTTCTCTTTGCGTGACTAGGAGCAAAACAAAAGAGGTGTGAAACGAATGATGATTGCCCGTTTGAGAAAAGTTTAATTAGTTTAAAATAGAAATCAATAACAAGGAATATCTCGGAAACAGTTAACTGTAAAAAAAAAAAATGTATATGAAAAATTGCTTGTTTTAACGAGATCGACATATTTTTGTAATAAATTTTTGTCTATCTCTTACGGGTTATCAGTTATGCAAAAGTCATCCAGAATGAAGAGTTCTTTAGAAGATATTCCCAGAAAATTCAAGAAATTGTGCATTTTATTTGTCATGTAATTATCTTTAATATGTGGTATTTTAACTAAAATCGTTAGAGCCATTTTTGAGAAAATAATACCTATATTTCAAAACATTTTCTATATAAAGAGTAGTTTGGGATGAGGACTTTTCTGAAAGTCTACGTGCCGCATCCTTGAAAGGTACTTAACTTAAATAGCAACTTTAGTATTTAACCGAATTTTCGTTTATGAGCTATGCTGCCCACAGACACACATTTTCTAAACAACATTTTTTGAACTCAGGGGACATCAAAATATTTTTCGGTGAAATCTCGACACCGCATTTTTGGGTGCATTACAATAAATTCGCTATAAGCTATGTATATAATAAGTGTAGAGAAACTGAAAACTAATCAATATGAAGATAGCTATACAGTCCATCCAGAGAAAATCAAAATACTTATTAAAATATGTTACATTAATATTTGATGCATGTGTTGGTGATATTATTATTATTATTATTAAAACGCACTTTAACTAAAGCCTTATAACCGTTATTGAGAAAATTAAAAAAAAAAAAATACATTTTTACTATACATTTGAAATAGAGGTGTACTTGAAATTGTTTGTCAAACAAGTTTAAGAAAGGAATTTAGTGTCCTCTCTTTTCATCTGAATTTATGTCTAAACAACACTTTAGTGAACCTCAAAACGTGCACTTCCAGTGACATTTCATTATGTCTTTGTTCTCGTTAGCTTTTATGAAACCCCTTTCTTCCTCATCCTCATGAACGAAATTAAGTGAAGTGTGAACGTTGGGTGTAAAGTGAATGCTCTGTTCCGAACCCGGATAGTCACGCTATCCGTTATGGGCGGCGAGGTTTTGGAGGGAAGCAAGAAGCAATGAGGGAAGGGTGGTTTCCGATTGAGGTTTACCATGCAATCGCAATACCCTTCATGCATAAAACAACTCCTTCCAGCGGCAAAATGCAGAGTGGATTTACAATATCCGCGCTTGCAAAATGCACAACAGGTAGCTAAGTCACAATGGCGCCCCATCTCATTTAAATGTCAGATGTTAGACACGACCTGTTTACCTCACCTTTAGCTCCCACCTTCGTCTTCCCATCCCTAGCGCCACTAAGCAACAAATGGTGTTTCACAACAAAATACCTCACCATCTTATTAAAATGAAACCATCGCTGTCTAAAGCAGGTGAGAATACAATAAGACTTGGCACAAACCGAAACAAACGATACTAGCACAATTGTTTCGTTTTCGTAATCGGTTTACGCTCCCCATATTTGTAGGGCTGACTTACAAGCCACCACCTAGGGGTCAGAAGCTGTCAACGGCACGAAACCACAGAATGGAGAACCTGTTACGAGGGGTCGGCAGGTAGCCAAGCATGGACATGAAGTAGATGGTATGAAATTGATGATTGGAAAGGTGATAATGGAGCAATTGGTGGAATAAGTGGCGCGAGAAACCGGAGGACCAGGAGAAAACCCGCCCAGACGCCGCTTCGTTCACCAAGAACCTCATATTCGGACGCTTGGGATCGAACCTGGGCCGCCTAGATCGGAGGCGAGCAGTCACCCACGGCGCCGCCTTAGCACAATAGTACCATCTCCAAATAAAAGTTTTAGAGGTTTTCGTCGCAGACAATTTCGCTTTTATTTTATGATTAGCTGGTTTACACGGTTACTTTTTTAAATTCGAATGAAGAGTTCAATTAATGTTATTATAGAACTCCTGTCAGAAGGAAAACAATCCTCTGGCTTTGTAGGTCAAGCTCTATCGGAAATTCATTCTTCTTCCAGATGTTTCGTCCGAAACCACGTCGGACATCATCAGTGGAGTAATCGAAGTATTCTTGCTGGTCTTGGCGGAATGGTTTTGGAAAAGTTTGATTTTCTCAAAAATGTCTAACGATTTTGATTAATATGCCAAATGTTCAAAATATTTTCAAGACTAATGAAGTTTATTTCTTGAATTTTCTGGGAATAACCTCTGAAGACATATTCATTCTAAGTGATTTTGAATTACTCGCAAACCGTAAGAGATAGACAAATACTTACTACATAAAAATATATTTCATTAAAACACAATATGTCATATATATTAGAATTAACCGTTTCCGAAATATTCCCTGATATTGGTTTCAATTTTAAACTAAAATTTTCTAAAACAAGGAATCGACTTTCATTTCATATCTTTTGCTTTGTTCTCGGGAATGCAAAAGAGAACGAATTTCAATTGCTTCATACAGAGATAGTTTTTAAAAGATTTGACTAATGCTTTAGCCTAGTGTAATCCCTAATTTCCCTTTACCTACAAAGCAATAATGATACACTTTCTGCTAATGTTTATCTCGACTAACATGAAGTAGATATGTGAATAATCTTTTGTATGAAAAGTTTGTTTGAAAGTCATGTGAATGGAACACATCAGATATTTATATGGTGATAGTTTTCAAAATCGGTTGAACGTTTTTGATATACACACAGTCTGTCTCTTTATAGTGAGAGAATTAATATAGATTTCATTTTATGTATCCTTACTATATATAATGAAATGCCTGTTGTTTATTGCCTTCTGTGTTTAGACGAAGAGCCTTAATTATCAGAAATACCTTTTTCTTTTACTTGACTAAATACATTTGAACTACCATGTTATTAATAACAGAAAAGTTGATATACAATGCACAAATTATAAGTTATTTCAATGCAAGAAGGCGCCATAGGCAGAGCGGAATAACTATAGCAGGGGTGTCAAGGTCGCAAATAACCTATGCCACTCTCTGTACCATAGGACAAAAGTCACACATGGTCAACGAGCTGAGTTGAAGAGATCCCGGGTTCGATTCCCGGCTGGGGCGGGGAATTTTTCTTTGATAGGAATCATTCCCGATTTCCCACAGAGTTTTGAAGTATGTATGTGAGAGTGAATGTGTGTGTTTGAGGGAAAAAAACCATTTAAACCAAACGTAAAGAAACTACAGACGAGTTGTTTCTAATGCAAAGGCCCGATATGACCTTAGATGTTAAAGGGGGCTTATAAATGCAACAAAAAAGGGTACAAGGTAGCTTCACGACGATGGATGAGGAGGAGGGGTTGGGGGAGGTGGTGGTGGTGCATACAACCCTCTGTAATTGGGACCGAGTGCTTTATAATAATGTACAGTGAGATTGTCCGCTATTGCCATTAAAATAGTTTTCTTTTAGACCGATGTCTCTGGATACGGAATGATCACTGTAGCATCCCTAGAGACATTTTGCCATTGGGTCTTTAAAGGTTAGAAACAGCACCGTACAAGGCAAGCAACTTCCCATAATACCGCCACACGTCGAAAAGCAGACTCTCTTGCAGACTTACCCGACGTTGTATAGGTGGCTTTTAAACCTCGGATATAGATTTAATTCATTTCATTACCATAAGAATTGTTATTCAGTAGTAGACACACCTTTTATGGTGCAATCTTCCCTTTGCCTCTAAAAATATTCACCTCTTATAGGCCCGTGATAGTCCCAAAAACGAACAACAAAACTACTGACATTCAATTACGGACATTGGTGCGGGCGTTGTATTTATGATTTCCTTAACCTTCCCCCAAGAGACCGTTCTGCAACTGATGTATACAGCTTTAAGCATATTTTGGAGATGAAGAGACGCTGGGAGTCAAATTTCAAATTTCTGTATTGTGAATAGATTTTTCTGAATATTTTAGTGTGATAAATTTCATTAATGTTTAATACGAATAACAAATTTCATTCAAATTTAATAAATAATTTGATATTTATTTTATTATGTAAATATAATCATAGTTAAAATGTACCAAGTGCCTCTAAATTTGACAAAATTGTTTATCATTTTTTGAATTGGCGCTTTGAACAACACAAAAAACCATAAGGTGGTGATAATGTGGTGATTCTCTAATAACTTTGATAATATGATAATGTTATTAAAAGGCTAGCAATTCTATTATCTAAAATTAATAATTTTTCATAAAATATTAGTTAAAATGTTAATACTAAAAAGAAAAAAACTCAATATTATAAAATAGTATGCTAGAAAATAGGTTTATTGTACGATGTTTATATGGCTCTAGAGCCCGAAGGGAAGGAGGGGTGGTGAAGCTAAATTGTAATTCTTTATGGATGTCCAAAGATTTCAACAATTATTTGCAGTAAAATGCTATTTTCGATTTATTTGATTGATCATGCTAAAACTTTTCCCTTCCTGTGTCCCTTAAACAATTATCGGAAAGTACAAGCTTTCTTTCAATAAATTACAATACGAGATATGCAACAATTTTTGTATGTTTTCTTTGGCCCAGCAGTTATTCATTTATCCTCTACAGCCATAGTTTTCACATAATAAGAGGGAAAACTTTTTGACACCAGCATTCAACGCAATATTAGCAAAACTGGTAAAATTATGAATCCCCATACCCAGAACTCCTACGATTGTTGCATTGTAATCGTACAAATAAATCTGGTGCGTTTCATTCAAATGAATTTGCAACAGATTATTATTAAACATGTTATTCTTTTATTTCAAGCTAATCGAGATAAACATCAAAATATTCTTTTCACTTAATGCCTTAAGGGAAATATGAGAATACTCGAGGCTAAAACGGTAGTCAAATCTTCTAAACGCTGGTTGAAATTCGTTTCTTTATGTGGCCAGGAGCTGAGAAATCCCGTAAAAGAAAATTTTAAAAGTTTGAGTATTTTACAACTGAAACAAATAACAAGAAATATCTTTGAAACATCTACTCAAAAACTGTATGAGACACAAATTGTGTTTTAACGAGATCTACTTTTTTTCTGTTGAAGGTTTTTGTTTATTTCTTACGGATTACTAGTTATGCAAAATTCAGCAAAATTCATCCAGAATGAAGAGGTCCTCAGAGGCTATTCTCAGAAAATTCAATATATACATTTTATTTGCCATGTAAACGTATTTAATATGTGGTATTTTAATCAAAACCGTTAGAGCCATTTTTTAGAAAAACAAATTTTTCAAAAACGTTTCCATCAAAAATTAATTTGGGGTGGGAGATTTTCTTAAAAATCTTGTGTGGCATCCTGAGAAGATACTGAAAGTTAAATGGCAAATTGAGTATTTGAAATTGAGCTGTCCACACACACACACACTTTTTTATTTATTTATTTATTTATTTATTTAATCAGGGAGTCTCAAAACATGTATTTTCAGTGAAATCTCGGTATCGAACTTTTGGATGGAATACAATACCTTCTCTATACACTATGAACATATATGTAAAAGTAAAAAGCTATCTTCTGAATTACACAAATAATTGATATGTAAATATAATGCCTAGTTTTGGTTGACCATTGCCCGCTGTTATATAGACATAGTTTTCACTCTTAAAATTATTTAGCACACGCTGGGAATAAATTCCTTTAAACATAAGAAGATATATAGGAACAGCTTCTTGTAAAATCTGATATATTCTATTCACATGACTTTCTCTATATCCCTGTAAAAAAGTATTGTTAAACGCATATTCTTCTTTCGTGCTAATCGAGATAAACATTAGCAGAAATTGTCTTATTTCTTGCTTCCTTATAAGTAGAAGGGAAATAAAAGAATACATTAGCATAATGCGATAGTCTAAATTCTTTATAAGCTTGTTCTCATGTGGTTGAAATCCGTTTCTTTGCATTGCCAGGAGTTGACAAATTCCCGTATGAGAAAAGTTTGAGTTTTTTAAAACAAACTAATAACAAGAAATATCTAAAAAAAAAAAAAAAAAAAAAATCGCCGAATCCATGAAAAGAAGTGTTTAATACATAAATTGTGTGTTTTAATAAGGTCTACACTTTTACTCTAATACGTTTTTGTCTATCTCTTATGGTTTACCAGTTATGCAAAATTCAGAATAATTTATCCAGAATAAAGAGGACATCAGAGGTTATTCTCAGAAAATTCAGGATATACATTTTATTTGTCATATAAATACATTTAACATACGGTATGTTAATCAAAATCGTTAGAGCCATTTTTTGGAAAATAATAATTTTCGAAATATTTCCATGCAAAGGGTAGTTTGGGCTAGGGTGGTTTTCCTCACAATCTTCGTGTCGCATCCTTGGACGATAGTAAACTTAAATATTAAATAATTATTTTATCGACTTTTCATTTTTTATTTTTTTTATACCGGGACCCTAAAACATGTATTTTCGGCTTAATCTTAGTGTCGAATTTTTGGGCAGAGTGCAATACCTTCTCTACCTACGTACCATGTATTATGTAGAGGAAAAACGTATTTAAAGAGTTTTGCAAAAGTATCGCAATGCTATAAGCTTACTCGGTTACCTTTTGTTTTGTTCTGTATTTATTTTCTCCTTTAATAATCATGTGTAGTTCTTAGAATGAAATACTGTCTTATTTTAATTACATTTTCTGTGTGTCAATTTTTGAAACTTTTTGAATTATTGTAAAGTATAAATATAATAATTTTGTATTTTACCAATGTGTAAAATAACTATTTTATGTACAATTTTTAAGGTCACGATATGTCCATGCTGTTAAAGCGACCCAAAATAAATTATATTGCAAAAAAACGAATGCCGTTTTCTACTCCATACATTTTCAGGAAACCAAATTTTATTCGTTGGCATTCTCATACAAAAGTCAAAGCTATCTTCGCAAACATGTTCTTTTATCCATCTACGTATTCTACAACATAAGTTTTGTAACTGCTTTTTAGTAGTTTAATCATTTAGGAATTGAAATAATAGCTTATGTCGGTCATGAACATAGTTTTAATGGAGAAATAAGTATCAAAATAGATTGTTTGGTTTCTGAAGCTACCATACGCACACGCACACACACGCACGCACGCACACGCAGACACAGACACACTACAAAGTCTCTATTACAGAAAAGAAAAGAATGGAAGGAACTTTCTGTTGCGATGTATTAAATGCCACCTTTTTTGTGGTTTTTTTGTTTGTTTGTTTAAATACGCTTCTACTCTTACGGCACCACAGGAGCACACACACACACACACACACACACACACACACACACCAGGATCGCTTTGGTGAGAGACGTGTGGTCTAACCACTCGGCACGACGCGTTCAATCCCGGTTTTGATTATAATCAAAATTATGGGAAGCTACATTAGCACTTTTTATATTAAGTTATAGGAATTATAAATTTCTGGTAAATGAAAGTTATTTTTTAAAAAAAATTGTTTATTGTTCCATTTATATCCCGCCTTAAACTGCATTTGCGGCATTCAACTTTGGAACACGTGTACTCTGTGCTATTGTCGTTGGTTTTCTAATTTTCTACATTACATCACATACACACATTCACACTGTCATTGACACTGGGAAGGATATGAAATATTCTTTGTTAGAGAAACCTCCAGTCAAGAATCGAACACGGGACCCCTCGTACAGCAGGCAGGTGCTCTACCAACTGAGCTACGGGGGCAGCCGAAAGGACTTATTTTAACACTTTAGCAGGTAGAACGCGTGCGCTTACTTTGTCCATTTGTTTATTATTCGTTATATTGAAAGAGAAAGAAAATACTTCCCCTTCTAGCTTTCTTTGTTATCATTGGGCTGGTTTCGATCGATAACTGCATGACGACAGGAATCTCTTTCAAAGAGTAAGAAGGGTCAAAGGCGGATTTCCTGTAGTTTTCTTATTCTCATTCCTCGAGTGTTTCAGATTCATTTTCTTACTGTCATTATGTAATCCGTCTCCTATAGATCTATTTCAAATAAAATTGTTTACCTTCACGCAAAGTTCGTAAACTAAAGTTAGGTTTTCTCGGTCGTTTTAACTGGATTTCAATCATCTTTTATCAGTACTGTTCTTAAGGATTATAGGTGGCCCAACTGCTCCGTATTTGATGTGTGCAGATATCCTTTCGTGCGTTAAAGCAGTTGTAGAAATCAACGGGGCTATTTGAAACTAAAAGCTGCCAGTGGAGTTCTAGCGAGAGCGAGCTTCATGAATAAATTGTTTCATTAGTTTATCAATCAAAAAATTGCTCCATTAATACTAATTTCCTACATGTTTCCACAGGCAATTTATATTAAAAGTGGAATTATAATTTATTTCACAATAGATTTTTTCATTGGAAATCAAGTGTACTTATACTAAATAAATATTTTCAGTCCACACGTCTCTCAGCACGTCGCGAGCATTGCAAAAGGTAAAACGAAGGTCCCTCTCGCTCAGTTCTCCCTGGAGGTTTTAACTTGAAATAACACCGTTGACTTCTGCAACTGTTTCAACGCATACCAGCTCTAGAGAGCCTCGATAGAAGCATATGGTGTACTTGCATTTAAGTATCTATTCAATACGTTATGAATGTACGATAATTTTTTTCTTCAATTTTTTTTTTTTTTTTTGTTTTTCTTTTTTCTTTCCAACTTCATTGGCTCATCTTGTGTTTCCGTAACCACAAGTTCATAATTTAAAACAACATTTCTAGCTACAGCAACTCAATAACTTAACTGCCTTGTAGCTGCTTTAGCTTTAATGTTAATTAGTTGTATTTCTAAAACTCCGGTTTTAGCCTGCAGAAACTATACTATTGGTTGCACAAAATTGTATCTATAGAGCCTGTACAGCCTATTTCGTTTATCTAAAGTTGGGATTGATGTGTATAAAATTCCGAGTACTACTGTAATAACGAGCAAGAGAATATAGTTAATGTCATTCAGCAATGCTGTATTATGAAATGTAAACGCTCAACTGAATTAACGTAATCTTTTACACACTTGAATAAGCCATCCGCTATTCTAATTCCTTCCATTGTAAGAGCTACTTCCCAATTAATCCCACAGGTTTGTTGGTGCACACGACCACCACTCATCATAAAGACCAATGCGAAACGTCCTCATAACTCTACAAGTGCCGTCCTCCAAGGAAATTAAACTAGCAACAAGTGCCAATATATATAGTCTTCATCCACCAAGCACGATAGCAGTTCGCAACACAATTCTCCCATCTCCGATCCTAAGATAAGCTTAGGAACATCAGCTAAAGCAAACTGGAAGGAAAATCTAAATTTGTTCAAATATCACATATATCTCTTTAATATCATGTACTATAAAATATTCACGTACTTGCTAAATATTACTAACTTGTGATCAAGATCTATAAATCGAGGCAAAAATGAACATTACTGACACAAACGTACTCTAAGTACCCAGAAAGTTCAATATTCAGGAGAACCCAGAAATAACCCGCTTTGTTCACCACAAATCCCACAGATCGAATCCGGTCCGCCTTGGTGACAGGCGAATAGTCTAACCACCCAGCCACAGCGCGGCCTGTTGGCACATTGGAGAATTGCGAGGTGGTCACCTTATACAGATGGACAAGAAAGGAATCTCGTCCACTTTGTAAAATACAGAATTATTTGAATGACTCTGAAGGAGTGTGCCCTGTGACGTTATCATGCCATTTTAAAATTAATATTATCACAATTAGTATTACAAGAGGGTCTGAAAGTTCTCACTACTTGGTGAATTTAGCTAGGAAGCTCACCCCCAAGTGATATTTATGGGACTATTTAACGAATAAAATAGGAATTTAAATATTATCTCTGAACTCAACTTATAAAATAGTAATAATAGTAATAACAATAGTAATAATAACAATAATCTAATAGTAGTAATAAAATTATAATCATTCTATGTTAATTTGTATTATGGATACTTAAAATTTCAAGGTCTCTTGGAACAACGAAGGTGAATGAATTGGAGACTGAAATAGATGTCACCGCGGTAAAGAGATTTGGTAATTTCCGGCAATATAGACTGTGATTTGCCAAAATTCAACATTTCTTTTCATCTTATAGGTCCATTTTCTGGTGAGTTAAACAACAATCCTAAGTCTCGTTTTATAGTTTTTATTTACAAATTTAAAATTCAGGTTATAGTTCATTGTTTGTAAACACATTAAAGTGCCTATATATCATATATCTCATACTTCTATTCGTGGAGTAAAAGCGGTTAATCAGATATTTATATATGAGCGAAGAGAAAGATATGGAGAGGTAATAAGTTGAATATATGCATTAAATATACACATTCAACGACCCGAGTTACCTAGATAAGTTTTAACTTTCTCTATACCGACTATGTACATAGTGTATAGAGAAGGTATTGTATTGCACCCAAAAACTCAAACTCGAGATTTCATCGGAATTATATGTTTTGAGATCCCCTGAATTCAAAAAAAGCATTTTTAGAAAAATGTCCGTGTGTGTCTGTATCTCTGTGTGTGTGTGTGTGTGTGTGTCTGTATGTTTGTGTGAGTGTTTGTGGGCAGCATAGCTTAAAAAACGAAAAGACCGTTAAAAACCAAACTTGGTATTAAGTTTGGTATCTGCCAAGGATGCGACACGAAGATTTTCAAGAAAATCTCCCAGCCCTAGACTACCCTTTAATGGAAAAAATTTAGAATATTTTTATTCTCTTAAAAATGACTCTAACGATTTTGATTAAAATATCTTATAGATATTTACTTGCCAAATAAAATGTATATCTTGAATTTTCTGGGAATAGTCTCTGAAGACTACTTTAGTCTGGATGAATTTTACGGAAGTTTGCATAACTGCTAAGCCGTAAGAGATGGACAAAAACTTACCACACTACAATGTAGAGCACGTTAAAACACACAATTTATGTTACATACATTTTTTCGTGGAGTTGATCGTTTTTAAGATATTCCTAGTTTTTCGTTTCAGCATTGAAAAACTTATAATTTTCTCATCCTGGAATTTGTCAACTCCTGTCCATACAAACAAAGGAACTTCAGTCACATAGCAATCAGCTTTTGACTGTCACTTTAACCCATGGTACTACCTTATTTCGCTTCTATTTACAAGAAAGCAAGACTATTTCTGCTAATTTTTCTGAATTAGCATGAAGTAAATAGAAGCATAACTTTTTTTAACAATAATTTGTTACAGAGATGTAGCGAAAGTCATGTGAATGGAACACATCAGACTTTCTATTGGTGTTATCCCTTACCCTGAGAAGACAAATGTTCAAAACTCAGCTCTAAGGACTCTTTTCATTTAATCTCTGATTAAACGTTACTTCGTCTTTATTTATGGTCTCTGTAGCTATGAGATATTACCAAAGGTATAATACGCATGTCTCATTACAGTAGTTTGAGATTTATGTCACTTTTACACTGACTTGCGAGTGTGATTTACAGCTGGTAAAATCCTCCCCTCGTGTTTGTGGGAGATCCTCACATAGCTTTGTTCACAGCTAACTTGGAAGCTGTACTTTTCTACAGAAATGTTCTGCTGTATCTTATTAACATCAGTGAAAAAAGTAAACAAAAACTGTAGTTTTATAAAATATTTTAAATATTAATAATATGATTAATATGTTTAAATTATTAGATTAGTTAAAAATAATTGGAGGTAATATTGTATATATTAAGACTGTTTCTCTTCCCATATAGGTACCTATATATATATATATATATATAAAGCTGTTAACTTACACAAGAGCGAAATCTGAATTATAGTAAGGCACTGAAGGTATTTATGACACCAACACAAGGTAGAATAAATATATATATATATATATATATATATATTTATATATATAAAGCCCTTTACATGAAGACTTGCAATCTTTCATATAATTCCAGTTATACCTATCTATTCTAAAATAATGTTCAGTTATATGCTAGAAACTCAAAAAGATATTCTTCCTAACTAAATATTAGCATGCATTCGTGAGCTAACTAGTTCTGTGGCCTGGAAAGTTTCGACAGTGAAGTTACCGGAAGCCCTTTACAAGAAGACTTGCAATCTATTTTAGTTAAATTTATAAACGTTCTATTTCCCCCAACTTATATACATTTGGCTTTTGCGATTCCTAAATAAAGACTAACTTGATATCAGTAATTGCTTTTATTCAGTAACTTCTTCCCTACTGTTTCTCTTGTAAATTGGCCCATCTCTGCATCCTCCATTTGATTCCTTCTCACTGGAGAATGAATGTCAATAATGATTTTTCATGTTACACATATCTCCAAATCCCCTCGCCTCCAATCTTCTTTCTCCATCTTAGACCCTGGAAAGACTTACACCTCCCAGAATTTTCAAGCCAACGTCTTGAGTCAGATGCCTGTTGACCAGCAGGTGCGTTATGGATCGGATAGAATATCCAGGGATGGAGGATCTGGATAATTTCTAGTATGAACGGACATTTAGATGATTTGGATTGTAGGAAAATGGATGCTAGTAACGGTGATGATGGAGCAATTGGAGGAATGAATGATGGTGAAACCGAAGAACCAGGAGAAAACCTGTCCAAATGCCGTTTCGTTTTCACAAATCCCACTGCCTTTCCCTGAAATTGAACCCGGGCCGCCTAGGGGGAAGGCAAGCGGTCTAATTACTCTGCCGTGGCGCTGCCTTCCTTTAAACCTCTTAATTCTGCAACACCTCTTCTAATTACTTAATTCCTTCCTTTGCCATCCTGTCTCTGAATCCTACTTTAAAACAGAACTTTATTTCAAAACATATTATCTTCCAAACTAATTTCACCACAATTATTAATTCTCACACATAATCACAGATATTACTTACTCATCTATGCCACTTCACTAAATTTGCTCCTTAAGTATTGCCCCAAAACGGATCAAACAAAATATTTTCGCCCGCATCTGTCGTGTGGGGGATGCGTGTCTGCCTCACATTCAACAGATCGCGAGTTGGAAATTCGATTAGGGTGAGATACCCAGATGAGGGTGTTTTCTGAAGTTTGCTTTATCCTGAGAAGATGAATGTCATGTACCCGAGATCATTTGAGCATAATTTCACCAATTCCATTCATCGCCTGATTTGACCAAACAAGTTAAAGGGCATAAAATTAAAAATAAATAAACAGGAATATATATAAAAGATTTTCAATGAAATTATATTTTCAGTAATAATGCTAGTAATGACGCTGTAATGCCATATTATATAGAATCACCATGGAATATATCCTGGCTTGTCGTGTTCTCGGTGGTCACTTGTGATAAGCAGAGACCGCAGTACAGTCTAGAAACATGACGGTAGCTCGATCTTTGAACAACACTGATAACCTTTTGGCAGACACAGGCTGCATGTCCCCGTTGTTGGCTAGTTATTAAACCAAGACAGCAAGGAGTTGAGTAGATGTCAACACATAAAGCAGGAAAACAGCCTGTTGCCAGCCGTTTATGCAGAATTGAGCACGCCAGATAAAGTACATTGTATTCTCTATTTAACATTGTTCTCTTATAGATTTACATTTAGAATTCAAAACCCTGACATCGGAAAATGTATTGCTCCTAAGCTCTGTCATGATCCTAGTAGGATTCTTTTATCAAATCCATGCGGGTACCCAAATGAACCTCGTTTCTAGTCAACTGAAAATTGCAATTGCAAATTACCTGACGCAATTAAATCAAAGGTATTATCCCTTAACCACGTATTCTGCATACTACCGGAACCTTTAGGACTGTAAACAAAGGTATGCGAGCATGATGATATCCCTTAGTCACATACTCTACATACTACAGGAACTTTTAGGACTGTAAACAAAGGTATGCGAGCATGACGATATTCCTTAGTCACATACTTTGCATGTATCAATTCCTTTTGGACGGTAAATAAAGGTACGCAGACATGGTGATATTCCTTAGTCACTTACTCTGATGGTATCGAGACGTTTTGTGTGGTAAACAAAGGTACGCAGGCATGGTGATATTCCACAGCCACGTTCTCTGCATAGTATCGGGATATTCAGGATTATAAACAAAGTTACGCGAGCATGGTGATATTGCTTATTCACATACTCTGCAGAGAATCGGGACCTTTTTGGCGGTAAACAAAGGTACGCGAGCACAGTGATATTGCTTAGCCACGTGCCTACTTTGCATAGGATCGGGTCCTCTAAGGCAGTTTAGAAAGGTAATAATCCTTAGCCAAAAGCTTTGCAGGAATCGCGACCTTTAGGACGGTAAACAAAGTTGCGCAGGCATAGTGATATTCCCTAACCATGTATTTTGCATAGTATCGGGGTCTCTTGGGTGGGAAATAGATAGCCGAGAATGGCGAGTTTCCTTAGCCATGTAAGTTGCATAGCAATGGCACATTTTGGTCGGTAAACAAAGATACGTGAGAATGGTGATATTCCTTAGCCACGTGCCAGGCATAGTGATATTCCTTAGTCACTGCCTTCCATCATAATGGATCCTTTTGGGCAGTAAACAACCACTTTCTTCATACGTGTAGAAAATGGCATACAGTCAGAGAATATGGCATTATCTCATTTGCGGTTGGTATAATTTCTGAAAACGGTAGAGGAAACAGCTTGTGATTGTCTCTAAAACTGCTGTTCGCACGAGGAATCCATCATTTAGAAGCCGTAGAACCGTTCGAGCAGATCCAGGGAACTGCGAATTTAATGTAAGAAGCAGATTGGAAGGGATTCCTTCCTGCTTTTGTAATCAGTGGCATTCTGGTCCGGAATGGATATACTGTTCTTTCTGAACCAGGACGACGGCGTCGAATTCTTACCCTAAATAATCTCACCCACAAAACTGTAGATGTATGTACTCCTATACGTTCGCAGCCTCTCGAGCAACTCGGGAAGAGATAGCTTAATGACTATGCCCACTATGTACTATGGCTAAAGCCGATATGATTTACTAAAAACAAACCTGTCCGAGGTTTAGGCTTCTGCGTACCGTATGGAAATATGGAAGATGTGTATGTGAACAACAATGAATGGTGTAAACGCATGTTCAATAGATTTATAAAAAAAAAAAAAAAAAAAAACTGATGTGTTACATTCACATGGTCTTCTCTATATTGCTGTAGCAAATGATTGTTTATCAGCATATTCAGAACAATAAGCTGTTATAAGATGTAGATAGAAATGCAGTTTATGATAATTGCGATAAACATTTGTTTCCTTGTAATTAGGAGGGAAACAAGGGAATACACTAGGTTAAAACGACAGTGGTATCTTCTAAAAGCTGGTTGTTATGTGGTTGAAATCCATTTCTATGCAGGGGCAGGAGTTTACAACTTTCCGTGTGAGAAAAGACTTAAGTATTTTAAATCTGAAACAAATAACAAGGAAATCTCCGAAATGGTCAATTCCACGAAAGAAACGTGTATAATAAAAAGTGTGTGTTTTAACATAATCTACATTTTGTGTGTAGTAAGTTTATTTTTCTCGATTTCTTACTTTACCAGTTACGCAAAAGTCACCAAAATTCATTCAAAAAAGAGGCTATTCCCAGAAAAATCAAAGATATACATTTTATTTGTCTGGTAAATATCTTTAATATACGATATTTTAACCAAAATCGTTACAGCCATTTCTAAAAACATTAAAAGTTTCGAAAATGTTTCCATGTAAAAGGTAGTTTGGGTGGGGAGATTTTCTTGGAAGATACCAAACTTAAATACCAAGTTTGGTATTTAACGGTCTTTTCATTTTTGAGCAATGCTGTCCAGACACACACACGCACACACATGCGGACCTTTTCCCAAAAATATATTTTTTTTTTGGATTGAGGGGGACCCAAAGCATGTATTTCCGGTGAAATCTCGGTATCTATTTTTTGGTGGAATGCAATACACTATGTACATAGTACTCATAGAGAAAGTAAAAAGGGGAAAAACAGAGAAAAAAAGAAGAAGAAAAGAGGTCTTCGTGCCGGGAGACGACACTGCTATCTCTACTATAGTTCATTCGCCATGGAGCTAATGGAACACAGACACTATCAGCGTCTTTAGTGTATGCCATACAACACAATTACTGCAGTGACTACACAGCTCTGTTGGATACATTATGGACTACCAAGTAGGACCTAGAAGAATTTTGTATTCGATAAACGAGTCAAGTTTTGACAGATGTACATTACTACTTTGTTATGAATCGTATCTTCCTTAATAGTTTGTTTTTTGTAACTAGCATATATCCTTACTTTCTGTTGTAAACTTATATAGTAAGCTTTCCATGCAGTCGTAACCAGGTGACCTAAACCCCATCAAATTGGTGACCAACATCCACTTTCGTTTTTTGCTCCAGCCCGTTCCTACCGAATCACTTACCTCATAAGTGCACATTGCGAAGCCAATTTTCTTCGCTGTATTGTACTACATACTTCACTTCCATTCATTCACACTGAAAGTACTCAAAGCATTTTACCAGAAAACATTGTTCAACTTCGGATTGGCCAGTAAAGCCTAAAGGTTACGATCGTGGAGCACAAAGTTTGGCTGTAAAGCGGCTGTTATTATTATATATTTTTAATTCATTTGATTCAATATCGTGTGAGACCGTAGGCATATTGTGCTTTCACTTCTCATGATGTAAGGAAAAACGAGGACATATATCTCTCTTGGGAACTTGTGGCTGTTGAAACAATTACTAAACAATTAACCACGGCTGTTTAAGAGCAGCAAAATTGCTTCTAATTAATGAGAAAACATTCATCCAGTGGAATTAGGTTAGTTCTACTTAGGCTGATTTGTTTGTCCATACTCTCCAGAATTAAGCCCTTGTGACTTCGACTTGATTACGTAGATAAGAAGTGCATTCGCTTTTCAAGACTTCAGATAGTAAACCGTTCCATTCGAACTATCAACAAATCAGACCTACTAAGGTATTCTACGACTTCCACATCACTGACAACGGGTTTTATACAATACTAGTGGTTATTTAGAACGACAGTAAAACTTTCTAACATATATCTCTTTTGTAAAACTGTAAATAAATAGTTGCCACTATTAAAGTTCCATCTCTCGTATTATGTACAAGTACGTCCATGCTAAATTAGTTTACTGATCGCGAGGAAACAAAACAATCACATTCCCAAATCACAATTACTCCGTAAACATTATCGACTATAGATATGTTTTACTCTCTGGTTTTAACCAGCATAGTAAAAATAACACAAGAATAAAATCATAGTAAGACAACTAAGGCGAATCAGCAGGAAAAAAGCTTTAGTCACCACATCTTTGACAGGAATTATAATTCCACAAAATGCCGTATAAGTGAACATTTTCAATTATTAGCGTAACTTACTCGTGGGTGACATAATAATGTCTATTACTCCGAATATTGTAACACTATTTTCCTTATAAAAAGAGTTTAAGTGTTACTTATAGCGGGGATATTTCGCCTTACGTCGGACGCATAATCTAACACAGCATTAACTAAATACCATTAACACTGAGATGTGTTTACACGATTGTTTTAAAAAAAAGCAATGCATATGAATTCCTGAATGAGCAAACTTTAAGAAGGAAACTAAAGCTAATTTTTTGGCTGAAGGCAGTCATAAGTCACTTTTAGTTAGCAGTCATTTTCTTCAAGGCTTTCATTACAGAGCATCAAAAGGAGCATTTGTTCCCATAGGAAAACCACAAAATCATCTCGTTTAACGCTTTCACAAATAATGGTTTGCCTTGCAGCAGAATTCCGCTTACTGAAAACATTTCCAGGTTTACTGAGGCATCATTAAAACTGCGTTTGATTGTTCCAGGAACGAGCGGCGTATATCGGGCCCATACTGTGGAAGAAGGACGTTTTGTGAGGAAACTACAGAGCGGGAGAAGAATGGCTGCTATAATACGGTTGTGCTAAGTAATTGAAAATCACAAGTGTAATCGGCGTAATATTCCTATTTAACGCAGCTTAAGAATTTAATTATTTGCCACGTTTATTTACAACCAAACTCTGTTCAAGCTGACTGCTACAAAGCATAGCAGAAAATTCTGATGCGTTCAATCCACATGATTTTGTCTACATATCTCTAATAAATTGTTGTTGAAACGCTTATCCTTCTATCTACTTCACGCTATTGACATTAGCAAAAATTGTCTTGTTAATTTTTTTTTTCTTTTAAGTAGAAGGAAAATAACAAATACACTAGTTTAAGCGATAGTCAAATCTATCAAAAGCTGGTTGCTATGTAATTGAAATACGTTTCTTTGCATTGCAAGGAGTTGACAATTCTCGTATGAAAAAAAAAATAAATTTGAAAGCAATAACAAGGAATATCTAAAAAATAGCCAACATACCGAAAAAAATTAATTGTGATCTACAGTTTTTGGTTTTTTGTCTAACTCTTACAGTTTACCAGTTATACAAAATTCAGCAAACTTCATCCAAAATAAATTGATTTTCAGAGGCTATTTCAGAAAATTCAAGACATATATTTTGTCATGTAAATATATATTTAATATACGGTATTTATATCAAAATCGTTAGCTATTTTTTAAAAAAAAAAAAATATTTTTTTTTCATGTAAAACGTAGTTTGGGATGGGGGGGAGGGATTTTCTTTAAAATCTTCAATGTCATATCCTTGGAAGATGCTAAATTCAAATGGCAAGTATTTAAATGCTGGGGTTTTTCGTATCTGACACACACACGGACAAATTTCTAAAAATGCTTTTCTTGGATACAGGAGACCCTAAAACGTGTACTTCCGGTGAAATTTTGGTATTACATTTTTGGGTGAAATACAATATCCTCTCTACTCGGTATGTACATAGTAGTGTAGAGAAAGTAAAGATATAATGTGTTGCACAATCTACTCTTACAAAAGTTTGTTCTTCTCCAACTTCATATTAAGTTTCATAAATATTTGTAGACGCGCCGTGGCCGAGTGGTTAGACCATTCGCCTCTCTCCTAAAAGGGTATAATCACAAGTGGCCGTATGCGAGATTTATGGTGGACAAAGCGGCCGCAGGGGTGGATTTTCTCCGGGTTCTCCGGTTTCCCCCGCCATTGAATTCCACCGGGGCTCCATATTCATTCCATGTATCAGTAGTGGCATCGCCTGCGGTAGTAAAAGCGGGCGTTAAACACTATCAATAAATAAATACATATGTTTATAGTATTCATGCTATACTAAAGTATTTTATTCACCATATGTACAGTGGGAATATGGAATTAAAGTAGGCCTGCGTAATAAAGCATCGAAGAGCTGGTCGCAACGTAATGGATTTTTTACTTTCTCTACCGCGTGCATATAAAGTAGAGAAGGTAATGCATTCCACCGAAAAATTCGAAAACCAGATTTCACTGGAAATACAGATTTTGGAGTTCTCTGAATAGAAAAAGCGTTTTAGAAAAGATCCGCTCGCGCGCGCGCGCGTGTGTGTGTGCATTTGTTTGTTAACAGGATAACTCAAAAACGAAAACTCGGTTGAATACTAACCTTGATATTTAAGAGTGCATCAAGAAACCACCAAGAAAATCCTCCCACTCAAATTAGCTTTACTGGAAAAATAATCGAAAATTTTGATTATCTCAAATATGTTTTTAACGTTTTTGACTAAAATACCGTGTATTAAAACAAACGTCTTTATTTATTCAAAGTGTAATTACAAATGAAGTCCTTCCCCCCCCTTTCTTTCCACAGTTACAAATGATTCTCTCTATGTTAGTTTGCGGCTGCATGCCATGGCTGGCGCACCACTGTGCGATAACACTCCAGTCACTCACGACCAAGTACAATTCACTACACAACAGAACACTGTGCTGCAATCCATCCTCCTTTTATAGCTAGAAAATGACCTCACAAACTTTCTGGAAACTTGTCGAAGATACTGGATGCCAAAATTTGGAGAAACATCTCGAATATCGAGAACAACCATGATGCCGCGAGAAGTCACGAGTGCCGAAGGATCCTGTTACATCGCGCACTCTTCCGTGTTGTTAACGCATCCCAGCTGCGATGAGTCACATGAGAGCAGTCTCATACACGGACGACATTGCCACAATATTTATATGACAAATAAAAAGATTTATTTATATATATATATATATATATATATATATATATATATTTTCTGAGAATAGCCTTTGAAGTCGTTCTCATTCGGAATTACGTTTGCATAACTGGTAAATGACAGACAAAATTCATTAGACAAAACAGTAGATCTCGTTAAAATAGTAGATCACAAAATGTATGTCATACATTTTATTTGTGGGGTTATCGATTTCAGAGATATTCCCGGTTGTTGGTTTCAATTTTTTAGAAATTGAATTTAGGGAATTTTTTATTTTTTTTATTTTGGGATGGTATACCGTTGTTCCTCTTTATTCTCAACACATCCCTCAAAAACCGATCCAACACAACTCGTTGGTTGCCAACAGTTTTTCTATTGTTTTATTTCTGGCCCAGCAAGATTCGTATAAAGCTAGCTTTCAAAAGTTTGGGCTATTGCTTTAGCCTATTGTATTACCCTTCTACTTATAGCAAAAAATCTGATGTGTTCCATTCACATAACTTTCTCTACATCTCTGTAACAAATTGTTGTTAAAAAGCTTGTTGGTGTATTTACTGCTAATCGAAAAAAATTAGCAGAAATGGTCTGATTACTTGCTTCCTTGTAAGTAGAAGCGAAATAAGGGAGTACCATAGTTTAAAGTGATAGCCAAAGGCTGGTTGCTATGTAACTGAAGTTCCTTTTTTTGTATGGACAGGAGTTAAAGCCCTATATGAGTAAAGTATAGGTTTTTAAAGCTGAAACCAAAAACAAGGAATATCTCAAAAACGATCAATTCCAAGAAAAAATGTATATAACATAAATTGTGTTTTAAAGTACTCTACATTTTTTGTGTGGTAAGTTTTTTTTCATCTCTTACGGTTTAGCAGTTATGCAAAATTCCGTAAAATTCGTCTAGAATAAAGCAGTCTTCAGAGGCTATTCCCAGAAAATTCAAAATATAGATTTTATTTGACAGGTAAATTATCTTTAATATATAATATTTTAATCAAATCGTGCCATTTTTTTATAAAATCAAATTTTCGAAAAAAGTTCCATGTAAAGGGTAGTTTGGGGTGGTAGGATTTTTCTCACAATCTTCCTGTCGCATACCTGGAAGATACTAAACTTAAATACCAAGTTTGGTATTTTACCGACTTTTCGTTTTTGAGTTATCGTGGCACATGGACACACTGACACGCGCACACGGACCTTTTTGTGAAAAGCTTTTTTTGGATACAGGGGACCCTAAAACATATATTTCCGGTGAAATCTCGGTATCAAATTTTTGGGTGGAGTGCAATACCTTCTCTGTACACTATGTACATAGTACGTGTAGAGAAAGTAAAAAGTAATAAGATCATTTCTGCTATGCTTATCTCGATTAGCATGATGCAAGTAAAAGAATAACCTTTTTAAAGAACAATTTGTTTGCATAACAGGTAGAGAAAATCATATGAATGGAAGACATCAGTATTTTTTCATATAATTTCTTTAAAATTCTCGTATAGGTCTTCTTAAAAATAAAACTGGACAGATAATATTTTATATTACTAGTAAATTAATATATAACGGGTGTTAGTATTTTATATAATACATCCGTTGAACAGAACATTAATAAATACAAATTTTGAAATTATTAAAGCTATTTCATTTAGGTCAATATTTTTCCTTTTCACTTTGCTGTTTCCATATTTATTTGCACTTAAATTTAAGCAGTGTATTTTAAGTTAATCAAGATACTGATTCCTTTACGTAAGATTACACACTATATATTTTGGGGTAGAAATTTTTTCAAATCGATATGTGTTTATTTACTGTAAAATGCGAAAATAGCATTCAAATATTAGTTGTAAGAACGCTCACAATAGAAAGATGAAAGAAGAATTGCAAAATTTTCAGACTTTAGCATCAAATTACCCATTTGCACTTCGGAAAGAATAAGCATGCAATGCGGAGTATTTATAAACCCTAGAAAAAGTCTTATATTGTACATTTCAGTTAATTCAACGTTTGTCCTGCAGTTCTTGTCATTATAGAAAATTCAATTAGTGTAAAGTGAGCTTTTCCTACATTCACAGAAAATGTAGGATATTTGTATAATTCGCTTCATTAAATGTCTTAAAATTACAGCTTTATCAGAATTGTTGGCAGGCTTTAAAAAAAATTAAAAAAAATCTGATGTGTTTCATTCATATGACTTTCTCTACAAACTGCTGTTAGTAAGCTTATTCTTTTATCTCATGCTAATCAAGATAAACAATAGCACAAACCGTCTTATTACTTACTTATTATAAATAGAAGCGAAATAAGTGAATACACTAAGCAAAACCCACTGTCAATGGTTGCTATGGGACTGAAATCGATTATTTGCGTAGTTAGGAGTTGACAAGTTCCCGTATGAGAAAAGTATAAGTATTTCAAAACTGAAACCAACGACAAGAACTATCTCAAAAACGGTCAACTCCACACAAAAAAATGTAGAATATAAATTGTGTGTTTTAACCAGATCTACATTTTTGTGTAGTAAGTTTTAGCTTATCTCTTACGGTTTAACAATTATACAAAATTTCACAAAATTCATCCGGGATAAAGAGGTCTTCATAGGCTATTCCTAGAACATTCAAGATCTACATTTAATTTGTCATGTAAATATCTTTAATATATATTTTAATCAAAATCGTTATAGATATTTTTGAGAAAATCAAAATTTTCCATGTAATGGGTAGTGGGTGTGGGGGAATTTTTTAAAATCTTCTTGTCACATCCTTGGAAGATACTGAACTTAAATTCCAAGTTTGGTATTTAACGGACTTTAGTTTTTGAGCTATGCTGCCCCATACACTACAATTTTCTAAAAATGCTTTTTTGGATTTAAGGGGTCCTAAAAATGTATTTCCGGTGAAATCTCCGTATCAAATTTTAGGGTGCATTAATGCCTTTTCTATAGACATGTACATAATACGTGTAGAGAAAGTAATAACGAATATTTGTCATGAATGGTATAGTCTGACGTGCCATAAATTTTCTTTGAATAATCTTCTTCTGGTGCGACTCGGCATTTATGCAACTTTTCATTTTTGAATTACACACCCTCTCCCCCATCTCTCTCTCTCTCTCTCTCTCTCTCTCTCTCTCTCTCTCTCTCTCTCTCTCTCTCCATAAATGTGCAATGCACAACATTAGAATTTGCTTTCAGTTTACTTTGGATCACGAATGTCTAAAGATCCTCACAGGTTTAACTGAGAGCTTTCGAAGTATTTGACGAGCTGTCTGACTCATATAAACACGTATTTCTCTCATTCTCCCTTCTTGTTGTCTCTCCTGTCTGTATATACGTAAGAACCGATGGGAATTAACGTAGGCGACGCAAGAAACAGGGGTTAACTAAAGAGGCCATGGGAAGTTAAGTGCTCATGTGTGTGTGCAAATGACTTGCACATTTTCTGGCATCCGGCGTAGAAGAATATTTCTAAAATGGTCGCCGATGGTCCTGTACTGTATTTCGATTTATGACAGCTGATTTGTTATTTAAAATTTTTCATCGCAGAATATATGTGCGTGCAGGTACCAACTTAGTAATTTATAATGTTCAGATTTGTTTTCAATGGTTAATTTTGTTTTAATTTTAGGAACATGCAAATTTGTTGCTTTATGTTGGTAACCCCCCCTCCCTCTCTCTCTCTCTCTCTCTCTCTCTCATTACAGTCATTAATTAAAAAAAAAATATTGTTCTGAGACAGCAAATAGCTTTTATTTCGGTGCTAAGATGAAAAATCCTATATCATCTTACACCACCACAGAAGAGAAAGCCCATCGGCTTGTTTAAAGCAGATTTTCGGTTTAAATATATAATACCTCTTACAAACTATTATTCATCTATTTTCTCTTCGAATTGCACACCAATTTTCATGCAGTTCATTTACATCCTACCCGTATAAACTTGCACAAAAGTAGTGTTGTATAGTTCCCTAAACTCTACGCAGAGGTTATCAACTACGAAAAGATGTTCCGCACTAACTGGGCACAGATAAGTATTATATCTAACTAAATATATGTCAATTTAAATGCATTAGTTTGAATTTAACTTTGGCGATCTTTTTTTTGACCTGAAACAAACGGCCTGGGCCTAAAACAACTAAATTAACTCATGTAGGAAAGAAAAATATGATATGTTACACTCACATGACTTTCTCTAGCTATTCTACAAACTTCTTACAAAAGATGATTCTTCTTTCTAAACCTAATCGAGATAAGCATTTGCAGATTATTCTTATTACTTAGTTCCTTATAAGAAGAAGGATACTAAAGGAATAAACTATGCTAAAGCGATAGTCAAATGTTTTAAAACTCCAATGCGATTGTCATTGTTAATCGCTTCTTTGCTTGGTCAGGAGTAGAACAAAAGAAAACAGACACTTACTGTCTGAAAAAAGTAGAAGTACTTCAAATTTGAAACCAATAACAATCAATGTCTCCACCTCCACAACAAAAATGTAAAGGACTTAAATTGTGTGTTTTGACGAGATCTACATTTTTTGTGTAGTAAGTTTTTGTTTATCTCGTACCATTTATCAGTTATGCGAAATTGGGCAAAATTCATCCAGAACGCAGAGGTCTTCAGAGGCTATTCCCGAAAATCCAAGATATACAATTTATTAATAATGTAAATAACTTAAAATATGCGGCTTTAATCAAAATCGTTAAACCTATTTTTGAGAAAATCAAAATTTTCAACACATTTTCCATGTAGAGGATAGTTTGGGGTTCGGGAGTTTTCTTGAAACTTTTTGTGTCGCGTCCTTATAAGATACAAAACTTAAATACCAAGTTTGGTATTTTAAGTTTTTAGCTTAGCTGTTCACAGACACACACGGACCTTTTTCTAAATGTTTATTTTTGGACTCAGGGAGCCTTAAAACATCTATTTCCGTTGAAATCACATCGAATATTTGGGTGCATTACAATACGTTCTCCATACACTATGTATATAGTACGCGTAGAGAAAGTAAAAACCTTGTGTGTTCCATACGCATGCTGGCCTCTAGTTGTTCGGTAAACATTTCTTGTATTCATAACATTAATCTGTTTTCTACATCATGCTTATCAAGATAAACATAGGCAGTATTATTACTAGCTTCTTTCTAAGCAGAAGGGAAATAAGAAAATACACAACTTAAAGCAACAGTCTCATCATTTAAAAGCTGTTACTATGTGAAACAATAAAAATTACAATCTGTTTGCTTGCCAGGAGCAAACAAACGAGATACGAGAAAAAAGCTGATGTGTTTCATTCACATGATTTTCTCTAGCGTTCCGCAAACAATTCTTTTATTCAAAACACTAATCTTTTAGGTACATCATGCTAATCAAGATAAACATAAGCAGAATATGCCTTCATTTAAAATAAAATAAAACTACCTTTATTCTTCCTGGAAGTATGAAGAAATGAGGGTATTGTCCTAACTTTAGCACGAGGATAAGTGAAATAGCTTATATTTCTGTGAAGTATTGCAGTCCGACGATTTTTCTCGGTGCTCAGTAAAGGTATAAGTTTGAAAACAACTCCCGAAAAGTAACCTCAATATCTAAAGTGGTTGAGTTAACTCCTGCGTTCGCAGATTCCTGTGTGGTTTAGAATCTGTATCTGCAAACACAATAATTTGGCTGAACTGATACCCTTCTAACATTTGCTTTCTCAGTCGCTTCACGAACAAGTGTTTTCTACACGTAGGCTCTCACATCGTATCCGTCAGTGTTTTATGGCATCAATGTAATCCACTCATTATGTTTCCACTTTGGGTAATTACAGCACCCTCAACTACTCCCTTTTGTACTTTATAACAAGTAACGGATTTTCTTCTCCGCTCCCCTCGGTGTTTACCCTTAAACCTCTTAGTTCCCATTCTCTTATCTTCATTACCACGTACTTACGCTGCTTTCCTTCAACTATGCACCGACTCTGAGGACATACTTCTTATCATACTGAGGGTACATCATCTCTCTCTCTCTCTCTGAAAACTCTTCCCGATTTTCCGCTCTTCACATACGAGCAATTGAAGGAGATGTTCCAATTCTTTCTTAACGAGAAGGCTGATTTTTTCACGTTTGCATGCAAAGGTGTCGTTTTAAGCAACTCACGTTCCGTATATATAGGTATAGCTCTAAAAACCGAGTGATTCGAAATGTGAATGTAAAAATTGGGGAAAATAAAATAGCACTGAAGGACGACACGCGATGCAGCAGTGCCTTTCAAAACTCTTTCAAACTACCTCTCGATTGGGTTTGTATACCATCACCTAATTTTGTATACCCTCGATGGTAAATATTGGAAGGTTTTTAATTGAGGGTTTGAAAGTTCAGTAAACGTTAATACGAGCATATGGCGCTGTGTTTGGTTTACTGGGATGTACAACCAAGTGTACAACACCTATTCTTAACATTAAATAATACCGATGTACTACACTCAAATTATTTTCTCTATAGCTTCCACAAACAGTTCTTATGAAAGTTTATCTTTACCTTCATGACAATTGAGATAGGTCTTTGCATTAATCGATGCACTACACCTGTCTAGAAATTGAAAATTCTTTAAATATCATCGGTGAATATCAACAGCACTTCAAAATGTTGGCAAAGTATTAAAAGATCCAAGACAATAACAATGGCTATCTCGGAAATAGCAGAAGTCATAAAAAAAGTTACCAGTATAAAATCCATTGCATTGTGTTTAAAACTTGTAATAAAACCACTTTTACAAATGGTTATCCGATTGATATTGATTAGATAGAAGAATGAGCTTTTGTAAAACCATTTTGTTGATGAGTAGCGATATTCTTGTTAGTGTAACACGCCAAAACCTTTTTATAATGTAAACTCAGATGATATGAGAATTACTCGGAAACGTCACACATATTTAAACCTTGCTGAATTTCAAATTTGCTATTTACTACGCAATATGTCAAAACCAAATGTGATGATACTTTTGTACACCTTCATTCTTTGCCGAATCAATGAGAACAGCAAACTAGAAGAAGAAATAAACATTAACAGTAAAAAACTATACTGGAAACTAAAATCATGCAGAACTTCTATACTGCTACTACCATGTCGTGCAATGTTCGAATTTGAGATGGCAAACCAACACGGGGCAACGTGAGCTTGCTGCATATGCAACCATCAAATTATGCTTGGAGCATGTGATCTAAAATATCCACGCTCAGTCAAAATTCTTTCGAAGGGGCATATTGGAAACGATTTTTGAAATGGAGTTTTATTTAAGGACGATATATAACTACTGTAGTTCTCATGGTCACATTCTATGTTGGTCGTGAAAGACCGCTTAATTTTGCTCAGAGGCCTCTTTAACAGGCTTGAGGTTCTCTTACGTTCCAAAATCTATGACACGGGATATTTACACCCGAAAAAATCCATCATCCTCCGCCGGATTTGACCTGGCAATCTTGGGTACAAGTAGGTAATTAGCATGGAAACCACTACACCACGAACGGCAACGAGACAATGTCTGCTGACTGGTACAGACAGCCTGCTTGATTTAGTGACGCTCCAAACAATGCAATTCATTCAAGGCTGAGTAAACCCTCTTTACAATATACAACCAAGGTCGGGAACCTGTTCTTTTATAAGGATAATGGATTGTTAACCCAGATAACCAAAGCAATAATTTGTTTATTAGTTCATAATATTATGATGATCAACAATAAAATTCGTTTCTATTTTGAGGTAACCTCTTTATTCTATCAACTGAAAAAGCTGCTGAGTAAAGAGGAGTTTTTTTTTTCAATTAATTTTAAAATGTTTATTTATGCTTATGTGTCAATTTGCATCGTCATTACTTCAGGTAGGGGCTATTTTTCATAAATGTGGTTTCATTAATTTACGCACATTTTTACATAAAATACATTTTTGTAACGGTCAGTGCTGAAATGTATTGCTCATACGCATAAGAAGATAACCTAATAATTTGTATATATTTTCCGTACAAGTACGTATGCTACTACGATGATTTTGGTGTGTTAGGCACCAAAAATATCGTAGTACCCTATGAGTTTCATTACCCATTTCTCCAAAAGCCGTAAAAACTCCTTCTTGTGACTGAGTTATCGTGCAAAGGAGATACAGTGTCCATCCAGTAAACAGTGGGCAAAATCTAACGAACGCACCTTGCTTCCTCTCTACAAGCTAACTTCGGTGGCGGTCACACTCTACAAACATGAAACAAATACAGAACTTGTTTTTCATGACATTAACATCTGTTCATTTGAAAGATAATATATAGACACAAACACATGTACTTATAACCCTATAATGCATAAAATTCCGCATACACTAAATATTCACTCGTTTCACAATTTAAATCTTACCCTTGTTAACCCAACTAAATCAAAGCATATAATAAAATATATGTCCACTATGCTGTTTTTCCTTCTCATTAACTTGAACAATTTTCGTAAACATTCATTATGACATAAAACATAAATTTACAGCTGAAGAGGACGAATGTTCTCTGTGGCTTATTTATTCATTTATTTACAGACATGAATTTTACCAGTTTTGCATTTATTTTATAGCCTGTGTTCCTAAGACTACATCTGACGCATTTCTAGGAAAAGATTCTAATGAGTTGTAAAACACAAAGTAGTTCTAGAGATAGACGCTTACTTTTGGGCATTTACAGACACAACCGTGTGTTTTCTTGGTGTTCTTTGGACTTGGTTTCCTCGGAAAACAAAGAACATGACTATGAAAAGATAACTACAATACATGGGCTCATGGAAAATAAGGCGTAGATGAATCCAGAAGGCTGAATGCAGAAGTCCATTTTATCCAAACTAACAAAAGATGGCGAGCTTCAAAAGGTTTCAATTCCCGCCAGATTTGTAACCTTTCATAGCAAAGAGGTGCACGACCGAAGGCGAGCACGCAAACGGAGAATTCATTTGGCTCCTGGAGGCTTGGCATAGTTCTGAATAGGGAGCGTTCTTGGCAGGCTTTTCTATTCGGAGTCAACTCCCATTTCGATTCGTGGACATTCCACAGCAAAAGAATCCTCCCTCATCCATGAGATTGTACATTTACTTCTTGGAGAGTAAGAAACAAAATGAACATAGAATGCTTTCTAATTGAATTCTACTAATAATGTATATGGTTTGTCAATACAATTACTTTTCCTTTCACTACTGCTTACCTATATAATGGAAAGTATCCTACTTCAACTAAAAATTCAACACTGAACACGATACATATGAGATACACCGAATAAAAAATAAAATTAATAAAAATAATAATAATAGTTATAATAATAATAATAATAATAATTCGTAGAAAAAAGGCCACTGTGCTTGTCAATGTATGTGTCTGTACACTATCTTTTTAAAGTATAATTCAAAATAAAAGATCGGTTATATACTAAACTTAACATTTAAGTTCAGCACCTCTAAGGATAGGAAAGTTTTCAAGAAAATGTTTCATCCCAAACAATTCGTTACACGTAATATTCATTTTTATAACGTTTTATTAAATTTGGTAGATATATAAACTGATATATGTATTTAAGCTGTACTCATAAAAGCACAAAATCAAAAGATTAGAAAACATATGTTTGCCAGAACCTAAAGATACCTCAGGTGCAGCTTTTATTCAGAGCATTAATTTTGGCTTAAAATTTAATTATCAAATATGCACTATTCCTAATGTTTGATATTTTGTAAGTGAAGGAAATGAAGTTCAATTAAATACAGATTTAGTGTACATTCTCAAATCAATTTCTATGTGTGCTTTTCTTTGGCAGCATACATATATTGTTTAATTGTGAAATGCTCCTGGCCAGAGTATCTTCTCTTAATTGAGATGTAGGGGAGATAAACGAAATATGAAATCCCTGTTCTAGCGGTTAATTTGAGAACAGGACTCGATTTTTAATAAACTTTGGAGAGAGAATATGCTATTTAATTGAAGTGTAAAAATTACAAATTGTATTTAATTGAATACAGCAGGATTAATATTTAAGAAAGTGTATAAATAATAGTTTAATCGTATGAAGAATCATAATTTATGCCTTATAAAAACAAATTATCACAAGTAATAACATAAAACATCTGATCTAAAATGATAGTTATCTGGACTATTTCATAACTAAAAATTGAATTCAAATACTATATCGCAAAGATTTGACCCAAAAACGGTACAAAAATTGATAAAATGTAAAAAAAAAAAAAGAAAAAAAAAGAATGACCAGGTACTAAATAGTAGAGAAAATTTAGCTCAACTATTAAACCGACAATTTCAAACAATCGCGGTCATCTGACTGGAGCGATATTGTCGAAAAAGCTCATCGCAGCTGATGTTCATTTCCTTGAAATCTTGTCGAACCTGACGTTCGTATGCTTAATCTCCGGTCTTGGTCATAGCCCATAGGTAACAAGGTGACAATTCAGGCAGCACACCTTCACTTTTAGTAACTGTCAGTTCTACAATTGTACTTTCAATTAATTCAGTTACAACGTTTGTTTAAAGTTTTATCCAGTTCATAATGTGTTTAGTTCCAAATAGGAGTGAAAATAACCACCATTTGTATTTTTTATGTATGAGATGAGTGCAATATCTTCAAATAAAATAACGTTTTTCTCCCATTTTATGTATTAGTTATTAAAAGCTAAAATAAAATAATTGTTCCCTATTTATATCTTGCTATCCATATTCGTAGATTGGGAGTAGACACGGTCGGCCATGTCATAATTCAGGAGGCAGTAAAGAAAGAAAGAAAATAAAAATTCGCAAAATAAATATGGTCGAATGCGTCATCTACCATTTGAGAAGTAATGTAATATTACAATCATAACCTGATAAAATCTCCCTGCCTATATATTATAAATTATTAATAGTCTATTTCGCTGAATTGTCAACCTATACTTTTAGTAACTGTCAGTTCCACAATTATACTTTCAATTAATGTAGTTACAGCGTTTATTTAAAGTTTTATTCAGTTCATAATGTATTTAGTTCAAAATAGGAGCGAAAATAATCATTATTTGTGTCTATTACTGTATGATATGAATGCAATAACCTCAAATAAAATAACTTTGTTTCCATTTCATGTATTAGTGTTACAAGCTGAAATAAAATAATTGTTCCCTATTTCTATTGTTACTATTGATATTCATACTTTAGGTGTAGACACGGTCCGCCGTATCACAATTCAGGAGGCAGTGAAGAAAGAAAAAAATCTGATGTGTTCCATTCACATAACTTTCTCTACATCTCTGCAACAAAGTATAGCTAAAAAGCTTATTCTTCTATTTACTTCTTGCTAATTTAGAAAAATTATCTTATTACTTGCTTCCTTGGAAGCAGAAGGCAAATAAGGGAGTACCATAGGTTAAAATGATATTCAAAAGCTGTTTGCTCTGTGACTGAAGTTTCTTTGTTTGTATGGACAGGAGTTGAAAAATTCCGTATGAGAAAAGTATGTTTTCCAAAGCTGAAATCAAAATCAAGGAATATCTAAAAAAACATTCAACTCCACGAAAAAAATGTATATTACATACATTGTGTGTTTCAACGAGCTCTACATTTTTTGTGTGTTAAGTTTTTGTCCATCTCTTACGGTTTAGCAGTTATGCAAAATTCCGTAAAATGCATCCATAATAAAGTAGTCTTCAGAGGCTATTCCCAGGAAATTCGAGATATGCATTTTATTTGTCAGGTAAATATCCTTAATATTTGACTTTTTAATCAAAATTGTTATGAGCCATTTTTAAGAAAATCGAAATTTTCAAAAAATGTTCCATGTAAAGGGTAGTTGGGGGGGGATTTTCTTGAAAATCTTCGTGTCGCATCCTTGGAAGATGCCAAATTTAAATACCAAGTTTGGTATTTAACGGTCTTTTCGTTTTTGAGCTATGCTGTCCACAGTCACACAGATACACGCGAGCGCGCGTGCGCGCGCGCGCGCGCGCAAACACACACGGACCTTTTATAAAAATGCTTTTTTTGGATTCAGTGGGACCCAAAACATGTATTTCCGGTGAAATCTCGGTATCGAATTTTTGGGTGCAATACAATACCTTCTCTATACACAAAATCTGATGTGTTCCATTCACATGACTTTCTCTACTTCTGTGAAACAAATTATTGTTAGTAAGCATATTCTTCTATTTACTTCATCCTAGTAGACAAAAAATTAGCAGAAATAGTCTTATTACTTACTTCCTGGTAAGTAGAAGCGAAATATGGGAGTATCATAGGTTAAAGTGAAGTCAAAGGCTGGTTGCTATGGACTGAAGTTCCTTTGTTTGTATGGACACGAGTTGGCAAATTCCTATATGAGAAAAGTACAAATTTTTCAAAGCTGAAAGCCAAAAACAAGGAATATCAAAAAACGATCAACTCCTGGGAAAAATGTATAAAACATAAATTGTGTGTTTTAGTATGCTCTACAGGTTTTGTGTGCTAAGTTTTTGTCCATTTCTTACGGTTTAGCTGTTAAGCAAAATTCATCCAGAATAAAGTAGTCTTCAGAGGCTATTCCCAGAAAATTCAAGATATACATATTATTTGTCAGATAAATATCTTTAATGTACGATATTTTAATCAAAATCGTTAGTCATTTTTGAGAAACTCAAAATGTTCGATAAAAAGTTCCATGTAAAGGGTAGTTGGGGGTGGGGGGATTTTCTTGAAAATCTTCGTGTCGCATCCTTGGAAGATACCAAACTTAGATACCAAGTTTGATATTTAACAGTCTTTTCGTTTTTGAGCTATGCTGTCCACAGACACACACATACACACACACGCACACACGGACCTATTTCCAAAATTCTCTTTTTTTATTCAGGGGGACCCAAAACATGTACTTCCGGTGAAATATCGGTATCGAATTTTTGGGTGCAATACAGTACCTACTCTATACACTATGTACATAGTACGGGTAGATAAAGTAAAAAAATCTCATGTGTTCCAGTCACATGACTTTCTCTACTTCTGTGTAACAAATTATTGTTAATAAGCTTATTCTTATATTTACTTTATCTTAATCGACAAAACATTAGCAAAAAAAGTCTTATTACTTGCTTCCTTGTAAGTAGAAGCGAAATAAGGGAGTACCAGGTTAAAGTGATAGTTAAACGCTGGTTGCTATGTCAATGAAGTTCCTTTGTTTGTATGGTCGGCAGTTGACAAATTCCTGTATGAGAAAAGTATACCAAAAAAAAAAAAAAAAAAAAAAAAAAAAGGAATGTCTCAAAAACGACGAACTCCTCGAAAAAAATGTATATCACATAAATTGTGTGTTTTAACGTGCTCTCTTTCGTGCAGTATTCCCCCCCCATCTCTTACGGTTTAGCAGTTATTCAAAATTCCGTATAATTCATCCAGAATAAAGTACTCTTTAGAGGCTATTCCCAGAAAATTCAATATATGCATTTTATTTTTCAGGTAAATATCTTTAATATACGATATTTTAATCAAAATCGTTAGAGCCATTTATTAGAAAATCAAAATTTTCGAAAAAAGTTCCATGTAAAGGGTAGTTTGGGGTAGGGGGATTTTTCTCAAAATCCTCGGATCACATCCCTGGAAAATACTAAACTTAAATACCAAGTTTGGTATTTTACCGACTTTTCGATTTTGAGTTATTGTGTTCACACACACACATACACACACGGACCTTTTTGTGAAAATGCTTTTTTTGGATATAAGGGACCCTAAAACATATATTTTTGGTGAAATTTCGGTATCGAATTTTTGGGTGGAGTGCAATAACTTCTCTGTACACTATGCACATAGTGCGTGTAGAGAAAGTAAAAAATCTGATGCGTTTCATTCACATGACTTTCTCTACATCTCTGCAACAAATTGTAGTTAAAAACATATGCTTCTATTTACTTCATGCTAATTAACAGAAATAGCCTTATTACTTGCTTCCTTGTAAGTAGAAGCGAAATGAGGGAATTCTATAGGTTAAAATGATAGCCAAAAGCTGGTTGCTATGTAACTGAAGATCCTTTGTTTGTATGGATAAGAGTTAAGAAATTCCTGTATGAGAAAAGTATGTTTTTCAAAGCTAAAACGAAAAACCAGGAATATCTTAAAAATGATCAACTTCACGAAAAAAAGGTATATGACATAAATTGCGTATTTCATCGTGAGCTACTTTTTTGTGTAGTAAGTGTTTCCCCATCTCTTACAGTGTAGCAGTTAGGCACGATTCCGTAACATTCCCAGAAAATTCAAGATATACATTTTATTTGTCAGGTAAATATCTTTAATATGGGATATTTTAATCAATATCATTAGAGCCATTCTTAAGAAAATCAAAATTTTCAAAAATTTTTCCATGTAAAGGGTAGTTTGGGGTGGGGGGTTTTCTTGAAAATCTTCGTGTCGCATCCTTGGAAGATACCTAACTTAAATACCAAGTTGGGCTTTAAAGGTCTTTTCGTTTTTAAGTTATGCTTCCCACAGACACACACGCCTACACACGGACATTTTTTTAAAAATGCTTTTTTTGATTCAGGGATTCTCAAAACATGTATTTCCGGTGAAATCTCGGTATCGAATTTTTGGCTACAATGCAATACCTTCTCTATATACTGTGTACATAGTTTGTATAGAGAAAGTGTGTTACACACACACACACGCGCACACACATACACACACACCCACACACACACACACACACACACACACACACACACACACACAGCTACTCTACAACTTCTTACAGAACTTCTTTCTACACTATGCTAATCGAGATAATCATTAGCAGAATGTTCTTCTTACTTACTCCATGCGAGTAGGAAGGAACTAAGCTAAACCGATAGTTAAATGCTTAAAAAGCTGTCGTTATGCAATTATCATTGCAAATCACTTCTTTGCTTGGCCAGGATTAGAACAAAAGAAAAACTTCCTGTCTGAGAAAAGTACTTTACAACTGAAAGCAATATCAATGAATATTTCACAATAAAAATGTAAAGGACATAAATTACGTGTTTTGACGATATCTACATTTTTTGTACAGTAAGTTTTTGTCTACCTCTTACGGTTTAGCAGTTAAGTAAAATTCCGCAAAATTCTTCCAGAATAAAGAGGTCTTCAGAGGCTATTCCCAGAAAATTCAAGATATACATTTTATTTGGGATGTAAATATCTTTAATATACGCGATTTTTTTTTATCAAAATCGTTTAAGCATTTTAGAGAAAATAAAAGTTTCCGAAAATGTTTCCATATAAAGGGTAGTTTGTGGTAGGGGAGGGGATTTTCTTTAAAATCTTCATATCGCATCCTTGGAAGATACCGAACCTAAATACGTTTCTGAGGTATGCTGTCCACAGACGCACACGGACCTTTTTCTAAAATTCTTTTTTTCGGACTCAGGGGACCCCAAAGCGTATGTTTCCGATTAAATCTCGACATCGAATTTTTGGGTGGAATACAAAACCTTCTCTATCCAATATGTATATTGTACATACGGGACTAGAGAAAGTAAAAAGCCAGTAAATAAACATGGTCTAATGCGTCATCTACCATTTGAAAACTAATGTATTACAGTCATAACCTGCTAAAATTTCCCTTCCTGTATATTATAAATTATGAATAGTCTATTTTTCTGAATTGTCTTATCAAATACAACTTGTGTTTTCATCTCTTAGGACAATTCATTTCCGGACGTGAGTTATCGACAAGATAAAAACACTTGTTTTAATACTTATGATAAATTAACCCTTCTATATGTGTAATATCCATGCTAATTTCAAATATAAAAGAAGCAAACTTAAAGTTGTAAGCTAAGTAAAACGAACATTATAGCCAACATATAATTTTAATTATGGATAGTGAAATAAATATTCGTAAACTAAATATTAACTGTAAGAAAATCAGCCATTGGGATTCAAAAGAATAGCTGTGATGATCCAAAAATATTACTGTGAGGTATTAGACAATCATAGAAGGTTAAAACTGAGCTTTCTGCTGGGTTTTAGAGCTCGAAAGTGCTATGATAACTTAGCAAAATTGATACAATCTTTAGTATCTTAACAAAAGTGTTACGAATAACGAAGTTGCTAGTGTATTTTACAAGAGAAATTCAATCTCGAGTTTGATTTTATTATTTCACTATTGCAATAAAAGTATGAGGATTGAAAAAAATGAACATAAAACTACTACTAATAATATATAGCTCCATGGTACGACAGCTCACAAGGAACCTTGGCGGTGCGTCCCCCTTCTCGGTCTATGACAGTGCAGTATTGGAGGGTAAGATGTGGTCAGCTCGGTTAATGCGGTCCTCATGACCTAGAGCCGCTACTTCTCCATCACGTAGCTCCTCAATTGGCCCACCAGAGGCCTCACAAGGCTGAGTGAACTCCGGACCAGGTCTCCCAGTAGGTGAAAAAATCCCCACGCCGGGACCGGGAATCAAACTCAGTCCTCCCGCTTGATAAGCAGCTGCGCTACCAAGCGCTAAGGAGACGACCTATAAAACTACTAACTCAAATCTAAGTGATGGCGGAGTTGCGTCTGCCACTACTAATCATTTCCTGAAAACATTTATAAAAACATGGGAACATTTGTTTAAAAACCTGTGATAACTTAAACGATAGTTTGATTGGATTTAAAATATTGGTTTTAAAAACAAGTTATATTACTACAAATGGCAAAGTACCAAAGATGATACCGCTGTTATGCTGTAGCTTGGTTTTCGCAATTTCTGTACAAAAATTAGGAAGACGATAAAATGATTGAAATTCAGTCATTTTCCTCTTATTGTTCGAAAGTAATATGATGCGCTTAAAGTTGCACAGTCCATATAAACGAAAAGGACGTATTCTATTTTCATTTCATGTTAAGTAAACTGTATAAATTAAAATCTACTGACGCTATCTTTGTCTTATTATTTTCCATTTTATCTCCGTTATCCTTTGTAATTAGTGGTTTAAATGCTTGAGCCTTTATGTGAGACAATTCATTTGAAAGGAAAACCTTTGTAAATACAATTCAACTTTTTACCCGTTGAACATGTTTCCCATTTGAGTGAAAGAACAAAGAAAGGTCGCGTACCGGGCTTCCTCAAATAGGAACTCCATTCTAGGACTGCACAAAAACAGCTATACAGCTTCCAATTTGTGTACTCAAACATTTCGCATGCAGTAGAGAACAGAAGTCTCCGCAACTGTACCAGGTATACAAACAGTCGATTTCGTATACGAAACTGGCAAACAAATAACTCAAAGCACTCTTTATTTTTATCATCGTGATTGTGATCTTCCTCTTCTTCCTCTTTCTTCTTCTCCATGCTGGGTATCAAAGCAATTGGATACCGCTGGGACTCTCTTGTTTCGGAAGTATATCGCTAAAAAAATGTTAAAACGGAAAAAATTACAAATTTTCAGAGTACTCTGAATTACAGCAATTAACTCTTGCCCCCTTCTCTCTTTCACTCTACACATACATCACACATAGACGAGTAATTTTCGAAAAAGTTATTTGACAGCTAGATTTATTCTAAGCAGATGTATTGTGTTGGTTAAATGGCACAATACCGAGTACTTTTCACTTTCCCTGCTGCTTAGAAGGTTCTATTGTATTTTACTGAACGTTTAGTAACCAAGATTTCTTTGGAAATTTTAGTATTACAACTTCCCTGATTTCAAATAAAAGTATTTTATTTACGTCTGTGCATCTGGTCAGTCAGTTTTTGTACAACATTATTTTCAAAACGAATAATCAGGCAAACATATTCGAGTCTGACGCAATAATAATAATAATAATAATAATAATAATAATAAAGGGTCACATTTCATATTTTATCAATAACTGTTTTCAAAAACACAAAATTACTTTCAAATGCGAATATATTCCCACACAACAATTGCCACCGTGCCTCAGTCAACTGGAGTGAATATTTTAACAATTAGTAAAAGAATCTGGAGAATCCTCCACTAAAATAGTATATGGTCATGTAACTCCCCATTACCATTTTATTTTACAAAATTAACCTGTTTCTCATTGATAGTTTGATTTCTTTTCTTTTGATAGTGTGTAACCCCACTTTTGCTACAAATAGCACCGCAGGCGATGACACTGATAATAGAATGAAGATAGAACTCTGGTAGAATGCGGTGGCGGGGGAAACCGGAGAAGCTGGAGAAAACCCGCCCCTGCGCAGCTTTGTCCACCACAAATCCCACATGCAGTCACCTGGGATCGAGCCCCGACCACTATGATGAGAGGCGCGTGGTCTAACCTCTCGGCAATGGCGCGGCCGACATCGATTTGATAATAAGGTTGTGTAATATAAGGTTCGGTTACGACTCACAGCTAAAAAGAATTCAAACCATACAGAATCTGGTCCTCTGCTTGCTAGCGGACGCACACAATACTTGGTACATCTATAATGAAGTTTTATGCAGAGATTTTAACACTCCAATAGTGGTTTCATCCTTTCCCTCCTGTTAATCTCGACTTAATAGCTCCATCTTATGCTTCTGAGCAGCTTTCCAACCCACTTTCAACCACAGTGGAAACGCAAATGACTTTCATATTTACAGTAAGATTACGATTTTTCACACGCTAAAAATTGAAATCAGTCGCTGGGCTGTAACCTCAACACATGACGCACATGTACTCGTTTACTTGTGCTCTTGTTATACTATTTCAAAAGAAATATATAATAAAACTTACTGAATTGAAAACGAATGGCTGTCAATCTTGATTGCTTAAGATAAGTTTCTGAGAATAATCTGAGATACTACCTCCCTTCTCATTGAATTTTAGACATCGGAAATCATATATCATAAACGAAAACTTAACACACAAAAGCTTCGAGTACACTAAAACAAGTTATTCCAAGTTCGTTTTTTGTAACATAAGCCCTCTCTCAAACATACCATATTGCTAATGTTTACATTTAAGTTGAAGCACGCCACTAAATGGAACTAGACCATGAATATCGATGTTTATATTTTTACTCCATGAACTCCTTAATAACAACGCTTGACTTGTGATATTATAAATAGTTGAATTGTGATTTCTTATTGTGCAAGCAAACGACTCCACATTTCTTAATTTTAAATGTTTTGTAGACAAACGTGAACAATATGAACAGTACAATAAACCTAATCATAATTTCGGAAACTATACAACGTACAGATTCATTCGTCAAAATATTAAGGGATAATATTTTATATTAAGCACAAACATTACAATACATAAATCAACCATTAAAGTATTCGCAACATTGTAATAACATTTTATGATAAGGTACAATTTAACCCCTTAAAAACATTACTATCAATTATATTTAAAAGAAATATATAACAGAAAGGTAACTTTATACAAATTTGATTTTATAAAATTATCAACGTGAATTGCATTTCTTTGTTGAATAAATTAACCTTGAAATCAGCAAGGATAGTTTCTAAGCAACATAACATACAATGGAGAAACTGGAACGAGTGGTCGGCCCGTAGCCAGGCATGAGCGTGAGGAAGTAGATGCTATGAAAGCAAGCGGAATGAACAGGAAAGATGATGGAGCAATTAGTGGAATGAAGGGCGGGGGAAACCCGAGGAACGGGAGAAAACCCGCTCAGACGCTGCTTCGTCCACCACAAACTCCACATTCGGGCGCTTGGGATCGAACCCCGGCCGCCTAGATGGGAGGTGAGCGCTCTAACCACTCGGCCACAAAGCCATCTAGACAAAAGATCTCGTCAAAATACACGATTTATGCCCTTTCATTTTTGTTGTGGAGGTAACCGTATCCAAGATATTCCTTGTTATTGGTTCCACTTTTACATTATGTATACTTTTCTCAAATAGGAAGTCGCTCCTGTTTCTTTTGTTTAACTTCTGGTCAAGCAAAGAAGCGAATTTCAATGGCAATCGCAGATAGGCAACTTTTAAAATATTTGACTATCGCAATAGTATAGTGCATTTCTTTAGTTTCCTTCTGCTTATAAGGAACTAAATAATATTCTGATAATGCATATTTCGATTAGTATGGTGTAGCAAGAAGGATAATCTTTTGCAAGAAGTTTTTTGTAGAACAGCTAGAAAAAGTCATGCGAGTGTAAGACAAGATTTTTCTATTTGCAGTTAGAAACAAAGATAGACGGGTGGACAGACAAATATGCACACGCATGCACCCGCACACACACTAACAGAACACATTTCTAAGTCCTGGTTTCAGGGAATCTCAAAAGGTGCATTTACGGTGAAATATAGGTAATAATTTTCTGTTTCTTTCTTTAAATTGCACCCTATTCACTGACCAAGTAAATGAACTGTTCGATAATTTGTACTTGCACTAAATTCCGCACAATTCACAACCATTTATAATGTCTTCAATTGTATTGCTAATAATTAAAGAGGGGCAAAATATGAAGAAAAATTCCAAAAATGTTGAATAAATATACAACTTAAGCTGAAAATTTTATATTTTAAGAGTTTGGAGCACGCACACTTCATCAATTTAAAAATTGGTTTTGTACACCTTGTCCATATTAATAACAACATATAATTTGAAATAGAACAATTACATATAGTATGTAAGATTAATTATATTGATCACCTTCAACTTCTACAGTAAATACTACGATTTTCTCAACTTGTGCGATGATGTTGGGATGATGCTGAGACGTCAATATATGGAAGTCAACTGCTTTCATACCAAGTGTTTACTTTTTTAATAGAAGGAAATTAATACTATATTGAATTAGTGATTATGTGAGAAAGGGGAAATAATTGGCGGAAAATAATTATCTTGTTATTGTTCTGTGAATATCATAATATTGAATTTAAAATGTATTTAAAGTATAGTTTTATTTGTGATCAGAATTAATTTAAAAAAATTCAACAATAATATTTACATTGCTAAGTGCATGAACAGGAAGTTGTTCCTTCTAGTATACCGCATCCCCAAGCGTTGTTGATACCCATATTTAAATATTCATTAAACGCAAATAGCTTATGAAATTAATATTATATGTACAAAAGTAATTCATTTAAAGATAAAGGGAAGTCTGTACTATACACTTCCTTAAAGAATGTTTAATAAGTAGAATAAGTTTTGAGCCTATATAAGAACGGAAGAGACACTCAACTTCGTCATTCCTCATTTGTCAGTTTTCATGTGATCATCATTGTTCGGCGCGAGAATAGCGTCCGATGAATTTGGCGGGAACGCGTGCTGTTACCACGTTAATGAAATGTGATTTTAATTTATCAGTGCCATCATAAAGTGTTAACAATTGTATTCCGTGGTATTGAAGAATATATAAGCACATCATACCAGGGAAACTAGTGTTTATCATCTACAAGTATCTTATTACCTGTAATTTATTCTCTCCCTCGCGGCCACGATCTTGAGACAATAACAATACAAATAACAGTGAGTTATTCTAAAAAAGAATCTCAATTAGTTCGCCGATAAAGCTAGACCGAGGCAAATCACAGTTTATCACTAAGCAAATATTTTGCGAACCCAAAACAATACGTGTTAGATACCAGTGCTATACTTAGTGACGCCGCATTGCAAAACAAACTACAAAGTACAGAGTGATTTATGTAGAACTAACACATTTCTTCCTTTAATTATTCTGTTGGAAATTGCTTCAATGACCAAATTTAGCACCAAATTAAGCAGAATATTCTGGAGTTTCGATTCCTTGTCACTAAATGCGCAGATGTTTATGTTTTATTCCTAATTGCATTGTTGGCTGTTTCGACATTTTGTTCTTCTAGGGAACGTGAAAATGCAGTACGATGTAGAGCTGAGTCAAGGGTATTTTCAGCAAGATGGTGTTACATGCCATACATCAAATGAATCCTTGAATCTAATTACAAGTTTCTTTGACGACCGGATAATTTCCAGGAACCTATGGCCACCGAGATCTCCGGATTTGATATCGCCGGACTTCTTTCTCTGGGGTAACTTAAAAGACAGGGTTTACGCCACACGTCCCAGACATTGGACGATCTAAAGCACATCACAAAGGAGATTCAAGCTATTGACAACAGAGTCCTCCAACGAGTAGCCAGTAACATGGAACGACGTGTTGAGTTGTGCGTTATGCAGGATGGAGGACATCTTCAACATTTGTATAGAGGCAAATAATCTCTCAAAATTTCTCTACAATTTAGGTATAATAAGTTGTCACTGGCATAACACGTTTTGAAACAATTAATGAAAGAAATGTGTCAGCTCTATATAAATCACCCTGTATAATTATGGGTAACATGGTTACGGAGATGACATCTGAACTACCATCGCCTCTGGATATGGAATTGCCCGCTGTTCTCTCACAGTAGTACTAGTCGTCTGAAATTCTGGTAGGCAGGGTGTAATGCTGGGAAATATTATCAAGATGTAGTAGGTGCGCTGAAATAATACAATGTTTCTAATTTTCTGAACACCGCTTTGTGTGACTGTGCTCCCTTCAAGATTCTGTTTGTATCTTTGATTAATTTCCCCCGCGCGTCTCTTAACGAACCTCGGCATTTACTTATGGATAACTCAATTTTACTCCTAATGTATTTTCGTTTTATATTTGTTTCTATTGTGCCACTACTCCAGCGCGTTATTATTCTCAATTTCTGCGTTACCGTTCTTTCGTCGCACACTTCTTTATATCACGTAGCCTCACTGTTACATTACGAGTGATGATTTTCCAACACCATGTGCAGTCTATTACACTATTCTTTCACACTTTGCGCGTTTCTGCGCGGAGTTTATATATTAGGAGAAGGTTGCCTAATTTGGATCACTTTTATATTTTACTACCCCTAACCTCTATTATGTATTTAGTGAAAAGAAAATATTCTGTACCATAATCTACAAGCCATACACTTTTATCAGGTGATATGACATTTTGAATAAACACAAAACTTAAATGCGTATACTTTAAAATTTAGAAGTAGGTATTAAATGGTACAAATTAGGAAACCGGTTACTTAAATTGGACCTTTAGTTGCTTAAGTTGGATCAGATGGATAAACTGTGAGTAAGCTGCAAATAGGAAGTCTAATATTTTAAAAAGAGTATTTCAACATATTCATTAGACATACATGATACTTATGTAGTTATTCCTTATTATACAAAACAAATATGTCTGAAGTATTCAGTATAGTAAGGTATTTATTTATGTTGGTAAATAGGGGAGAATTTTTCCTCCTCAAGGCGTTTCAAATTAAAATAAGGAATAAACTAAGAAACTTGTTACATAGAAAAACATGTAAGAACACCTAACACTGAAATATACCAATCATGTCTATAGACTGAGAATAACGATAATACGATACGGTGAAGTCTAATTCCGCTATGAACAGAAATATATCTTTCTTCAAATAAGAGGTGGTGTTTTGAGAGCTTTCTCCAGCTCATAGGTAAAATTGATTGTCTTTCAAACGTGTTTTTATTGTCAGTATGTCTCTTTATTGTAGCTTTGGGTAGTCTATATACACGAGCACACTCATTTAGTCCATAGTCATCATTTCTTTCAGCTCATCTTCTGTCCATTTCCCGTTCATTCCCCTTTTGGTCATCCTTAAATTCTAAAAACAATACCCCTGGATATTATTATTTATATATATTACTGATTGTATATTTAATTATATATTACATTGAAGTATAAATTGTTAAGAGTTTGTCAAAAATGGACCGGTTCAATTTAGGAAACACACAGTGGTCAGACTTCGGCAATCTGACGTCATGTAAGAAAAGGTATTGCCACAGGAACGCACAAAATTAAACTCCAGTTTTCCTTTGTGTAGTTAGTAACTAATGAAACGCTCTTACGAGTTATATTACAGACTTACTCGGGAGAAGTTTCCGATTTGCAACACAACAATAATTATAATACAAACGAATGGAATACAACAATGGCAACAATCAACTGACCGTTAAGGCACAGGACCTTAGCCATATTTCTCACAGTGAAGTCAACGAAATAGCGAAATACGAAGGTGGTCCAACCTAGACAACCACAGTCCAACTTCGGGAACTCTCCCCTACGTTTAATTACTTCATTATTTTACTTTGTCTTTAAGGTCACATGTTATCCTTCAACGCGCAGCAAATTGACCGAAATGTGTGCAATCCACGCTAACTTTCCCTTGTAAAACGCATATTGACAGTATACGTGATTTTCTACCCTAAGTAAATTTTTAGTGTCTATACCCTTATTGATTATATTTGTTTCTACTATGACTAACTTATTTTCTATTGGTTCTACTTCAAACTTAACTGCCCCTTCCACAGACCATTCGGATACGTCTCCACGATATGTATAGGAAATACCCACTTGGCTTTTCCTTCCTCTCTTTCAAACATCACATATAAATTCACCTGTGGATTATGGAGTTTTTTATTGCCCGACATGTACAAAGCTTACAACATTTGTATAGTCCTAGATGTTTAAGGTGATGTTACATTTCTCTGAGGGCTAAACTTGCGGAGATTACACATCTAGTTCGATCAATTAGCAATTAACTCGTTAAGGAATTGCCGTTAACTTATATGTTTATGTCACTAGAGTTATGCTTCAAACTGTACTTGACTTGTTGGAAAAGAAACTGAAAATGTTTCCTGGAAAGATTAATTTTTTTTTTTTTTTTTTTTTTTTTTTTTTAATGCGCTACACAGAGAACTGCCTGGTTTGATGCTTACGTATATTATTTCAGAAGTGGAAAATCGCAAATCTTACAAATACTCGTATGAAAGTATAGGAAGATTTTTATAAAATAGGAATAATTTGCAGAAATATTATGAAACGATATTTTTTTCCACATGCATTGAATACTGTACAAACTAAATGTAAATAGTGATAGCTAGTATAGTTTAAAATGTGAAATTTAGTATTTGATTGTCTCTGGTAATAATTTAAATATACTTTTTTAAAATACGGCTATTTATTACCATTATTGGGTGTTTGTTACTTTTCAGTCAAATCTGTGCCATCGTTTAGCTAGATCGCGTGATCCAGTCTGGATAAACAATAGAACCGATTTATAAATCAATTATGAATTCTTTATAAACGAGGGCCTTTTTTTTTCAATTATTTTATTACTAAAAGGTTTGTACACTTGCGGTTACTTTTCAACATAATCGCCGAAAATATTGAGACATTTATCGCACCTGTGCATAAGCTTTGCAATATCCGCTTCAAAAAATGTTGCCGTCAATGATTTCAAATGAGCATTGACGTTGTTTGAAAGTGCTGCCCTCCTAGCCACGTCTTCAGTTCAGGGAAAAGCTGAAAGTCGCTGGGTGCTAGGTCAGGACTGTACGGTGGATGATCGAAAATATTCCATTGAAATTGTTCAAGGAGCCGACGGGTTGTGCCAGCAGTGTGTGGACGAGCGTTTTCATGGATCAACACAAATCCTGAAGTCAGCATTCCTCTTAGTTTTGAATGACTCTCCGCAAACATCGTAAAGTACGAAGACCTTCAAAACAAAGTCAATGCTCATTTGAAATCATTGGCGACAACATTTTTTGAAGCGGGTATTGCTAAGCTAGTGCACAGGAACGATAAATGTCTCAATATTTTCGGTGATTATGTTGAAAAATAACCATAAACGTACAAAATTTTAGTACTAAAATAATTGTTTTCTATGAACTTGTCTTTTATTTATACCCTATCGGAGGTTGAAAACAAAAAAACGGCCCTCGTACATATTTGTCCTATCTTGAAGCCAAACATTTTGAAGTATGCATATACTCTAAGATTAAATAGGAGAGTTTCATGAATAGTTTTATGCCAAGCCAGTAATGAAAATTTCGAATTTACTTCAGAAATATGGAAGCTACGATAATGAACGTCAGCTGAAATTTGAATGAACACTAAATGGCAGCGGTGGAAAGGAATCTTGAGATGTAATATATGGAAGGCAAATCAGACGGATGTTGGAATCTCCACATCGATATTGAAGACTACCTTCGCAGCAGAGAGGTACCAAATTCCACCGCATTAGCAGTATACGTATACACCTTCAATTAGCATTCGCCATCACGTCCATGTGCATGCTAGCAATTAACACATTACGAGATCCATTTAGTGGGAATAGTGTTCTATTTCAGAGACTATTGATTCTTACGTCAGGCGTGCTGAATTTTAAAGACTACTTACTCGTCATTCCTAGCATTAAATACACTTCTCTGTTCGCTAACAACGCTGTACAACCCTGATGATTTAACTGTAGTATACCTGGACATTTTGCTATCTCAGTGTACAAAACGGCTTAAAAAAGCGATGTGCTCCATTCACATGACTTTCTTTACATCTCTGTAAAAAAATATTGTTAAAAAGCTTTTTCTTCTATTTACTTCATGCCAATCGAGATAAACATTAGCAGAAATAGTCTTATTACATGCTTTCTTGTAAGTAGAAGGGAAATGAGGGAATACACTAGGCTAAAGTGATAGTCAAATCTTTTAAAAGCTGGTTACCATGTAGTTGAAATCCATTTCTTTGTATTGTCAAAAGTTGACAACTTACCGTATGAGAAAAGTTTAAGTGTTTTAAAACAAGGAATATATAAAAAAAAAAAAAAAAAAAAAATTTTTTTTTCTTTTGAGAAATCTATGTTTTGTAGTAGGTTTTTGTCTCTTACAGTTTAGCAGTTCTGGAAATTTTAGCAAAATTCATCCAGAATGAAGAAGCTCTTCAGAGGCTATTCCCAGAAAATTCAAAGTATATTTATTTGTCATCCAAATATCTTTAATATATCATATTTTAGTCAAAATCATTAGAGCCATTTTCTAGAATTTTTTTTCCATGTAAAGGGTTGTTTGGGATAGGGAAATTAATATCAAAATTTTCGTAACCTTGGAAGATACTAAACTTAAACATCAAATTTAGTATTTTACCGACTTTTCGTCTTTTAGTTAAAATGTTCACACACACGCACGCGCATGCACACACACATACACACATGGACCATTTTCTAAAACTCTTTTTTTGGATACGTCTATTTTCGTTGGAATCTTGGAATTGAATTTTTGGGTGGAGTGCCATGCCAACTCTATCTATGTAACATGAACTATGTAGATAAAGTAACTATAAGGTAATACACTCACATGACCTTCTCTATCTCTATTGTTTATTAAACGGTGTACGAACCATTATTACGAAAATTAATCTTTTTAATTCATTTTAACTGAGATAAACCTTGAGAACTGAGATAAAACGTAATAGGCATATTATAGGTGCATTTGATACAGACAAAAAAAAACTAGCGATAATCAAACAGAATTTTGTTTATAAGAAAAATAATGGGTGTAATTTTTCTTGGTTCTGATTTGAACTCATTTACATTTTATATAAAGTAATTTTTATTGATTTTTTGTATATTTAAAAATTGATATTTCTTATAAAACAAATATCTTGAAAATTGTTTGTTAAACAATTAGATGCCGTAGAATGATCTTAATATTCGTAACCGTGTAATCGCAAGAACCAACTTAAAATCGAAAGGACATTAAAAGAATGATAAAGAATTGAACAATTCTAACCGTTATACCCGTGACGGATATTTTAGAAATGTCTTATGACTAGGCTTCGGAAGCTATTGGCTATACAGTTATTTAAAAATGAGCGATATAATGCCTTAAATTTACAAAAATTACATAAAATATTTAAAATTCTGATGTACTCGATGAACATGACTTTCTCTACCTGTTCTGCGAACTATTCTTAAAAAAAGGCTATTCATCTAACTATTCACCCTATTCGAGATTAACAGAAATGGTCTTATTACTTAGTTCCTGAACGTAGAAAGGGGTACACTAGCCTAAAGCGATAATCAATTCTTTAAAAAGCTGGTTCCTATGTGATTGACTCGGAAATTTGGTTCTCTTTGAATAGGCAAGAATAACAGAAAAGAAAAAAATGGATGGCGACTTTCTGTTTAAAAAAGAAATTAATAACAAGCAATATCTAAAAAAAAAAAAAATCTTTAAAATGTATATAACGAATTGTGTGTTTTAACGAAAATTAAAATTAAATGGCCTGTTATTTATGGACGCTCTTTAACTGCTTTGGTTCTCAGCGTCCCATTCTATATTGGGCGTGAAAGATCGCTTAATTTTGCTCAGAGGCCTCTCTTATCAGGCTTGAGGTTCTTTTACTTGCCGTAAATCTACGACACGGGACCCACAGCTTTATTTCCCTTCCGAAGGAAGCCATGCTAAGGATTTTTACGCCCGAAAAAATCCATCGTCCTCCGCCGGGTTTGAACCCGCAACCTTGGGTATATGAAGTTAGCATGGTAACCATTACACCACGGAGGGCAACGTGTGTTAACGAAATCTACATTTTCTGTGTAATAGCTTTTGTTACTTACGATTTACCAGTTATTGCAAAAGTGATTCCGAATGAAGATGAAGATGACTTCAGAAGCTATTTTCACAAAATTTAAGATATACAATTTTATCATCTGAGTACCTTTAATATACGTGTTTTAATCAAAATCGTTAGAGCTATCTTTGAGAAAATCAAAATTTTATAAAATGTTTCCTTATAAATGGTATTTTGAGTTGGAGGATTATTTTAAAAAAATTCTGGAATATATACACACACGGAGATTTTATGTATGTGTGTATGTATGTATACATGTATGTATGTGTGCATGTATGTATGTATGTATGTGCGTGTGTATGTATGCATGTATGCATGCATGTGTGTATGTATGCATGGATGTATGCATGTATGTATGTGTGTATGTAATGCATGCATGCATGTAGGAATGTATGTATATACACATACCAGATATTTCCCCACGCTGGGAGACCTGGCCCATGATACACTCAGCCTCGTGAGGTCATAGGGGGGGGGGGAAGCATTGAGGAGCTACTTGATGGAGAAGTAGCGGCTCCAGGTCACGAGGATCGCATTAACTGGCGAGGGGCGGTTCCAGGTACTGACCACGTCTCAGCCTCTAATACTACTGCACCTCATGCATGTCTGTCATGAACCTAGATGGAGGACGCAGCGGTCGGGCTGTAGGCCAAGGTTCCTTGTGAGTGTCGTGTCATGGAATTGTTATACATACGGGGAAGCCTAAAACGTACCTGTATAATTTCCATGAAATTCTCTGTGTCCAATTTTTGGGGTGGAATGCAATATCTTCTCTATTTATGTACTATGTACGAAGTAGAGAAAGTAAAAATGACTTACTGAAAGCTGTAGGCGACCTTATTGATAACCGCAGGCGGATAGGATAGGATACAGGACTAGTTACTGAACCTGAGGTTATTGTGCCTAAGCCTCATGAGAAGGCGCCTCCGGGAGGGAAGGATGTGGTGAGAGGATTTACCGGGCGGTCGGAACCAGTATGGCGGCACAGCAACGACAGGGTCCCTACAGTTTCCAGACTGAACTACCTCAACACTCGAATAGGCACACAAAAATAGGCACTCTGTCCCACAAAGGTCCAAGGGAAAAAAATCTGATGTGTACCATTCACATGACTTTCTCCATATCCCTGCAACAAATAATTCTTAAAAAACTTATACTTCTATTTACTTTATGCTAATCAGAAAAAATTAGCAGAAATAGTCTTATTACTCGCTTCCTTGTAAGTAGAAGCGAAATAAGGGACAACCGTAGGTTAAAGTGATAGTCAAAAGCTGGTTGCTATGTCAATGAAGTTCCTTTGTTTATATGGATAGGAGTTGACAAGTTCCTGTATGAGAAAAGTATACGTTTTGCATAGAAAAGTCACAAAAACGACGAACTCCACGAAAAAAATGTATATAACATAAATTGTGTGTTTTAAAGTGCTGTACATTTTTTGTGTAGTAAGTTTTTGTCCATCTCTTACGGTTTAGCAGTCATTCAAAATTTAGTAAAATTCATCCAGAATAAACTACTCTTCAGAGGCTATTCCCAGAAAATTCAAGATATACATTTCATTTGTCAGGTAAATATGTTTAATATCCGAAATTTAAATCAAAATCGTTAGAGCCATTTTTGAGAAAATCAAAATTTTCGAAAAAAGTTCCATGAAAAGGGTAGTTGGGGGTGGGGGGATTTTTCTCAAAATCTTCGTGTCGCATCCCTGGAAGATACTGAACTTAAATACCAAGTTTGGTATTTTACCGACTTTTCGTTTTTGAGTTATCGTGTTCACAGACACACACACACACACACACACACACACACAAGGACCTTTTTGTGAAAATGCTTTTTTTTTATATTGGGGACCCTAAAACATATATTTCCGGTGAAATCTCGGTATCGAATTTTTGGTGGAGTGCAATACTTTCTCTATTCACTATGTACATAGTGCGTATGGAGAGAGTAATACGATGTGCATGTTATTGCTCATAAGATTACCAAATATAAGGTATTTGCATTAAAATCGTTAAAAGTTATTTTTGAGTAAATATAAACAAGCAAACATTTTCTATGTAAAAGATAAGTCTTCATGTCATCTTTGGAAGTTGCCGAGTTTAAATATCAATTTTATCGACATTTTGTGGTTCCATTTCTTTTAGTCACCCCTGCCTCCACATGCGCGCGCACGCACGCACACGCACACATACACACACAGAGCTTGTCTTAATTTTTGATTTAGAAGATTCAAAACATGTTTCTAGCGAAATCTCAATTTCGAATTTTTAAACTCAGAACAATACTTCCTCTATATGAACATAAAAAAATATGTCGTAAAGAAACTAAAATAAGTAAGTATATAAAACGCTGCTAATATTTTAAATTGATACATTCATGTGTTTTGTTCGCGATATCTGTGCTGACACAAATATCGCTTTAGAAAAAGCATAGTAAGCGATAAGCATTTATAATTTTAAAAAGTTCTGTGTTGCATTCACGTGAATTTCTCTACTCACTCCTACAAACTATTCCTACGAAAGCTTACTCTATCTGCTATTTATTAATCGACATGAACCTTTATTTCACTTTTATATATTTGTTTAAGGTATAAGTCACATTTTTAAAAATTAGACCGTTAAGTGATGTCTTTTAAATTCTATGCTCTTGATATGAACACAAGAATAAACTCTAAAATATCCATATGACCTTTTCTAAACATTCAACAAACTGTTCTTTGGAAATTTATTCTTCTATCTACTTCATACAGAAATTGTCTTATTACATATTTAATGTAATGACTCTGAAATTCCGTGATTTGGTGCTCAGGACAAAATAAAGAATAACGAAATCTCATTTGGCAAAAATGTAAATATTTGAGAATTAAAACCAAAAACAAGGAATATCTCGGAAATGGTTAATTCCACATAACTTCCATCGTTTACAAGGGCTGCGTCTTTAATAGTTATGCAAAAGTAATGACTTCACATGCTATCCCAAGATAATTCAAGACATATACTTCATTTGTCATGGAAATATAAAAAATATTAAGTATTTTAATCAAAATGGAAGTCACTTTTGAGATAATGAATTTTTTGGAAATATGTTCCATGTGAAAGCAGTTTCGGATGGAAGATATGTGCTGAAATATTTCGTTTTTATTTGCTCTTCCACATACTTGGTTATGATGTTTATAGAAATACAGAGAGGCAGATTTACACTGACAGGGACCTTTTCCCAATTTTTTTCAAGGGTGCTCAGAACATGTTTCCGGTGAAATCTCAACATCATCTTTTTTTGGGTGGAATACAATACTTTTCCCAATACCTATTATACATATGTAGTACAGAAGTATTCAACTCAATTAAACGTGAATTATTTTGTTCCTGTTATAGCCTTACCTGCGGAGTGTCTAATCTTATGTCGCTCCTCTCAATTTCTTCTCCTTTATCATTCCTCCCCAACTTGCCTCCTCCCTCTCTGTCTGCCCGGCTATATCTCTTTCCTTTTGCTTTCTACCCCATCTTTCCTTTCCCATTTTATCGTCCGCTCTCTCTACTCAACTTTCCTCTGGGTGTTTAAAACATTGTCCAACTTATACTCTGATAAGTGATTTTTAAACACACATAAAGACTTGTAAATTAAACTTTGTACATTTACTTATACACCCATCCTAGCAAATTTTCATAATTAAACTTGACAACGCCCCCCTTCACACACACACACACACACACACACACACACACACACACAAACGCCCGCATACAAAATGTTAAAAATCTGATGTGTTCCATTCACAAGACTTTCACTGCATGTTTTGCAAACAAACTGTTCTTACAAAATATTATTCTTTTATCTCGCAATGCTTATCAAGATAAACTAACAGAAATTGCCTTATTACTTAGGAGAAGGGAAATGAGCGAATGCGCTAGGCTAAAGCGCCAGTAAAATTTTTAAAAATGTTCGCTATGCTATTGTCATTGAAATCGGTTTTCTTTCCATTGCCGGGACTAAAACCAGAGATTCGAAACGGATGAAGGCTCCGACATTCAGAATGAAGAGCACTTAGGTGATATTCCCTGGGATTCATATACCTTTATTTGGCACATAAATATATTTAATGCACGGCATTTTAATCAAAATCGTTAGAGCCATATTGGAGAAAACTGAAATGTTCCACGTAAGGGATAATTTGGGGATGGAGAATTTTCTTGAGAAGCTTCCTGTCTCATCTTAGGAAGCTACTAAACTTAAATAACAAAGTTGGTATTTAACGGAGTTATGCTGTTCACATATATTGATCTCTTTCTAAATATTTTATTCGGGCCCTCAAAACAGGTATTTCCGTTGAAATATCGGTATAAAATTATGGATGGAATACAATGCCTCTTCTACCCACTATGTACATTTTATACGTGCTATAAAAAGTAAAAATTATAAGCACATTACCGCTAGTATCAATATAATTCGTCCAACACCGTTTTTCCTTTACCGTTCATTAACCTGATTGATCATATCGGACGATGAATGAAATCGGTGAATTTATGCTCTAATCATCTCGAGGTTACTCGACATTTTTCACACGATAAGAAGATTCGAACTCGTGACCTCTTGAATGTGAGGCAGACATGCTACCTCTACACTACCGAAAATGGCTTTGAATGTTTTCTGTTATAGTTTAATTATATGACAGATTATGGTATATGTATTTATTTTGAGGTTGCTTAGCTTTAATAGGAATGGCTAATTTCTGCAGTACTTCCTAACACTGGTAACCACTACCTTTTTTGGTATTGAATGTTTGTGGGTACAAAAGGAAAGGCAATTTAAACTAGGAGACGTTGACGCTACAGGAGAGAAAATGAATAATTTGGGAAACTGCAGTTTCAAGTTTTCATTATATCCTTTCCTTTCACTGCATCAGCACAAATACATGCGAGTATTTGGGATTTAACGTTGAATAGTTATTTCATTGTTTCGGAAAAGTAGGATAATTTTAATATCATGCGATATCAGCGCTGAGATTTCGTATCTTACGCTTAGTCTAATAGTAAGATAACATAAGAGACATCCATATTTGAAATTTGCACTGAAATAAGCGGCTCTATTTTTTTTATTTTTTTTTATTTTTTTTTTCTTTCTTCAATTAGGCATTTTCAGTTCCAATCCGCAAATTTTCCTCATCAGAGTCAAATTTGACGACCGAGAGATTAGAGATTATGTATTACTTCCTCTACACGTACTACGTACATAGTAAATAAGGTCGGTGTGTGTGTGTGTGAGAGAGAGAGAGAGAGAGAGAGAGAGCATGAAAACTCAAAAACAAAAAGTCGGTAAAATATCAAACTTGATATTTAAGTTTAGTATCTTCTAGGAATGCGGCACGAAGATTTTGAAAAACTCCTCGCACCCCAAACTACCCTTTACATGAAAAATGTTTCGCAAATTTGGCTTTTCTAAAAAATGGCTCTAACGATTTTGATTAAAACACTGTATATTAAAGATATTTATATGGCAAATAAAATGTATATCTTGAATTTTTTGGGAATATCCTCTAAACACCTCTTTATTCTGAATGAATTTTGCTGAATGTTGCGTTATTGATAAACCGTGAGAGATTGACAAAAACTTACTACACAAAAAATGAAGATCATGTTGAAACACAATTTATGTCATACATTTTTGTCATGGAATTTACCATTTCTGAAATATTCCTTGGTAGTTGTTTCAGATTTAAAATACTTACACTTTTTTCTTAAGGAAAGTTGTAAATTCCTTTCCCTGCATAGAAACGGAGTTCATCCACATGGCAACCGGCTTTTAAAAACTTTGACTATCGTTTTAGCCTAGTGTATTTCCTAATTTTCGTTCTACTTACAAGAAAGCAAGTAATTAAGACAAATTGTGCTACTGAATATTTCGATTATCATAAAGTTGATAGAAGAATAAGATTTTTAACAATACTTTGATACAGTGATGTAGAGAAAGTCATTGTGAATGGAATACGTATTTTTTTCAGGTCAATAGTATTTTATTACAAAAAACAATCAGCAGCCCCAATGCAATGTCAGCAGCTGTTTACATGTCATTAGAAAGAGGTAATCCAAATATATTAAGTCATAACATTTGTATCATGATTTAGCTACAACTAAAAAAGACAAAATGATTAATTGGTGTTAAGATATTGATTTTCATATGTTCTGTACGTCTATAGCCACAACAACAACAACAACAACCGTATATAAGAGAGACCTGATTTATGTCAGCCCTTGAGACAAAAACAAATTCTTTATTCAACTGCAACTCCGATACGGATCTTAAATTCAGTGATCCCAAAATTCACAATATTGGATGCCTATTGCAACAGACAGCAATATTACTTCTCATAATGCTGTACACACTAGTTATCTCGTTCTGCTGTCTAAGGATGGTATCTGTAGTCTAATGTAATACAAACCGTATAGATGTCACTACTCCACAAACTATATATATGATATACAGGCAAACTAAAGCAATACTATAAACATTAATTTTAAAGGGAGAATACTGTTATATTATACACATAATATGAAAGCACAAATGCACCTAAGATTTTATAGCAAATATACCTTGAAGCTTCTGCTACTAGCACATTATCTAAAAGTACCCTGAACTTATTTTAAATTTATAAACTTATCTTATTATAAATACAAAACAAGCACTTCTGCGTTTATTGCAGTTACGAAATTGACACACGTTTGATATAATTACGGTCTCTGATAGGAGTTTCCACCTTACTTCCAATATTGACAACCCTGATCTGGTGTTGGTGCATGCACTGAAATGATGAAAACACAAAACAGAATTATATGTAAAATTAGTTCGTTATATTAGTATTCCAAATAGTGTTAAAATAAAAATAAGAAGTAAGATTCAGAGTAGATTAAGTTAACTTCAGCACCTCACTTCATTGCAGTACAAATAGTCTTTCTGGTTCAGATGAGAAAAGAAAAAGAGGGATTAACAAAATCGTGAATTTATTGCGCCAAATTCACGCACTTATACCTTGCCATCATGAATTGTTGCAGGTGTCCGGGCGGCTTGCTTTACATAGCCCCCTCTACATTGTTGCAGGTGGGGATATATGCCACACACATGCGGACACAATATAGAACGCCTGCATTGTCACACCTGCGTGAAAAAACAAGTGCGATAATGAACCCCAACTCTGAAAGCTTCTTGCTGCGTAACCGTCCCAGCATGCTGTGGTTTTCTATGTACACAAATGAATTGAATTTTGGTCTAAGGAATGTGCTTTAATAAGGGTGCTTCAACTATTACTCTTACTTTGTGACTATTACCAATCTTAGTAGTTGAGTTTTCTGCCCTAAAATGGCTTAATTCCAAATTCAGGTAATACAAGTATAACCGAAACAGAGAAACTTCGGCATTTTTTTTAAAAATCTTACGTGTTTCATCCACATGACGTTCTTTACCCGTTCTGCACGGAAACTATTCTTACAAAATAGTATTCTTGTAACTACTTCATGCTAATCTAGATAAACATTAACAAAATTGCTCGTATTACTTAGTTTTTTTTTTAAATAGAAGGGAAATAGGGAAGGAATCTACCAGTCTAAAATGTTAGTCATCTTTTAAAAACTGTCGCTGTGACATTCGGTTCAGGAGTAAAACAAGTAAACAAGGATAGACTTCCTGTTTGAGAAATTGAAACCAATAACAAGGAACATTTCGGAAATTGTATTGTGTATTTTATCAAAATCTAAGTGTTTGTGCGTTAAGATTTGTCTATCTCTTACGGTTTACCACTTAAAAGTCATCTAGAATGAGGTTCTTAGAGGATACTCCCAAAAAAGTCAAAATGTATATTTCGTTTGCCGTGACAACTAAAATATATGGTATTTTAACAAAAATCCTTAGAGCCATTTTTGAGAAAATAACATTTTCGATAAGTGTTTACATGTAAAAGGTTGTTGGGGTGGAGAGCGGTTTCCTGAAGATCTTTGTATCTCATCCATGGAAGATACTAAAACACAAAATTTGATATTTAACCTACTTTTCGTTTTTGAGTTATGCTGCACACACGTTATTTGTTTGTTAATGCTGTCGTTTACTAGGATTCTATCAACACGACTGCTGTGGCGGAATTTCATCCCGCAGGTTTTTTTAAATGTCAGTTAAGTCTATCGACACGGGACTGTCGCTTTTAAGCACACTTAAAAACCATCGGTCTGAGCTAGGTGTGAACCCGCCTGCGACCTTGCGATCAGAAGGCTAGCGCCTAACCCACTGAGCTACCCACCCAGCTATATAGGGACTATGCCCACATAAACGGATTTTTTTTTTTTTTTTTTTTTTTTTTTGATTTAGAGGTCTTCATACATATAACCTCACTTCAAATAGTGAAGTGTCGGTATCAAATCTATTGGGTGGAAAACAATACTTTATCTGCTATATATTTACTTTTGCCCTACAGAAAGTAAATAACTGCTTAAATGCTTTAAACGTTACCTAAATAGGACACTTTTGTAACTAACCACAATTAATGTAGCAAACTTAATGTAGATTTGCTTTACTGTTTTGCAATATTACACAACACTTTTCTCTACATTTCTCTAAGGTTTATTTTAACTAAACAAAAGAAAGTAAATAAAAAAAAGATCGTCAAAGTAAAATTCAATGCTGCTTTTATCGTTAACGTACTTAGAATCTATAATTAATAGAACGAACAGATTTGCTCTTTTTCTACAACTGATGAAATCTAATAAAAGAATGTCCTATCATTTTCATATTTTCTGGCTCTTTTGAGTTTACCTGAATATTCGACAGATAAAACTTTGTTAATGAATAATATGTATTAATTTCATTCAAATCTCGTTATTAACCTAAGCTACAAAACCCATTCACAGTAGAATGAAACACGTATGAGCAGCAGTCGAAAATAGATACTCAGGAATGTTGTAGCAAACTTGTCATGCGGACCCTCCTGGTTCTGATTTACAGGGGTATACAAGACTTTGTTAAAACATAGCGGCTAGCTCTATATTTTAAAATCATGTAAATTACATATACTGCTTACATTTTTTTCTGAAATAAATGCAAATGAAAACATTAGCAAACGGTTAAGGTAAATCCTACACGAAAATTCGAAAAAATAAATATATATCTCGGATTTAACGAACTAAAATTATTTATAATATTCCAAGTAATCCATTTAGTTCCGACAATATTCTCTTGGTGATAATCATTTCTGTAAAAACCAAGCAGCCGATTACGCTCTCAGTCAAGCATTCGAATAGGACAGTTTTGTGTCTTATGTGTAATCACTAAAGCATAATTTATAGATTCCTTCGGTTTTGTTGTGTATGCAAAGGGTTAACATTACTTTGTAGACTTCCTAGTGGATGCATCGTGCTGTGGGTCCGTCCAACCGCGACGTTTTGTTCCTATGACCCATGTGCTCGCAAGGTAATTTTGTCAACCATATTTTGTATAGCAACCGAACATCCATTCTCTCTTGTTATGGCGCAAAAATAAACGCGTTAGTAATCACTGCTATTCAGATTTTATTCACCGACTTAAAGTAACGCAGGTGTGCATTGTAAATGGCAATTGTTCATTAGTCCCACATCTTCAAATCAGTGAATTTTTTATTTACAAGAATATAAGGATACAGTGGTGAACTATATGAAAAATCAGCACACGAAATAAAAGTAAACTGTAGTTTAATATAAGGCTGAGATATATCCTCGATTTTTATTTACGAACACTTTGCTCGTTGGGGAGCCAGATATAGTGTGCCAGGAAACTCCTAATTTATCGCAGACATTACTCACTTTTCGTCGCAGCAGTCGTCACAGCTCGCTAGGAGAAGGTACTTAATGTCAAATCCGAAACGCTCTTGCAAATCACTATCTTACTCTAATCACCTAACTGATTAAGCTAAATTAGATGACGCTAAAACGCTCTGTATATATAACAGCTGATATATTTATAGAAGTTCTCGAACAAACACTCATCGTCGCATACCAACAGCTGAACATCTGGATTCCCTAGGTCAGCACCTTCCACCATACAGCCCTGACCTTGCATCTTGGGATTTCTGTCTTTCTTTTTTTAATTAATAATAAAATGCCTGGAATCACTTTTTGGGCACCAGATGAAGCACTAAAACATTATAAAACCCTGGTTTCTAAAGAACCTCGAGAAGAGTCGTATCATTATTTTAAGGTCTGGTTTAAGCCGATGCAAGAATGTATTGTGCAATGTTTTGAAAAACAATAAAGTCCTTTAAATTTTTAAAACAAAGCCTTGTATGATTTTCTAAAGCGTTTGTGTCACTCTCACAAATTGCACAGATATAGTGGAATGCCCTACATTTCCCCGAAAAATAACCTCATCTCATCTCTATCTTTTGTAATACAGGGTTGCAACGTGTTCTGCTTTTGACAGAGCCAATATAGCGATAGAGTCCAGTCTGACAGATCAACTAAAAGTTCACGAGAACACTATATTCGAATATTACTACCGCCAAGCAGAGGCAGCACGTGAGAGACGTAGACAAGTCCAAGCTCTTCAGGTCAGGAATACTGATAATATTTGATTTCCGCAGCAAACATGGCTGTACTATAGCCGCTTAGCGTTTGTCAATCTGAGAATCCATTTTGAAGATGAAGAGAGAGATAGATATCATATCCTCTGGTACCAAATTGCAAACTGATAAGGAGCAGCCGACATGTATATACACATGTGTACATTTTTTATTACAAAACGTTTATGACACATTCCAAAATAAAAACTAGTTTTGCAGGAAAAGAACAGTGGAATGCTGACAATATGACAAAATTCCCCGGAAGTGTCCAGTATGTGAACACCATTTCTCTTGTGATCAAGAGTTTGCATTGATTGAAAAATCTAAATGAGGCGCAAAAAAGAACCAAACACGCCTGCTGTCATTGTAGAAGGTCTCCTGTAGGTCATGGAGTTTTCTTTGGCTGACCCCCACGAGCACAAACTTAAAGCATGCTTAAACTGAACGATAGGCTTACTTCCTCTGACCAGTAAATTTCCAAAGACCTGATCAATGATCATTGACTGAGGCTGACGAAGTAATGTTTTGCATATTCACCAACGCTCCAAACTTCAACTTAAGCTTTTATATACAGAATTACAAATTTGTTTTTCCTTTGCATTCGACACTACCGCGGTTTGTATAGGTAACATTCTGAATACACTGAAGAAAGTCTGCTACGCTAACTTGAGATGTCACACGTGCTCTGTGTGAGGCGTTTTGTTGAGGGTCTGGCATGTTAAGTATTGAGCAGATAGGGCCGGAACAACTTTCTGTTCAGCACGTCATTACCAAAGCTAACAGAGCAGTGTTATTCTACGTGAAGGCCGCTCGGGTCCCTGAAATGATAATGAGAACGGAGCAGCTGTTGAAACACGGACTTACGGCATCAACTTTTCTTAGTCTAAATACGCGGCAAAAAAGAATAATACCGTTAATGCTTAGAATATTAGATAGGAAATCTCTGTGTGTCCCAACTTAATGAGCAAAAGAAACGTGCAGCTTTTAATGAGAATTCCACGAGGGAACAAGTTTCTTTTATATAATTTAGACGAACATTTATCACTACTCAAGTTGGAGTCCCCATCACATGCTAGTCCAACTCTGATTCTGAGCGGCTAATACTCATGAAATAAAACCAGCAAGCTGAGGAGGTTAGTGTACAGATATTTTCAGCCGAAAAAGACTCAAAACAGTGTTTTACATATTTTATATTTAAGCTTATAAAAAAACTGAACATTACAGAAAGTTAATGTGATAAAGAACATTTCTATCCTACCCATCGATTTATGATTATGTCCTTCCTGTGCAGCAGGTATACAGAAAGTCTACACCAGGTATGGTCGAATATGGAAGGAGGAGCAATATGAGGTGACATAGGTGCTCCTCTATCGAAGCAGTGGCGTAATGCGATTCTTAATTTTGAAAAGTTAAAAGTTGATATCTATTAAAATACAAGATATGCATTCAATGACAACAAAATGCTTTATTTGTTACTTTTCATAAATAAAGGTTTGAAACTCAAAATTTCCCATTCTTATCAAATTGGAGCAATAAACATCAATACTTAAAGCTTTTACAGGAAATAAACATCAATTTGCTTCGATGGACGTTGTTGGATTACGAATTGTAACCGCGAGATACTATCACATGCTTTTTGTAATGAAAAATAATGTGTATAGGTAATTTAATTTATTTTCATATACAAAATTCAATTATAAGGGCCGTCATATAAATACTTGTAGATTATAATTATTTTAAGGTTGAGTTTTATACTGTTGTAACTGTGTTGTTTACAACTTCAATTATGCACTTATATCCTGCTATTGTTTATACCAGCATGCTTTGTATACATGAAATATCAAAAGAGTCCAGTCCTCCTCAGTCGTCCTTCCGTGATCTAGGGGTAACATGCTAGCCTCTAGTTCCCAAGGTCGCGGGTTCAAATAAGACAGAGAGCGATGATTATTTTTTTTTCGGGCATAAAAATCCTTAGCATGGCTTCCCTCGGAATGGAAGAAGCCGTTGGTCTGTAAAATACGTAAAAGAACCTCAAGCCTAATAAGAATGCCTCTTTCACGCCCAATATAGAATGGAACGCTAAGAACCGCAGCAGTTTAACTTAATTTAACTTAATTTTCCCATTCTTCCCTGAATGCTCCATCAACTATTGCGGAAAGCATCTCGTAATGCGCATAGCAGTATTCTGTCACTGGGTGAACGCTTGCTTGTGTGTTCCAAACAGTAAATCGGAAGGGATGGAATGGAAGTCACTTAGCACGCGATGATGCGCGGGTCAAGTATGCCCATGCCTGTGCTACACAATAAAAGTGTGTTCCATACCAGCTGCTGGCATCCAGTATGTAAAAAATAATTTTCCTAAGTTTAGGAAGGAAAATTTATGCCTTCCCATCCTATTCTGATTTGTACCTCTAATTTACAGCATTAATGTTAGTGTAATAATTGTTCCCATTAACTGAATAAGCATACCCTGGACTATTTAACTTGAATGCCACGCCCGCAATGTTTGAATTTATTATTAATTCTACGATTTTTTTTTCGGGACCTGGGGATATTCTTATGTTTCTTACAAAAAAGTCAATTTACTATTCAAAACATGTACAGAGATTTATTGTGTTATCTTCTCCGCATGTCGCTATACAATTAAGGAACATTAATTCTTCAAAAAAACTCGGAAATATGCACTGAATCTGAGATTGGGATTTTCCTTCCACCCTATAACCTTATTACACAAGGTCCCTAGCCGATAGGAATAACCTGTGTATAAGAACCATTAACAATCCTGTCATCTAGTGACCTTGTTTTTTATGCAGCAGTTTCTGCCATCTGTTGTGCAGAATCATTAACATTTGAAGACAAAAGGTTCAACAGTCAGCGATGAAGTCACCTCTTTCAATATGTAGAATGACTGACCGAAATGAAGTGAATATTCAGTATCTGTGACTAAAACCCTACCTATTGTTTTTATTTTGAAGCACAGACTGCAACACAGAGACACTGTCACGGTTCAGTTAACTGTTAACTGAAAGGTTCAGGGCCATTTACCACACAAAATAAATGTTGCGAGTCAGCTGAGAAATTGAATGTTATGCCGGCATGTTGCCATGGCAGCTCAGTGGTAGAGCAACCGGCTAGAGATCGGGAGATCCGTGGTTCAAATCCCGGCTATGGCATTGAATCATCGGACTTAAAGTATTTACAACATTGTAAGTCGCCATTAGGGTATGTCATCTCAAAATAATTTAAGATCACCTTGCGGTTTACCGGGAAACATGCGACTCAATTGAGAAATGCAATGCTATGCCGGCATGTTGCCATGGTAGCTCAACAGAGATTGGGAGATCCGTGGTTCAAATCCCGGCATTGAATTTTTCAGTCTGACTCTACCTATCCAACTAGTGTCCTACACACGGCTTGTGTGAAAAAACAATTAGATCAACATCAAATGTTTAAGTTTGTCTTATAATATTGATCCAGCTTTTATATTTTTTTGAAGTTTTTTATGTTGCAGCGTGTATTTTTATTATAGTCTAACCTACTTGGTGAGAAGGGGGCGCGTGACCCCATTTGGAGCCGCCTTATTCTTGCCAGATTTGCCTAGCATAACATTTTATAACTGTTAATTGTGTACACAGGTATACGAATGGGCATTTCTAAGTGTTTTTGTCTTATTTATCTCGCTTGAGAAGCTAATAAACCTCAAAGCAAAACAGGCTGAGTATTACCCTCGTCTAATTTGTCATAACCGTTATATTTGCAAACTTAGCCTTTAGTCCTTTTTTCACAAAGAGGAATTGGGTACCAATTGTGGCCGTTAACTAAAAGCTAAACGTTATAGCTACTAGCATAACTTGCATTAACCACGTTTTACGATTTGCTCGAAAAAAATATTTAATAAACATCAACAGAAGCTGTTTATATGTAAATGCATTTACAAGTTGCTGATAAACATAAAACAATATAATAAAGCAGCTAGTAAATTCAACTCATCTAATGAGTTAGACAATGTGTATTATATATTATTACCATTAAAATTATCCTTAAGTCGTGCATTTTGGCAAGGAAGCTCTACTAGGAACGAAATAAAAGTTGAGGCAATATTGTGAGATATAAACAATTAATTGCCCAATACAATAATTAAATACAATTAATAATAATTATATTTCCAGGTTATAAATAATTAAAATAGAAGTTGTAACTTGTTTAGAATAATTCAGATACACATATTAAAGAAATGTTAGTGCTAAGATTCTGTTTAGAAACACGATGCTAGCTGAAACTGAGGCAAAGAGAAAGCATTGCAAGGTCTTTCAATGTGAACTCAAGAGACTTGGGGGGATGAAACAAAGCAGCAGACCTTGAGGTAAAAGGCAGAAAGAATTTTGACGCTTTTGTATTTAGAAAGCTAGCATGGAATAAACACCTAAAGTAGATGTTAAAAACAGAGATTGGCTAAAGAAACAGGACATTACCAAATGTGTCAAAGTGCAGCCAATCCATGGTCATTTTAATGCTTAGGCAGATTCAGGGAGAAACGTATATATTCCAACTACTAAGGATGCAGTCTCCAGTTCTTCAGGTCAATCGTAAAAGTTTACTTAGAAGTGTGAGATACGAAATCTTAAGTACCCGTGTAAGCTAACTTCTTACAGGTTTAATTAACGCATAGAGTAGGATACTAATTTGTTTTAATTCTATTTTATTATATTATATTACGTCGCTTTAACATCTTGGTTATATCGCTACAGAATTTTTCGGTAAGGTTTGCAGTATGTGGTGGAACAGAGGCCTTTTAAGGTCTCATCCCCATTTCATACGGCCTTCGCTTAGCGCCAGACAGATGGTGTTAGAGGGCCGTCCAGATTAGCTATACTACCGCTGTAGTCGGTTAGCAAAGTGCATATTGCCTTCTAAGCGCTCATCTCCCCACACCGTTCTTACCACTTAGCTCCACGACAAGAGATGGGGTTACGGGTGCCGTCCGCAACATTCTATTTCAGTTTTAGATTTTACTCTACCATTGGTCGATTGTTCAACATGGCTGCCCGTGCGCAAACATACAGAACGAACGGAAGACTGTGCATTTCGCATTGAAAAGCAGAACCGATTTTCAGAAAGTCCACGTTTACCCCTTATTTCGATCCAGTTCATTTACACACACCTACCCTAACCTAACGTAGCCTAACCTCCACGAAATCTCGATACCTGTTGTCTTCGTAACCAATAGAAAAGGTTCAGGAAGGAGCTTTAGTGTAAAATTGAACTAGAATCTGCAATCTCGCATGCCGTCCAGTTTACTGCTTGCACTATCTGTGGATAGATGGCAGCGCAATCGCAATTACCATCTATATTCAGTTTTGCTATAGACTATAAGTGGAACTTTGGGCCATGGTAATAAATATACTGGGGAAACCACGAAAAAGACCCAGCCAGATTGGTCGGTTCATGAGATTTAGATCCAGGACTTCCCAAATTAGTGTTACCAAATTGGGCGAAAATTCGCTTTTTACGACCAAATTTTGATGAAGGCGATTTGCGAATCTTTGGGCTACTAAAATATTTCTGCAAAATATAACTTTTATTAATGTCTGTTTTTAACTTTATGCACCGTTTGGTAGGGAAGAGAGCTCTAAATCTAAATTGACGAAAGACAAATACTAAATCCTCTCTGACGTGAGTAAAACTTATTTATACGTTATTTTAAGCCTGTCAATAATTACTTCTTTTTTTTTTTGTGCGCGCGATATAATTAATTTGCTGTACATATTAATATTGTTGCTATGGATGGATCATAACTTGGCATTCACACTTGCAATGTGGTTTCAATGAAAGCAAAAGAAATTTTCGTGCTGGTAGTTAATATTTCATTATACTTCTTATATATTAGAAGTGTTGGTTTGGTTATATCGATATTCTAACAATTAAATTTAATCATTATCAAAAGCATTACTGCGGGAAGTAAAACCAAACGAATAACAAGTATGTCCCCATAGCAATACATGGGAGAATTGGCTCCTAAAACGTAACGTTTATCGTTCTGTTAATAAGATTGCATGTTATAAGTCTATATGTCTATAAGGCAGCCCTCGACTGAGGGAAGTAATTAATAAAATAAATACTTCAAGTAATATTTCAATATAATTATCGGCGCAAATGCCTCGTATTTTCATATTCTTTCCTGAATCTGTATCAGCGCAGCTCACACTAGTTAGTATTCCAGCATTATGTCATTTATTATGATTGTGTTATACTTACAGAGATGCCGGTTATAAGAATCTTTTGAAAATATTCCAAGTGTGTGTGTGTGTGTGTTTGTGTATATAAAATAGTAAAATAAACTGCATATTTTGATAAAAATATTGAGCGACTTCAAATAAAACTTTGCTTTTTTTTTTTTTTTTTTTTTTTTTTTTTAATGATTCGGGCAAAATTTTGAGAAATGCTTCTGGCAACACTGTCCCAGATGCGGGCCACAGACTTTACCGCCCGAGCCATCCCGCTCGGTTTCGATATTTGAGTTGCAATTTTATTTAAGCAATGCTCTATAAATAAATCCATGTGTTAGATAAGTGGTGATCTTTTCATTAAAATGTTTTAATGAAATTCAAACCAATTTACATTGTATATAAAGATTTATTCACCGATCTCGCCCTAATCAGACTCGCTCGATCTAAAAACCTAGCCAGAGTCAAAAGAAACAATCAGAAATTTTGAATATTAAAGGTGATCCACAAATCTGATAACTCAAAGCCGAAGAACTGCCGCAAAAGAGCTAATTGATGTTAAAAAAATCTTATGTGTTCCATTCACATGATTTTCTTTACACCTACTTAACAAATTATTGTTAAAAAGCATATTCTTCTATCTACTTTATGATCATCGACATAAGCATTAGCGAAATTACTTGTTTCCTTGTAATTAGAAGGGAAATAAGAGAATACACTAGGCTAAAACGATAATCAAATCTTTTAAAAGCTGGTTGCTATGTGGTTGAAATTGCTTTCATGCAGGACAGGAGTTTACAACTTACCACGTGAGAGAAAAAAATATTTTAAATCTGAAACAATTATCTCAGGAATATCTCAGAAATGATCAATTCCATGCAAAAAAACGTACGTTATATAAATTGTGTGTTTTAAGGTGATCTACATATTTTCCTATTTTTTTATGGTTTACCAGTTACACAAAATTCAACAAAATTCATTCAGAATAAAGATGTATGTAGAGGTTATTCCCAGAAAATTCAAGATATACCTTTTATTTGCAATGGAAATATCGTTAATATACGGAATTTTAATCAAAATCGTTAAGAGCCATTTTTAAGAGGATCTAAATTTTCGATTTTTTTCCCAAGTAAAGGGTAGTTTGGGGTGGGGTGGTTTCTCTCAAAATTTTCGTGTCGCATCCCTTTAAGATACTAAACTTAAATATCAAGCTTGGTATTTTACAGACTTTTCGTTTTTGAGTTATCGTGTTCACAGACACACGGACACACACGGACCTTTTTCTAAAAATGCTTTTTTTGGATACCTAAAACATATATTTCCGATGACATCTCGATATCGAATTTTGGGTGGAGTGCAAAACCTTCTCTATGCATTATGCACATATTACGTGTAGAGAAAGTGAAAAAGAAGAAGAGAGTTATGTTTCACACTGTAAAAATTAAAAGGAAAAGAAAATGTGCGAAATTAACCGGCCGAGAGTGGCTGGTCAGCGGAGAGCAGGTATGTTTCATAATCGTGAACACTGACCAGTATCGATATAATGGCAATTAGAGAGAGCGCTGTTAATATTTTCATTCACACACAGGCCGTGCGGCAGCGGCATATGCTCCTGTCCGTTCGATATCTCGTAGCACCACAAAAAAAGTGACGTGAGTAACACGTAGCTTTAAATGTCCCAGTCCCCCTGTGTCCATCAGCCGATACAGCTGCTCCAAAAGCACCTACCGATTTCTCTTTTCCGTTATCGTCGTCTTTTCAGGTCCTGCAGTTCAGAACTAAGCAATGTATTTTAAGATTTTACCCCCCAATAATTCCTTATTCTTCCCTTACAGAACATGTACTTTCCCAGCATAGTACATTGGTATTGCACTCCACCCAAAAATGCAATATCAAATTTCACTGGAAATACCGTTTTAGGTCCCCTGAATCATAAAAAAAAACGTATATTTAGCAAAAGGTCCGCGTATGTGTGTGGATGTGTCTGTGAACACGATAACTCAAAAACTAAATATCGATAAAATACCGAACCTGTAAATATCTTCCAAGGATGCGACACAACATTTTGAGGAACATTTCCTCAGCCCAAACTATCCTTTACATGGAAAAAGTTTCGATAATTTTGATTTTTTAAAAAATGGCTCCAACAATTTTTATTAAAATATCATTCATTAAAGATATTTACATGGCAAATAAAATGTACAGCCGTGGACACAAAAAATGAGTCAACCCCAGATTCCATGTGACGATCCATGTGGGTTTACAATACACAGGAAACAACTGCACAATGGTTTGTAACTGACAGTGCAATGGTTAACTTATGAGTACTGAAAACAGATCACATAACAACGTTACGATGACCGAGAGGTTAAGAAGGCCTAGCTTCCACTCATTAGTTCCTAGGTTCAAATCTCGCAATGCTTATCATTCTGTTTTGTTTCTAAAACACACACAGAGATATGCGTAAATAAACTATTATCTTCCAAAACTAAAATAGAAAAAAATAAGCATAATTAATATACAGTGTATGAACTCTCAGTCCGTAAAACAGCACTCAATCTTCGGGGTGTAGACAAAATTAAATGCCTGCAGTAATGTCGACGAGAAGCTACAAAATCCTAGGCTTCTGAAATTTGTGCTCAGAAGCAATCTTTTGTCCTTCGGCTATCTAAGGTAAATTGGAGCGCAGCTCTCTTTTTACCTCAGCCCACGGATTCTCAATAGGATTCAAATCTGGTGAATAGGGAGGCCAGTGTACCACTCTGATATCCTGCCTCTCTGAAAACGTATTTGAAACCTTTCGAGATGTGTGGACTGGATGATTATCCTGCACAAATTCAATCTCATCCTCACAGAGGGAATCAAAATATTATCGAGTATTACCGTGCATTATTCACCGTCCTGAGTATCGGAAATCTACCACAGCACACCTAGACCGTCCCTTGATGTCCAGTTCCAACACGATATAGATACGTGACCATGACGGAATTGTGAAGCCACGTATTTTGCATCGTATCATCTTTCCCTTACGTATGGAAGAACATGTCACCTCCTCTGAGAATATCACATTATTTTAGTTGCGGTTGGCATTTTCCTGTTGAATTGGTTTGTGAATGGTGTGTTGGATCGGTTTGTGGAGGAAAGAAAAAGAAGTTCCTGTCTCCCAAAAAATCAAATTTGCCCCTAAAATTGGATTTCTAAAAATGTTTCAAATCATTGGTTTTCTTAAGAATACTTTTAGTATTTTTTCATACTGTACAAATTACTTTTTTTTTTCATTAAGAGAGAAAACTCTTCGTTCCTGATGCGTTTGCGCACCATTCTGCGCATCACATGCTTTCGTGTTTAGTACATTGCTGTTCGGTAGAATAAACCCTTAAAGAAGCATCATAATAACTATCATATTATTAACTGTACCGATTAACGTGTATGAAATAGGTATGTCTAAAATAAATAGCCGATATGTGTTGACTCATCATCAAGAGAAGGTAGAAAAAATGTTAACTACTTGCGAGAAGCGAACCTGCGATCCTCACCCAGAGGAGTAGTCTACATTTTGCCACAGCGCTTTAGTGAACACATACGGAAGGTGGCAGGTTTAGTAATGCCGTACAAAACAAACTGTATCATGTTTTGAGTCGTTAATATTTTTAGTTAATATTCATGGTACAATATAAAATATATTTTGTACTGCACCCATAACGTGTCGACAAATTATTTTCAATTCCGAATTTAAACAAAGGAATAATCAGCCCCCTGGGTAGTGTGGTGGTAGCGTGTCTGCCTCACATTCAAAAGGTCGTGAGTTCGAATCTCGCTTACGGTGAGCTCCCGGATAAGGTTTTTTTTCGGGATTTTCCATTATCCTGAGAAAACGAATGTCGAGTACCTTTGAGTCCATGGACCCCGAGATCATTTGAGCAGCATTTTACCAATTTCATTCATCGTCCGATATGACCATAAAGGTTAAAGGACGTTAAACTATAAATATATATACATATATAGTGCTATATTTTTTGGACATTATGAACAAAAGTTATCAGTGTACACAGATAAATATTGGTTGCCCATTTTTCTTGATTTTGAAAATCAAGGGCGTTTCCTTAATAACTCAAAAAGCATTAAAACATATTTATAAATTTAATTTCTCAATCCCACATATCTTCAAGAAAATGAAGCCATACTCTATAAATTTATTGAAATAGTTCAGGGTAACTATTAAAAACATACGCCTCTTTAATATAGAATTAAAAATAAATCTATATAAGAAGACACTGATGGTTCTAATTAACCAAAAAGGTTGCAAATATGTTGAAAAACAGCTCAGTTATTGGAAAAATGAGTATTTCTCAATTATTCACCTATTTGCATACTTTATACTAAAACGGCATATATCACTACTCAATAATTTAGGATACAGAAATAATAATAATAATAATAATAATAATAATAAAAATATGCAACAATTTATATGCCATAAGTTTACGACGGTAGCTATAACAGATATAGGCTGAAAATGATATTTTCAAAAAGTGGTGTACGCTATTTCCTCACAGTGATTAATCTGTAAGTATTTGTTATCCGAGATTGGAAAACAATGTGTTGAACAATGCCTGTGCTCCATGTGAGCATGTATGGTTCCATCCAAAAGAATACTCCGTATATTCATTGTGTGTTCCTCCTCAAAACACGACTAGGCAAAAAAAATTTCTCAGAAGATGATCTGAAAGAAGAAATGAAGTTCATCGGCATCTTGTATGAAAAGGCTTGCAAAATCAAAATAACTTTCGGCTCAATAAAACTGTCTCAGTAGATTTTGGATATGTACAATCCAATTATAAAATATTTTGAAAATGAGGTTCTCTTTAAAAGGAAACCGTACTTAAAAACATGCCTACAATTAACTGACTGTGAATTTTGACATTAATTGAAGCATCGTTAATTATTATCTTATACAATGTGTAGATAGGTTACTATGTTGGAAAGTTGAAAGGGACTTTGAAAGGCCAGGCAATGAAAACATAAACTCACCATGGAATTTGTAAAGCCTGGAAAATGAAAGTACTCCCAACAAAGCTGCCTTGTAAGTACACTATCTCCAGTCGCCCTCCGTGGTGTAATGGTTAGCGGTTAACTTCATATACCCAAAGTCGCGGCTTCAATTCAATTTCTCGGGCGTAAAAATCCTTAGCATGGCTTCCTTCGGAAGGGAAGTAAAGCCGTTGGACCCGTGTCGTAGATTTACGGCACGTAAAAGAACCTCAAGCCTGACAAAGAGGCCTCTGAGCAAACTTAAGCTGTCTTTCACGCCCAATATAGAATGGGACGGTGACAACCACAGCAGTGAAAGAGGGTCCATAAATAAAACTCTATTTAATTTAGTACACTATCTCCAGTATTGAAGGTTTACCAGCATAGTTGATCAGATGGTGTTTAATATGCTACTTACGTAATTTGGGAGTTTTAAAATATTTTGTTCTAAATGATGTCTCTTGTCTTTGGTAATTTTGCCACATTAACTACATCAAAATATAATTTTTCACATTGTCAGCACTTGTTTCCAATATATTTTTATCTCTGAAGCCAATGTGAAAATTCACTTATAGACAGAACTCATTTAAATACTACCAAACTATAGAAGCAACCCAAAATTATAACTGATATGCCCAAGATTACTTAGGTAATTCCTTTAATTTGTATACAAATATGACTCAGAAGAATTTTTAACTAAATAGTAAAAAATAAGTTGACTCAAAATTATGTGAAAAATGCAGATTTAACTAAGGGGTTTAAATTAAAATGATTCAAAACTATATTTTAAAAATGAGCACAATTCATAGGTGTCTTATACTGTTAAAATAAAATCTTAAAACAACATGATTTTAAAATGTATATAAAAACAGTAACAGCGTTTTAAGACAATCAGAATTATGTCGAAAATTAGAATAGTTCATGACGAAACTTTATAGTGCGTAACAACGGTTAACTATCAACTATAATTCTAGTAAACATACGAAATTAATGTGTAGCTCAAGTACAAAATGATTTGTAGAACAATTTAAGAATATTACAACACTTAAACTGTTATACACAATGAATGAGTCAATGATATCGTTTAACCAATCGGATGGAAAATGAAAAATTGGTGAAATGCTGCTGAAATAAGCACAGGGCCAACAAAACTAACAGCTACTCACATCCATCTTTTGAGGAGAAGCCTTATTTAGATTTCTCATAACAACGGAAGTCGAACTCGAGAAGACATATGAGAGTAGTAGAATAAGTAAAAAAAAGATAAATTATAAGAGCATATAAATATAATTACTATTCTCAACGAAACAAATCCCAGATTATGAAGGAAATGGAATGCAGTAAAATAACGAGTCAATGGAATTAACTTCAGCAGCATGTAATTGCTAAAAAAAAAAAAAAAAAAAAAAAAACCAAGACGAAGAAGAAGATTAGACAAGCAAATAAGACGGTGAAAAATTAAGTTAGCCAACTCCAGGATATGTAATATTAATATTTTTTTTCTGTGCATAGAACCATCACATGATGGTGAGAACTAGCCAGATAAGAGCAGTGATATTATATTATAGAATTATACTGCAGTGATAACGGATATCCATTCATTTTACTGCATTTTCTTTGTCGCTCAGTTCATTATTTTTCTTTTAAAATATTCTAATAATGTTTAAATTATTGTCGGCATAATGCATGTAAAAAGTATAGAACGAAATTTTGTACAAGGAAGTTTAGCATATTGATAGTTTCGAGGAAAGCTATTCTGCCAATCTAAAATTAATCATATTTTGAATAATGCCGAAGTGTACAAAAGTAATCAACAGAAACCTTCTTTGTACAGCTGACAGTGTAAAATAAGCCCAAATCTCATATGTTTTCAGGGCTCATCTCCAATAACGGATCCCGAAGTAAGCGTGCTGCCAACAGCGAAGTGTGCCCATTCATTATCAAGAGTGCGCCTGAAAGGATTAATGACCATATGGGAGGCGTTGAAAATGGAGTTTTCTGTCTCACCACTCTCAACCCAGTATCAGCGGAACAACCGAAGGCTAATAAATATATTTACAAACGCCTATGACTATACATCTGAACGGAGAAACACACCTTGCACACGCTGAAACTTTTCTGCGAAAGCTCACAAAGATTATGATTGCATTTCTAGTCCCAGTTTCTTTTTTCACAAAATAAGGAGCCATCGTAGTACGTTCATTTGCAGCTCCGTCGATTCAAAGCTTTATTGATTTTCCAACGAGTTCCAAATGGGCTATAAACAAAGGCTGGTTTATGAAGAGGTTCATATGAGATATCCAATCAGAAGGCCCAGACCTGTGAATCACAAACCCTTGTGTGGATGAACTACAAGCCGCTTGCTTCGGAAGTTTGTCAATGAGTTTCGGTTAGGTCTGATTTCTTTCATCTAATGCCAGGATGCTTTCTCTTCATTTTTCCTGGATGGCACTGTAGGCTATTCATTCTGGAGAAGGTAGACTTTATTACCCCTACTACTCCCCACATTAACCATTTCGGAGCTGTTATCAATTGTTTCGCAATGATTCCTAATCAGGACTTCAGATTACTTATTTTCAATCTTTAAAGAGAACAAAATATTGTCCGGAGAATACATGTGGTCATTATTAATCTGGATCAGTTTTAAACACATCTGTTTTGGACAGAAAGGAAACAATAAATGTGTTCCACCATCTCCACAATGCCGGGACACTGAAATGTTAATTAACCATTTTCACTCATATTAACAGAAATTAAAACAGTGTAAGTGCAGTCTGATCAATGATGAAGTTCTGTCAGTTAAACTGCCCAATTTATTTTCATTTGTCACCTGTGAACTGTAAGCAATCAAACAGGTAATACTAAACAGTAAAATTATTTCATTGTTTTTTCTGACTTCCTCAGTTCCATACAAACAATGATCCATGGACAACAGATACACAGATCCTGACCCATTCACTGAAAACAGAGGGGGGGGGGGAGTGTAATCTTACGGATACCTTCACATGTGACATAACTGGTAATGAACTTGTACATCTGGCAGCAAAGAAATGCATACAAAACACCACAATATAAAACATGCATACCCCTCACAGAGATTTACTGTCATTAATAAAAAATAAGATTAACAATCTTTAGAGCACTTACTAAAATGAAAGCCACGCATATATGCCATTTATGTATAAGCTACAAAGAGGAGACGACGTTTTAATAGTAAAATTAAGAAATGGGCACACCAAACTATTCTAATATCCAAATAAGAGCTGCCACTGTGTAAGCACGTTTAGAACACTCGTCACAGTAAACCACATTCAGTATTGTTAAAAATAAACACAACATATCAGAAATTACCACACTTTTGAAACGACTTCAGTTATTTCATAATACTGTTGTTTTAAAGACATTTCTATATATAAATCAACTTAAATTGTAAACTTTTACTTTGTATTTATTATTATAGTGATGTATTTCTTAGTGATGTATAATGCTTTTAATGAAAATCAAAATTTTCTAAAATGTTCCATTTGGGTGTGGGGGAGGGATTTTCTTGAAAATCTTCGCGTCGCATCCTTGGAAGATACTGAACTTAAATACCAAGACACATGGACCTTTTTCTAAAAATACACTTTTTGGAACCAGGGGATCTCAAAACATCTATATCTGGTGAAATCTAGGTATCGAATTTTTGAGTGCTATTCAATACCTTCTCTATACACTATGTACATTGTACGTGTAGAGAAAGTAATGAAGCCTATTATGATTAATTGCACTGTGATCATAATAGAAGTTTGCATTTGAAGCTGTTCCAGCAGAGAACAGATGTCTGTTCGTTATGCGTCGAATGTTTCGTGAGGGGCATTCAGATCATACTCTTGAGAGGGAAGTGAACGTTACCCTAATAAGTCCCCTACATCGCGGCACAGCGTGAGACAGTTCAGAAGAACATTGCAACCAACAACGACCTACTCCACTATCGACATTGTTCTCATATATCCTACTGCATTTGTGCTCGGAGGATACACATTAGTAGAACACGCTTGCATTGGAGTTTCTCCTTTCAAATTCCTTCCAACTTCTGTTGGTTCAAACGGATACTCCATATGCCACACAAAACATGCTCAATATCATCTTTGAGTTGGTGAGCCCCCACCCCGACAAAAAAAAAGATGGAATGGTACCTACCCGTCAAGTCATAAGGCAAGCTAATTCTTATGTGAATGGCGCATTAAGAACCCATTAAGAAAGATTCTGTATTAATGTGAACAGCAATGCGAGTATAAAGATGCGTGTTTGTACGAGGGTGGCTGATAAGTCCCGGACCTCACACAGATATGGTGCCAATAGGCCAGTTAGACGATAGCTTCGTATAGTTTAACTCTAGACTAGGTTGTATCCATAGTTGCAGGTCAATAGCTTGTTTAGTTTTCGAATGACAGCATTTTAAACACGACACGTTTTCACGAAAATGGAGGGTTTGGAAAAACGAGCAATGATTAAATACTTCCATTTGAAAGGCTTAACACCTAAAGAAATCAAGGCGAAAATGGACAGTACATTGAAAGACTCTGTCCCTTCATATTCAACGATTAAAAGAGGGGTTACAGAGTTTAAAATGGGACGTACGAGCACCAGTGATGACTCTTGCCCTGGACGCCCTGTAGAAGTACTCCAGAGATCATGGAAAAATGTCATCCTTTAGTACTGGAAGACCGCAGATTAAAGTTGTTTGAGATAGCAGAAGCTGTAAACACATCAAAAGAACGTGCAGTTAATATTTGGGTCTATTCAAGATGGGTGCCGCGTTTGTTGACACCTGATCAAAATTTGCAAAGAAAAACCGTTTCTGTTAAGAATGTGGAGCTCTACCGTAAAAATCCCAGCGAATTTTTGAGACGGCTTATTACCGTGGATAAAACTTGAATACATCACTACACGCCATGAAAGTAAGTCAGTCAAAACAGCGGATTGCGCCAGGTGAACCAACTCCAAAAAAGGCAAAACCAAATTTGTCAGCTAACAAGGTTATGGCAAGTGTTTTCTGGGATGCACAGGAATTATTTTATTGATTACTTGGAAAAGGGTAAAAGTATCACTGGTAACTACTACGCAAGCTTAATGCAACGTTTGAACTGATGAGGTGAAAAGAAAAAGACCTCATTTGGAGAGAAAAAAAAAAAAAATTTTGTTTCATCACGACAAATGCTTCGGCCCATCGTTCAATCATTGCAATGGGAAACATGTGCGAATTAAATTTGAAATTGCTTAAACATCCACCCTATTCGCCAGATCTAGCACCTAGTGACTACCGGGGTGTTCCGATGTTACGAGGTGTTTGATTTCAATTTCCTGGTACACCTAGTGACTACCATCTGTTCCGAAACCTCAAATAATTTCTTAGACGACGAAGATTTCACAGCAACGAGATCATTGATGCGGTAAATAGCTCTTTTGAGGACCTTGATAAATGGCAACTACAGAAATGGTTTAATTAAATTAGAATACCGATATGACAAATGCATTAGCCTTTCTGGAGATTACGTTGAGAAATAAAGCAAAAAAAAAAAAAAAAAAATATGATGTAATCTATTCACATGACTTTCTCTGTATCTCTGCAACAAATTTTTGTTAAAAAGTTCATGCTTCTATATACTTCATGCTAAGTGAGAAAAAATTAGCAGAAATAGACTTATTACTTGCTTCCCTGCAACTAGAAGCGAAATAAGGGAGTAACATAGGTTAAAGTGATAGCAAAGGATGGTTGCTATGTGACTGAAGTTTCGTTGTTTGTATGAACAGCAATTGTTAAATTCCTGTATGAGAAAATTATAAGTTTTAAGCTGAAACCAAAAACAAGGAGCATCTCAAAAACGATCAACTCCACGAAAAAAATTATATAACATAAATTGTGTGTTTTAATGTGCTCTACATTTTTTGTGTGGTAAGTTTTTGTCTATCTCTTACGGTTTACCAGTTACACAAAATTCCGTAAAATTCATCCAGAATAAAGTAGTCTTCAGAAGCTATTCCCAGAAAATTCAAGACAAAATTTTATTTGTCAAGTATATATCTTTAATATGTGATATTTTAATCAAAATCGTTAGAGCCATTTTTTTGAAAATCTTCGTGTCGCATCCTTGGAAGATATGGAACTTAAATACCAACTTTGGTATTTAACGGTCTTTTCGTTTTTGAGCTATGCTGCCCACAGACACACACACACACACACACACACACACATACGCACAGACAGACACATATACGGACATTTTTCTAAAAATGCTTTTTTTTTTTTGGATTCAGGTGGTCTCAAAACATGTATTTCCGGTGAAATTTCCGTATCGAATTTTTGGGTACAATGCAATATCTTCTCTATACACTATGTACATAGAACGTATAGAGAAAGTAAAAACATGTTTTTAAATTGTTTTCATTGAGAGGCCCGGGACTTAGCTCCCGGCTCTAGTATGTATGGCTGTCATAGAACGCAAAACCGAGGAACCTCATTCTCTTCTAGCACTATGTACATGATTAAACATTAAAAATCTGATGTGTCCTATTCACATGACTTTCTCTACATCATTGTAACAAATTATTCTTAAAAAGCTTATTCTTCTATCTACTTATGCTAATCGAGATAAATATTAGCAGAAATGGTCTTATTACTACTTCTTTATAAGTAGAAATGGTCTTATTACCACTTCTTTATAAGTAGAAATGGTCTTGTTACTACTTCTTTATAAGTAGAAGAGAAATTAGGGAAGACACTAGGGCAAAGCGATAGTCAAATCTTTTAAAAACCGGTTGCTATGTGACTTTAAATTGTGCTCAGTTTGCATGGCCAGTGGCTGAGAAATTCCTCTATAAGAAAACTTTCAGTATTTTAAAACGGAAACCAACAACAAGGAATATCTCGGAAATGGCTAACTCCACGAAAAATGTGACAAAATGTGTGTTTTAACGAGATCTACATTTTTTTGTCCAGTAAGTCTCTTGCGATAACCAGTTATATAAAAGTCATCCAGAATGAAGAGGTCTTCAGAAACTATTTCCATAAAATTCAAGATAACAGTTTATTTGTCATATAAATATATTTAATATACGGTGTTTTAATTAAAATAAACTATTTTTAATGTCGAACTTTTTTTCAGAATGAGGGATAAGGATTGAAAGCAGTATTCATTTGTAAGTTACACTTTGTTGTAATTTTGTTCAGTTCTTTCAGTAATAGACTCTGTTCTAGTATTTATAGCTGCGATGGCATATGTCAAAACATGGAACATTCTTCGAAGCGGACTTAAGTCTGGCAAGGACGCGGCTGCACGATTTGGTTATCACGAAACGTCGGGATGTCTGAATCGCACTATAGCTTATTGTTAGTAAAAACTGCGCATCACATAACATTTCTCTCCAAAATAACTGAGAAAAGTGGAGGGAGGGTAGGAAGGGATGAAAATAAATTAGCGGAAAAATGGAAGGCCTCTATCATAGTTATGTCGTTGTGCTCTTGTGTACCACAGCTCCTTTGACTCATAAGCAACTTAGTAAACGGTTCTGGAAGCTCAAATCATTAGATGGACGTTCATACTGACCATGGGTAGCCAAAGCAGCATAAAAATAATAACAGATGTGTCCACTTCTCGAGCACTCGGCTAGGCTTCGAAACATCTGTATACCGGTGAAAGCTACAATATTTGGGAGATAAATGATGGAACAAAGAACAACAACAAGAGAATAAAGAAGAGAGAATAGCGAAAAGATAGAGGGGGGGGGGGAATAGAATACAGGGCTTTAATACTACATCATTCACGTAGGATGAGAGAGGAAGTTGTTTAAAAATAGGTTCGTATGAAACCCGGACAGAGAACATTGTTACGGGAGGGTCGTAAACACCCGCGGCACATCAATTAGCTGGTTCCGAAGTGTTCTTATCAATAATTCCTCTGCTGCTGACTTCAACTGTTTTACGACCGCTTCGCTCCAAAATTTATCCTCTTCTCTTCCGGACTCCACATATATGGACATTTCGTTTTCAAAATCAGCGCCACATTCGCCAAAAGGCTCTAAACATTTAATGTGCCTCTGCACCAAGCTGTGCAGTAAACAGAGATGTCATTTCGAGTCGATAGATGGATTCTGCGATAACGACTTAGCTAGATGCCGCTCTATATACGCAAATGTTTAATTTCTCTATCAAAAATCCAGTGTTAAATAATGGATCAAAGTTTAAACCACGATGAGACTCTTATTATAAATTTGAGCGCCATTGTATTTGACATCGAAGTTGTACACAGTTGTGATGTCTGCGAGTAATAACGGTGGAAATAATACACGTAGACAACGAAGGAAGTGTTTTGAGAGAAGCAAACTGTTAGTCAAATATGATTTCAGTATTTAAGGATCTAAATTAAATTCAATCTTGTGATAAAGGCTTAAAGACTTAAAAGGCATTTTTGTTTTGCAAGGTTTACTCACAGGTTTACCAGCTGCACAACATAATGCCGGCGCACCCACTACTAAAATAATCCCACACTCTTTACACGAACTATTACTCATAAACAATGACAGAAGCCATACTCAACACATTGAATAACAGTTGCAACGGCTGAGTAAAGTGAGATGTGAAGTCTTTACCACTTAAAAGAATATTGTACTCCATACAAAAATTGCATTCCAGATTTTACCGGAAATTTATGTTTGGAGCCTCTGAAACAAGAAAAAATATTTTTACGTTCTCTACCCGTACTTAGTAGATAGAGAATGTTTTGCGTCCATCCAAAAATTTCACTCCGAGGTTTCATCGGATATACCTACATGTTTTGATGATACCTAAATAAAAAAGTCATTTTAATCAAACGATTTCTGTCTGTGTGTCTGTGGGCAGGAACTGTTAACTCAAAACCGAAAAGTTGGATAAATACTAAACTTGGTATTTATGTTTAGAGTACTCCTAACATGCAACTTGAAGATTTTTAAAAAGTTTTACCAGTCCCAAATAACCTTCACAGACAACTTTTTAGGAAGTGTTTCATTTTCTCAAAAATGGCTAACATTTTTTATTTATTTTACATATATTCTTTTTATGCCTAAAGCCATTTTCCAGATATCCGTTAAGTAGTGTAACTACGTCCTGCGGCCGTAATCGCCGAACGTGTGCGGACGGCTTGCTTTGTAAGTCAGTACTGATTGTTGCCATCCATTGTTACTCCTGAGTTAGTGGACACGTGTGCCGTCAGCAAGTTCTTTTAACATATAAGCTACGATTGTTATACCAATGCAAGTGGACACGTGTGCTGTCAGTAAGTTCTTTGACGTTGAAGCCGGGCATTGCTATACCTATGTGAGTATGTGACACATGTGCGGTGTTTTGCATGTGTGACTGCTTCTGGAAGATTCCTGTCACATGATCGATAGGTATAAAATGGAAAACGAGCCCTGCCCAGAATTCAATTCTAACTGGGTATTCTTAGCAAGCAGCAGTTGAGTACATTTCTTGGGGAAATACGTAGCGAGAAGTAGTACTCGCCGCGAACACCGAAAACAAACGATACAGCAGAACTGTTGTGGAATTATCAAAGAAACTAGTTACTTGTGAACAGAGTTTTTTTTTTTTTTTTTTTTTATTATCAGGAGGAAAAATAAAGAGTTGTTTGTTGGGAATATAAAACAAAGTGTTTTTATACTTGTGTCAGGGGCGGGAATGAAGGACACGATGGCTGAGATGGTGCAAACATTATTAGTCGACATTAAGAAGTTAAACACGAAAATGCAACAGGGAATGGGCGAAATGAAAATGCAAATTAAATCCGGAACGGAAAAAAATGGAGACATGAGAAGCAAGATAAACACTGTGAATTGAGCGATGGAGAATATGCAGGGGAGAGTGGATTCCAGCATGGACAAGATGGAAGAGAAAATAAAATAGGGACTGGAGAAGATTCAGGTGTAAATGAAGATAGGAATGAAATATAGAATGGAGAACCTGATATATCGAACAAAATCGACGAACAAATGGCCGGTGAAAAACAAAGTGGAAGATCTTGAGGTAAAGGCGGAATAGCTTGGTGGAACGGTGAAAGACCATGACCAACACCTAGAAGACTTAGGGAAGAGTCTACGGGAGAGCAAGAAAAACTGAATACGATGGGAAAGATGCTAGACGGAAGACTGAGACGACAGGCCGCGAAAAAACATCTGCACGCGCCAAATCACCCAAGTTCGACGGAACACTTACCTTCAAAGTCTTCCGGTTAGAGTTAGGGTGAGTTACTCACATAAGGTTTTCTTCAGAGTTTTCCCTTATCCTGAGAAGACGAAGTCGAGTAGCTTTAAGCTCCAGGGAAACCCGACATCATTTGAGGATCATTTCATTCATCATCCGATATATCCAATCGGGTTAAAGGACGGACGTTAAGTTATGTTGTTATTTTTTTCGTAGTCGGCTTACCCTCTCCGTATTTAGAACTAGGACTTACAAGAGGATGCCTAGAGTCAGAAGCATGTTGCCGATGTCACAAAACCACAGAATGGAGAATCTGGAACGAGTGCCTTCGGCCCGTAACCAGGCATTACCGTGAGGAAATTCATGATATGAAGTGCAAGCGAAATGAGTGACAGGAACTGTGATGATAGACAAATTGGTGGAATGAGTGGTGGGGGAAACCGGAGGACCGAGACGCCGCTTCGTCCACCACAAATCTCACACGCGGGCGCTTGGGATAAATCCGGGGTCGCCTAAGTGGGAGGCGAGCGGTCTAACCCCTCGACCACGGCGCCACACACGGACGTTAAGTTATCCACTCTTCTCTTATATGTTACATAACGTGGAGAATGTCGCTGAAAGAGAAAGAGTAGACATATTAATGATGGGTAGTTATGACGAAGAAGGGCAAAAAAGAAATATGTGATTTATTTAATGAGCTGAATCCATACAGAAACCTAACTCAGTCCACGGTGTGAAAGCTTGTCAAGAAGTACACGATACGGTTAGTGTAAAGAATAAGGTTAAATCCGAAGGACCAACATCTGCTACAAGTGAAAAAAAAAAGAGTTCTTAATGTGTTAATAAAATTACAATACCATATAAATCCTCTATTTTCATTTTAGAAAACAAAATAATTAAAAAAAAAATCTTATCATGTTAAGAATCATCAGAACATTACAAATGTGCCGGCTAAATCCAGAGGACCATAATCTGCTACAAGCGGGAAAAAAAGAGTTCTTAATGTGGTGATAAAAGTACAATACCATATAAATTCTCATTTTTCATTTTATAAAAAATATTTTTAAAAAAATTGTAACACATTAAGGATAATCAGAACTTATCAAAAATTACCGTGTCTAAATTTAAAATTCTGAATTTCACCGCTCTTAGGGCCCACTGTGGCGCTGTCTCTTACCTCCAACGAGAACAAGAAACACAGCTTTTAATTGTATTTACCCATCTAAACTTATTCCACGCCACGCCGCTCCGAAACACCAACACTGACGTTTCCACCATGAAACGGAACAAATGGGGTTTAGTATGAATGAAATTAATAAAACTTATGGTCAATATTTCATACTTTTTGCAAACTCTCTATTATAGAATCAGCATGGTAAACATAGGTCAGCATGGTAATATGAAGGTCCAAAAGTAAACGAAAGCCAGCAATAACACTAAAACTCACCATTGCGCATGAACAAATATATGTTGCTATTTCCGCACTAATTTCAGCAGAATACTTTTATACTTTAATATTCAGGGTGTCTATACATTATATGACAATCATTATAAATGACTCTTATACTTAAATTAACTATATACTTTTGGTTCAGCGGATATCAAAATATGTATATCTGGCGAAATCTCGATATTGAATTTTCGAATGGAGTATTTCCTCCCCCTACCGTAGATGACAGATAAAATAATACCTATGGCAGGATGCCTCATCTCATATAGAACTCCGACATCACCTAGCAACCGAGCATAAAAATAGCATCTACTTTTCAAAACATTAGGAAAAGCAAACAAACTTAATGATGGTAACCGAAACTTTGTCAGCTCGAGTTTAACATCAACAGCCTGGGTGCCCATAACGAATATGGAAGTATTGCCTTCCATCTCATTAGAAGCTCCTACAGCTTATCTGCATCCGTCAGTATCTGGTTTCCTTTCTCTAACAGCTTTTATTACCCTCCGAAAAAACTAAATGTTAATTTCCCGAGTTAAAACATGTGTTAAGATAAACAAGCTCGATAAAAGATAACAAATAATATGAGCCTTTGTGCAGTCTTATCCTGTAAAGAATTTAATAAGGCAACTGTCGCAGTAGAAAAACCAGCTTAGAAAAATATATTTGATTTGATATACTCACACGGCTTTCTCTACTCACAATCGTCTATTAGTGCGTATACAAATGCATATACAAACTATGTTTACAAAAGCTCAATTTTCCGTCTCCTTCATCACACATTTATATTACACAGATATTGTTAAGAACCTTAAGCTTCCAGTTACTTCATGCTAATTGAGAAAATATTAGCAGAAATAGTCTTATTACTTGCTTCCATGTAAGCAGAAGCGAAATAAGGGAGTACCATTGGTTAAAGTGATAGTCAAAAGCTGATTGTTATGTGATGAAGTTCCATTGTTTGTATGGACAGGAGTTGACAAATTCCGGTATGAGAAAGCTGAACCTAAAAGCAAGACACATCTTAAAAACGATCAACCCCACGAAAAAAATGTATATAACAAATTTTGAGTTTTAATGTGCTCTACATTTTCTGCTGGGTAAGTTTTTTTCCATCTCTTAGGTTTAGCAGTTATGCAAAAATCCGTAAAATTCATTCAGAATAAAGAAGTCTTCAGAGGCTATTCCCAGAAAATTCAAGATATAAATTTTATTCGTCAAGTAAATATCTTAAATATACGAGATTTTAATCAAAATCATTAGAGCCATTTTTAAGAACATCAACATTTTCGAAATGTTTTCCATGTAAAGGGTAGTTGGGGTGGGGGGATTTTTTTGAAAATCTTCGTGTCGCATCCTTGGAAGTTTGGTTTTTAACGGTCTGTTCGTGTTTGACCTATGCTGCACACACACACACACACACACACACATACACACAAACAGACACACACGGACATTTTTCTAAAAAAAAAAAATTTTTTTTGATTCAGAGGGTCGCAAAAGATATATTTCTGGTGAAATTTCGGTGTCGAATTTTTGGGTGCAATACAATACCTTCTCTATACACTATGTACATAGTACGTATAGAGAAAGTAAAAAGGAATAGCGATAGGCAATAAGAACTGGATGCAACAGGGATGTAACACGAAGATTTTGAGAAAATCCCCCCACCTACGACTACCCTTTACAGGGAACGTTTTTCGAACATTTTGATTTTCTCAAAAATGGCTCTAACGATTTTGATTAAAATATTAAAGATATTTCCCCGACAAATAAAATGTATCTTGAATTTTCTGAGAATAGCCTCTGAAGACTACTTTATTCTGGATGAATTTTACGGAACTTTGCATAGCTACTAAACCACAAGAAAAAAATGTAGAACACGTTAAAACACACAATTTATGTTACATACATTTTTTCGTGGAGTTGGTGGCTTTTGAGATATTCATTATTTTTGGCTTCAGCTTTAAAAACTTACACTTTTCTAATATAGGAATTTGTCAGCTCCTGTCCACACAAACAAACCATATTCAGTCGCATAGCAACCAGCTTTAACCTATGTTACTCCCTCGTTTCGCTTCTACTTACAAGAAAGCACGTGATAAGATTATTTCTGCTAATTTTTTCTCGATTAGCATGAAGTAAATTTAAATATAATTTAAATTATTATTTTAATATATTTAAATATTATGGATTTATTATTTTTTCAGGTTCTATGTGATTTATACCTTTAATTTTTACTAAATAGAAGCATAAGCTTTTTAACAATAATTTGTTGCAGAGATGTAGACAAAGTCATGTGAATGGAACACATCAGATTTTTTAGGGTGGTTTTGAAATGTCGGGTACTATAAGCTCTATGGAACCGGCTCATATGAGCATCATTTCGCTCATTTAATTCATCTCCGGTATGACAAACTGAAACATTAGGGGGCGTTAAGTCGACTTTCATACTAAGTTGTATGCTTTTCAATAACAGCGAATGTCGAGCGCAGTTCACCGGACTATTTCATTTCAGCGCTTTTTAATAAATGGTTGGAAATAATTCTACTTGTCCGTCACAACTGTGGCGTTCCTTACTGGAAAGAAAGATAATTAACTGTTCATTAATAGGCTATTGTTCACTAACGGAGCAGCCTGTTCTTTTGTTTATAGTTCATTTAATTGAATTTTAATTTAGCATTCTTTTGTCGCATCAAGATTCAGATAGGGTCCGCGCCGTGGCCGAGTGGTTAGACCAATCGCCTCTCACCCAAGCGACTGCATGAGGGATTTGTGGTGGACAAAACAGCGCAGTGGTGGGTTTTCTCCGGGTTCTCTGGTTTCCCCCACCATCGCATTCCATCGTTGCTTCATCGCCATTCTACGTTTGCAGTGCCATATGTAGTTAAAGTGGAAGTTAAACACTATCAAAAAAGAAAGATTCAGATATAACGCGTTACTGAATACTAGCTGAAATTGGTTTTTTTTACATAAGACTTGAGTAAAAATATCTTGAAAATAAAATATGTTCCACTGCTAAGGTTTCATTTTTCAACGTTTTTTGCTAGAGGGACCAGTGACCTAAAATTGGCTTTAGAAACCAATTTTAACGACTTTCAGTTTTAATGGTACAGTAGTACGTAACTTTAAAACAGTACTTCTCTTGTTTGTCATAAGTTTGAACATCATTTGCTAGAGTGTCACTGGGCCTTATTGAAAGTTTATTAGAGAGATATGAAACTAATGTATAGTGCTTATAATATGAAGATTATGTTTATTATTGGTATGTTTATTATTGGTTTATTTGAATTGTTATATTCTTTCATTGACCTTTGTATAAAAAGCTTCTATAAAATGTATAATATTGCAAAAAAAAAAAAAAATGTTGGTTAAATATTAGTAAACATATAACAGCATGATTTTGTGCACAACTTGACTGATACATTTAAAAAATAAAATACTTATCTGAGAGGAAAAAGTCGGAAAAGTATATTTAATAAGGGTAGTGAATCTGTTATCTGCCAAGTATAAAAAGTAAATGAATAGAAATATTTATTCGAATGTACTTCTCCATACGTATTTTGTGGCAGTAATTTTTCCAAGTTATTTAGATTTTATTATTTTATTTAATCAATATAAGGTTTACAAGCTTGGCTACTCTTTAAGATGAAGGGTACTCTGTCTTTTTTCTCAAATAACTTTTTTTATATTTATGGCAGATGTTCGTGTACTAGAAGTTACTTAAAGAGTATTAAAATATTTTATACGCCAAAATTATTAAGTCTTTATAGTAAAAGTAGCCACTATCTGCAAAACTGACACTTATTTAATAAAGCCGACATAGTAATACAATAACTTTATTTTTATTCTTTTACTCCAACAAACAACTCTTTATTCTTCCATAAAATGATTACAATAAGAATCTGCTCTTTCTTAAATGCCTTTGTAACAATTTTCCCGCATAGTTTCTTTTCGACATTTGTTGCTCGCTACAATTTCCCGTCAATACTTGCTCAACTGTTGCATGCAATGCATTTTCAGTGAAAACTGAACTTTGGGCAGGGCTTCGTTGCTCTTTTTACCCTCTTGGTCGCGTGGCAGGAAATTCTCAGAAACGGTCGCACGTGCAAAACCACAGCAGATATCAAACTAATTCAAGTGAAACAATACTGAGCTAGGACGTCAAAGGAACTTGCCACCGGCACAAGCGTCCACTAACACACATGTAATAACGGATGCCAACAGTCAGCTATAATTTACGAAACCAGCTATACAAACGTTTGGCGATTACAGCCGCAGGGTGAGGTCACAATATTTACGTTGCAGTATTCATAAACGTTGAAAATCTTGGAAAACGTTATTTTCAATATACATTTAGTTTGCAGCGCAGAGACCTTAATTATGACGCCTTGTATATACCAGACTATAAATTTAGTATAATTACAGTTAAGTATGAAATAAATACGTTAATGATCACTACAAAAATAAATAATACAATATGATAAATTATATGTTCCGAAATAATGCTAATACCAGTGTTTCTCGAACATCCGTAGCATTTTTAGCATCTATTCAATTACGAAATTGTCCTGTTCTTTCCCAGAACAGCAGATGGTAATAGAGAATATGTGTCGTCCATTCACAGATACCGTAAGCAGGTAGAATGCTGGACACCTAACGCCATCTACCCGTCACGTGTACAAGCAGAGATACCGTTGCCTACCACTAAGGCCTCTGTGGATACATGAAGCAAGATTGTAAGGTACAGAAGAGAGATCTAGAAGAAAAGCCGACCGCCATACACTGTGCACGCGGTATCTCCTAACAGATCCGTCGCAATATGACCAAATAGTTAAAGCACCATAAAATTGAGGGGGGGGGGGGGGAACCTAGCACATAATTTCCTGGAAATTAGATTCTGAGTTTCAAATTTTTACTAAAATGTCTTCCGGCTAATCCATTTCTGCCTTTTATCCCACAAAAATGGACTATAATACACTCAATGCACATAATGACTTATAAAAGGAACCAGCACTCACAGCAATGTTTTGGATACTATTGTGTATTAGGTCACATGTTATAAGTGTGTTTAAAATAATATGAAATATTGAATTCTTTATAATGGCATATTCATTACGTTCGTTCACTACATTTATTATTGTAATAAGCTATAACATTACAAACTGTTTCAAGGATTGTAATCATAAGCTGTTTATCGAAAGGAATGACACGTGCGTGGACTTGGGTTGTGTGTGTGTGTGTGTGTGTGTGTGTAAAACTGACCCAAGAGACAAAATATCAAGCTATGTCATAAGTAAATGCGCCATCACCCATAGTGCATCGTGGATTTTTCAAAAACCTTGAATTTAGTAGTAAGCTGCTTTCTGCGCAAAACTTAATTGCTCCCTGGTAACGATTCACACACGCATAGAGCTACGCGGTAAAGTGAAAATCTGTATAGTGAAACTATGTTGCTTTTTAAAACGTAATCATTAATTTTAGCAAAGTATCCGATATTTGCAAATTAAGTTATTAAAATAGATTTTAATACACTTATTTTTACTTTCTCTACACGTACTATGTACATAGCGTATAAAGAAGGCATTCCATTGCACCCAAAAAAATCGATACCGAGATTTCACCGGAAATACATGTTTTGGGTTTCCCTGAATCCAAAAAAAGTATTTTTGGAAAAAAGGTCCATATGTGTGTGTCTGTGGACAGCATATCTCAAAAACGAAAAGACCGTTGAATACCAAACTTGGTATCTTCCAAGGATACAACACGAAGATTTTCAAGAAAATACCCCCAGCTCCAACTATCCTTTACATGGAACTTTTTTCGAAAAATTTTATTTTCTTAAAAATGGCTGTAACGATTTTGTTTAAAATATCGTATATTAAAGATATTTACCTGACAAATAAAATGCATATCTTTAATTTTCTGGGAATAGCCTCTGAAGACTACTTTATTCTAGATGTATTTCACGGAATTTTGCATAACTGCTAAACCGTAAGAGATGGGCAAAAACTTAACACACAAAATATGTAGAGCACATTAAAGTTCATCGTTTTTGACATATTGCTTGTTTTTGTTTTCAGCTATGAAAAAGTTATACTTTTCTCATACAGGAATTTCTCAACTCCTGTCCATACAAATCAAGAAACTTCAGTCACACAGCAACCAGCTTTTGATTATTAGTTTAGCCTATAGCACTCCCTTCTTTCCCTTCTGCTTACAAGGAAGCAAGTAATAAAGACTATTTGTGCTAATTTTTTTTTCTCAATTAGCATGAAGTAAATAGAAGCAGAAGCTTTTTAACAATAATTTGTTGCAGAGAAGTAGAGAAAGTCATGTGAATGGTACACATCAGATTTTTCCTCTACGTACGCTAAGATTACTAAAGCAAATTATAAAATACGTAGTTTTGAAATTGGTTTTCAAATTTTAATTATTTAATTTTAAAAACTTGTGCAATGACTTCTAGCTTAATGATAATTGCAAAGTATAATGAAAGCAGTTTTAATATTTATGAAAATTATCTCGGCAGGCAGGCACGTATGTGTAGGTGCGTGCGTATGTGTGTGTGTGTATGTATGATGTGTGTATGTATGCATGTATGTATGTATGCATGTATGTATGTATGCATGTATGTATGTACGTATGTGTCTCTTTAAAATTTACGATCGACAAGTTTTGAAAACAAAACAATTGAGTTATGTAAAGCAAAAAAGGAGTAGCGAAAACAAAGTTTTTATTTTGGATATTGCTCTTGAACTGAGGTAAGTACTAATTTATTAATTGTACAGCAGAAAATGTAACAATATATTAAGTAAACACTGTCCTATTCATCTGACTTTCAAGCGATTAGATAAAGCATCACTACATTGCGTATGAAGCTAAAATAATATCATGCCTATCAGAAGAGAATACTTGTTCGAATAAAAACGAAAATTTTAGCATTATATTACGCGACCAATGCAAATGGAGTGACTAATACTCAACTATACCTATTCATTGAAGTTGCAGAATATTACACCATGCGAGGGATAGATATGTCATGCAACTGGCGTAAAAATCCCCATCAGAAGAACAGCTTTACAGCTTGGATGGATGAAATACATTGGGCCCTACACTTAGACCACAAAAATGAGAATAAATATAAGAAGTGCAATAAATGAAATTATTGTTCCTGTTAGCCCTCACTTTTCCAATCTAGGAGAATAATCCCTGTTATTAGGTCTGTTAATATCAGTGCTAAAGGCATAGAGTGTAAAATAAACTATCCTGCTTGTGAAAAAGCTGCGCAGTATGCGTGAAACTTTCATCCTCCTCTCCACACCACAGGTGAGAGCCACATAATGAGTATGAGCTTGGAGAGGCTGTTGCGGCATGTTAAAAAACTAACAACTTGATACATTCGCAAACGATTAAGAGGCACGAAGTCTCTCTGAGTTACCTTATAAATTGCTTAGCCCCTCTTTGCTTTGACTTCTTCACTAAATATTGGTGTCACCCATTTTGCTCCAGCCAAGGGGACCATCTAGAAGGAAATCCAAAAGAAGGAGGTCCCACAAAAGGAGGCATTGAACCCCCGCCCCGTTTCGCCAAACTGCCCGTTGTTTCGTTTCCCCCTTAATGCCCGAGTATCTTGTTATCCAGTGTGATGCCGGATTCACAATGGAGCGATATTGGCGACGCGGTACGCGCGGCAAAACGATTGACCAATAGGAATTCAGAACTGACGCGACGAAACCCGTGCAAAAAAAGTTGAATTGGATTTAACTTTTACCGCGCGGCAAGGGAGGTTCATTCTTCTTTTTTTTTTTTTTTTTTTTTTTAACTTTGTAATTTGTACGCTACAGAAAATAGAAACTGTTATACCTTCATTCCAGAATAATCTTGTCACCTAATTAAAACCACGTGTATGTTGTTGACTACATAATAAGTAAGCTATACAAAGGTTGAAGATATTGACTTTCGTATTGATTGTTTCTCTATATGAGGACCAATGATGTGGAAAAAATCATCAAATTGTGATGGTGTCATTAGCATGCAAATTATCATATTCAGGATCAGGGTAAGAAAATCCCCAAATTGGCTACCCTCCTTGAATATAGGTCTGCTATCTTCTTTGTCGATTGTTTCTGTCGGTTCTTCTTTTTAGAAGATACAGAGCAAGAACTTGTTTTAAATCCGCAACCATTGTTTCAAGTGTGCTATGCACCCGCACCGCTCAGTAATGTCAAATTATTGTACCGCCCTATTGTGAACACTAGGTTTCATGCCCAATGCGGTGTCGCAATGAGACCCATGTCGCGTCGCCAGTATCGCTTCCATTGTGAATCCGGCATGACAAGTATCCTCTGGCAGAGCCGCCACACTTAAGCGTTCTTATTGCAACCGTTCTATCAGAGCACACAGTAAAATTGTTTCTGAATTCAGAGAAATGGTTTAGTACATTATGTTAAACCCAGACAAATATAGCAAACTCTTCTGCCTGGAAGGCTGTGGCATAGCTACCAAAAGAGAGGATAGATTAATAAGTCTTCTCCTCAGAGCCCCACGCCCACAAGACTCCATCAAGGAGAAAAACCATTCAGTGGCCCCGTCGATCAGAGGGCGTCGGCATCTGGCCCAATCAGGTATAACTACTGGGCCTAATATCAACATTAAAGCAAGACTTCTAAGATCTCAAATTATCGTTGAAACAGTGATACTCCTGAAGTCTTGACAAATTCAACGAGTGGCTCCGTAAGTGGCTCCCACTTCCCTGCCCTTGCCATACAAATTCAAGGGAGGGGGATATTATTTTCAGTAGTTAGCGAAAAAAACTATAAATGAACAATCTAGCTCCATAGAACTATTATACTAATAACGAAATAGAAACAAACATGGAGAGGACGCAGATTTTTAGTGAATCTGTTTTGAGTCTTAGGCGAAATTCATGTCTAATTTTATCCACCACGGACATGTAAATCTGTTTTTCATTTTTAATGAGGTAATTATGTCTTATAATACACAAGATATTTACTATGACTATACTATATTGCCTCATTCGTCGCTTAACTTCATAATTTTCGCATTACTGCTCATTTTGTGGGAGGTTTAAGAGTTCATCTGGAAATTTAAAGAACATAAGCATTTAAAACTGGCTAATAAAAGTGTAAAAGTTGAAAAGGAACAATCTTATTTATTCTATAAACAAAAACAACTATCATCATTCAATGGGCGATGTTGCATTTCCATTTTAGTCGGCCCTTAATGCAAACAAGTAATCTCCACATTGCATGTGTGCCTTTCTCTTCCCATGCAGCAAGTCACGTTAATTGCAACCCTCGCCTCTTCTCGTGTATGACAGGAAGTTGCTTCTATACTTCACTTGTCTTAGCATTAAGAATCATTTTCTCATGCAGAACGTGTCACTGCTGTACCCGTTACTTCAGTATTTCATTCTCACCTAAAACGTGTCTCAACTTCGCAACCACTCTTCCTCCAAAGGAACCTAAAGGTGTCGGAAAACTGGAAATTTTAATTAAAGACGTGCTTCTGTATATAACCCGATCCGTCAGGTTACGTTTCAGTTGTAACTAGTATTTCCTCGATAAATCGATATATCGATACATTCCCATTGATGATTTCCGTTTCCAGCTTGTATTCTCAGTCTAATGAATACTTGGTCGAAATAATAACCATGTCCGCGTTTCGACAATAAGGCGACACGTGTACGGTGGGTGACAACGGAGCAATGCTGTCACACCATTTGCATTGAAGGTATACCGGGTCAAGCACCGAAACACACCGAATATAAAAATATTTCAGCTTATACTTGAACTTGTTCCAGCTTTGAAACGATTTTAGGTATGTTTTATATAACATTGAAATTTAAATAATTTTGAGATTAGGCAACACACGAATCACTAATGCGTGATGCCTAAAAATGTCTTCTTGGTAAGCATGTGCCATGAAAACAAACGGGTTTCTCCTTGCTCGTTGTCAGCAAAACCTGCCCTAGATTTCGTGAAAAGGGACAAAGGGCAGTTACCCACTCAGACTGCTTATAATTGGTACAATTACGACGTTGCTCTTGAAAACGAAATATACGTACTTTGTCCTAATCACGAGTAACTTGAACTTATCCTAATTATCTAGATGATACTAATACTAATACTTTCAGCCATTTACTGTAAATATAAACAAAAATTTGTTTTTAAAGTGCAAATGTTTAATTTAGTATTATGAGTTAAAGACAGTAAAAATACTTCTTGTCTCACTGAAAAAGGGATTTATTTTTGGAGAGGTAGAATCAAGCTTAAAAATCCAATATCATATCCGGGATCTGAACCACGGAGCTCTCCATCTCCGTTCGCTTGCTTTAACCATTAAGCCACCAAGACAAACATGCCTAGCGAGCATTAAATTCCCCAACTCACTTGCATGTTTCCCGGTAATTCACAATGAGATCTCAAATTATTTTGAAATGACATACCCCATGGCGTGAAACAATGTTATAAGTACTTTAAGTCCCGGGCTTCAAAGTTAAATTCAACCATTAGGTCAATAAACGTGAACGGAACAAAAATCCAAATTTTAATTTTTTATGTCATTGGGTACTTTCTGCTCTTGTCATTCAACCATGTTTCTCTTTTACCAAAAGATCATGTTACTCCTAGATAAAACCACTAATTATCCCTTCTTGTAAACACCTCGCGCTGTTCTGTTTTGTTGTTTTTTCCCCAACGACTCTTATGGAATACCGTTGCCATTTTGCATATAGATCTGTGAAATTACATTCCTTTGATAAGGACTCGGGACTCGTATAATGGAGTCAGTAGGTAGTATGTATTTTTGTTTGACCTCATGGCCACCTTACCTCATGGCGCGCGGAAACCGCCGTGCCGTTCTATGTACCAGATCGATAGCAACGGGTGGGGCTGCTGGATGGAAAAGCTAAGCTATTCGCAAGCGGTATGTAATGTATATATGTGGTCCTTCGTTCGACACCCGGCCTCATCCCTTGCGTCAGACGGAGATCGATGCATCGAGTTCTGGGCCAACGAAGCCATCTTTGCAGACAAAAAATATTCATAAAAATTAAAGTTAATGTGAACACTTGCGGTACCTAATTGTAAGATCGCATTTTTAAAAATGTTCCTTAAGGAATTATGCTATTCGCTTAACAATAGATAGCAACGCATGTAATCTTGTATTTATTAAAAATATCTTACATTGTTATACCGTTCACGCTTATCACAATTACATAGTACAAAAATTAAGTGGAGTAAACAGTCAAAGTCTTTAGAAATATCTTAAATTGTCGATCAACCTATAAAAAGTAAAATAGTTTATTTTTAAATACCTAAATTAGGTACATATGTAATTGCCAAAATAGTAAATCGGAGCGAAACTTCCAGAGTGCCATCCTTCAGCCATACTTTCAATTAATTAATTACCTTGTAACGTAACTGATCACAATCTCAGAGTGAATCACTTAAATTATAGATACTATACTAAATATATAACAGCCAAAGCTTACCATATGCACACTAATATTACAAACAGAGAATGTGTGTATGTGTGTGTTTATATGTAATCTCAAAAGGTACTCAAACCATTCTTATAATTCTTTCACCAGCTGGCTACAGGCTATAATATGTTGTTCCAAAAATTTGAAAACTGAAGGGTAAGAGTTTCCTTTCATACAATGTCACTAAAGGTCAATCCCGATTGCTGAATATGGATATTGCAAACATGGTAGCTTTCAATTACTTCGAGTCCAAAGGGGTAAATCAAGGAGGCTTAAAATATTTTAAAATTGAGAAGTGTTTTAGGGGTGTTAGATAGGCGCAACAGGAATTTAAGAAAAATTAAACAAAAATGTTACTTGCTATGCTAATAGTAGTTACACTTATAGTTGAATATTTTTGATAAAATAAAATATAAACTTATTTTATCCAAGTTAATTGAAATTCGGCAAATTCAACGACAGAAACTTTTCGCTCCGCAAAATGCAGCACAAAATTCGGTCTTGAGTTGTAATTGCTTATGTAAATATATACAGGTTTGATACCCGAGCAGGGGCGCAGTGGTTAGACCACAGCCTCTCACCTAGGCGACCTGGGTTCGATGCCAAGCACCCGCAGGTGGGATTCGTGTTGGACAAAGCGGCGCAGAGGCGGGTTTCTCCGGTTTCATTTCATGTATCATCGGTATCATCGCCTGCGGTAACCAAGTAGTAAAAGTGGGCGTTAAACACTATAAAAAAGTCTTATGTGTACCATTCACAAGACTTTCTCTACATCTCTGCAATAAATTATTCTTAAAAAGCTTATATTTCTATTTACTCCATGCTAATCAGAAAAAATAGCAGAAATAGCCTTATTACTTGCTTCCTTTTAAGTAGAAGCGAAATAAGAAAGTACCATAGGTTAAAGTGATAGTCAAAATCTGGTTGCTATGTCACTGAAGTTCCTTTGTTTGTATAGATAGCAGTTGACAAATTCCAGTATGAGAAAAGTATACGTTTTTCAAGCAGAAACCAAAAACAAGGAATGTCTCAAAAGCGATGAACTCCACGTAAAAAATGTATACAACATAAATTATGTGTTTTAACGTGCTCTGCATTTTTCGTGTAGTAAGTTTTTGTCCATTTCTTATGGTTTAGCAGTTATGCAGAATTCCGCAAAATTCATCCAGAATAAAGTAGTCTTCAGAGGCTATTCTCAGAAAATTCAAATTATACACTTTATTTGTCATGTAAATATCTTCAATATATGATATTTTAATCAAAAGCATTAGAGCCATTTTTGAGAAAATCAAAATTTTCGAAAAAAGTTCCATGCAGTTGGGGGTGGTGGGAGTTTCTTGAAAATCTTCGTGTCGCATCCTTGGAAGATAACAAAATGAAGTACCAAGCTTGGTTTTTAACGCTCTTTTCGTTTTTGAGTTATCGTGTTCACAGACACACGGACACACACACGCGCGCGTGCGGACCTTTTTTCTGAAAATAATGGGGACCCTAAAACATATCGAAATCGCCGTATCGAATTTTTGGGTGGAGTGCAATACCTTCTCTATACAGTATGTACATAGTGCGTACAGAGAAAGTAAAAATAATATCCGAGCGTTTTCAAGAGAAAAGTTAGTCGATTTAATGAAATATCAGAAATGACCGTAGGTTACCTTTCCACATAAATTTGTTCGGCATTTTGAAAAACTGGTGATACGACGTTCTTTCCTGTCAGCGTGAGATACATAATGGGCTTATCAGACTTAATTATATGTTCGGCATTTTGAAAAACTGGTGATACGACGTTCTTTCCTGTCAGCGTGAGATACATAATGGGCTTATCAGACTTAATTATATGTTCGGCATTTTGAAAAACTGGTGATACGACGTTCTTTCCTGTCAGCGTGAGATACATAATGGGCTTATCAGACTTAATTATATGTTCGGCATTTTGAAAAACTGGTGATACGACGTTCTTTCCTGTCAGCGTGAGATACATAATGGGCTTATCAGAGTTAATTATATGTTCGGCATTTTGAAAAACTGGTGATACGACGTTCTTTCCTGTCAGCGTGAGATACATAATGGGCTTATCAGACTTAATTATATGTTCGGCATTTTGAAAAACTGGTGATACGACGTTCTTTCCTGTCAGCGTGAGATACATAATGGGCTTATCAGACTTAATTATATGTTCGTCATTTTGAAAAACTGGTGATACGACGTTCTTTCCTGTCAGCGTGAGATACATAATGGGCTTATCAGACTTAATTATATGTTCGGCATTTTGAAAAACTGGTGATACGACGTTCTTTCCTGTCAGCGTGAGATACATAATGGGCTTATCAGACTTAATTATATGTTCGGCATTTTGAAAAACTGGTGATACGACGTTCTTTCCTGTCAGCGTGAGATACATAATGGGCTTATCAGACTTAATTATATGTTCGGCATTTTGAAAAACTGGTGATACGACGTTCTTTCCTGTCAGCGTGAGATACATAATGGGCTTATCAGACTTAATTATATGTTCGGCATTTTGAAAAACTGGTGATACGACGTTCTTTCCTGTCAGCGTGAGATACATAATGGGCTTATCAGACTTAATTATATGTTCGGCATTTTGAAAAACTGGTGATACGACGTTCTTTCCTGTCAGCGTGAGATACATAATGGGCTTATCAGACTTAATTATATGTTCGTCATTTTGAAAAACTGGTGATACGACGTTCTTTCCTGTCAGCGTGAGATACATAATGGGCTTATCAGACTTAATTATATGGAGATGAGTACTGGGGTCTTAAGGAATGAAGACATCAGTAGAACTGAAGCTTTGATATTATTGCAACTGGTTGCACACTGCTAGTTTAGAGAAGACATGAAGTTATAAGATTTGGCTTAAATAAATGCAATATAAAAGATATCAAAAGACGAAATCAAGATAAATTGAGAGCATACGCAATGTGTGGCAGTGATAGCTAATACAAGAACATAAACATATTAAAAAGCAATGTGGGAGAAGATTCTGGAAAGAACCAAGAAAACGAAGGTGGGATCAGTTCTGATTGGAGTGGCCTCCGAGGGCCTCCTCAGATTCACTTGTAAACTCTAGATACCCCTTGTCAAGCCAGAACGCGGTACCGTTTACAGAAATGAATGATCCCATCGAACACAACAGAATGGAAAATGTACCATAGAATTGAAGGTGCGCTCTTTCTATGGGGGAGATGGTGTGATAGCATTGATAAAATTTTGGGCCTATAACTTTAGTAAACTTTGTTTATAAACTGTCCTGAATTGTCTACTGCATCCATCAAACATTTTATATGGTAAATCTCAACTCTACAGAGGTACCACTTTATCTATAAACTGTTCAGTTTATGAAAAAAAAATCTTAATTGTGAGCAAATTTTAAGTGAGTCGTTGAATTTCCTGGAAACTTTCACAAAAGAAATTACCTCCATATGTTCAGCAGTTCAGGATTTGTTTTGTGCAGTGAATATGACACTAATACTTGTTTTTTGTTAGCTTTTTTCATTTATTTAGACCCCTTTAACACCTAAGGTCTTATCGAGGGCTTTATATTAGAAACAGCTTGCCTATTGGTACTTTTTATGTTGGGGTTCAGATACCTAGTTTTATTTTCCTCACAAACACACACACACACACACACACACTCTCAATTACATACTTCCAGATTCTTTGGGAGATAGGGAATAATTCTGGTTAAAGAAAAGTTCCCCGCCCCAGCCGGGAATCGAACCCGGACCCCCTGGTGAGAAGCCAGCTCGCTGCCACTCGACCACGGAAGCAGTCTAATACTTGTTCTTAAGTACCAAACGCAACTAAAGTAGTGGTAAACTACGGTTGCTAAACAGTGATGTAATAGTTGTGAAATTATATCTATAACAAAGGCCAAATAGATCAAACGAGAAATAAAAGACAGTAAAGTAAGAAGAACAAGATAATGAACAGATTTGGATAGTGCCTCCCTCGGAAAGAGAAAGTTTAAGTAATAAACACTGATGTAAGAAACCTACCCTGAAGCTAGCAGGGCAAGTTCCAATCAACAAACTCCAGGCGAAATTGAGAGTGAGCTGCCAAAAACAAAAAGCGCGCTAGATCGCTCGATAACACGGCAGTCCTGTTACAACACGGAAAAGCTTCACGCTAAACGCTATTTACTGGATAAAAGAACAGCTCTCAGCTCAAGGCGAAGAGGTCACAGTAATGGAGGTTACTTGTCAAGAACCGTGCACGCACACGGCGTATATACCAGGTGGTCCACCAATTTGGTTTTATGCCACCGCAGTTTATACGTACAAGCTATGGTCTTAGTTCCCAATCAGGATTAATGCGACAGGGATGCTTATGTTCGTGCCCTAGAACAATAAAACTGAAGGCATGTGCATAAACACGGCTTAACCTTCAAAACTAAAAAGTTTCTAACTAATGGTGCCATCTCTTGTTTCGAACATATATTAATAATTTATGATGGTCCAACACCAAAACCCTTCAATCTCAAAGATGTAATTGAACTGTTAAACTACGTGCATCAGATTTTTCACGAATATTAAAGTAGTGTTTCATCTGTTTTTGATGAAGTAATGATGTTTGAGAAGAGTCCTGACCTACCTGATTTTGATCGAGTGTCTGAAATAGGCCAAATTTCAAGGATAATTTATAATAACCACTATGCTAATAAATCTAATCTGCTCGGGTGTTTTGCTTATAATAATTAAAAGATGCGTAACCTAAGTTGTGCTTTATTCAGAACAAGGAATATTAATGTTATTCCTTTTTTTTTTTTTTTTCCTTTCATAGGTAGAATAACAAATTAATAAGATTGGGACTTTACATAAACAATAAATTAGAGGTTAGCAATTTAACCCTAACTCTAATAAAATATAGTATAATGTCAACTAATATTTATTTTGTATGTATCTACAGAAACCTATTTTTCTCAGTTTTAATAAGCAAGAGTTTGACCGTTCATATGCCTCCATTTCACCTTTAACATCTTACATAAATGCAATGGGAATAATAATTATGTTATGTTTTGAACTCTGCAGGATGTATACTGCGATATACCTCATGTTGAGTCGGATAATATGAGTTGCTTTTTCCCGTTTAATTTTTAAATAATGTTTTAAATAAAACCTCCTTCAAACCTGGGAGACATAATAGCGATTTGGTTTCTTTCCATTTGTTCAATTTGCAATACTTTATTTGCCCGCCTGGGTAGCGTGGTGGTAGCATGTCTGCCTCACGTTCGAAAGGTCGTGAGTTCGAATCTCGCTTAGGGTGAGTTACTCGGGTAAGGTTTTTTTTCGGGGTTTTCCCTTATCCTGAGAAGACTAATATCGAGTAACTTTAAGCTCCATGGACCCCGAGATCATTTGAGCATCATATCATTAATTTCATTCATCGTCCGATATGACCAAACCAGGTTAAAGGACGTTAAACTTAAAAAAAAAAAAAATATATTATTACTTCCTCATATAGTAATTAGGGGAAGTATTGTAATCCACTCAAATACTATATATCGAGGAATACTTGCTTTGAGCCCGGCGAATTCAGACAAAAAACAGCGCGCACGTGCGTGTGTGTATAATATCAAATAAAAATCTGATGTGTTCCATTCACATGACTTTCTCTATATCCCTGTAACAAATTATTGTTAATAAGCTTATTCTTTTGTTTATTTCATGCTAATCGAGAAAAATTAGCAGAAATAGTCTTATGTATTGCTTTATTGCAAGTAGAAGCGAAATAAGGGAGTACCATAGGTTTAAGTGAAAGCCAAAAGCTGGTTGCTATGTGACTGAAGTTCGTTTGTTTGTATGGACACGAGTTGGCAAATTCCTGAATGAGTAAAGTATGTTTTTTCAAAGCTGAAACCAAAAACAAGGAATATCTCAAAAACGATCAACTCCACGGAAAAATGCATATAACATAAATTGTGTGTTTTAGCGTGCTCTACATTTTGTGTGTGTTAAGTTTTTGTCCATTTCTTACGGTTTAGTAGTTTTGCAAAATTCAACCAGAATAAAGTAGTCTTCAGAGGCTATTCCCAGAAAATTCAAGATATACACTTTATTTGTCAGGTAAATGTCTTTAATATACGATATTTTAATCAAAATCGTTAGCCATTTTTTAGAAAATCAAATTTTTCGAAAAAAGTTCCATGTGAAGGGTAGTTGGGAATGGGGGGATTTTCTTGAAAAGCTTCGTGTCGCATCCTTGGAAGATACCAAACCTAAATACCAAGTTTGGTTTTTAACGGACTTTTCGGTTTTGAGCTATGCTGCCCACAGACACACACGGAAATTTTTCTAAAAATGCTTTTTTTGGGATCCAGGAGGTCTCAAAACATGTATTTTCGGTGAAATCTCGGTATCGATTTTTTGGGTGCATTACAATTACCTTCTCTGTACACTATGTACATAGCACGTATAGAGAAAATAAAAAACGACTAGTCAGTTATTTAAGATTTACTTCAGTATTTTCCAAAGATGCATCTCGAAGGCTTACAGGAAAATATCCCAAGGAGATTTACAAGGAACATATTTTTGAAACTTTTGGTTTCCTGAAAAAAGCTATGTATACCAATTTTGTTAAAAATACCATATATCAGGATGCATGCATATCATAAAATGAAATTAATTTTTCGGTAATAGCCTGTGGAGTCCTTAAGGAATGAGATAAACAACATGTATAATTTATTTTAATACACTCTGATACACAAGATACAATTAATAAAATTAACAGGAACTAAAATTTTCAGTTGACTCGCAACAGTATATGGTTCAAAAATTATTTTTAGATCTGCACCAATGAGAGTTTTAGGTTTTCTTTTTATATCATCTTGTATAACTGGTAAATGTTAAGCGATAGCCAACATAATACTCAAAAAAAAAAAAAAAAAAAAAAAAGCTAAATCTATATAAACTCATAGTTTATTTCGAATAACTTTTTGGGGCACTAGCAATTTCCGAGGTATCCGTTATTAATCGTTTGAATTGTTCCATACTTTGTCACACTTTTTAAAATCCTCATGACATTTATTTCTGGGGACTGTATGAAAAGAGTAATTTTAAGACGAGGATATAGTGTCCATTTGTGCAAAGGTTTATCACGATTAAACTGATGTAGACACAAAGAGAGAGAGAGAGAGAGAGAGTCCGTTTATTGCAATCAGCTGTTTAATAAAATATATAGATATCTAAATAAATAGAGCATATACAATTTTATAAATTATTTACTAAAATGGTTTTAACATATGAATAATTTGTATAGCCTCTAAATAAACGATAAAAGTAGAGAAAAATCATGTGCAACTATAACATCAGATCTGCTTTCTTCTGTTCATTTGCCATTATTTGTGATCATCTTTTTTTGTTTGTTTAAGACCTTTAACAGGTAATCCATAGCAGAAGGTGAAAAAATGAAAAGTTGTAATTCTCAAATGATCCATCATTTCAATATAACGCTTATCTGACATTTATCCTTTCAGGATAAGGGAAACTCCATGATAAAAAATCCAGGTACTATAATGTTTTTCAAATGGGAAGAGTTCTACGCTGCAGCGAATAAGATGCATTATCGTGTTCGCGTTGCCAGGTCACTTACCTTCACTCTTGGAATATTACCCTCGCACTCGCACACTGGCATGCAAATCTGCCTAGCGACATATTTATTCATCTTTAATATGAAAACTATTTGAGCTAAAAATCGGTGGCTTTTACGGTTCTGCTACGAACATTACTCTCTATCTTGCTCGTGAATTATTTTTTTGCTTGATTTGAATATTTACCTTAACGCAAGTAGTATTTATGAGAGACGGAATCACTTAGGGCGTTACTCCCCAGTTAAGCGCGAATGCAATATGTCAACACAGCAGCACTCCGGTTGGCTGCTGGCCTGGTGGCGCTCAAGGACAAACTTCATCCTATTTGAAAGTCATTTGTAATGTTTATCCACCTCTTTCGATGGCGAGAGCTCAGTAAACATAATTGATTTCACCAAAACCAATATCATGCGTAGCAATGTGTTCCAAAAGTAAAGGCCGCTGATATGGTCATTGCAGTTGAAGGTGGGATATATATATATATAAATGGAACAATAAAAAAACAACTATATACCTATCATGCATAAGATGTATGTGTTTACGTTCTGCAAATAAACAAATGTAAGTAGCAAGTATAAAGATTTGTATTGTGACAAGGATACATGCCCGTGCCTAGAAAAAAATTCGGTGTGGGCGAGATTTCCCAAGTATACAGGATGTTTCAAAAATACGGGGCATAATTTCAGGTATGTATTTCCCACATGAAGACAATCAAAATAGTTCATTATAACATGTGTCCGGAAATGCTTCATTTCCGAGTTATGGCCTTTGCAACATTGAAAGTCCCACCTGTAGACAATCAAAATAGTTCATGTTCGGAAATGCTTCATTTCCGAGTTATGGCCTTCACAGCATTGGAATTCACTGGAACGTTTTTCTTTCCGCAGGTCTTTGCCGTCAAAGGAGACATTAGGAAGGCTACTTTCAGTGTTCTTTAGGCGTTAAGACTGTGCGACATGTATTCAAATCAAGAGCTGGCAGAGATACACTTCATGTACGGTAAGGCGGACGGCAATGCTGCGCTGGCTCGTCGTTTGTACCAGGAGAGGTACCCACAGCGACAATGTCCAGATCGGAAGACATTTGTACGTCTCCATTCCCGTCTGTGCGAGTATGGAACATTCACCTCTCCTGGTTTGGGAAGGGGACGACCAAGATCTACAACTCCAGAAGTGCAGGAGGAGATTCTGGAGGCTGTGGACAGGACTCCTTCTATCAGCACACGACGGTTAGCGTTGCAAGTCAATGCTTCTCATACGACTGTCTGGAGACTGTTGAACGAGTATCAATTGTATCCTTATCATTTGCAACGTGTACAGGCCCTGTCACCAGCAGATTACCCTGCACGAGTTAGGTTCTGTCAGTGGTTCTTGCAGCAGTGTGGTGTAAATCCGAACTTTTCTGCCGTCGTAGTATTTACAGACGAAGCACAGTTCACAAGAGATGGCATAACAAATTTCCACAATCAGCATGTATGGTCCCATGAAAACCCACGTGCAACTGTTGTATCTCATCACCAGGTGCGGTTCTCCCTCAACATGTGGGCCGGTATCATTGGTGATCGATTAGTTGGACCCCATGTACTTGTAAACAGACTTACGGGGCAGGCGTACACAAACTTCCTGGAAAACACCATACCTGACGTTTTCGAAGACACTCCACTGATCAATCATCAACACATTCGCTTCTTGCATGATGGCGCTCCTGCACACTTCAGTCTTACGGCTCGCCGGTACTTGGATCGAAGGTTTCCTGATCGATGGATAGGTAGAGGTGGCCCAATTGCTTGGCCTCCACGCTCACCTGATCTGAACCCTCTCGATTTCTACTTGTGGGGCATTTAAAATTATTCGTCTCCGGTGCCGGATTTGGAATCCCTTCGGAATCGAATTGTGGCAAGTTGTGAGGACATACGCAATACTCCTGGAGTTTGGGATCGTGTTCGCAGGTCAATGAGACATCGATGTGAGGTCTGTATTCAAGCAGGAGGTGGACATTTTGAACATCTTCTGTAATGACAACAACCTGCAGAAAGAAAAACGTTCCAGTGAATTTCAATGTTGTGAAGGCCATAACTCGGAAATGAAGCATTTCCGGACACATGTTATAAATGAACTAATTTGATTGTCTACATGTGGGAAATACATACCTGAAATTATGCCCCGTATTTTTGAAACACCCTGTATATATCTAAACTTAGCTGTACCCTACGTAATTACCATTTACTTTTTCCTTAAAATAAGAACTGAAGCTTTCCTGGCGACGTGTTAATTCAAAATTTTCTCGGGCTTCTAGCCAGGTAGCCTGGCTAGAAGCCCGAGAAAATTTTGAATTACTTTTTCCTTGTAAATGTCTATTAGCAGTACTTTACTTTATCTAACAAAAGTTCCCCATATTGTTAGATGTTAATTTGAATAAAATTTCGGGGGGAGGGGAGGTTATACCCTAAAAATCTCATCTCTAAATCCGGCCTGAAAGAGTATTTTTGTCTTAGGTAACTGATAAAGAATATTCCACAAAGCCATTCAATGTCTGGTTATATACCGTTCAATCAGCTGCAATAAAACAGAGTGCGCATATACACCACATTGTTGTACAACTATCAGATTATCAGCGCTCTATTTCCTTAATATTTGTGTTTATTTGTACTCGTGCAGAAAAGGAAAGAACGGATATCTTCCTGCGCGTATCCTAGGTGAGAGCATGCGCAGTTTCCCTTACTGGCGCCCCACCCATTTCCATTCACCACACACCTCCACTATTCCCCGCGATTCCTTAGTATGTAAAGGTGTTTGCTCCTTTTAGTGCTTAACGGCATGACTACATTAACACAATTATTATGGGTAGTGTTTACTCTTGACCCAGTGATGTTAAAAATATAGACAGAAATGTTCGTATGTGTCGTTCCTTTTCTCTATGGAATTATGCAGGTTACCAGATTGTCTCCACGACTAACACTTGCACATGTAAAAACCATTGTTGACACAAGAAAAACCAAACATTTCCCATTTTATGGTACCAATTTTCACTTGTGTTTCCATCCAACTTACTGCGAAGGCATAACACCTTTAGCCAGATAAATAATATTTGGCGTTTAACATTCATAAGATTACAAGTAGTGACAGGCAAAATATAAAATGTCATATTCTAAACCATTCCTACTATTATTATAAGCATTAATCACGCTTTGCACTTGACAAAAAGGTTCGTATTTAATAGCATAGTGGTAACATCTTAATATTTTGTAAGCTTTGCAGTTTTTCACTTTTGAAACAATTTTTCTTAGAAATGAACAGAACTCTATAGAAATTAAATGCTCTCTACTCCTGAATATCTTTTATTTTCGCAAATCTGTTCTTTTGTGCGTATATTGCAATTACGAACATTAAGAAAGAACAGAGTTACATCTTTTATTTCCCCCCCCTAAGTTTGAGGTCTCACAAAGTTCGAACTCTAAAATCACGATGACATATTATTATTATACGTGGAAATATATTCCAAAAGCCCTTTTTTTATAAATTAATTAAGTAAACCGGCTCCAAAACCTTTAGTATTAGATGTTTTCAGTTTAAAATATATATTCCTATTTCATAATGTTATAGGAGTTCTGTTTTTCATACTTTATTTGATATATGTCCTCAATAAGTTGCCTATCTCGTTATAACATGCCTCAAACAGCCCAGACCACTCTCGCCCTATTTATCCAATCACAACAAAGTAGCTATGTCCCTCCCGTAATACTGCTTCATTGGTACACTTTTACTTCCAAAAATGTTCCTGATAATATAGCTTTATTCGGATAAAACACATTGAACTGGTCGAATCAAATGGCTAAGAACTGTGGTAGCCTTGCGATCCTGGAAGATCAAACTTCTGCATTTAAACTGAACAGTAGTAAATTATCAGAACCCAGTTAGGCTCGCCTTATCCCGTTGATTGACAATTGCCTTTCTCTCAGCTGCATCCGCCTGATTATGTATTTCTAAAATCCAAAGTATTAGTTGGAATTTATACGTTAAAACACAAATAATTTAGTATTTATATATTTAATGTACTGCTAATAGAGAGGCATCTAAAACCGCATATTGAAAAAATCTGATGTGTTCCATTCACATGACTGTCTCTACAACTGTGCAATAAATTATTGTTAAAAAACTTTTGCTTCTATTTACTTCCTGCTAATCAAGAAAAAATTAGCAGAAATAGTCTTATTATTTGCTTCCTTGTAAGCAGAAGCGAAATAAGCGAGTACCATAGGTTAAAGTGATAGTCAAAAGCTGGTTGCTATGTGACTGAAGTTCCTTTGTTTGTATGGACATGAGTTCACCAAGTCCTGTATGAATAACTATGTTTTTTATAGCTGAAACCAAAAACAAGGAATATCTCAAAAACAATCAACTCCACGAAAAAAATGTATATAACATAAATTGTGTGTTTTAAAGTGCTCTACATTTGTTGTCAGGTAAGTTTTTGTCCATCTCTTACGGTTTAGTAGTTATGCAAAATTCCGTAAAATTGACCCAGAATAAAGTAGTCTTCAGAGGCTACTCCCAGAAAATTCAAAATATACATTTTATTTGTCAGGTAAATATCTTTAATATACGATATTTTAATCAAAATCGTTAGAGCCATTTTTAGAAGATAAATATTTTCGAAAAAAGTTCCATGTAAAGGGTAGTTTGGGGTGGGGGGATTTTTCTCAAAATCTTCGTGTCGCATCCCTGGAAGATACTAAACTTAAATACCAAGTTTGGTATTTTACCGACTTTTCGTTTTTGAGTTATCGTGTTCACAGACACACGAACACACCGACACACACGGACCTTTTTCTGAAAATACTTTTTTGGATACAGGGGACCCTAAAACATATATTTCCGGTGAAATCTCGGTAGAGAAAGTAAAAATAAAAGAAATCTCAAAAAGAATCATAGTGCTAACCTAGAACTTAAGCGGGGTAAAAATCGCAATAACGCGTCTACGCTCCTATAGAAGCAAGTTCAGAGGAAGATATAGAGGACTCCTATGACCTACTCGACAACACAATGAACATTTACAAATCAGAAACTTTAATAATAAGGTCCGATTCAGGGAATACGAAGATAACAATACAGCGGACTGTGCGTACGGCAAAGGAAAGACAGAGAGGTCAGTTAATTCAATGTGCACTAGACCAGAACCTTAGAATCGCAAACACATTCTTTAAGAAATCACTATCCAGCAAATGGACATGGTGCGCATCAAATGGAACCGCTAAAAACGAAATTGGCCTTATCCTATGTGGCAACTAGGAGTACCCAAAGGCTAAGCTACAAACGATCTCAGGTGTGGTACAAACAGAGAAAGAAAATATCTTTAGGATCACCCCGAGACACTTTGCATGCATCCCGGTAAATAAAACTTTAGAATATAAAGTGAAGGTCTTAATAGATATGAGGGACTTCAAGTACTACAGCATTATAACACAAAGTTGCTGTCGTTTAAGCCGTGGAGAGGTCTGTGGAAGAGAATCAGAACGAATTAAAGAGGGTCAAGCACGGGAAAGTAACATAATCCTAATAGAAGAGAACAACTACAGGCATACTGCAATGAATTCGCACGCAAAATTATCGAATACCCAGAAATAAGCAAACTTACGAAGGAGAAATATTTAAGAGCCTTCAAAATTACAAAACAATCAGCGCCAGGAACATTATGGAAGAATCTAAATCAATTAGAAATATCAAGAAAACATTACAAATTACATGTTTTGTTAGGTGTGAAGGACAACAGGACAGAAAGCGGTACGTCTCAAAGAAAATCACTGAGACCCGCTATAGAATTCTACAGAAGACTGCATTCCAGTAAAACAACACCAAGGAGCAGAATACACTGGTTACACAACAAAAGAACAGACTGAACACCGATGTTAGCTCAATCATTTGGAGTAAATGAGGAGACTCCTGGCGAATTAGGGATCTGCAACCAATATTTCAAGTTAGGCGTTGAAGAATTGGTATACCCATCACCAAACGGTTCAACAAAATTCTACAGAGTCCAAAAAGAGCCCATTGGAGCGCAAGACAACACGATAATTCTGCTTCACAAAAAAAGGACACAAGGTCAGAAGTACGGCATTAACAGTAGTCAATTAACAAACCTAAGGTTTCCCTATGCCAAAATACTTTTTACTCGAAATTAATAGTATTCCCTTAAACAAAAAGCATTTTAATATCAGGCAGTGGAGTAGGTATGTCAAAGAATATGCATACCTGGGCTAAACAATATACTTTTAAAAAAAAATATCCAGATAAAAACACGCAACAACCTAGCGTGAAAGAAATATTGGAGCCACAAGTTTATCGTGGAAACAGGTTCCTAAAACTAAGTCTAAAGAAAGCGTAGTATTAACCTGGTACTACCATTACTATTATATGGAAGACAAACCTGGTTAAAAAATCTGATGTGTACCATTCGCATGACTTTCTCTATATCCCTGCAACAAATTATTCTTAAAAAGCTTATACTCATAGGTTAAAGTGATAGTCAAAAGCTGGTTGCTATGTGATTGAAGTTTCTTTGTTTGTATGGATAGGAGTTGACAAATTCTTGTATGAGAAAAGTAACAGTTTTTCAAAGCAGAAACCAAAAACAAGGAATGTTTCAAAAACGATGAACTCCATGAAAAAAATGTGTATAACATAAATTGTGTCTTTTAACGTGCTCTACATTTTTCGTGTAGTAAGTTTTTATCCATCTCTTACGGTTTAGCAGTTATTCAAAATTCCGTAAAATTTATCCAGAATAAAGTACTCTTCAGAGGCTATTCCCAGAAAATTCGAAATATTCATTTTATTTGTCGGGTAAATAGCTTTAATATACGATATTTTAATCAAAATCGTTAGACATTTTTTAAAAAATCAACATTTTCGAAAAACGTTTCATGTAAAGGGTAGTTGGGGGTGGGGGATTTTTCTCAAAATATTCGTTTCGCATCCCTGGAAGATACTAAACTTAAATACCAAGTTTGTATGTTATTTCGTTTTTGAGTTATCGTGTTCACAGACACACGACACAGGGACCTTTTTCCGAAAATGCTTTTTTTAGTTAAAGGGGACCCTAAAACATACATTTCCGGAGAAATCTCAGTATCGAATTTTTTGCTGGAGTGCAATACCTTCTCTATACACTATGTACATAGTGCGTATAGAGAAAGTAAAAATACCAAGTTATAAAATTGCCACCTCAAGATGGAAAGGAAAACACTGTACATGTTAATACGGGATAAGGTGACAAAACGAGGCAACAAGAAAGAAGATAGGGATGACTGACGCTGATGCAAAGGCGGAGCAACTGAAATGGAGATGGGGAGGGCACGTCGCCAGAATACGCCTCTCGATAGACCCAGTGAATTACATCGTGGGAGCCAAAAATAGGACTAAACGTGACAGGAAGACCGAAGACTCGGTGGATAGACAGCTTTAAACGGGCATCAAGAATACTGTGGACAACGAAAGACAAGAACAGAATTATGTGAAAAGCACAAGAAAGAACAGTTACCCAGAAGTATACAATTTCCTTGTAGCAGAATAACTGACAATGATGGTGTTAAAAGAGATATAACGAAATCGTGTAAAATGTTAAAACAAAGCAAAAAAAAAAAAAACCAAAAAAACATGAAAACAAAAAACATGCCAATCTATTTTACAACATTCACTTTCTGGAAATAACTTAATATAAAATTAACTGACGGGTTTATGCGAGACATTCAGTGGAAAGCGCATAAGGCTTAACAATACATCCTATTAACCATGACAAAAGAGGAGGCTCTTTGCTACCCTAATGAGCTTCCAGCAATAACTCCCTGCATCAGTAGTGTAAGTCTCTGCTATTAAAGTGTGTTTATTTATTCATTTATTTAAATGTGTGTAACAAAATAAATAAATAAAAGGAAAGAAAAAAGACAGTATTTTAATATAAAAATTATTTTGACTTATGGTGTGCGAAATGTAAACAGGGTGTTTCGAAACCAAGCACCGTATCAAGATGATGTTGCTCAGATCCTATGTGCTGCGAAAGCATAGTTTTCAACGCCAATAAAGGTACATGAATAAATCGCATCATAATCAGCATGGATTAGGCAGTTATGTAGGCACAAAGTCGTGTGCCTAGCCTAACTACCAGAACTACCTAACCCAGGCTAGGTAGTTCTGGTAGTCACGCTTTGGTTTCGCAGTGTATTCGTAAACTTACCGACAGGCTGCACAATATCTTAGCTCGTATTAAACTCCTTGTCTTACGAAATCACGCTAAAGAACCTCAACCTTTAGTTATTTGTTTATTCTTCCAATATATTTTACCATAACAGACAATGAATGAAAGGAAATTACTAAGTTGTATAGGCAATTTAAGGGACATGCACACAAGTTTATGAAGCTAAACATTTTTATATGGATTCTTTTGAAAATTTCACTGTGATTTCATTGCTACTTAGTTAATAAGTATACCAAATAACATTTATATTGGATAAACATTCCTAATGCTATAAATTGTTTTATAAAGTTTATTACGTAAATATGTCGCATAACCAAAATGTCCCACGCTTCTCATAGTTTGCGAAAACTGTTTAAATATTTGCAATTGGAGCTTTAAATCACAAACAAAACTAGTATGATATTTAAATAACGTTGATGAGCGAATTATGAAATAGTTTATAAAGCTATAAAAATGTTAATCCTTAAAATTAGCCATATTTCCAAAGAAAAATTGAATTATTAGTACTGAATTTAGTTTGTCTTGTAGGTGTTATTATAGATATTTCTGCACTTTTTTTTAAGAAATTGTAATGGAATTCAAACAAAAACTGGGAGACATGGAGCATTTTGAAAGTGTGAAAATATAGTCTTCAGAAAAACGCCATTTTATAAAATAGTAGGTATACTAAGAAACAGATGTAATGTACAATCTTTAAATAGCTGTAGAGCCAAAAGCGAGGGAGGTACGTGTACACGTAAATGCTAACTCTCTGCGGATGCCTTAAAGTACCGACATCTATTTATTACAAAATAAATTTCTATTTTTTTAAACCGATTGTGGGGAATAATTCACTCCGTGTCACTTAACGCTAGTGATCTTGAGGATAGAGGCAAGGAACTCATAAACACAACAGAGGCATGAATATTAGGTTGCCGGGTGTGTTGGATTTATCGAATTTGCCCAAAATTTGATTTTAAGAGTACTTCAAAACATTGGTTTGCCTAACAGTTCTTCCAGTATTATTTCATACTATACATTGTTAAATTATTGTAGATACCTAAAGTTAAACAAAAATAAATACCTTCTGGAGTGACACGAGCTTAAGTTACTGTTTTACTAATATGCTAAATGAAAACTTGAACAAGTCTTTTGTCGATTGCCATAAGTTCTCGAGAGCTTACTATCAGGATAACCAAGATAATTAAAATGTCTGATGTGTTCCATTCACATGACTTTCTCTACATATCTGTAACAAATCATTGTTAAAAACCTTATGCTTCTTTTTACTTCATGCTAATCGAGAAAAAATCAGCAAAAATAGTCTTATTACTTGCTTCCATGCAAATAGAAGGGAAATAAGAGAGTAGCATAGGCTGAAGTATTAGTAAAAAGCTGGTTGCTATGTGACTGAAGTTCCTTTGTTTCTATGGACAGGAATTGACAAATTCCCGTATGAGAAAAGTATAAGGGTTTTTAAAGCTGAAACCAAAAATAAAGAATATCTCAAAAAGGATCCACTCCACTAAAAACATGTGTATAACATAGTGTTCTAAAGAGATCTACATTTTCTTTTAAGTAAGTTTTTCTCTATATCTTACGGTTTGCCAGTTATACAAAATTCCGTAAAATTCATTCACAATAACATTCTCTTCACAGGCTATTCCCAGAAAATTCAAGATATACATTTTATTTGTCAGGTATATATCTATAATATACGATATTTTAACCAAAATGGTTAGAGCCATTTTTGAGAAAATAAAAATTTTCGAAAAATTTTCCATATAAAGAATAGTTGGTGTTGGGGGAGGTTTCTTGAAAGTCTTCGTGTCGCATCCTTGGAAGATACCAAACTTAAATACCAAGTTTGGTACTCAACGGTCTTTTCGTTTTCGAGCTACGCTGTCCACACACACACACACGCGCGCGCACACACGGACCTTTTACTAATTTTTTTTTGATTCAGGTGAACCCAAAACATGTATTTCCGGTGAAATCTCGGTATTGAATTTTTGGTTGGAATGCAATACTTTCTCTACACACTATGTACATAGTACGTGTAGAGAAAGTAAAAAGCGATTGGGATAAGATGTGTATATGCTTCACATTTTACAACCTCGAAACTGTCCAACTCATGTAACTTTTGAGTAGCTAACTGGCCTTTGTCCTTTAGCCTAAAAGCTAGGACGCACAAGGAGAAACCCATTTGTTTTCGTGCCAAGTGCTTGACGACAAACACCCACTGAAGTGCATTTGTGCAGCATAACAAGTGCTTCGTCATTTTGAATGTTACATAAAACATCCCTAAAAGGGCTTCGAAGTTGCGACGTTAAATTTCGGAGCAGTACGAGCATAACTATAACATTCTATATTCGTTCGGTGTCGTTTCCTAACAACCTTTAACATATTTTATCTTAAACAACAGTAGTCATTGTTTACAGATTCTCCCGTATTTCGCTTCTACTTACAAGGAAGCAAGTAATAAGACTATTTCTGCTATTTTTTTCTCGATTAGCATAAAGTAAATAGAGGCATAAGCTTTTTAACAATAATTTGTTGCAGAGATGTCGTGAATGGAACACAACAGATTTTTTTTTCCCCTCCAGAAATGGAATGTCGGGTAACTCTAAGCTCTATAAATCCTGAGTTTATTGAGTATAATTTCATCCATTTCATTCATTTTCAGTTCAATATGCCCTTCTCTTAAAAGATGGCAATCTCTATCTCTCTCTCTCCCCCCTCTCTCTCTCACTCCTCCCACACATACAGAAATCAATAGAAGAGCAACGACTACTTGTTTTGTACTGTATTAAATTATAATTTATTTCAATATTGTTCGGAAAGAATCATTAAATGTCATCTCTTTCGGTGCTTCACAAATTTCTTAATCCCTCCTGGTCACACTTCATGTCACGATACGTTAATTACGTCACAATAATTAGTGTTACAGATTTGGATAACAAAATTTAGTCGCCGTCATCCTAAGTACATAGAACGTAGGGAAGGTATTGATTGTACTCCACCCAAAAATTCGGAAATATAAATTTAAAGTCTGTGTATAAATAATCTAATGTTTTGAATTCAAATGATTCTCTCTACATCTCTGTAACAAATTGTTATTAAAAGGTTTATTCTTCTACTTCATGACAATGGAGATAAATATTAGCAAAAATTATATTATTACTTGGTTCCTTGTAAGTAGAAGCGAAAAAATCTTATGTGTTCCATTTACATGATGTCCTCTAGCCGTTCATTAAACAAACCTTTTATTCACAGCATTAACCTGTCAACTACATCATGCTAATCACGATAAACATATGCAGAATTAGTCTTATTACTACCTTCCTTGTAAGTAGAAGGAAAATAAGAAAATGCAAAAGTTAAATCGATAGTATTGTCCTTCAAAAGGCGTTCGCTATGTGAAACAATTGAAATTCCAATCTCTTTGCTTGTCAGGAATAAATAAACGAGAAACGAGAAACTTCTCGTCTGAGAAAAGTGTAAGAGGCTTAAAATTGAAAGCAATAATCCGCAATTTCTCGAAAACGGTTCACTCCACACATAAAAAACATGTATACGACATAAATTGTGTGGTTTTATGAGATCCACATTGTTTGTGTAGTAAGTTTTTGTATATCTCTTACGGTTTGTCAGTTATATAAAAGTCATCCAGAATGAAGAGGTCTTCAGAATCTATTCCCAAAAAATTCAAAACATACATTTCGTTTGTCATAAAAATATCTTATACATAAGGTATTTTAATAAAAATTGTTAACAGCCATTTTGAAAAAATCAAAATTTTCGAAAAATGTTCCCTGTAAGGGTTGTTTGGTGTGAGAGAAAGTTCTTGAAAATCTTAGTGTCACATTGTTGGAAGATACCAAATTTAAAAAACAAGTTTAGTATTTAACTGACTTTTTGTTTTTGAGCAATGCTGTCTATACTCACAGAGACCTTTTTCTAAAAATTCTTTTTTTTATTCAGGGGGGGTCCCAAAACATGTATTTCCGCTGAAATCTCGGTATCTAATTTTGGGTGCATTATAATAGATTCTCTGTATACACTATGTACATAGTACGTGTAGAGAAAGTAAAAAAGGCATTTTTAGAAAAAGGTGCGTGTGTGTCGTGTGTATGTGTCCGTGTGTCTGTGATTACTCAAAGACGAAAAGTCAATAAAATACCAAACTTGGTATGTAAATTTAGTACCTTCCAAGGCTGCGACACGAAGATTTTGAGAAAAATCCCCCCCACCCCAAACAATCTTTTACAAGAAAAATATTCGAAAATGTTGATTTTCTCAAAAATGACTAACCATTTTGATTAAAAAAGCAAATATTAAAGATACTTACATGGCCAATAAAATGTATATCTTGAATTTTCTGGAAATAGCCTCTAAGACCTCTAAATTCTGGATGACTTTTGAATAACTGGTTTGCACAAAAAAACGTAAGTCTCGTTAAAACACACAATTTATGTCATTCAGTTTTTTTCAGTTGACTATTTCGGAGATATTCCTTGTTATTGGTTTCAGTTATAAAATATCTTTAACTTTTCTCATACTGAAACTTGTCAACTACTGGCCACGCAAAGAAACGGATTTCAGTCACATAACAGCCAGCTTTTAAAAGATTTGTTGCTCTCTTTAGTGTAATATATTCTCTTAGTTCCCTTCTAGTTACAAGAAGCAAGTACTAAGACCATTTCCGCTAATGCTTATTTCGATTAGCGTGAGGTAGAAGGTTCTTAACAGTAATGTATTACAGATATGTAGAGAAAATCATGTGAATAAAACACATATATGTTTTTAAGCCCAAGGTCCTTCGTCTTTTTAGTATAAGAGAAAACCCCGAGAAAACCTTATCAGGGTAACTCACCCTAAGCGGGATTCGAACTCGTAACCTCTTCAATGAGATGTAGACACACTATTCCCACACTATCGAGGTGGGATAATTTTACTTTGTTGGGCTATTTCCCACGTATATCAACAAATAATCTGGATAACGGAAAGTAAAATCAGTAGTAAAAGTTGAGGTATTACTGTATTTTACTTTGTTCTAATTCAGTTAACATTCAAAGATATTGTATGTGAAAAACATGTGTTACAATTTAATTATGTGTGAACTACCAAAATGTACACTGTTTCATTCCAGAATAAGTTATGCACCTAATATTATATTACTCCAAACTATCAATCTCATTGTCAGCTCTTAAAATCGGACTATATGATTCTATGTGTACTGATAAATCTTTGGTCCTTAGCTTAGTGTACTTCGAAAACTTCTGTTCCATGCCTTACGTTTGAAGGGATCACAATCAATCCTCTATTTGGATAAGATATTTCACCTGAAATCTTCAACTTAGAAATATCAATTCCTTTTAGGTCCCAGAAAGCTGCAGGTTGATTTGAGTTCTTAGTTCCGTCTTTTCTCCAAAGACTTTGGCAACTGACGGGTCGTTATACGCTGCACAAAAGAAACCAACAAAAAGTACGTTTTGGCATTGGCATTTTATCCTTCAGTTCTATAACGCAAATGTCATAGCGTGTATGTCAAAAGCATCCGAATAAAAGGTACTGAAATATGGTCGATTTCACACAAGAAATGCATCAGGAAACAATCGCGAATGCCAGTGTTTAGTTTTAATTTGAATCTTTAATCGCATTAAAACGCTATTTCAACATAGCCGTGTAAAATAAATAAAGTAGAAAGGAACCAAAGTATACAAACTCAGATACAGATAAATGAGGAATAAAAAGGATAAATGACATATTTGCATTCTTTTCGGCCAGCAGGTGGGGAGGTGCGGAAAGAGTTTCTGCAGCAAGCGGCACCTGGCATGGAACTGGTTGGGAAGTCTGTGCAGTTGTTCTGCCTGACTTTGATAGCTCATTTTCGTTCACCAAATGGTGATATGTCATTATTTTTTGGGCAAATGGAAAATATATTAATTAATATCAGTAGAAGCAATACAAACATCATAATTGGAACAGATCTGAATATTGACCTTACTAAATCTACTAATGAAGCTACATTCTTTTTCAACTTATTAAGATCATATAATATCTATACAACCAGTTTCAAACCAACAAGAAATGAGGCCTGTCTTGATTATTTTTTCAATAATATCTCTGATCACTTTAGTGTCATAATACACACTGGAATTGGAAAAGTCTTTGCCTAAATACAAAGGTTTTCGCAGTTTTAGTAGTGATAATAAAACAACTTTTAAAACCTCTTTTACTGAACAGACCGGTTTTACATAATCACGGTTAATGATGTGAACTTACTCTTTCAGAGTTTTTCTATTAAATACAAAAGGTTCACAAAGAAATTCAATCTTAATTGGTATAGTAATTATCTTAAAATCTTTATAAAAAAACAGGTCCTGACTCATCATACTGTATCTATATTTGAGTATAAAAACAGAACAAGTCAAGGAGAAATACCTTCTCTTAAAACGAAATTATAAAAAGAAACTAAATGAATCAAAAAGAGTTATGTATGACAGCCTTCTTACTGCCTCATCTAACAAAAGTAAAGCTGCCTGGAGTCTGATCAAGGAAGAGGTGCATACTAAGGAAAATAATAATACAGCCATAGATGTAAATGACTTTAATGATTACTGAAGCCAGTCTGTTGAAGATATTATTTATAATTTTGACCCAGATATATTTGAAGCAATGAAATTTTGTAGAAACGCTCCTTTTCCAGAAACAGTTTTTGGGTGGCGAGATGTTAGCGAAGAGCAAATATTACAAGCAGTGTCCGAACTTTCTCCTTCAATTAACAAATATATTTTCGGCCCTTCTAACTCTTTTGTGAAAAAGATTAAACTAGCAGTCGTGACATCACTGACGTATTTAACTAATAGATGTATATTGGATAACGTTTTTCCTGATTATCTAAAGTTAAACCCATTTACAAACGGGGTGATAAAATGCAATCGATAGCTATAGCCCAATCAGCCTAGTGTCAATATATTCAAAAAAAAATTAATCAATTATAAATAAACAAATGCTTAGTTCGTTAGATCAACATTGAATTATTACTAATAAACAATTCGGCTTCCAGAAAAATAAATCTACTACTTTGGCAATAGAATATCTGATGAAAATAATTATAATTGTCGGGGAAAATAAAGCAAACATATCTGTAGTACTGTGCGATCTTGCTAAATTGTTTGATTGCATATCGCTCGTCAGCTTCTTTGTAAACATGCACATCATGGGATTAGGGGAGAAAGCTTAAATCTTATCAAATCCTACTTAGAAAACAGACGGCAATTACTTACTATTGCAGACAAGTGCTCTAAGGTACGAAATATCAACAATGGAGTCCCTCAGGGGTACATTCTTGGGTCCGTTTCTCTTCATTTTAGTAATCAACGACTTAGCGTATAATCTACGACAAAACATTATCTATGCTGATAATACTGCTTTAATATCAACACATTCTGATCATAGTCAGCTAAAGGAATTGGAAATCCAAACTTTTACAGCAGCAAAAACTTTGTTTACTGCAAATAATCTAAAGTTAAATGAGCAGAAAACTCAACAATATACTTTCAGTCTATCTGACAGAGTTATAAATGGGTTACCTTTTGCCAAACTATTGGGGTTTTATCTTGATTCCAAAATAGGATGCAAAAAGCACATTGATCATGTATGTACTAAGCTATCTAGAGTCATTTTTCTTTACAGGAAATTAAAACCATTTTCATCACTAGGCATGCTTAGACAAGCATACTTTACTTTATTTGAAACCCATATTAGCTATGTAATACATTTATGAGGGCATTCAACTGAGGTCCATAAAATTATTACTATTGCAGAAAAAAAGCTCTAAAAATACTATTTAATAAGAACGAAAAAGAATCCTCTAAACCATTGTTTATTAAATTTAGGAAGTTGACAGTGTACAGTTTGTTTATATAACGATCAATCATCTATATTAAAACTAATTTACACCAGCATTTTCCTACGACTGAATTTCATAATTTTAACACAAGCACAACACAAATTAGACTATCCGAGATGTAGATTAGCTCTTAGCTCAAATACCTATTTCTATAATGGTATTAATATGTATGATAAGTTACCAGAACCTGTTAAAGACATTTCACTCAATAGATTAAAATCACGTAGCACAATTAGCTATTGGCCTTTTTATTCAATTGGTGAGTTTATGGATAGTGATGTAGACATTATGTTTTGTTTTGCTTTTTTTAAATTACCTCATTTGTATAGCCCCCTTTAACATCAATGGTCATATCGGGGGCTAAGACTTGTGAAACATTAGGTTAAACTATATATTACACACGCACATTCACTCTCACATTCATACTTCCAGACTCTATGGGGGATAAAGAATAATTCCGGTTAAAAAGAAAAATTACCCACCCCAGCCGGGAATCGAACCCGGGACCTTCGATGACCACTCGACCACGGAGGCAGTCTGACATTATGTTGTAATCTTTCTTGGAATGAACAATTGTAACTTACATGTAAATCCAAATATCTTTAAACATTGACGGTGACTTTTCCGGATGTATATGCCTATCTCAGAAAAATTATTATTATTATTATTATTATTATTATTATTATTATTATTAGGTACTATTATTATTCCCCCTCCTGCAGGCCCTAGCCAAAAAGAATACGAATGGACTGCAGTACTACATAAAGTTCTGTCAAACCTTTATAATATCCAGGTTGCGAGTAGCAAATGTATATTGAAGCAAGAGCTTTACTAAAAGATAATTTCAGCAAAATAAAATTAAAATTAGGTACTTCTTACCTATTGGGGTGTAAATGTTCATATGAAAAGCTATTTAATGGATGATTTTCTGCAATGGAAGAAATAAGTTGAAGCCCAAAAAAGAAGTGGTTGAAAACTACTCTCAATAAGGACGGAATTAAGAATATGTAACATGTGTTTATATTCTCTTCTCCTAAAAGCCTAATCATGCTCTCTTTTTAATAACCATAATTATATAAAGCGAAACTACTGAAATTTAGAAAGTCTATACTTCAAAAGTCAACACTATGAAGCGTAGGTATGTAGAAACCGTCATCTTAATGCTAATATTAGTTACACATTTATTGTATTTAATGTTCATTTTAATCGAAATGTCCCTTACGTGGGATTTTCCGAACATGCCAACTAAATACTCCTGAGTACAAGAACAAAGATTATTCTGCTTTTACTTCAGAACGGGATCTCGATATGTCGATACCTCAATGTTCGATAACACTGCTTATGATTTGAATCAACCTAAGCTACAGTAGGTACTTAGAAAGAATGAATTTGCACTCCATCCAAAGAAGAATGGTGTTCGAGACTTGAAAAGTGGTTTAAAAGGCCGATATGCTGTATAGAATGCAATAGAGAGTACTTTAAAAATCTGATGTGTTCCATTCACATGACTTTCTCTACATCTCTGCAACAAATTATTGTTAAAAAGCTTATGCTTCTATTTACTTCATGCTAATCCAGAAAAAATAGCAGAAATAGTCTTATTACTCGCTTCCTTGTAACTAGAAGTGAAATAAGGGAATACCATAAGTTAAAGTGATAGTCAAAAGCTGGTTGCTATGTGACTGAAGTTCCTTTGTTTGTAATGGACAGGAGTCTGTATGAGAAAAATAGGTGAAATCAAAAACAAGGAGTAACTCAAAAACGATCAACTCCACGAAAAAATGTACTTAACATAAATTGTGTGTTTTGTCGTGCTCTACATTTTGTGTGTGGCAAGTTTTTGTCCGTCTCTTATGGTTTAGCAGTTATGCAAAATTCATCCAGAATAAAGTAGCCTTCAGAGGCTATTCCCAGAAAATTCAAGATGTACATTTTATTTGTCAGGTAAATATCTTTAATAAACGATTTTTTAATCAAAATCGTCAGAGCCATTTTTGAGAAAATCAAAATTTTCGAAAAAAGTTCCATGTAAAGGGTAGTTAGGGGTGGGGGATTTTCTTGAAAACCTTCGTGTCGCATCCTTGGAAGATACCAAACTTAAATACTGGTGTTTAACGGTGTTTTCGTTTTTGAGCTATGCTGTCCACACACACAGACACACACTCACGCGAACCTTTTTCCAAAAATACTATTTTTAGATTCAGGAGGACCCAAAACAGGTATTCCCGGTGAATTCTCGGTATCGAATTTTTGGGTGGAATGCAATACCTTCTCTATACACTATGTACATAGTTCGTGCAGAGAAAGTAAAAAGAAACAACGTTTAACTTACCTAGCTTGGTAAGTGACTCGTCTTTGTTTTTACATTTACTTACTCCGGTACCGTAATCGGTGTGTACAGCACAAACGAATCAAAACTTCGTAACGAGATAACTGGGCGCTTGAAAATGTTCGCGGTTCCCCTCAGTCCGTTAGTGAGCTTCTCTCCACAGGTATCCTACGACTAATCTGTTTCATTCCATGTGGTAGATTATGCACTATAGTAATGTTAAATAAAATGTGAAACGCGTGGAAGTATTTTGAAGTGGAAACATTTACTAGTACAGAGATAGTAAAATATGCAGGAAACACCTTCGCGCGGTGACAAGTATCAATACATCAAACTGGATTAAATTATAATTTCACAAGTATTATTATTAATTATTATTTGTCTTGATATATTTTACTCCCTAGAATTTTTAAATGAAAAAGAAAAAAATTCCAACTCTGAAATGCGAAGGCCAACAGCAGCTTATATCTATCAACTGAAAGCCAAAATGAATGTCATAATAATTTAATAAACTAGCTATTGTTTTTACTAGGATACATAATAAGTATTCAGTATCGATGTTCAAAATTCAATTTAAAGTATCTAAAATAATAATGGTATTGTCCTATTGTTAATCTTAATATACGGTTAATATAATACAGTTCACCCTGAAGACGAGGAAGATGCACTTCTTCGAAACGTTGGTGTCAAGCCAAGTTATTACCTGGCTAGAAGCCCGAGAAGATTTTGAATTAATATAATACATGTTCATCTTTACACATTTATTTAAAAAGTAACCAGTGTGACTGAAATGGTAGGTAACCTTAAATTCGTTTATTCGTACCACACTCCCACATTTTGAATACAAAATGTAACATTTTATAAAAATGCTAAAAAAATGATGAACTGGAAAACTGCAATGAAAATCCTCCAACCTCATAAACATTTATTCTTGTATTATTAGAACCAGTTGAAAAATGTAATGCCGCAGCTGGGATTTGAACACGGTTTTCCCGCTCTCCGTACGGTTGCTCTAACCATTGATCTACAATGACAACATACTGGTTGCCATCTGGTTCAATCTTCCACTGATTTTTACCCAGTTCAACCAACCAGTATGTCTCCCTTCAGAGAACTATCTTAATGGCGACAATAGGAGAACCGTGTTCAAATCCCGGTTGTGCCATTGAATTCAACTGGTTCTAATAATAAAAGATCATTACTCTGTGCAATCGATTGAATATAATTTATTTTTTCTTTATTTTTTTATTTTATTTATTTTTATTTATTTTTTTTTCTTTTTCCCTACTGGATGAGGTTATCAACCGAGCGTTTACAAGCTGGTTTTATTTATTATTGTATACTTTGTTTGCTTCTTTGCCGTTATTAATACGGTTATTACTAATATATAATATAGGAGAAATATTAACAATTATAATAGAATAGCCTGGATAGTAGGTTGATTAACCGGATACTAAGTACTTACGAAGATTAGCCACCATTAAGGTAGTTCTCCGAAGGGAGACACACTGGTTGGTTGAACAGGGTAAAAACATAATAATCAGTTGGAAGATGAATAACATACCGGCATGTTGTCACAATAACTCAATGGTTAGAGCAACCGCACAGAGAGCAGGAGAATTGTGTTAAAATCCCGGCCACGGCATTGAATTTTTCAACTGGTTCTAATAATAAAATATCATTACCCTATGTGATCTTAAATATATATATATAGGAGTATTAACAGTTATAATATACTCTTGTGTTTAAATATTTCTTTAATGGGTTTCAAAATAGTGAACATTAATGTAACATTGCCTGATAGAAGAAGAATTGGATTTATCACTCAGCGCTCTGGAAAACAAGTAATCCTCACTTGGGTACCGTCACATGCAAATATCGATGGAAATGAAAACGCCGATAAAGCTGCAAAGGAAGCCACCCGACATCCTGTCAGTGACCACAGAATAACTTATACACGTCAAGACGTCATTAGATACACCAAACACCTGTTTATGGAAAACTGGAAAACGACATGGTCAACATCCCACAGCAAACTGCATGATGCCCGAGCCGGATCTACCAATTTCTTCGAACCCCTCCGAAAATTAGAACGTCGTGAGCAAACAGTAATTACCCGCTTCAGAATTGGACACTGCAAACTGACACATTCCTTCATCATTAATAAAGATCAGAATCAAAATGTGAGTCCTGCAACACACCACTTACTGTCCTACATATCCTGCTGCAGTGTCCGAGATACGCCAAACAGAGACTTCAGGCCGGCTTCAGTGACTTACCAAGTGCTCTACATAACCACCAGACAATCAAAAAGACAATAATATTTATAAGACAGTGTAAACTTTTTGAATTATTGTAAAGTATAAATGTAATCATTTGGTATTTTACCAATGTGTAAGTAACTATTTTATGTACAATTTGTAAGGTCGCGATATGACCATGCTGTTAAAGCGACCCAAAATAAATTATATTGCAAAAAAAAAAATAAATAAAACAATGCAAACTTTGTCCGAAATAATTCTAGTTGCGTTACGTTTAAGCAAACAAATAACCTATAGGCCCTTAGCTAGTAGCTAAACAAAGCTAGTGACAGACGAACAAAAATACCTAAAGTAGCCTACTAGTGACCAACATAAAGTTCTAGTCATATCACGACTTCAAAGAAACTTATTCCTGCAAAGGTTAGAATTTAAAATTCTGTGGGAGCCTGGTTGACACTAACTTTCCACTCTCCAGATGTCGCGTCGCCTTGCCTTGCACATCGCCCAGCGACAGGCAAAGTTATGTAAAAACTACCTAAAGACTAATCGACTACTCTTTTAGAAAGTATGGATGCTCTTTGAAGCTGAAGGAAAAGAGTTTCAAGTTAAAACAATTGGGGAGCAAGAGGAAAGTGGTTGAAAACAGGAGCCAAAAATGAAAGCAAATATATGCATTTTAAGATTAACTCAGTAACAGCACTCAAGGAAAGCTGAGAAAAATGAAACGCATTATATATTATGTGTGTGTATATATATATATACACACAGATAGCTGCGCTCTGACGTTTACTTCATCAGAGGCCGCAAGATAAGCAGCATATATATCGAAATTTGTACCCACAAAAATCCTAAGAGACTAAAAATGACATAATTTGATAAAAAAAATATATGTTCCAAAGCTGAAAATTATAACAAATAAATATTTACAACATATTATGTATTAGCAACTTCACAGCGCGAGAATAGAAAAGAACGAAGCTAGTGGAAACATATATGCGTTGGATAGAGGCACAGGTTCATCGAAACAGCATAGCATTGAGTAGAATCCAAAATCAGTGTCTGATTAATTACTGTTGCCTCTTTCTTCTGCAAACATTTATTTTATACTCATGGTTATTTTGTTACAGAAAAAAAAAATATATATATATATATACGTATATTGTTTGGGTAATTGAGTAGGTACTAAACTTGCAGAAAGAGTGCAGAATACATAACTTATACCAAGATGTAGGATTTAATACAACCTGTCGTATACCAGAAGAACAATTACATAAATCCCATTGCCTCAGAGCCACTTATTTAATATCTGTACTGTATAATGTGAAGAACCATAATATTCTACGTCTTTTTCGCAGTTCTGCATCGCTGCACTACATATCTCAGGTTTGGACTGACTAAACTTCTTATATCATGTGTCCGGCGAATCCACCCGACATTCTCGTCTGCTGTTTGCGGTCTTATAAAGTATTGGTGGAACACTGCTGTACCCAATTAGGAGACCATTCCGCAATAGTTGGTCGGACATTTAGGGAATAATGGGCTTTTCACATTGTGCAGCATACAAGAATATTCTTCATCTAATAAGAAGTCTGAGACATTGAGTTTGATTACATGAATGAGTAAAACACTCGTATTGTTTTGCCATTTAATTAATACCTTATATTTTAATAAATATAAATTACCAGATTTTAAAACTAAGAATAAGCATTAAGTCACTAAACCTCACATGACCTTCTCCACGGTCTCTTACCAGGATGCGACACGAGGCTCACTAACACCTGGGATAACTCAATTTTAGGTTTATAAGACATTGTGAAAAGAATATAAGCGCAAATGTGAAATTGTTAAAATTTTCAAATTCTTTTAAGATACAAAAATATTAAATTTATGCATCGAGGAGAACATTGCAACATTTCTATGACAACAATGTACTATTTGTGACAACATTGCCAGACTACTGATTTATGCACTACCAAATATATAACATATTTTGTAAAACTTGTCTTTCCTTAAACCACGAAAGAGTAAAATAGAGCAATACACAGTAGTTCATTACTACTTTCTCTACCGAGTACTATGTATAAAGTACATAGTAGGCAGTGAAGGTATTGTATTCCATCCACAAATTCATACCGAGATTTCACTTTGAGGAGGACCCCGGTATATACACAAAAAAGAATAAAAAAGGCATTTTTGAAAAAAAGTTTTATGTGTGGGGAGCAGTATAACTCAAAAACGAAAAGTCTTTTAAATCCAAAATTTAAGTACCAAACTTAGTATTTAAGTTTTGTGTTTTCCAAGGATACGACGCGATGATTTTCAAGAAAATCCCCAACTCCAAACTACCCTTTACATACAAAAGTGTTCAAACATTTTGTTTTTCTCAAAATTAGGTCTAACGATTTTGATTAAAATCCGTATATTAAAGATATTTACATGCCAAATAAAATGTATATCTTGAATTTTATGGGAATAATTATTCGTGTTTTTTCATAACTCGTGAACCGTAAGAGATACACAAAGTTTTACTTCACAAAATATGTCTACACAGTTTCCGAGTTATTTCTTGTTATTGGTTTCAATTTTTGTTTTTTTTTTTTCAAACACAGAGTTGTCATTCGTTTCATATTTCTTTGTTTTACCTCTGGGCATGCAAAGAGAACCGAATTTCTATTGTATCACATAGCCATCAGCTTTTAAAACTTTGATTATCTCTTTAACCTAATGCACTCCCTTATTTCCCTCCTACTTACAAGGAAGGAAGAAATAATACAATTTCTGCTAATGCTTATCTCGATTAGATGTAGATAACAGAATAGTCTTTTGTAAGAATATTTTGTTTGCAGTAAAGATGGAGAAAGTCATGTGAATGGGACATATCAGATTTTTACTTTCTCTAGCACGGTTGTATATTGTAGAGAAGGCATTGTATTCCATCCAAAACTTGATACCGAGAATTCAGCGGAAACGCGTGTTTTAGGACCACCGAATCCAAAAATGAACAAACAAACAAGCGGTTCTAGAATGTCAGTGTGCCTGTGTGTATGTGTTGGTACTTAGGCTTAGTATCTTTCAAGGATGCGACATGAAATTCTTCAGAAAGAATCTTCCACCTCAAAGTATCCTTTACATGCAATATTTTGCGAAATTTTCGATTTTCTAAAAAATGACTCAAGGATTTTAATTAAAGATGTTTACATGACAATTAAAATGTATATCTCGAATTTTTGGGAATAGCCCTGAAGTCCTCCTCGTTTTAAATCACTTTTACACAACTGGTAAACGTAAGAGACAAGACAAAAGCTTATTACACAAAAATTTTAGATCTCGTTAAAACATACAATAAGTGTCACATATATTTTTCTATAAGTTCAGAGGTATTACCCGTTATTGGTTTTAATTATAACATATGTTTTTAACTTTTCTCATATGTCAAGTCCTCATCAATTTCATCTCTCTTTTGTATTACTCCTGACCTTATAAAGTGAACCTCATTTCAACAATCGCATAGCGATAGCTTTTAAAAGATTTTACTATCGCTTTAAGTTAGTGTATTCGCTTATTTCCCTTCTGCTTATAAGGAACTAAGTATTATGGCCATTTCTGTTAATGTTTATCTCTATTAGCATGATGTAGATAAAAGAATAATATTTTATAAGAATGATCTGTTATCAGAACAGATAAAGAAACTCATGTGAATGAAACACATCAGAGTTATACATTGGGATCAAAGAATGATTACACTTTATGAAAATAATATTTCTAACTTGGTAAAATTATAATTTATATTATGTAAACTGAACACTACAACGGTATTTCTCTAGAAAAGTCGTTGATACCGAATGCATTAACTTTCGATTTTGTCCATTTTATAGCAGCGTTTCTTTAATTTCGGTCTTGAAAGTATGCTTAGTTTTCATTATTAATGTGTATTGAAAACCTTTAAAACATTCCAACGGTAGAGAATAAACAAATTCTGCCGGAACAGGAATGTATTTCTCAAAGGGTCACTGGTGCTGCTCGGTAATGTTATGTTCAAGGCAGTGGTCCTCATCATTCGTCAGTATTAAAACAGCTTTACGACTCTAGGGAATTCTAATTGTGAGCCATTATCAAATTCTATAATCAACCAATAATAAATAATTTTTCCTGTCATAGGTATTTCACTGCATAATCATCAGCTCCAACCTGTCTTTTTTTTTCTCTCTCTCTTTTATTCCATTTAACTGTGTGGTCCTAACGGCGGCAAATTCCCTTGGAATATATTTGCCCATCGGCAACGGTGTTAACATACTTGCAGACACTGGGGAGGATAGGAAGTAATATGAGCTAGAGAAATATCCCAACCCCCAGCCGAGAATCGATAGGTGCTCTACCAATTGAGCTACATAGCCAGCCTAAGTCTTGATCCCCCACAAAGGAACCATTTCTTAGCTAGTGTCCTCTTCAGAGTTCTTTTCACTTTTCATCACATTCGTTTCGTGAACTTCTCAGTTGATTCCATCTTCCACCTTCCTGATCTTCAGCATGATGTTTTTTTTTTTTTGCTTCCTTTATACTTATAATAAGTAAAACATTACTGCATTCCAACCAAAAATTCCGTACCGAAAAGTAATAGGAAATATATGTGATGAGTCTCCCTGAGTATAAAAAAAGGCATTTTTAAGAATTAAAAAGTGTGTAACGAAAAGGCGGTTAAATAACACAGCTGGTATTTTAAGTTCTGCAGACATCTTCCAAAGCTGCGACACGATTTTCAGATAATTCTCCCACCCCAAACTACACTTTACATGGGAGATTTTTTCGAAATTGTTAATCTTATCAAAATGTTTATTAAGTACCTTATATTAAAGATATGTGCATTGCAAAATAAACATACATCTTGAATGTTCTGAAATAGCCTCTGAAGCTCTCTTCATCTGGAATGTATTTTGTGTAATTGTAAAACTGGTAAATTGTAATTGATAAGCCGTAAGCTATACAAAAATTGCAGTTCTCCTTAAAACACCAATTTATTTGTATTGTCATCCCTTTAACCCTTTCCAGCCCGATTTATTTTTAATTGAAATTGCTTTTTGAAAACTGACGCCATAGGATGCATATTTGCCACTGACGCCTTATTAGAAGTTCAGTTGTCTAACATTCTAAAATACTGAACATCACTGGTCAGGGTTTCAATGTCACAGGCTACCTACATTGCAATCCTCGATACAGTGCTAATGCGATAAAGGAAGGGGTGGGTCCAGATAAAATAAAACGCTGATTAGCACATCTATGTGTTGCCTGTGCGTCGGTAGCAATATAGCGCAATAGAGTCTTGTATTTGTTAGAAAGAAAGGTATCCTTGAAGGGATTTTTTTTTTTGTCTCGCTTTTGTTCCTTCTGAGCCGTGTCAATATCAATGCATTTAAAGATGTCCAAATACACACAATGAAGGTAAAGAATTATTGAACGTTAACTTTTGCTCATCTCGAACAAAAAATACAATTGATGATGCCATATGGTACCATTGGAAAGGATTAAAGCCCTAACGATTTTCAGTTCTTTCTCGCGATTGCAGTGAAACAATATGGAATTTTAAAGCCGCCATATAATGTCCAGTTCTAAACATTTGACTATCGTCACTCTTCTGTATCTATAACGCAATATTTAATGTAGCTATTTCTGGAGAGGTTTATCTCAACTAAAAGGACGTAAATACAAAACTATGCTTCCGTAAGAACATTGTTTACCTACTAGTAAGGATAGAGTAGAGAAATACATGTAAATTTAACACATTACACTTTTTGAAAGAGTCTATATCTCAAGCAGCATTCTTTCCCAGTGCATATTCAAGCACTCCGAATTATTTCCTCCAATTTCAGTTCGTAACCAATATCTTCCTTAGTTTAATATGCGGAATTTGGTAATAAGATAACCATCGCCCGGTTGTCTTATTACAGCATGGAGGTAGTGTGATTGCCTCACATTCAAGAAGTTCCGAGTTAAATTTCAATTAGGGCGAGTTAATTGTTTAAGTTTTTTTTTTTTTTTTTTTTTTTTTTTTTTTTAGGTTTTCTCTTATTCTGAGAAGACGGATGTCGAATAACTTTAAGCTTCATGGACCCCGGATTCATTTGAGCATTACTTTACCGATTTCATTCATCATCTGGTAAGACCTACCAGGTTAAAGGACGTTAAACTAAAAGAATAAAACAAACACATATAAATAAAAGACAATCGTTGACATTTCTTCAGAGAGATTTAAGTTGATAAATAGCCTTTGTGCGAAATATTGTGATCTACCAATTCTCGTCTAGTGATTAATTTGCAGGCGAGCAGATTCTTCTTTCCAAGCTGGAGTTCTGTGATTCTTTGTGTGCGTTGGAAAGTATGTAATTAGTGCTATGTGGATGTTTCTGGCTTCAAAGCAAGCCGAACAGCAAATTAAAAGTTCGTTAATCATATTATCCTGGTTTAGCAAACCACTGATTAAAATACAATATGTTGTACACCAAGTGCTTCAGAAGCTGCGAGTTACGGACAAAAGGTCATTCAAAAAGTTGTGAACTAATTAATAAAGGCAAAAAAAGCAACAACAAAAAGCGATTATTACAAAGTTGCAGTTCCGAAGTTACCCAGTGAGCTGCATACAAAAAGGATGTCTGTAAAGAGTAATTATTATGTGAACCATCTCATAAAGCAATTAAACTTAAAAGAAAGACCGACTAAAGCTCACTTTGTTACACGCACTAATGGAGACCTTCCACAAGCTAAATTAATTTGTTTACAAGCGCAGGAAAGAAACTTCTGTGTGTATCACCTCTTCATGTTATTCAAAACTGATAAGAAAAACTACTTACAAGAATAAAATTAAATTAACACCAAGTTAATGATTTTAAGCCTTTTATTAACCCACCATTGAAATCAACAAAATTTTAATCAAAAACCAAAATTATCATTTTATCTCGTTACTAATCGCAATATTAGTATTAAAAGTCTAATTCGTTCCATTCACATGACTTTCTGCATCTGTTCCACAAACAAACTTTCTTAGAAAAGATTATCCATTTATCTACATCAAGCAAATCAAGATAAACGTTAGGAGGATTGGTCTATTTCTTGCTTCTTAGCATAACGGAAATAAGGGGATAGACTAGGCTAAGGATAGTCAAATCCTATAAAAGCAGGTCGCTATATGAAACAATTGAAATTCCGCTCTCTTTGCTTACCAGGAGTAAACAAAAGAGATGACTAAGTAGGTTAAAATTGAAAGCTATGACACAGAATATCTCGAAAACAGTTAACTCTACAAAAAAAGTACATGGCATAAACTGTGTTTTTAACGAGATCCACATTTTTTGTGTAGTAAGCTTTTGTCCATCTTGTTATATAAATATCTTTAATATAGGGTACTTTAATCAAAATCATTAGAGCCATTTTTGAGACAATCAGAATTTAGTAATTGTTTTCTATGTAAGAGGGGGATTTTTCTCAAAATCTGGGTGTCGTATCCTTGGAAGATATTCAACTTAAATACCAATATACACACATGCGCGCGCGCCCACTGACCTTTGTCTAAAAACGCTTTTTAATACGGGGATCCTCCTAAAACGTGTATTTCCGGTGAAATATCATATCGAATTTTGGGGGGAATACAATGTACTATTTACATTGTGCAAGAGGAAGTAAAAATAGAGTAAATATGTGCAAAACACAAACATCAAAATATTTAACCTCTCCTCAATAAGTTTTAAATATTTAAAACCAATGACCGGACTTTGGGAATTTAAGAGCCACGTTCTAGTCTGTGTCACGAGCAGAAACGACATTGGCCACCAACCGAGCGATATATTTTGTTCACTACAAATAAATACTTTACCTCGTTTGCCGAGGTATTTTCTACTTCAGAGTCAGAATTTTGATGTTGTCCGCGTAATGGATTCGATTTATTGCTCGAATGTAATAGCAAGCAAGTTCTCATACACACTGAAACAATTACCGTTGATTGAAATTAAATGAAATGGAATGGAGCTTATTTATGGACGCTTTTTAACACTGTGGTTTTCAACGTACCATTTTATGTTGGGCGTAAAAGAGGGCTTAATTTTTCTCAGAGGTCTCTTTATTAGGTTTGAAATTCTTTACGTGCTGTAAATCTACGACACGGGGCCAACAGCTTTACTTCCCTTCCAAAGGAATCCCTGCTAAGGATTTTTACGCCTGAAAAATGCCATCGTCCTCCGCCGGGTTTGAACCAGCGAGCTTGGGTATATGAGGCTAGTATTTATTTTTTTGGTATTGTTTAACGCTCGCTTTTACTACTTGTGCTACTGCTGGCGATGACACTGATGATACATGGATTGAAGATGGAGCTCCGGTGGAATGCGATGGCGGGGGAAACCGAATAACCCGGACAAAACCCGCACCTGCGCCGCTTTGTCAGTCATAAATCTCACATGCGGTCGCTTAGGATGAGTTCGGATCGTCTAGGTGAGACGAGGCTAGTATGGTAACCACTACACTACGAAGGGCGATGCGCTGATTGGACACGAAGCACATGACTATAACTCGCAACGGCCTTCATTTGTATTGGAGACTATAGTAAAGTCCAAATGGACTAACATTCCATATGCGCAAAAGAGGAGAAACGAGGAGAGGTGGTAGGGAGCACACACAGCTGGTGAAACACTGACCCCCACCACTTTCATTATGCAAGAGGATTGGTCAGTGCAATTGCGCATTTGTGCTTCAGTATTGGGGACGATTTGGGCAGGATTATCTTGAAACATGGCTTACTTCTCCTTCCTCACTCTGTAAAGAGGGAAGGGAAAGGGTGGCTAAGGTCGTGCGCAGCTATACGCTACTGCCTAGTCTCAACGTATTGTGAGCATTCTATGTCAGCTGATTTAGATGCACTGCTTTTCATTGACAGGGAAATATGGAAGTGTTTATGATGTGTTTAGCCTTATTATTTTATTGGGTTTCGTATTGTTCAAAATTGGTTTTGGAAGATGAACACCTCTGCAATTTGATGTAAGGGAAATTGTGTGTTTTTTACGAAGTTCTTCGCTGATGAATGAAATCATTGAAATCTGGAAAACCAACAATTCCGTTACACAGAACGCAGCCACCGATAAATCTGTAGAATGAAAAATAATGCTTGAAAGGGCTGCCTTCCGTGACCGTAGTGGTTGTTATTTCTAGTACGAAAGTCGCTAGCGAACTAGCAGAGGCTACTTTAGCGAGCTAGTCTGCACATGCCTGCTCCAATAGGAAGCCGAAAACGTCATCTGCGCCTTCCTTTAAGCCACGGCGGAAGTTCCTCATTCCCGGAGTTTGTAATTCACCATTCCCTTGTAGAAAGGTCATAATGCTTATATGAACTGCAGAAGCACTTCTATTCCTGACCCCTTCTTTTACTGTTTTCTAATCCTGTTCTAAAACAATTTAAAACCGCGAGGTAATTCCAAATTCTACTGTAACATTTTACGTTTGCAAAATATGATGAATTTTTATATATATATATATATATATATATATATATATATATATATATATATATTTGGATTAGCGGCACATTCTAGTGAATGGAAACGTACCTATGGGTTTTTCTTTTTATTTAATATTGACAGAATATCTTATTAGTTTGAATTCAAGTCTGACAAGTATCAGACTATGAACAAAGGCCAGGCTAGATGAACGGCGAAAGGGGAGGAGTACGTATACCTTTCATCTGAGTCGCTGGAAGACATGCAGTCCCTGGTTGAATCCGTCTCGTATTGTTTTGACTTAATAAGTCTGGCACTAACCAACCTTTTAGCGAAGGAAACGAAAACAAACATAAAGGGGAGTGCTAGAGCCAGGTGAGGGGCGAGGTAGAAGTGTTTTAGTATTCCCTTACCAACATAAACCACTGCGCATTATATCGGCACACTTCCATGTGCTCCACTGAATATGGTAGGGTACATTAAGCAGAAGTTCCAAGTATTCCCACTAAAAATTTTAACATCCGAAGTAAACAATGTACCTCTCCGCCGAGCACATAGTAGCACCACGTGGAGGAATAACGGTAACTATGTCCCGCTAAAGAAATTTTGCTCAAGACAGCACACCAATATGGCGCATTCCACAGTTTGGAGATCATTAGTTTTAAACATGCCGTGTGTCTAATTCGTGTGTGTATGTGTGTATGTGTGTGTGTGTGTATGTATGTAAGTATGTATACACAGTTTAACCTGGTTGGCCATATCGGACGATGAATGAAATTGGTGAAATGATGCTCAAATGATCTCGGGGTCCATGGAGTTTAATGTTACTCAACATTCGTCTTCTCAGGATGAGGGAAAATCCCGAAAAAAACCTTATCCGTGTAACTCACCCTAAACGAGATTCGAACTCACGATCTTTTGAATGTGAGGCAGACACGCTACCACCACACTACCCAGACGGGCTTTCATATATGTTGTCTTCCATCTTCTAAATATAATTCTAAGAGAAAAAAATATAAAAGAGGTACATGAAAACTTGCAATCATGTTACTATGATAGCTTAGTGGTTAGGGTAACTGGGGATCCCTGGTTGAAATCCTGCCTGTGACATAGAATTTTACAGTTTGTCTCAACTTTTCCATTTTAAGAGGAACTGGCAGATTTGAAAAGCAGAAAATACGCGACTATTTCCGAGTGGGTAGTTAGTGTGTTATTACCATTTTAACTACATGTTTGTGTGTATTGGGCTTTTCAACGTTGACGGAAATTAAAAGAGAAAGAGACTCAAATTCATCTATGAAGAATTGGGTCTTGATTTGCCAACGAATCAGCCGTCTGTGTGCTCCTAAGCAGGCTCAAAAATCATGTTGAATGTATGAGATAGAATTATTTCCTTTAAAATTCATATTAGAAGTGTGTATTTTAAAGTTAATATATGCATGAGTTTAATTCTTATTTTCTAGTTAAATAATGAGGATAAAGGTGGTAATAATAATAATAATAATAATAATAATAATAATAACAATAATAATTTCTCCCTACTGTGCCTTGGGATGCTCTTTTCAGGGAGCTCCTATAAGGCTCTTCGTCTAGCTTATTTTACAAAGTGTGTCTATCGTGTGTCAGTTTATAACGTCGTGTCAGAAAGCAGTCCAACACGCAGGTCTTCGACTCCTACATTCTTTCTTATTTGTAGAAAGTGGCGGAAAAGTGTTTATTTGAGACAAAGTTCTCCACTCAGAAAACTCAACTTGCAACGTCATTGCGCAACCAAAAGTGAAATTATGAATGTGATTTAGGGAAGATTATTGCTTAATCAACATTAAGACAAATAGTCTTAAAAACTCTAATGTGTTCCATTCACATGACTTTATCTATCTCTTCTACAAATAAACTATTCTTACAAAAGATTATTCCAGATAAACAGTAGCAGAAATTATCGTATTACTTGCTTCCTTCTAAGCAGAAGGGAGATAAGGGAATGCCTGGGCAAAAGCAACAGTCAAATATTTTAAAAGCGGATCGCTTTGAGAGCAATTGAAATTCGGTTCGCTTTGCATGGCCAGCAAACCCAAGAGATGAAACAAAAGGAGACTTCCCATTCGAGAATAGTTACGCAGTTAAACAATAAAACCAACAACAATGTCTCGGAAACGGTCAACTCTACAAAAACTGTATGATAAATTGTATGTGTTTAATGAGATTAAAAATGTTTGTGGAGTAGAATTTTGACTGTATTTTAAGGCTTACTAGTTATCCAAAATTCAGAAAAATTCATCCGCAATGAAGAGGTCTTCAGAGCTTATTTCCAGAAAATTCAAGGTATACATTTTATTATTGATGTAAATATTTTAATATACTATTGTAATCAAAATCGTGAGAGGCATTTTGAAGAAAAATAAAATGTACAAAAGTCTCTCCCTCTCCCTCCTTCTCTCTCTCTCTCTCTCTCTCTCTCTCTCTCTCTGCGCTTTACTCAATGAGCAACCGATTTGTGATGTCTGATCTAGCCGATCTGGGGAGGGTTGTCTTTCTAAAAGATTAGTCCGCGAGATAACATGCACTCCAGTAGATGACTCTTGAGGAGCACGTGTGAAGCAATTGATGTCCTATATTACAAATGTCTCGACTCGTGTTGACTGGTTATTTCTGCACTCCAGAAACACTTGGATCCCCTCTCATGTTCGAAGTACACCACTCCTAAAGGCCGCATTTGAACCTGGTTGGAGTTAGGGAAAAGAAGCGGAAGATGATCTATATCCTACCAAGCAGGAACGTTACTTTAAGGCCCAACCAATCAACACGAAAATAGAAACGTGTAAATACTTACGTATAATATGGTTTTTACGGTGACTGGAGATTAAGGAGACAGTAACATCATTAATTCATGCTCACAACTCCGGTCGCAATGTATTGCTTAATTCCACTTAAATTTCACAAACTTGTCATAGAGCTTGTTATATAAATCGGACATAAAGCATTCAAAAGTTATATTATAAAAAACAAATTTCCAAAACAGCTATTGTAATTTTTTTCTTAGTGCTTAACGCCTGCTACTACATATGGCACCGCAGGCGATGACACAGATGATGCATGGAATGAAAATAGAGCAGTGGAATTTGATGGCATGGAAAACCAGAGAACTCGAAGAAAGCCCATCCCTGTGCCACTTTGACCTCCACAAATCCCACATAAGATCACCTGGCAGCGAACCCGGGCCGCCTGGATGAGAGGCATGGCCCTATTTAATGTAAATGCTTCATCATTTGCCATCTCCTGATGCAGATACGGTGCATTCAGTAGCAGTGGAGAAATACAAGTTACAATATAGTCGCATTGAAATTCAGCATAAATTCATAATACTGTCATTAAAACAGTGTTTAGAGTTAATGTTTACTTCAAAAGAAAGTATGTTTCATACGTTGACAGATGCATGAATTTAAATCCAATATATAAAAATATCCAAATATTATCTATGTTATTTCAGAAGTCAACACTGATACGATCCGCCTGCGGTGCCATAAGTAGTTAAAGGGGGCGTTAAACACTACCAAAAGAAACTAATACGATCGTTAGAAAAGATATCAGCTTTACACATATGTACCCATCAAAGTGTGTACCATTCACTGTAGGGTAGTCGCGGACTATATTTAGTTCATCATTCAAATTCCTTGAAAAAAAATTACCTTTAAGATTTTGTGACAAAAGGTGTGATGAAAGATATTTTCGAAAAACTGTATTTCTTGCAGAGTAAACATCCGCGTATCTACATGGAAATTAATTGAAAGCTTCCAGTAAATAAACGCATTTCTCCTTACTTAAAAAAAACCTGAAAAATAAAAAACACTTCCAAACTGAACAAGGGAGAAAAAGTAAGACAGATATAAAATAGTGCAAGGAAAACATCGAGAAATAATAATACAAACAATAGAAAACAAGTTTTCAACCCAAAAAATTATAAGTTGGAAAAATAATGGGGTAAAACTGTATTAAACAAGGTGGGAGACAAAATTAAATACATTGGAAGCTGGAGACAAATAACTCAAGATTCAGAATGGTAGAGCGCGGTCTTAGAAATAAGACGACACTATGTTGCAAGTGTGTCGAGCTTGTTAACAAAGGTAGCTAACTGCTGCGGTTAGGACTTGCTAACTAATTGCATTACTACCGCGGTATAAAGTAATTGGCTAGCGCGCAAAATTGTCCCTCAGCGCCGTCTATGCATTCCATACGCTTGTGGGAAATTATCACCCTTTGATTCTTGAGCAGTATCTATAAACGGAACCATTAATTTCTAATCTACCCGTACTATAGCGATACAGATTAACCAAAGACTAGTGAAACAGGTTGGCAAAGTAACTTTTAAAGATCTGATGTGTGCCATTCACATGACTTTCTTTACATCTCTGCAACAAATTATTATTAAAAAGCTTATACTTCTATATACTTCATTCTAATCAGAAAAAAAAAAAAATAGCAGAAATGTCTTATTACTGCTTCTTTGTAAGTAGAAGCGAAATAAGGGAGTACCATAGGTTAAAGTGAAAGTCAAAAGCTGGTTGCTATATCACTGAAGTTCCTTTGTTTGTATGGACAGTAGTTGACAAATTCCTGTATGAGAAAAGTGTGTTTTGTCATAGCAGAAAACAAAAACAAGCAATGTCTCAAAAACGATCAACTCCACGAAAAAAATGTATATAACATAAATCGTGTGTTTTAACGTGCTCTACATCTTTTGTGCAGTAAGTTTTTGTCCATCTCTTATGGTTTAGCAGTTATTCAAAATTCTGAAAATTTATCCAGAATAAACTACTCTTCAGAGGCTATTCTCAGAAAATTCAAGATATACATTTTATTTGTCAGGTAAATGTCTTTAATATATGATATTTTAATCAAAATCGTTGGAGCCATTTTTGAGAAAATCGAAATTTTCAAAAAAAAGTTCCATGTAAAGGGTAGTTTGGGGTGGGGGATTTTTTCTCAAAACCTTCGTGTCGCATCCCTGGAAGATACTAAACTTAAATACCAAGTTTGGTATTTTACCGACTTTTCGTTTTTGAGTTATCGTGTTCACAGACACACGGACACACTGACACATGGGCACACGCGGACCTTTCTCTGAAAATACTTTTTCTGGATACAGGGGACCTTAAAACATATATTTCCGGTGAAATCTCGGTATCGAATTTTTTGGTGGACTGCAATACACTCTCTATACACTATGTACATAGTGCCTATAGAGAAAGTAAAAAGAAAAAATAGAGAACATTTGTTCATTCAAAAAGTTGTCAAAAATTTGCTAAGCTCAGTGTGAATATAATAAAACCTATGTTAATGTATATTAAAATGTTAGATTAAACTGTAGATATTGATAGATTTTAAAAACTTAACATTTTTATACATGGTTTTGTTATTTAGTACTTTTATATCACCAGTGATTTTGTACTTTTTCCTCTAGGGATCATAACGACGACATTCTGGAAGTCTGTGGGACACTGTCAGCGGAGTATTGTAAGTTATACACTAAGGTTGGGCATTTCTGGTGATCACATAGGCATGAGTCATTGTAGAGTGGCCAATTCTCACAACAATGACTCATGAAATAACGAAACCATGTATAAAATGTAGTTATGTTTGTAAAAGCTATTAATATCTACAGTTTAATCTAAAATTGTAATATACATTAACACAGATTTCATTTGCTTTCATTCACAGAAATGTAAGAAATACATTATAGATCACTAAAGTTAAATATAACTGTACAATTTATTCTATATATTAACTTCATAAGATGTCATTGATATATACATTTTTGTATTCATTGTTACCTGTTTGCTTTAATTAACACAATTTGTATTATTTTCCAATGTAAGTATCTTTATAACAATTTTGTAATGGCCATTGTTATCACAATATATTAAGACTCTTTTAAGAGTCAAAGCGACAAAAAATAAATATTCATGAAAAATATTGCTTATTAGTAAACATACAGAAACGACAATTTCCGGAGATGATTGCTGATAATAAGGTACATTATGAAGGCATTCAGAGAAGAGTTGTTTTAATTGCAACCTCTATTGTTTTGAATGTTCTCACAGCACCACTGTTCAAAATAATTTCTTTGAATGGGTATTTGCTTTCCAATGTTGTGGTAGCATTTGGATGCAGCTAACTCTCCTGTGAAGTTTAAATCGCTGATATATCTTGCCACAAGCCAATTCGATTATGTAAGATTGTACAACTGACACCGAAGCAGATTTTTCAACCTGAATGAGTGTTTCCCAATTGTAATCGGTAACATATGTGTCGATATACAGTCCGCGGTATCGTGGAGCAGTTTTTTTTTTCTCTCTCTTTTGAAAATTCTACGTTAACATGTGATATAGGCTTTCTCTTCAATAGTCCCTCTTCTTCCGAGGAATATGTAACGAAATTTAGTTTTTACTTTTTCTAGTGTGAATGTACAATGTACGTAGTAGATAGAAAAGGTATTTTATTCAACCCAAAAATTCCATACCGAGATTCCATCTGAAATACATGTTTTGAGGAACTCTGATTTAAAAAAAAAAAACGTTTTAAAAACGGTTCGTGTGTATGTGTGCTCGCGCTGTCTGTGGACACCAGAGCTTTGTATTTAAATATCTTCCTAGGATCCGAAACGAAGATTTTTCAGGAAAATTCCCCATTCCAAATTACCCTTAGCATGGAACATGTTTCGAAATAATTTCTTTTCAAAAATGTCTGTAATGCTTTTGATTAAAATGTGTATATTAAAGATGGCAAATAAAATGTATAACCTGAATTTCTTGGCCCTCTGAAGTCCTCTTCATTATTTTGCATGACTTTTGAATAACTGGAACGGAGACAGAAACTTACTACACAAAAAATGTGCACACAATTTATGTCATATGATTTTTTTTTACCTAACCATTTCACAGACATCCCTTCTTATTTGTTTCAGTTTTAAAATACTTAAAACCTTTCTCAAATGGGAAGCCCCCATCCGTTTCATCTCTTTTGGTTTACTCCTGGCAATGGAAAGGAACGGAATTTCAATGACAGACACATAGTGACAGCTTTTAAAAGATTTGAATGTCGCTTTAGCTTAGTGTATTCCCCTATTTTCCATCTACAAACAGCTATAAGATCATTTCTGGTAATGTTTATCTTGATTATCATCATGTAGATAAAAGAATATTTTGTAAGAATAGTTTGTTTGCAGAATAGTTTGTTTGCAGAGAAATTCATGTGAATGGAACACTGATTTTTAATTTGTGGACTATGATCCTTGGTGTCCCATTTTAAAACCAGACATTTTCTTCAGAGCCCTCGTTATCAGGCTTGAGACTCTTTAACGTGTTATAAATCTACAACACTGAACTACCAGTTTTACTTCCCTCTCGAAGGAGGTCATGATAAGGGTTTTATGTCCGTAAACATCCATCACCCTAAGTCAGGTTTGAACTCGCGACCTCGGAAATCAAAAGCTAGCATAAGCCTAGATCACGGAAAACGAAACCATTATCAATTATCTATGTAGCGATCCGGGACGTAAATTCTCTTTTATAGTAAGCTTATATCACGTTGTACTAGAGCGTAGACACAAATTTTAAGTAATTAAGCTACATCTGTAGACATTTTTGGAGTAGCCTTTATCGCCCTTCCTGACTATATGCGGCACCACAAACGTGAAAAGTGATATATGAAATTTAATAAGTGCGAAAGGAAATTTAGAAAAGAAATGTCTCTGGGCCAACTTTGGGGTATCTCTGCCGCATTTTCTAATTACAGGATTTGGGAAAACTTGAAAATCAACCTTTTAGGCCCACCTTATCGGTGCACAGACTTGTTCTGAATGAATCACACAACCAAGTAATATATATATATATATATATATATATATATATATATATATATATATATTTTTTTTATAGTGTTTAACACCCGCTTTTATTGCTCTGGCACCGCAGGCGATGACACTGGTGATACATGAAGATGGAGCCCCGGTGGAATGTGATGGCGGGGGAGACCGGAAAACCCGGAGAAAACCCACCCCTGCGCCGCTTTGTCCACCACAAATCTCACATGCGATCGCTTGGGATCGAAGTGAGAGGCGAGTGGTCTGACCACTCGCCCATGGCGCGGCCAACCAATAGATGTAGGTAATTAACAAGCATGAATTTCCGTAGAATGAGAAGCGCATGCGCAGTGTGGATTATTTCTGTGATCTCGCTCGTACCAGAGATACGTTATTTATTTAATACAATCAGTTTTTGGTAGAATATGTGCTCTAGTCTCAACAAGTGGCCATTAGGACTGAAAATGCAAATATTGCCTGTCGAAGATATCCAAGCGTTGCATAGCATAATCGGATTTCAAAGCCAATAACTTTTTTCCCCTTGCTATAAAGAAGGAAAAAGATACTTTGATGTGTTCAATTCACATGACTTTCTCTCCTCATTTTATACACCATTCTTAGAAAAACTTATTCTCCTAGTATTTCATGTAAAACGTTTACAAATAGTTTACTGCATATTTTGCAAGATGGATTGAAAAAAAATGGCGTGTTATTTATGGACGTTCTTTAACTGCTGTGGTTCTCAGCGTCCCATTCTAAATTAGGCGTGAAAGATTATTTAATTTTGCTCAGAGGCCTCTCTATTAGGCTTGAAGTTCTTTTACGTGCCGTAAATCTACGACACGGGACCAATGGCTTTACTTCCCTTCCATCCTAAGGACTTTTACGTTCTCCGCCGGGTTTGAACCCGCGACCTTGGGTATATGAAGTCAGATGGATTGAGTAGGCTAATTGTTAAATGTGTTAAAAACAGGTAGCTTTGTGATGGCTTTGAAGTTTCATGTTCCTTATATGAAATTAGGAGATAAAAGCCATGTGTGTTACATCACACGATTTTCCCTACCTGCTATCGTTATGTTATGTAGCTTCTACAAATGATCCAATAAAACCGTGCCATTACATCTACTTCGTGTTAACTAAGATAAATATAGCCGGCAATAGTTGCGTTACAAATTTCGTTTTAGCTACAAGCAGGTTACAGGAAAAACCAATCCGACTGAGCAGCACAGATAGCAGCGATACTCTAATATTTAAAGACCTACATGCCCTCTCCATTATCGCGAGGAGCAAATGCCTAATGAACAGCTAATGAATAGTGATAGCACTTCGAAAGCACAAACGAACAATAATGAAAGCGGCTTGTGCTATAAAATGCATTATTAATTATTATTATTATTATTATTATTATTATTATTATTATTATTATTACCACCTACCAATTATTTTATATACTTGATAAACCGCAAGAAAAATCTTACTTCAGCAAATATGTAGATCTTGTTAAATTATGCAAACGCATTTATTTATTTTTGTAGCGGCAACAATTTCGAGATAATCTTTGTCATTCGTTTCAATTTTCAAATGTACATTTTTAGAGTGGTAAGTCCTAATTGTTTTTTCACGTGGTCAAGCAAAGTGAATGGAACTTCAAGCTCATTCATTAGATTGCGATTCGTTTTTGATAAACCTATCATTTTAGTTTCTGTATTACTCTAAAGCATGTCCGAGTCACGCTTGAACCGAGAAAGCGGAGAGGAGAAAGCCGGCAGACCGCGAGTAAACACCGCCATTCTAGTTACCTTTATTCGCCTTTAATGTTGCGAGGGTCAATGTATTTCTGGTGATTTCCCCTTCGAAAAACAATTCAGTCTCTGCAATGTTTCTTCTCAAAACAAATAGTTTTCAGACAATGCATCACACGAAATTGACTGGTAGTGTACTTGTACAGGGTGGCGCATGAAAAATCGTACTCGAGGACAGACTGCTCGCCCGCCAACGAGCAGATACAACAGAGAGATAAGCTAGTAATTAATTATATAATAAACAAGGAGCAAATAAGCTAATCAAAAGGTATATATTTACTGAATTAATTTTACCTTTTAAATTACATTAGGTAGGTACTAATTTTACCTCCTTGTGCTTCAATTCACTTTTGCGGGCGTCCTAGCATGTAAATATACACTTTGCCGCATCAATTCTCACACTTTCGTTACGAATATTGATATTCAAATCTTCTAATGTTTTTGGGTTACTTGCATACTAAGAAAAATATCAAACTATTCACAAAATTAGACATGATAGATATGGTTTCATGGCAGTGACAAATCATAATACTCAAACAAATAACACATCCAGATGTCCCGGGTTTGATTCCCGGCTGGGGTGGAGAATTTAATTAACTAGAATAATTCACTATCCCCCCACAGCGTTTGGAAGTATGTATGTGACAGTGAATGTGTGCGTGTTCAATAGTACCGCACTGAAAAAAATCTGATGTGTACCATTCATATGACTTTCTCCATATCCCTGCAACAAATAATTCTTAAAAAGCTTATAATTCTATTTACTTTATGCTAATCAGATAACAAAATTAGCAGAAAAAGTCTTATTTCTCGCATCCTTGTAAGTAGAAGCGAAATAAGGGACAACCGTAGGTTAAAGTGATAGTCAAAAGCTGGTTGCTATGCCAATGAAGTTCCTTTGTTTATATGGATAGGAGTTGACAAGTTCCAGTATGAGAAAAGTATACGTTTTTCATAGCAGAAACCAAAAATAAGGAATGTCACAAAAACGACGAACTCCACGAAAAAAATGTATATAACATAAATTGTGTGTTTTAATGTGCTCTACATTTTTTGTGTAGTAAGTTTTTGTCCATCTCTTACGGTTTTGCAGTTATTCAAAATTTAGTAAAATTCATCCAGAATAAACTACTCTTCAGAGCTATTCCCAGAAAATTCAAGATATACATTTCATTTGTCAGGTAAATGCGTTTAATATCCGAAATTTTAATCAAAATCGTTAGCCATTTTTGAGAAAATAAAAATTTTCGAAAAAAGTTCCATGTAAAGGGTAGTTGGGGGTGGGGGATTTTTCTCAAAATCTTCGTGTCGCATCCCTGGAAGATACTAAACTTAAATACCAAGTTTGGTATTTTACCGACTTTTCGTTTTTAGTTATCGTGTTCACAGACACACGGACACACACACACACACACACACACACACCCACGGACCTTTTTGTGAAAATGCTTTTTTTGGATATTGGGGACCCTAAAACATATATTTCCGGTGAAACCTCGGTATCGACTTTTTGGTGGAGTGCAATACTTTCTCTATTCACTATGTACATAGTGCGTATGGAGAAAGTAAAAATAACGTTACTAAATCCTACAGTTCAGCGAGAAAACACCAGCAAAAAGTCCCTTGATATGGCCAGAATAATTAAATGAAGTATAACAAATCTGATGTGTTCCACTCACATGACTTTCTCTACATCTCTGTAATGAATTATTGTTGTAAACCTTATTCTTCTATCTACTTCATGCTAACCGAGATGAACATTAGTAGAAATGATCTTATTATTTGCTTCCTTGTGGGTAGAAGGTAAATAAGGGAGTACGCTAGGCTGAACCGATAGGTAATATTTTAAAAGCCGGTTGAAATGTGACTGAAATCATTCCTTTGCATGACCAGTAGTTGACGAATTTCCATATGAGCAAAGTTTTAAGTATTTTAAAATTAAACCAATAACAAGAAAAATCTAAAAACAAACAAAAAAAATGGTCTATTGCACGAAAAAAATGTGCATGACAAATATTGCGTGTTTTAACGAGATCTACATTTCTATGTAGTAAGATTGTGTCTGTTACGGTTTACCAGTTATGCAAAATTCAACAAGATTCATGCCGAATGAAGAGGTGAGACTGCCATTCTCAGAAAATTCAAAATATACATTTTATTTATCATGTAAATACATTTAATATGCGGTGATTTATCAAAAGCGTTACAGCCATTTTTAAGAACATCAAAATGTTCTTAATTGTTTCATGTAAAGGGCAATTTGGGTTATGGGGAGATTTTTATAAATATCTTCCGTGTCAAATCCCTGAAAGATATTGGTATTTTACCAACTTTTAGCTTTTGTGTTATCGTGTTCACAGACACACGGACCTTTTTCTAAAAATGATTTTGTGGATACAGAGGACCCTAAACAGTGTATTTCCGTTGAAATCTCGGTATCGAATTTTTGGGCGGAGTGCAATACCTTCTCTATGCATGTACTATGTAATAAGAGAAAGTAAAAAGCTTTCTCTATATCTCGGTAACAAATTATTGTTAAAAAGCGTATTCTTCTATCTACTTCATGCTAATCGAGATAAACATTAAGAGAAACGTTATTTGCTTTCTTGCAAGTAGGAGAGAAATAAGGGAATACACTAGGCTAACGCGATAGTCAAAACTTTTAACAGATAGTCGCCATGTGGTTGAAATCAGTTTCTTTGCATGGTCAGGAGTTTACAAATTTCCATATAAGAAAAGTTTTAAGTATTTTAAAACTGAAAACAATAGCCGAGTATATCCAAAAAAAACGTGCGTTTCCGATGAAATCTCGACATCGAATTTTTGGGTGGAGTGCAATACCAAGAGCTGTTTAACAATAATTTGTTACCGAGATGTAGAGAAAGTGATATGAATGGAATACTTCAGATGTGTTACTGAAGTTAAAATAGTTGTGAAGTATCTCAAAATTGTTCTGATAACTAGTGGAAATGTGAACTTGCATTTTACGTAATAGCGTCATAAAAGCATACATGAGAGACTTTAACTAAAGCTAAAATAGTTAACAACTTGCCTAAAGTTAATGCTGTTATAATGCTTTAATCATGATGTAAATCATTTTAATGCTGTTGTTTGTATGCCTGTAAACCAAAAATAAGAGGATATTCCCAGAAAATTCAAATTATACATCTTATTTGTGATGTAAATAAATATTTTAATACATAGCATTCTAATCAAAATAGAGCCATTTTTGAGAAAAACCAAATTTTCAAAGTATTTCCACGTATTTGCAGTGGGGGGGGGGGGGGGTTCTTAAAATATTCATGTCGCATCCTAGGAAGATACTCAACACAAATACCAAGTTTGGTTTTTAACGGTCTTTTCGTTTTTGAGCTATGCTGTCTACAAACAAACTCACACACACTCAACACGGACCTTTTTCTCTTTTTTTTTATAACTTAACGTCCTTTAACCTGGTTGGTCATATCGGACGATGAAATGAAATTCGTGAAATGATCGTCAAATTAGCTCGGGGTCCATGGAGCTTAAAGTTAGTCGACATTCGTCTTCTCAGGATAAGGAAAAACCCCGAAAAAATTTTATCCGGGTAGCTCACCCTAAGCGAGATTCGAACTTGCGACCTGTTGAATGTGAGGCAGACACGCTACCACCACACTACCCAGAGCAATTTTTGTCGGTCTCTTATGATTTACCGGCTTTACAAAAGTCAGAATGAAGAGGTCGAGGCTATTCCCAGAAAATTCAAAATATGGATTTTATTTTTCATTAAAATAGCTTAAGCATATGCCATTTTAAAATCGTTGGAGCCATTTTTGAGAAAATCAATTTTTTTAAAAATGTCTCATATAAAGGGTAATTGAGAGTAGGGGGGGGGTTCTTGAAAATCTTCGTGTCGCATCCTTGGAAGGTACTGAACTTAAAATACCTAGTTTGGTAACAAACCGACTTTTCGTTTTTGAACTGCCCACAGACACACACGCACACACACAGAGGTGTTTCTACAAATGCTTTTTTTTATTCAGGGGTCTCAAAACATGTACTTTGGGTGAAATCTTCGTATCGAATTTTTCGGTGGAATACAATACCTTCTTTAATCACTATGTGTATTGTACATATGGACTAAATAATAATACTCAAATTCCTTTAAAAGGTTAAAGATAATCGTTTAAAACCCTTAAACGGACTAATTTAGAATAATAAAAGACAAATTGTCTTATAAAAATTTTAAAATCACGGATCTAGTTATAAAGTGTGAGGAGTTAAGAACTGAAAGCTTACAAAAATGAACAGTAGTGCATCGGTGCGAAGCGTTCATTTTGAACGACTCATTCTTTTGCTGCACATCACTAATAATTAGCGAGAATCGTCGGGGAGTAACTAGGTATGAACATCTTTCTTCACATTTAAGATAAGCTTGCTTTCTTCATCATAATTTTCCACACACAACTCCTGATGCTATTTATAATATTGAGGGAAACATCTAAATTCGTTTTCTTTCATCTAATAGTATAGAAAATCCTGCTAGCCTCGGATGGCTATTTCAGTATCTCTACATCTTAATCTGGATACTAAATAATAATAATAATAATAATAATTTATTTATTGCAGAAACTTCTGAATACTTCAGAAGCACTACAAGCGTCAAATTATTACATCAATCTTGACACAATTTAGCTGTATAAAAGGAATACACTAAGTATTTCAACAATATTATTAAATTTAAGGGCGTACAATAATATAAAATCCATTTACGTTATAAATTGGGTTATCAGTCAAAATAACTTTTACTTTGTTCTTGAAGCTTTTGTACTCAAGAGCTTTTAAATTTGTGGGTAAAGAGTTAAACATTTTTATAGACTAATAAAGGAAAGTCTTTTGAGTCCTGGCGTAACAATAATTACTTATCATGAGAGTATTATTACTTCTAGTATTATAAGTCTGACACATATTATGTTCAACAAATCTACTACAATTTTCTTTTACGTAATTCAAACACTCATACTTATCATGAGAGTATTATTACTTCTAGTATTATAAGTCTGACACATATTATGTTCAACAAATCTACTACAATTTTCTTTTACGTACTTCAAACACTGATAAACAGTGCTGGGACCGTCAAAATTCTCAGGGACCTAAAACCTTCCCTACAGTGACCCCTCGAAGAAAGTCCACACATCAATCTTATCACTTTTTTCTGTATCCTAAAAAGTTTATACTGTAAGTTTGAGATCCCCACATTATTGTACCATAAGCCAAATAACTGTACATATGTGTAAAGTATACAATTTTAAGTACATCTAAACTGAAAACTTTCCTTAATTTTCTTATCATAAAAATACCCTTACTCAATTTACCTTTACAAATTTATCCATAGGACAAACTTAATTTAATTTTGAATCAAAATTAAAACCTAAAAAATTACAATTCCTTTTCCCACACAATTTATTGCATTATTATACGTTATCTTTAAGATGCTAAGTTTTATCTAAGTTAAGACAAAACAAATTTGCATTACACCAATCTTCTACCATACTTGTGATATTTTTAACATTGGTAAAATCAGAGTCCTGCATTAGACTTAGATTCACTAACTAGATTGCAAGGTCATCAGCACAAGGCAGAAGGCCCAAGTATCTGAGATAGGTTGTTGATATAAATAATGAATAATATAGGGCCTAAAATCGATCCCTGAGGCACACCATATGTTACAGACAAAAAATCAGACTCACTACTATTAAAAACAACCTTCTGTAATCTATCATTTAAGATATAGACTGCAACGAAATGTGAACATAGCTGTATTTCATTATTGGTAAGAGATTCGACGCAGTTCACTTTCCATATTCAGTTGAAAACACTGTAAGCGAGTATCCTACCTATCATTCTTCGCTATATTTAGCTTTACATACCACAAAGGCAAGTTCAGTGTGACATTTCCGAACGCAAGCGCCTTGTGCTGAGTGAAGTGGAAAGTAAATCAAAAGCAACTGGTCTCCAACACGCTTCGTCAGTCAACCATAGTAAAGGACGTGCGAACATCCAAACCCAATCATTGCCAGTTTTAATTTGTGAAAAAAGAACCACGACGCTGCAGAATGGCATGTGTTCATCCCTGCAGAAAGTAAATGTACGCCTGGAGGCGAAGTGAGGGATGGAAGAGAGAGTTACAAGATGAAATTCTCTATTTTGAATATGCCTAACATGCGCTGCCTCTTCCACTGAGCTTGCTTCTCTTCTTGAGCAAATTCTTTCACTTGGTTCCCCCCGACTAAATGATGCACATGAACAACCTTCTGAAGTGAGGGCAAGTTGTACAAACCAATACGGGTAAAGAACTTCAGCGTTTCTGCACATTTCCATGAGTTTTACTTTGTGTATATGTATGAGCTAAGTTGTACGGCAAGCGATGAAGGACGTATTTATACAATTAACAATGACCAGAAACAGGATTTTTTTTTTTTTTTTTTTTTTTGCCTTAACGTCCGAATGAAAAGGACTTCAGAAGTTAGGATGCAAAATTCATTTGTCATGAAAATGTCTTAAGCATATGATATTTTAATCAAAACCGTTAGTCATTTTGAGAAAAATCAATATTTTGAAAAATGTTCCATGTTTAAGTGGGAAATGCTTCCTGAAAACCTGCGTGGAAGTTGCTGAACTTTAACATCAACTTTAGTGTTTCACAGAATTTTCGTTTTTGAGTTGTTTTACACAAACACATGCGCGCGCATACACGACACACACGTGTGGATCTTATCTAAAATATTTTTATTCAGGGGTCTTACAATATATATTTCCGGTGAATTTTGGAAATCAAATTTTTTGTTAAATACAACACTTCCTCTTCTCTGACTAACCTCTGAATCCTTGTTAGAGCTACCAATTTTGAACGGGCGCAAGGTTCCTTGTTAGTACAGTACAAAACTATGCATTACCCCATGAGGTATTTTCCTCTCACTCTTAGGAGTCAATCCCATGTCTAACAGGAATTCGAATGCGTGGTAGTGTAGGAATTACACGTTCTATTCTGTACCACACTATTCAAAGACTGCAGGCAGTGATAACATTACTTTTTCTATGCAAGCACTTTCTACTCTAGAATAATGGTTGCAGTTAATTACAGGCTGTCATTTCCCCGCCAAGCTCTGAGGTCAAGCTACTCTCATGGGCCGACGTTTAAAAATGCTGCCATAGCCAACCGGAAAACGTTCATTATGCCAGAGACTGGCTGCTGCTATCGGTCTTTTTTGGCAAAGAGGAGAGCATTTTTTTTCTCTGGAAACCAATTCCGTGCCCTAAACCGTTCATATTCATTGCTTTTACGAAGTTTAAACTGACTGCAATTAAACAAAGTATTATATATTATTATTAGCAGTATTGTTGTCGTCGTCAGATAAATAAGTCGCTTGAAATTGTGTTTCCAACAAAGATCTCCAAAAGATTTAAAAATAAAACTGAATCAAGTTTTGTGAAAGAGCTTTTACTAAAATGTCTAAATAAGAAGTCAACATAGGAATGACAAGGTTCTGTGGATCCCAATAAGAAACGAGGCGATAAGAGTTTAGGGTTCAGTTGCCTGTCCTACCTAGAAAGTTTGAAAATATAAAGTAGGATGTGAACATATCTTTAGGGAGAGTGAAGGCCGCGCCTAAAGTAGGTGGAGGAAGTATGGATTGCTACCAAAAACTTTAATGTATAGAACGAGCGCAAAACGGCACGTTTACAAAAGGATTCGTCTATATGTGTACAGAGAGAGAAAGGAGAGAAAGAGAGAGAACATCTTATTTCAAAACGGAATGTGGAATAAATACCAAACTGGGTTTTTAATTAAGTGTCTTCCAAGAATACGACAAAAGATTTTCAAGCAAGTCCCATTCCAAATCATCCTTGATATCCAATTTTGTCATACAATTTATTTTCTCAAAATTGGCTACACGGATGTTGACTAAAATATTATATTCGTGGTATGCTTATGTGATATGCATGATCGATACATTTTAGACACAAAAATTGGCTTAAATTCACGTATATTTAAATTTCCTTGATATTCGCTTGATCTTTCATTCTGATTGAATTTTGCATGACTGGTAAACCATAATAGACAGATAAAACCTACCACACATAATATACATCACGTTAAAACGCACAATTCGTCCTCTTTTTTTTTTCTTTACAATAAACATTTTCGAAATAGTGACATTTTCATTACTTTGGAAATTCCTATTTGAATTTTCTATTATAGTCATACATTTTTTAATGCTAAATCGCCGTTCATTTGTTTCTAGTCATTTCCTGCAAAGAATGCCTGTGCAATTTCAAATGTGACATTTAGGAACACTCGTTTAAATCGCTTTAGGCTCCTGAATCCACTTTCTGTGATATAAAATGTGTAACGAAGCAGTTTCTGCATATGTTATCTCAGTTATCATGAAGTATCTACACAGAAAAAAATCAAAAACAATATTTCCTTGTTGTTGAAAATTGTTAATAGAAGATACGTAAAAGTAAACGGTAATGGGTAAGAAAGTCATGTGAATATGAAATTGATATAAGGGTTGGTACATAAGTAATGGTAGGGTAACCATTTTATTTTGTGACTAATTGTTATCGATGCACAAAATTGTACGTGTCACGAGGAAGTGAGGCAGACCTAAAGTGTGTTAAGAAAGCCACACGATGTTGGAATGGCCTGTGGAAGCGTAGTGAGCAATATGAAACCAGTTGTTCAGTGACCGCCGTGCCAGATGGATGTAACACTATTGGACAACGCTCGTACATCAGAACAGCTATCCTCCGTGAAAGAATGTTATAGAATGCCACAGGTAATTGGTGGAGCCTGCTGGAAATAATGCCCTACCATACTGGGGCAGTCGCAAGGTGAATAGATAAAGCAGGTATGACTACTGCATCGCTGGGGATAGGAGTAAATGAGTCGCCCACCATCCTAATTTGTCTTCATGTGACATCGAGACCTCACAGGCAAGGTAAAAGAACCATTGCGTGGTAGGTGATTTGCAAGATATGTTGTGCAACTACGGATGACCAGATTACACATAGAAGGAAAATAATGATGCAGATAGCATTCACGCCGCGCTATGGCCTAGTGGTTAGACTCGCTCTCATGACTACCTTAATAAATATTATGAGAAGCAGAATTTTGAGGTGTTGTTCACTGTCCAGACTGTTGATATCCTCTATCATGTGTAGGTTTCAAATTTCCTCGCATACTGGTATTCTCACAAAAACAAAATAGTTGCCATGACTTATGCCCCAACCCTCGTATGTACGATTACATTAATTAGAAGGATCAAAAACCTTAATTTCAATGTCACTTGTTACCTTCTAAATCAAACATAGATACCCGTCCTTAAAGACGCAGGTTAGAGAGTATTATCCAGAGGAGAATTTTCTCACTTCTGCCATAGACATGTAGCCTCCGTAAGGAAGAGATGGACCACAGACTGCAAGGCGATTGCTTTTATTATGTTATCATTATTATTATTATTATTATTATTATTATATCTAACATCCTTTAACCTGGTAATTCATATTGGACAATGATGAATGATATCGGTGAAATGATACTCAATGAGCCAGGGGTCCATGGAACTTTTAAGTTACTTGACATTTGTTTTCTCAGGATAAGCGGAAAACTCCAGAAAAATCGGAATAACTCACCCTAACCGAGACTCGAACTCGGGACCTCTTGAATGTGAGGAAAACACGTTACGACCACACGGCACGGAGAGTTAACAATCAGAAGTGGTTCATCCGGCATGGATAATAACATTCCCAAAATCTTCAAGAACCTCCGTTTTCGCCACCAGGCATAACCATCCCGCCTAAAGGTTACTGGGGTCACAGGAGAGGTCAAGTTCGTCTGGGATCTTTAAACGTATCACATCACGACAGGAAGGGTAGGTAAGCCCGCCACCATGTGGTCGGAACCCAGGATCTCGCTAATGTGAACCACAGACGTTATCGCATGCGCTGTCATATTGGGGGTTTTGAATTGAAAAGGTACTGATAATATAACTTTTTTTTCTTTCTTTTTATTTGTTTCATTTATAGTCTCCTTTAACTTTTATGGTCATATCAGGGACTTTCATATGTGAAACAAACGCGTTGTTAACATTGGGTCAATCGTTTTCTGTCTTCCAACGCATACATTCACATGCATACGTCCAGAATCTATAGGGAATGAATATTCTCTACCCAGCCGGAAATCGAACCCAGGATTTCTGGCTGACCAATCGAACACGGAGGCAATCCTTATATGTTTTGTTACTTTATTTCTTATTTATCTTTTAATGCAAAACTCGCCTACGCTCACTTCCCAATGCACACTTTCAGGAATGAGCGAATAGAGAATTAACTTAGTTAAAACAACGGTGAATCCAAAACTGCGGCCTTTGTTTTGTTGTTGTTTTTTCATTCGTCTTTAGCAAAATCAAAAGGTCTCCGATTCGTTGCAGTAAGATGACAAACAAATCAGACACCAATTTTAATTGCTACGAATATATCATTTTCATTGTTTAAGCATGATGGGATTAATAGCATGCAGGCGCTAACTCAGCATAAAATCTGTGAACATTGTGTATTTATTGGCAGGCCTGGTGACCCAACAGAGCACCTGTGTTCCAATGTTCTCAGGTTGGATTCCCTGCTGAACTCGAGACATTTTTGTTGTATAGAAGGTCTATAGTGTATCTGGAGTGGGACATGTGAATGTGAGCTGCTCGTGCAGTCTTATATATACGAGTTTATATATTTATATATACTCGTATATATAAAACTTATATATACACATGTTTATATATATATATATATATATATATATATATATATATAAAAACTGCACGAGCAGCTCACAATCACATGTCCCACTCCAGATACATTATAAACTTTCTATACAAGTTTTATATATATATATATATATATATATATATATACATACACGAGTTATATTTGTATATTCGAGTTATATTTATATATACGAGTTATATTTATATATTCGAGTTATATTTATATTACGAGTTATATTTATATATACAAGCTATATTTATATATACGAGTTATATTTATATATACAAGCTATATTTATATATACGAGTTATATTTATATATACGAGTTATATTTATATATACGAGCTATATGTATATATACGAGTTATATTTATATATACGAGTTATATTTATATATACGAGTTATATTTATATATACGAGTTATATTTATATATACAAGCTATATTTATATATACGAGTTATATTTATATATACGAGTTATATTTATATATACGAGTTATATTTATATATACGAGTTATATTTATATATATACGAGTTATATGTATATATACGAATTATATTTATATATACGAGTTATATTTATATATACGAGTATACATAAAACTGCACGAGCAGCTCACAATCACTGTCCCACTCCAGATACACAATAAATCTTCTATACAAGTTTATATACACGAGTTATATTTATATATACGAGCTACATTTATATAATACGACCACATTTGACTACCAGACAGTAGAACTCATATAACACAACTCTCCAGTACCTCCGATACATGAGAAAATGAAAAGCATGATCCAGGTATTTCAACAAAAACTTGAGAGGAAACTACTCAGGACAGAATACGCAAATAGCAGACGAGTAGAACGGGTGTGGGGGACGCAAATATCATGTCAGAGTGTGTCAAATGGAAGAGGGGAGGCCACGTTGCAAGGATGTATAATGGACTTACAGAACAATCATGTGGAACCGCAAAACAAAAGAAGATGCGTAGACAGGCAGAGGAGTAAATGGGCGGATTCTTTAAGCAGAAAGTGGGACATCCGCGATCAAGGAGACAGGAGAGTGTCTGAAGAATTCTTGAAGTCAATGTAACATATGCATGGTATAGAAGGGATAGAGACAAAGTAATGCGAAAGAACTTTCAAAATTGTTAATGCAAAAATAATATTAATGTAAAAGTATGTATTGTGTAGGACAGTATTAAAATATACTCCAGTAGCTCCCCTAATTAGTTTTTTTTTTTAACTATTCTGTCAACAGGCAGAGGCCGTAGCACTTATAGGACACAGAGTTAAATGTTTTATCACAATCGGTCAAAAAAATAAAATAATGTTATTATAGTAAACGGTTATTCGCTATCTATAGGGTCGCTATTTATATGTGACTCCTTTGCTTCAGGCTCTACAACCATTTAAAGACCGTACACTACACCAGCTTCCTAGAAAGCTATTTTACAGCGTTTCAGTTTTTGTTTAAATTCCATTAAAATTTCTCAGAATGTGCAGAACTATCCACACCAAAATTCTGTAGAATAAAATACACTCTAAAACCAAAAATAATGTTTTTACAATGTTTTCTATGACAACATGATTACGTTTCACAGGTAATTAAAGTAACAATTTCACAATTCACTATTCATATGTATTTAAAATATATTGGCATACACTTTTTGTTTGTGGTTCAAAGCTCCAATTACAAAAATTGCAACCTTTTCAAATTATGAAACTCGTGGGACATTTAGATTAAGCGACATATGTATATAATAAATGTATTAAGTAATTCATAGTTCTCAAAAGCATTTATATAATTTGGTGAAATGCAATCACAGTAATGCTACATTCACAATGAGATGCAAGCGCAGAAGTAACGTAGCATAAGCGTAGACGCAAGGACACACCATTCGCGCAACGCAAGAAGTTGGCACGGGTTTCTAGATTCATAAATACATGAGAATATCATTTACAGCGAATTTCAAATTTAATAACATAACTAACAATACTATATCAGAAAATTAATTTAATATTTTATAATAAATAAACAAGTTATAAAATTATACACACAACAGACGCACCAGTGACGTTATTAACTGACCAAACTATTGAAAATTGTGCAAATATCGAGACTGCAGAAAATGATAAAGCTGAACTTTTAATGCAATGTGCATTATCTCTCTGCGCATTACGAATTGTGAGAGCCAAGAAATCTAAACGCAGATGGCGGGTACATCCATTAAATCAAAGAACAGAATCAGCAATAAAATTCAAAACTGGCGCTCACAGCCAAATGGAAGATCGGCATGTATGTATAGATGGCGCTGTAAACACTCATTGCGCTCAACTGATGTTGCACTGTAGGCACTGCATAAAGGAAGACAGCAAAAGTAATCCGCTTGGGCACCAACTCAAAGATAAAGTTTGGAGTTTACAAACTCTTGCATTGCATTGCATTCCGTCTACGTGTTTCTATGTGAATGCTTGCATTTAATAATACAAGTCCAAACTCTTGAGCTTACGTTACCTCTGCGCTTGCATCTCCTCGTGAATGTAGCTTAACATCTCTGAAAAAGTCATGCAAAAATATAAACTTTCAAAATTCACTATGTGTCCCTTAAAGGGATGATAAAGGATTCATTTCTGCCTTCTACACTACTTCTCAAAAGTTTTTCAGAACTTTTAAACTTAAAAAAAAAAAAAAACTGTGTTCATTATCGAAAGATATATTCCAAACGTTTATAAAGGCCGATAAATAAACAAAATAGGAAATAGTTTTAATGTAATAAAACAAAAAAAAAAAACACAATGAAAAGCAGTCTGGCTATACAGATAAGAAAATACATCAGTGGTTCTGTGTTTAAAAGCTCAAAACTCGTTATTTTATTAAGCTGTCACCACCAGTAGCAGAAATTCGGAAGTTCTACACGCAAGAACTGCATATTACAATATACTGATATGCACATACTGATATGATTTTCCTGCGAGGGTGTATAGTTAGTTCGCTAGTGCTGTACACGCAATAACATTATATTCATGTAAAGCTTTGGTTAGCGACTCGTGCAGAGGCGCCACTAATTATTACCATCATGGGTTACGCCACGATTGAGGAATTACCGGAAGTGACTGTGGTGCGATGCGTTAACAGCATCTAAAACCTCCCACCCTAAGAAGCGCAAGGAATAAATTAGTTTACTTGCTCTGTAAGTTGACATTCATTTGAGTCCAGCACAGATAATTTGATACTTCTTTATTGTGTTTTCAAAGACAGATGGATCGAAAAATACAAAACAGCATTTTTGCACAGAATGTCCTCATATTTAGCTGTATTTTAAACTTAAGTTAGAAGGAGTGAACGAGGATAGAAACTGTTTAGTGCAACAACTCTTATCCATCTTAACTTTCTCTACCACCACGGTTAAGGAAATACTGCGTTCCATTGGGAAAATCTGTGTCGATGTATCACCAGGGAAGAAAGTTCATGTCAACAGGTACAGTCAAAAGTATAAGATTAAAAATTAGAGTGCAACAAATGTAAAAAAAATGTGAATGCAGTTGTCAGAATAAAGAAAATTGCAAGCTTGTTTAACTTAGAGGGAGAAAAAGTGGCTTCTTCACGAAGCGAAGAAGTGCACTGATCAGGTGTTTGTCACCCAACAAATAATAGAACGAAGGAGACAGAAGAGGGGGGAACCTTAGAAGCACCTATCACTATAGTCAATTTTGATAATTTGTTTGAAGAATAGACAGCCCTAATCTATGGCAAATATTAGAAAAGAAATAGTGTCCATTAGATTTAATTTCGGTAATAAACGAGAACGCAATGTGAAAGCTATACCCACGTGTTATATATATATAGTTACTACATCTTGAAGAGTTTTTAGAATACACTTCTTTTAATTCAAAATCTTCTCGAGCTTCTAGCCAGGTAAAAACTTGGCTAGAAAAACAAGTTTTTACCTGCCTAGTAGCTCGAGAAGATTTTGAATTAACACGTCGCCAGGAAAGCTTCAGTTCTTATTTTACACTTCTTTTAATTTATTTTTATGTGTATTCTCTTAATTCCTTACTATTCAACTCCTTATTACTTCTAATTTGTGTAGTGATTTATCAGTTTATTGCATTAATTTATTACACATCTATCTATATTCTAACTAAACATTTGCTAACTAATTCTAATTTATTTTTGAGTAAATATGTATCATGAATAGCGCAACGTGGATTCAAGAAACGCTTTTAATAAATTCTATAATATAAAGGGGTGCGTGAAATTTATAATGGGTGTAGAAATGTGCAACTGTTCCACATTTTATTTCTTTTATATCTTTGCAGTAAGATTGTCATCTTAAATAGCATTACCTTTTTTTTTTTTTTTTTTTTTTTTTTTTTGATTAGTCGTTGAAAACTTTGCTGTACCAATTGCACATTACAGTTGTGGCATGAAATAAGATGCAAAATAAAATCAGACTTGTGCTTGGATGGCTACTCAGAGTAGTCCCAAAATAAATATGAGGGCGGATCGAAAAATAACGCACACTATTTTTTTTACAAAAAAAGTTTAATAGTTAAAAAAAACACACAAACAAATGAACATGCACCCTTTACCTACTTTTCGGCATAGTCACCAACTTTCTCAACAAATTTGCACCATCGTGATACCAATATCAATATGCCCTGTTTCTAGAAGTCTGTTTCCCTTTACTGCAGATTTCACTTCCGCATCTGTCGTAAACGTTGGTCGCCAAAAATGTCTTCATGAGGCCAAACGGATGAAAGTCCGACGATGCAAAGTCCAGACTGTATGGAGCAAGGTCCGGGCTGTTGCCATCAGGTTCGCAGCTGCATTCAAAATTGCCGCTTCAATGTCTCTGACAGTCTCTGCTGTTACCGTCCTACCGGAACGTAGCGAATCACTAAAGTTCACACGGCCTTCTTGGAAGAATGCACACCATCTGGAGATATTGCTACGGTCCATACAACCATCCCCATACACGCCACGCATGTCCATGTGAATTCCACTCGGTTTATACCCTTAGGTTCACAAATATCGCACCACACCTTTCTGCTCTTCACACGAGGACGACAGTAGCATGCGCGCCAATTTTTACGTAGTTCACGCTTCTCTCGCTAGACTGCACATGAAACAAAGATACCCTCTCTAGTGAAAACTTCAAACTATATCTGTGTGAAATTGCAGCATTCCAGTTGCAATACCAAGGCGGAAAAAATTATTGTGAATTTCTTTTCGATCCACCCTGTACCTAGAAGAGATAACATACATAAAATGTAAATCAGAGTGCCATTTCCTTTTCAGTTTCCTAGCTGGTGGAGCAGGTGGGATGCACAGTTCACTGATGAAATGATGATTGCAGGAGTAAAGTAAACGTTTTGGTAGCACGGGGGAGGTATCGACCTATCATCCACGATAGCATTGATTATAAACCAAGGAGCTCCCGTCAACAACTTAAATATCTGTTTGTAATCGGATGTTGCTAATTTGGTTCGGGGTACAGTTCCACGCATGGATCAGCCGTTCTGTCATATTGCGCGGATAAGTGAAGTGTAGATAAACTTTTTATATCGTACCCCAAAGTCGATTTCCCAGACATTAGTTATTTCACCTTTGTGGTGGTTTGCTTAACGATTGCACTACATGAAATATATTGAGCCTAAGTAAGTTTTGAGTCCTGGAAAAAGACAAGAAATCGTGTGGAATCCGAAACGGGAATCGGCACTCCAACTAGGGTAACAGGAACCCGGGACCTCCGGGTGAGAAGTCAGGTCGCTGACCACTCTGCATGCATTTTTTTACTCCATGGCACGACAGCTCACCGGGAACCTTGGCCTACCGCCCGGCCGCTGCGTCCCCCATCTTGGTCCACTACAGACGTCATGGATGGAGTGCAGTATTGGAGGGTGAGACGTGGTCAGCGCCTCGAGCCCCCCCCCCGGCCGGTTAATGCGGTCCTCATGACCTGGAGCCGCTACTTCTCCATTAAGTAGCTCCTCAATTGGCCCCCCCCCAGGGACCTTACGAGGCTGAGTGCACCCCGGGCCAGGGCTCCCAGCGGGGGAAAAATCCCCACGCCGGTACTGGGGATCGAACCCAGGTCTCCCGCTTGGTAACGCTACCACCGCGCTAAGGAGACGACCACACTCTACATGCTAATCGTGCATTAATTTTATTTATCAGTACGAATAAATCATATCAAGTAACGCAGCAAAATAATAAAATGCAAGACAACATAGAAATACATTTAAATAAATATAAATATAAATGATCCCTCAACATCATAATATGATACGCTCACGCTAACCATAGCGCTAAATAATGCTACAATATTCTTTGAACGAATATTGCACACCAAACACCGACTTCAACTGGAGGGATATATGTGTTTCATGAATGGCAGACCAATAGTGTGAGTTGTGCGAGATCATGCAGGACTATGAGATGAACAATATACCACGATTCTGCACAGTGAACGTCTGAAACAAACAACAATACTTCACTCTTTTCTTATATGTGGCTTCACTAATCGAAAACCTATATGTTTTAAACGAGGGCTTTTCGTCGTTATGACAATTATTTAAGAAGGTGTGTTCGGTCTCCGTGACAAAAAACCTGATGCTTCGGGTGACCGTTCCTTTTGTGCCAGCTTAACAGATCCCTCTTCACAACCGTAGGCACTCTAGATCAACGCCGTTTTGAACGTTTCGCTCGCCAAAAATCAGTTATTTTCAGCTTGTTTAACATTACCGTTATTAATTTCTTACGGGAGACTGAGAAAACTCTATATGCCCGCGACTAACTGCAGTTTCATTGTAATCCAATATTGCATCACAAGAAGAGCCGTCGATTTACATAACGATCCTTGCATTTTGGTAGCTACTAGAAAAAAAATATCGAAAACATGTACCAACAACAAAAGAAAGTTGCCCGCCTGGGTAGCGTGGTGGTAGCGTGTCTGCCTCACATTCAACAGGTCGTGAGTTCGAATCTCGCTTGTAGTAAGTTACTCGGATAAGGTTTTTTTTTTTTGGGGGGGGGGGGGTTTCCCTTACCCTGAGAAGACGAATGTCAAGCAACTTTAAGCTCCATTGAGCATCATTTCACCAATTTCATTCATCGTCCGATATGACCAACCAGGTTAAAGGACGCTAAGCTACAAACAAATTATATAAATAAAATAAAGCAAAAAGAAAACAAAAGTATAGGAATATCATACTAATCTATATTAATATAATTATACTAACACTAATAATATACTATAAAGAGAAACCACCGACAAAATTTACTTATAATTTCGGAAACCACTTATTCCATTTCAAAGCTTATTTCAATGTGCAAAGTTCAGAAGTCTATTAATCATTTGGGTAATCAATTTGTTCAAATATCTTATGTTTTATATACATTTGAATATTAAAGTGAAATTGTTTTTCTGCCAATTGTGGAATTAGGTTCTGCATATCCCTTTTAATCAGCAAACAACTGGATTCTTCCAGTCCTGATATTGTTTTGTTTTATTGACACGACTAAGCAGTAAGCCATCTTTGCATGTAACCCACCTAATATAATTACGTAAAAAATTACTCAACTATTCGACCGAGGATTAAGTGTACTTATAGGCTATGTAACATTTCCAGAACTTGAAAGACTGCTGAGAAGAGAGGTTAATGAGTTGGACGTTCCGCCAATGTTTCACATATTTTGGGAATACCAGATTTTTTCGTCCGTTATTTGAATAATTGGGACTATATAAAATTTCAGCCGTAAGAGGTAAATGTGAGGATCCAATAAAACTATCCAGATTATTACAATAATGACATAAAGCACAGAAGGGGAATAGTTGAGATTGTCACTGTGGAACTTCAGATAAGCCACCAAGTCCACTATATTATCATACCACAATTCCAAGTGCTCCCGGTCAATAATTACTGTGAATGGAATTGTTGTACAAAACGCTTCCTTATGCCACAATGACGGTATTTTAAAATCCCTGTTATTTTGCTTTTATTCGACCACTTCACTGCCACTATCACTAAAATCTCTAACTTCCATATAACTAGAGGGGTGCTAAGAGTGGGGAAAATGCTTTAATTACTACTTTTCTTTGTTAAGTTAGATTAGGTAGGTAATAATAATTCCATACCAAATATCTAGGGGTGCTGATTTTTCGCAAATGCGATATGCGTGAAATGCTCATAAACTCTTGTATTTTCATTTTTCATGACCTCTATACCACGTTTTAATGAATTTTGAAAATGCGATAAAATGCGAAATTGACTCAAAATTGCCGACTTTTACTTTCTCTATACGCACTATGTACATAGTGTATAAAGAAGGTATTGCACTCCACCCAAAAATTCGATACCGAGACTTCACCGGAAATATATGTTTTAGGGTTCCCAATATCCAAAAAAAGCGTTTTCACAAAAAGTTCCGTGTGTGTGTGTGTGTGTGTGTGTGTGTGTGTGTGTGTGTGTGTCCCTGAACACGGCAACTCAAGAACGAAAAGTCGGTAAAATACCAAAATTGGTATTTAAGTAAAGTATCTTCCAGGGATGAAGATTTTGAGAAAAATCCCCATACCCCCAACTACCCTTTACATGGAACTTTTTTCGAAAATTTTGATTTTCTCAAAAATGGCTCTAACGATTTTGATTAAAATGTCGTATATTAAAGATATTTACTTGACAAATAAAATGTATATCTTGAATTTTCTGGGAATAGCCTCTGAAGAGTAGTTTATTCTGGATGAATTTTACTGAATTTTGAATAACTGCTAAACGGTAAGAGATGGACAAAAAATTACTACACAACAAATGTAGAGCACATTAAAACACACAATTTATGTTATATTCATTTTGTTCGTGGAGTTCGTCATTTTTGAGACATTCCTTATTTTTGGTTTCTGCTATGAAAAACAAATACTTTTCTCGTACAGGAACTTGTCAACTCCTATCCATATAAACAAAGGAACTTCATTGACATAGCAACCAGCTTTTGACTATCACTTTAACCTATGGTAGTTTCTTATTTCGCTTCTACGTACAAGGAAGCAAGTAATAGGACTATTTCTGCTAATTTTTATCTGATTAGCATGAAGTAAATAGAAGTATAAGCTTTTTAAGAATAATTTGTTGCAGGGATATAGAGAAAGTCATGGTAATGGTACACATCAGATTTTTTTAAAATGTTCTCACTTTTTTATTTTCTTCCAGAAATTGCATCTGATAAGTTTGTGCACCCTTGGAATGCTAATGATTCTGACACACCGTACTGATCTGGAAAGCGGAATAATTAATTCTCTCACCCCTCATCTGTTTGTAAAATATATATAATAAATCTGAACTTGGCATAAAGAAATAAAGAAATTTCATAGTTATCAAATTTAAATAACAGTCATATTTTCTTCTTAACAAATAAAAAGAAAGGGAATATTTACAAGAATTTGTGTATAAATTTGAATACAAAAAATGGGAATAAAAAATCATGTCATCAAATGGCACTGGCCCTATGTATACATTATGATTTTATCTCATATGCTTACTGTTTATGTCAACAATATTTTATTATTTTGTCATTGTTGTATCAGTGTCATTGTTATTGTTGAAAGTTCCGTTCCCGTTAATGTCACATTAAAGTTTTTTCATGAAACAATATCTGTTCATTATCAGAATCAATTCAAGATGTGTGTTTTTCTTCAAAATGTTACAAAATACTAAATTGAAAATGTATTAAGGCTATAAAATGCTAAATTTCTGATTTCAAAATGCTAAAATTCACCACCCTACTAATCTCTCATAGCATAATTCATTCATAGAATGGATTTGCAGTTATTTTGATTGGCGCAATCAATACCATTATTGAATTAAATGCTAACCTGGTTCTGAGAAGTCCATAAATTCACAATCACATTTGAATGTTGGTGTTTGCAAACTAATTTTATCCTATGCCAGTTAAGTGAAAAAAAAATACATTTTAGGTTCTGAGATCTATTAACCTGGCTACTTTGTTATTGCTACCCGGTGTCTGCAGTGAGAAAAAGAGAACATTTGTATGTTCCAAAATATAAATGTCAGCAGTAAAAAAACGCCAGAAAATCAACAATGAGGACATTACAGAACTCAAGGCGACGATTAAAAAATCAGCTCATAACTGAAACTACTACATATAATTCTAATTTTCCGGCACGATGGTGAGTACCTTACCCTAGGTTAGTTATTTCTGCACCACTCTGTAAACAAATGACGTAACGTTTTAATAGCTCAATACGGGGGTAACGCCCCTCGGTGTCCGATTACTGTAACAGCTGACAACTTCCTGTGTTCCTCGGACTACGCCCAAACCATCGTGGATAATATCGAAGATTCGACATTACATACTGAATTAAGTAACGTTAGGAAAGAGACATCATAATATACAAATGTAATGTTTACCTGCCTTTTATTTTTACTTTCTCTACTTACTATGTGTATAGAGAAGCTATTGCACTCCACCCAAAAATTCGACACCGAAATTTCACCGGAAATATGTGTTTTAGGGTCCTCTGTATTAAAAAAAAAAAATTTAGAAAAAGGTCCATGTGTGCGCGCGCGTCTGTGAACACGATAACTCAAAAACGAAAAGTCGGTTAAATATAAAACTTGATATTTAAGTTTAGTATCTTTCAGGGATGCGACACGAAGATTTTGAGAAAAATCCTCCCACCCCAAACTACCCTTTACTTGGAAAAAAATTCTAAAATTGAGATTTTCTCATAAATGGCTTTAACGATTTTGATTAAAATACCGTATATTAACCGTAAAATGTATATCTTGAATTTTGAGGACATAGCCTCTAAAGACCTCTTTATTCTGAATGAATTTTGCTGAATTTTGCGTAAGTGGTAAACCGTAAGAGATAGACAAAAACTTACTACACAAAAAACGTAGATCACGTTAAAACACACAATGTATGTCATATACTTTTTTTTCGTGGAATTGACCAGTTCTAAGATATTCTTTGTTATTTGTTTCAGTTTTAAAATAGTTATTCTTTTTTCACTGGGAAAGTTGTAAATTCCTGGCCCTGCATAGAAACGAATTTCAAACACATGCTAACCACCTTATAAAAACATTTGACTATCGTTTAAACCTCGCGTATTCCCTTATTTCCCTTCTACTTACAAGGAAGCAGACAGAAGAATTATGTTGTTTCTTTTACAATAATTTAAGAACTTGTCTTGGCTAAAGCGAGAGTCAAATGTTTTAAAAAGTTGGTTGCCATGTGGTTGAAATCCATTTCTTTGCATTGCCAGAGGTTGACAAATGCCCGTATGTGAAAAGGTTTAGGTATTTTAAAACTGAAACCAATAACAAGGAATACCCAAAAATGGTCAACTCCACTAAAACAAATCTGATGTGTTCCATTCACATAACTTTCTCTACATCTCTGCAACAAATTATTGTTAAAAAGCTTATGCTTCTATTTACTTCATGCTAATCGAGAAAAAATTAGCGAAATTGTCTTATCTACTTGCTTCCTTGTAAGTATAAGCGAAATAAGGGAGTACCATAGGTTCAAGTGATAGTCAAAAGCTGGTTGCTATATGACTGAAGTTCCTTTGTTTGTATGTATGGACACGAGTTGACAAATTCATGTGTGAGAAAAGTATGTTTTTCCAAGCTGAAACCAAACACAAGGAATATCTAAAAAACGATCAACTCCACGAAACAAATGTATATAACATAAATTGTGTGTTTTAACGTGCTCTACATTTTTGTGTGGTAAGCTTGTGTCCATCTATTACGGTTTAGCAGTTATGCAAAATTCCGTAAAATTCATCCAGAATAAAGTGGTCTTCAGAGGCTATTCCCAGAAAATTCAAGATATACAGGTATATTCAAGATTTCTCAGGTAAATATCTTTAATATACGATATTTTAATCGAAATCGTTAGAGCCATTTTTGATAAAATCGAACTTTTCGAAAAAAGTTCCATGTAAAGGGTAGTTGGGGGTGACGGGATTTTCTTGAAAATCTTCGTGTCGCATCCTTGGAAGATACCAATCTTAAATACCAAATGTGGTATTTAACGGTCTTTTCGTTTTTGAGCTATGCTGTCCACAAACACACACATGCACACATACACGAACCTTTTTATGAAAATGCTTTTTTTTTTTGGATTCAGGGGGACCCAAAACATCTATTTCCGGTGAAATCTCGGTATCAAATTCTTGAGTGGAATGCAATACCTTCTCTATACACTATGTACATAGTACGTGTAGAGAAACTAAAAATGTATCTGATAATTATAATTGTGTGATTCAACGAGATCTACATATTTTGTATAGTAAGCTTTGTCAATTTCTTACTGTTTACTATTTATGCAAAATACAGCAAAATTCATTCGGGATAAAGAGGTCTTCAGATGTTATTCCCAATAAATTCAAGATATATATTACATTTGCCGTGTAAATATCTTTAATATGTGGTATTTTAATCAAAACCGTTAGAGCCATTTTTGAGAAAATCAAAATTTTCGAAAGGTTTTCCATGTAAAGGGTAGTTTGGGGTGGGAACATTTTCCTCACAAATCTTCGTGTCGCATCCTTGGAAGATTCTTATCTTATATACAAAAGTTTGATATTTTACCAACTTTTCGTTTTTGAGTTATCGTGTTCACAGACACGCGGACCTTTTTCGAAAATGCCTTTTTTTTTTCTTTTTTTTTATTCAGGAGAAGCTAAAACATCTATTTCCAGTGAAATGTCGGTATCAAATTTTTGGGTGAAATACAATACCTTCTCTATACACTATGTACGTAGTACGTGTAAAGAAAGTAAAAATAGGGTGTTCTCCATTCACACAAATTTCTCTACCTGCTCTACAAACAAAATATTGTTACAACAAATTATTCTTCTATCTATATCAAGCTAATCGGAATAAATATTAGCAAAAATGGTCTTATTACTTCACCCTGATGCATATAAGGGAAAACACTAAAGCGAATGTCGAATGCTTTAAAAGTTTTTTCGCTATGTGATACACTTTAAAGCCGTTGGTCCCGTGTCGTAGATTTACGTCACGTAAAAGAACCTCAAGCCTGATTAAGAGGCCTCTGAGCAAAATTAAGCGGTCTTCACGCCCAGTAGAGAATGGGGCGCTGAGAACCATAGCAGTTCCTAGAATTTGCTTTTCGAGATTCAGGACAAACTGCCTTAACATCACCCAGGAAAATTATAGGTTACTTCAGAAACAATATATTAAACTGGAATTTATAAAGTAGGGTATTCGCAAAAGATCTATATATCTATAGGTCGCAGCGAAGAGAAGTCGAAAGACTTGAAAAACCCCACACCTATCTATCTACCACAGCAAAGAGCGTCCATTAATAAAACTCCATTTCCATTTCTCTTTGCCTGGCCTGTAATAAGACAAAACAGATATGAAGCGAATGACGACATCCTTTCGAGAAAAGTATAAGTGTTTTAAACTGAAAGCTATAACATGAAATATCTCGGAAATGGTTAACTCCACAAGCGAATGACGACGTTCCATTCGAGAAAAGTACAAGTGTTTTAAAACTGGAAGCTATAACATGAAATATCTCGGAAATGGTTAACTCCACAAAAATGTAACTCACATAAATTGTGTACTGTAACACTTAATGTGTGTACTTTAATAATTTTATATTACTCTTTCTAGTCCGTAAATACAATGTACATAGTGGGTACAGAAGGTATTGTATTGCACCTAAAAATTCGATAGCAGATTTCACCGGAAATAGATGTTTCGAGATCTCCTGAATAAAAAAAAAGCATTTCTGGAAATATGTCCGCGTGTGTCTGTGGCCACCATAACTAAAAAACGAAAACTTGATATTTAAGTTCAGTGTCATCCAAGGATGCGACATGAAGATTTTCAAGTAAATCCCCCCCCCCCCGGCCTCAACTACCCTTTACTTGGAACATTTTTCGAAAATTTTGATTCTCTCAAAAATGGCTAACGATTTGTATTAAAATTACATCTGTTTAAGATATTTTCATGACAAACATAACGCATATCTTGAATTTTCTGGAAATAACCTCTGAAGACCTCTTCATTCTGGCTTATTTTTGTATAACTTTTGCATACTTGGTAAACCGCAAGATATATATATATATATATATATATTATATTGGGTGTTAATGAACTATACCTAAATATTTTCACAGAATATGTAGACTACTTAAATAAGATAGGAGACTTATGTCCTGTTTATTGACATTTCGAAGTAACGGCTATATGTTTCTGAAGTGCCAGTACGCCACTGGCTAATTTATCAACCATTCGTGAGCATAACACGAAAAAACGAAGGGCCTTATTACAGCGTATCTCTCTAGCGTAGTGGTTATGATACTGGCTTTCAAGTGAAAGATAGTTTCCGAGTTCGGGTCTCGTTCAACTCGACTTCTTTTTTTTTTCTGTTGTACTAACCTCAGTGAGCAGCAATAAGGAAGTGATAACAGTAGATGCACTGGCCAGTTAGAATCGCGGCACTTCGTCTGGAACGAAAAAAATAATAATAAGAAACATTTACTCCATGACAGGAATCGGACTCATGACCTTTGGGTTAGCAGCTTCCCACCTTACGTATTAAGCCACCAGAGTTGAAAAAACGCCTCCAGAATAGGTCACCCCAAGTACGTAGTAATACGCAGTGTCGCACTGTCAAGTGATTAGTTCGAGATTTTAAAGATTTTTGCGATATTAAATCTTGAGAACGCTAGTAACGAGCTGCTAAAAATCGATATTTCTATACTCTTGCAACAGTTTTAAAGACACTCTAAGCTATTTTTTCAACATGCTTTGATTTAACACCGACTTATCAGCACGTGTTACCCACAGGCTTAACGCTATGTAGTTGCGTTATGTTTATCCGGGGACCATGCATCGCCGATCTCAAATTACTTTTATCAGTCATGTGCACAATCTCGCAAATTATTTCGGTGTAGTTCATTAACACCATATATATGAATTTGTAGAGTTAACCGTTTTCGAGATATTCCGAGTTGTTGGTTTCAGTTCAGTACACAAACATCTCTCTAACAGGAGACAACTTTCTTTTCGTCTCTCGCTTGTTTACTACTAGCAAGCAAAGTTTCACTTAGCGACCGGCTTTTAAAAGATCCGAATATCACTTTAGCCTAGTGTATTCCCTTGTTACCCTTCTACTTATACAGAAACAAGTAATAAGATCAACTCTGGCAATATTTATCTTGATTAGCATGACGTAAATAAAAGCAATCTTTTATTAGGCACGTTTTTTTATAGACCAGCGAGAAAGACATGTGAGTGGAACACATCAAATTTTGTTTGTGCAAGTCCTCCAGAATGAAGCAGCTTCAGAGGCTATTCCCAGAAAATTAAAGATGTGCATTTTATTTATGAAAATATCTTAATCGTATGAGACTGAATAAAAATCGTTAGAGCCATTTTTGAGAAAATCAAAATTTTCGAAAATAATTTCCATATAACGCGTAGCTTGGGATGGGAAGATTTTCTCGAAATACGAACTGAAATACTAAGTTACGTATTTAATGGATCTATGATTTTCGAGATATGCTGTTCACAGAAACACACACACGGACAAACGCGCGCGCGGACCTATTTCTAAAAATCTTATGTGTTCCATTCGCATGATTTTCTCTACAACTCTGCAACAAATTATTGTTAAAAAGCATATGCTTCTATTTACTTCCTGCTAATCGAGAAAAAATTAGCAGAAATAGTCTTATTACTTGTTTCCTTGTAAGTAGAAGCGAACTAAGGGAGTACCATAAGTTAGAGTGATTGCCAAAAGCTGGTTGCTATGTGACTGAAGTTCCTTTGTTTGTATGGACACGAGTTCACAAAGTCCTGTATGAGAAAAGTATGTTTTTATAGCTGAAACCAAAAACAAGGATTATCTCAAAAACAATCAACTCCACGAAAAAAAAATGTATATAACATAAATTGTGTGTTTTAAAGTGCTCTACATTTGTTGTGTGGTAAGTTTTTGTCCATCTCTTACGGTTTAGCAGTTATGCAAAATTTCCTAAAATTGAACCGAATAAAGTAGTCTTCAGAGGCTATTACCAGAAAATTCAAAATATACATTTTGTCAGGCAAATATCTTTAATATACGAAATTTTAATCAAAATCGTTAGAGCATTTTTTTAGAAAATCAAAATTTTCAAAAAAAGTTCCATGTAAAGGGTAGTTTGGGGTGGGGGGGGATTTTTCTCTCTGGAAGATACTAAACTTAAATACCAAGTTTGGTATTTTACCGACTTTTCGTTTTTTGAGTTATCGTGTTCACAGACACACGGACCTTTTTCTGAAAATACTTTTTTTTTTGGGTACAGGGGATCCTAAAAAATATGTTTCCGGTGAAATCTCGGTATCGAATTTTTTGGTGGAGTGCAATACCTTCTCTATACACTATGTACATAGTGCGTATAGAGAAAGTAAAAATGCCTTTTTTTAGATTCGAGGAGATCAAAACATATATTTCCTGTGAAAATTTGATACTGACTTATTGAGTGAAATACAATAACTTCTCTATAAATTATGTATATAGTGCGTGCATAGAAAATAAAAATATATTTTTATATTTAATGGGCTTAGTTAAATCACTTATATACCAATCAATTACCAATAAGTGTTCAAATAAGCGTACATACTGACTGATAAACGATTGGCGCTGAGACGTAGCTTATAGGATCTAAAAAGATCCATTAATTTTTAGACGGAAGGAGGGAGGGAGGGAGCTTTGTATGACGGGGAGAGGAGTAATTTCAAAAACCATACAACTCATTTTGACGATTATTTCGTCATTGAAAAGCACTGTTCCTCACGAAAGATGGACAGCTTCTAATTTTAATCTTATTATATCACTAAAACACTAAACAAATCTTATGCATGTTACATTCATATGACTTTCTATATATGTTCTGCAAACATACCTACTGCTCTTCCATAGGACTATAATCTCCATTGTGCTATTCAAGATAAACATACAAGAAATGGTCTTATCACTTAGTTGCTTATAAGCATAAGAGAAATAAAATATGAATACACTAGGCTAAACCAATAGTCAAATCAAAAGCTGTCGCTTTGCGATTGGCATTAAAATCTGTTCTCTTTCTATAGCCTAGAGTAAAACAAAAGTTAGATGGAACGAACGGATGGGATCTTCCTGTTTGAGAAAAGTTTTAAGTATTTTAAAATTGAAACAAATAGCAAGGAATGTCGCAGAAATGGTTACCATAAAAAATGATTATATGACAGATTGGGCGTTTTAATGAGCTTTACACTTTTATGAAGTTAAATTTTGTCTATCACTTAGGTTTACCAGTTATGCAAAATTCTTTCGGAATGAGGAGTACTTTAGTTGTGGCGATATTTCCAAGAAATTTAGGACAGATATACATTTTATTTATCAGTAAACATCTTTAATATACAGCTTTTTAATCAAAACCGTTAGAGCGATTTTTGCGAAAACAGAATTTTTCGAAAATTTGTCCTTGTAAAGGATAGTTTGGGTTGGGGCGATTTCCCTGAAAATCTGTGTGTCGTATCCTTGGAGGATACTGAACTCATATATCAAATTTGGTATTTAACCAAACTTACGTTTTTGAGTCATCGTGTTCACACACACACACACACGGACCTTTTTCAAAGCATCCGATATGTTCCATTCACATGACTTTCTCTATATATATGTTACAAATGATTGTTAAAATGCTTATTCTACTTCATGACAATCACGATAAACATTAGCAGAAATTGTCATTATTTGGTTCCTTGTAAGTAGAAGGGAGAAAATCTACTGCGTTCCATTCACACGATGTCCTCTAGCTGTTCAGCAAACAAACCTTTAATTCAAAACATTAATCTGCTATCTACATGATGCTAATCAATATAAACATATGCAGAATTTGGGCTTAATACTAGTTTTGTTGTAAACAGAAGGAAAATAACAAAATGCACAGGCTAAAGCGATAGTCTCGTCATTTACAAGCCGGTCGCTATATGAAACAATTGAAATTCAATCTCTCTCTGCTTGCCAGGAAACAAACGAGAAAAAAGAAATCTTCCCGTTTGAGAATAGTTCAAGTGGCTTAAAATTGAAACCAATAAACAGGAATATCTCTAAAACGGTTAACTCTACATGACAAATTGTGCGTCTTAATGAGGTCTACATAGTTTATGTAGTAAGGTTTTGTACGTCTCTTACGGTTTGCCAGTTACAAAAAATACAGAATGAAGAGTCTCCAGAGGCTATTCCCAGAAAATCCAAGATATACAATTCGTTTGTCTTAAAATACCTTACACATAAGGTATTTATCAAAATTGTTAAATCATTTTTGAGAAAATAAACATTTCCGAAAAATGTTTCATGTAAAGGGTGGATTGGGATGAGGGGATTTTCTTAAAAAGCTTCGTGTCGTATCCTTGGAAGATACCAAACTTAATTAACGGCCTTTTCGTTTTTGAACTATGCTGTGCACAGACACACTCACGGGCGCGGACCTTTATCTAATTTTTTTTTGATCCAGGGAATCCTAAAACGTGTATTTCCGTTGAAATCTTGGTATCGAATTTTTGAGTGAAATATAATACCTTCTCTACTAATATACTAATGTAATAAAGTAGAGAAAGTAAAAGAACTTACAAATTACTGAGGGTTAGAGTGCGGAGACATTGGAATCCTAAACAGCATATCAGCAGTATTAAGTTCAGTAACATCAAGACTTTCAAGAAAATCTCCCCAACCTAAACTACCCCTACATTTTGTATTTTTTTTTTCAGTCTGCTTTTCTTTCTAAAATGGTTTTAATGATTTTATTAGAAAATCATATCTTAACGATGTTTACACGACAAATGAAGTGTATATTTGAATTTTCTGAGAATAACTTTAGAGTTCTTCATAACTAAGGGAATTTATATAACATTTTATCTTAACTGCTAAACCTTAAGCTAGACGAAAAAGTACCACACAAAAAGTGTAGATCTCTTTAAAACACAATTTATTTCAAATAGCTTTTTGCTGTATTAGCCATTTCCGAGATATTCGTTATTAAGGGTTCGAATTGTTCAATACCCATTCTTTTAAATTCCTGTGACGATTTTAGTTAATGTGATGGGAAGAGTATGTCATTTTAAGGCCAGTACAGCCACTAACATCCTATTCGAAAACATCTGACTATGGCTATTCCCTTTCATCTATAACGAAATATGTAATGCCGCTATCCTCGATTAAATCGAAGTTGATTGGAAAGTAGGGGTTTTTAAGAATAAGTTGCATAACAAATAATAAGCGATAGGGTATATAGAAACTGACGTGAATGTGTAAAATTATTATCAATATTATTATTAATTATTATTATTATTATTATTATTATTATTATTATTATTATTATTATTATTATTATAGTGTAATACGAATATGGAGCACACTGTCACGTTGTGTTATCTCTTCACATAAATTCACGGGTAACAAAATATAGTCATTTTGTGATTTATTTTGTAATTCTATCGGGAGTATTTATTTTTTCGACATTACTCTTGGAAAGAAAAATCAGGTTATACTGTCTCCGTGGTCGAGTGGTCAGCGAGCTGACTTCTCACCCAGAGGTCCCGGCTGGGGCGTGGAATTTTTCTTTGACCAGAATTATTCCCTATCCCCAACAGAGTCTGGAAGTATATATGTGCGAGTGAATGCGTGTATATTTGAGGAAAATTAAAAAGGATTTAAACTCAATGTAAAGAACCTACAGACGAGTTGTTTCTAATGCAAAGCCTCCGATATGACCTTAGATGTTAAATGGGGCTATATAAATTAGAGAGAGAAAAAAACAGGTTGTATTCTCAAAACTGTTAAGTACATAAAATTACCACTGGTTTCGAATACGAAACCAAATAGTAAAATGTCTGCCATAAAATGATGTTTTTGAAGTAAAAATCACGCACTAGCGGGAGTTTTGTCTCGTTACGATAGTTCAAGACACGGAAGGATCTCTCTCTCTCTCTCTCTCACTCTCTCTCTCTCTCTCTCTCTCTCTCTCTCTCACACACACAATTCAATTCATAATGCTTAAAAATGAATGCAATGCTAGTAGTTTTAATTTAACATCTCGGAATAATTGAGATTGACATTCAGCACTAGCTTTCTGATCTCAAGATCACAAATTCACATCCGGCTCAGTGTGCTCTCAAGCGACAGCTTCATATCACACTATATTTCCTAGCATGTAAAAGAACTCCTGCGGGACGAAATTCCGCACACCGGCGGTGATGATATGAGTTTGGCTACTGATAGCGCGGTAATAAACAAAGCTTGTATTTATTTTATTTTTTACTTTCTCTAGCACGTATATACAATATACATTGTAGATACAAAAGGCATTATACTCCGCCCAAAAATTTGATACCGATATTTTACCGAAAATACGTGTTTTGAGGACCCCTGAATTAAAAAATAGAAAAGAGCCGTGTTGTGTGTTTGTGCGTCCATGTCTGTGGATAGAATAAACTCAAAAAAGAAAAGGCTGTTAAATAACAAACTTGATATTTAAGTTCAGCATCTTCTAAGGACGTAACACGTAGATTTTCAACAAAATCTCCAAAAACCTATAATTGGAAATTTTTTTCTGAACGATTTTGATAAAAATATCGTATATAAGATATTCACATGGCAAATAAAATGTATATCTTTGAATTTTCTGGGAATAGCCTCTGAAGACTTCATTCCAGACGACTTTTGAGTAACTAGTAAACTTTAAGAGCCATGACAAAAACTTATACACAAAAATGTAGATCTCGTTAAAGCACACAATTTGTCATATACATGTTTTTGTAGAGTTATCTCATATTCTTTGTTATTAGTTTAAATTTTAAAATGCTTAAACTTTTCTCAGATTTTTTTAGATATTCAGCTTCTCGGGGCTATGCGAATCAGATGAGTGATGCCCATCGCTTAAGGTACCTTGGAGGTAGAGCATCAATACCTACGTAACTGAGAAGTCCATATTTCGAGTTTTGGCTGACGCGATCTGATTCAACCTTCCAAACTTAGCTTACACACGATCAGCTTGAGAGACAAACTTTGTTATTTTTATTCTATTACATTTTAGAATTGAAAAACAGTGGTTCTAAAATTTCGAAACAACTCATAACTATTTACTTTTGCCCGCAGAGAAATTCTGGTACGGTGTCACTCTAGGCTGAAGTGCTTGTTACAAATAACGTAATTATCAAACCAACTCACAAAATGTATTTGTATCAACAAGCAAGAGGTTTAGAACTTTGTTTAAGAACCACAAATCCGCCAGTAATTCGTTATAGTGATCTATAATGCATTGAACCAGCCCCTTATAAGTAATCATAGGACAAGGAAACGTTGAACTTAAATTGGGTAACATGTTTTCTGCAGATTGGATATATTTTTATTAGAAAAGCGTTCATTTTAGCACCATAAACAAAAGAACAGCGAATGTGGAGGTAACTTCTCGGAGTATGCTTGAGTAACATTGACTTTGCCTACACACGGGACACAGCAGCACAGTATCCAAGGCGTCCATAGCATGTCTACAAACAGTGACGTCCAGTCCACGCGCACAAAACCAAACGTAAGAGGACTATACATGAATGCTATAATTATACCTTCAACTGTTCTCGAAAAATTAAATTGTATAAAACAACCTGTGTGTATATCGTTGTAGTCTAAATGTGTACTGGCGTCCCTTCGATATTATTCCTTAGATGTCAAGAACATTTTAGTCTGTGAATATCAGAATGTCCTCTGGTTTTCCACCGGACACCTATTTGCTAGTACACCCATCTTACTTTTCTCCCTTTATTGCTACAGACACTAAGTAACGAAAAACTGTGGCTTCAATTTGGATCTAGCTAAATCCAGCTCATCAACATAACTAAAAACTGACCAGTATATTAAGTCAGTTAACGAATAATTGTACAGTAGACGGAATAGAAGTGTCACAATGTGCCAGTGGCAAAGTAAGAATGTAAGGAATTATGCCACAGGAATACTATAGGCTATCGAGTAATCTGAATCTCTTTTTGTTTTGTGTTTTTGGCTTAAAGTCCTTTAAACATTATTGGTCATATCGGACGATGAATGAAATCGGTGAAATGATGATCAAATGAAATCGGGGTCCATGGAGCTTAAAGTTACTCGATATTTGTCTTCTAAGGCTAAGGGAAAACCCCGTAAAAAGCCTTTTCCGGGAACTCACCCTTAACGAGATTCGAACTCGCGACCAGCTGAATGTGAGGCAGACACATTACCACCACACTACTCAGATGGACTGAATCTCTCTTATCTGCTCTCATTTGCTCAGTAATACGTTTCTGTTGTTTAATACACAAATTGCATTTAAAAACTTTAGTTGGGAAGGATGAGCTTTTTCTTTCCTTTGCCTTTTTTTTTTTTTCTCTCTCTCTCTTTCTTGTGTTTTTATTCAAGGAAGCCACAGGAGAAACCTTAACCAGACAACTTACCCCAACTGAGATTCAAACTCACCCTTCTCAGGGTTGTAAGCAGGCCAACAAGCCCACAGCTCCACATGCTTGATGGGCAAGCATGATGATGTCAAGTATTTACAGGTAGAGTGAATAATGTTTTTATTTTAATTTTCTTTTTCTATGTTTGAGACAGGAACTATAATTGAATAATTTGTATTCAATATTAATGAAAGTAGATAATGAATATAGAAGTGAGGCTATAAATCTACAGAGCCACCCGATATTATTCCTTAAAGGGAGAAAAAAAAAAGGACCAAATAAAAACTTTAGTCTGGTTATTGTTTTTGGAAAACTATATTAAGAGTAAATCCATGTATCCTGCATATGCTATGATCCAAACTTTTGCTTTCTCCTAGAGGGCTACTGACTCCAGGAATTGCCTTGTAAGTCTTTGAGAAGTAAATCCTGCAAAGAGGGGGCATTCTGAAAAAGAAGATAAGTTTAAATTTGAAGTCCTCCAAAATTCAAGAGTTGAAAGGTGGAAGGGGGCCAATAGCCCATAAAATGTTAGATGTGTGATTGTAAGAAGAAATAAAATAGAACTATTAAATAAAATGTTAATTTTTGTGTTGGATTTTCACCTTTGGGAGGGGGGGTGTAGAGAATTCTCTTAGCATTTCTAAGACATCTACAAAATTATAAATTACTGTATGGATGTATACATCATGAGGGAGGATAAAAAACTTTTGAGTGTCTAAGTGCTTTGAGTTTTTCTGTTTTGCTGGTACGGTTCAAAACAAAATATTCAATTTATCCATCAGTGTAGGTTATCTATCATGGTACATATAATAAGCTCCAGGTCTGGGTGGCTCTTAAAGCAATAGCTTATGGTCAGAACATGCAAAACCTTTATAATTATGCACAAGGAAAAGCAAGTACCTCAACATCTTTTATACATATTTTAATGTGTACTTTGGAAAATGAACAATTTAGAGTTTACTTTACATTGCGGTTAATCTCTTGTTACTGAATTATAATTTTTCATATCTTTATTTGTATATATCTTAACATTTTTTTGTAGAACACAGTGAAAAATATCTGATGTCTTTAACTCACACAACTTTATCTCTTCTGTACAAAACTATTCTAATAAAAAAACATTCTTTTATCTACATGATGCTAATCAAGATAAAACCACTAAAAACTGTCTTCTTATTTAGTTCCTTATAAGTAGAAGGGAATTAAGGGAATACAATAGTCTAAATTGGCAGTAAAATTTTTAAAAGCTGTTGTGTGATTGTCAAAAATTTGATTCTTCTTCCATCCACAAAAGTAAAACAAAAGAGATGAAACACATGAGGATTTCCATTTGAGAAAAACCCAAGTATTTTAAAATTTAAACTAATAATGAGTAATATCTCTGAAATGATTAGCTCCTCAAAAAAACTATATGACAAATTGTGTACTTCGAAGTGTTAAGTTTTTGTCTATATCTTACAGTTTATCTGTTATGCAAGAGTCATTCACAATGAAGAGGGCTTCTGGGGCTATTCCCATGAAATTCAAGATATGCATTTTATTTGTCATGTAAACATTTTTAATTTACATCATTTTAATCAAAAGCATTAGAGCCAATTTTTAGGAATCATAAATTTTGGAAAATGTTTCATATAAAGGGTAGTTTGGGTTGGGTGGATTTTCCTGAAAATGTTAATGTTGCATCCTTAGAAGATACTGAACTTAAATGCCAAATTTGGTCCCTAACCCATGTTTGGTTATTGAGTTATGTGTGTGCATGCGCATGCACAAACACAAAATAACCTTTCTGGAAATTATTTTTTTTTTATTCATGGGAACTAAAAATATATATTTTGGTGAAATCTCGGTATAGAGTTTTTGGATGGAATGCAATAGCTTCTCTACCTACTATTGTACATATGTGCAAGAGAATGTAAATATTTGATCATATGGTAAAGTCTGATGCAGTTTTCCTATTAAAGACTTGACCTCCCTTCTCAAAAAATTGTTGTAAATAAACATACTAAGAAAGCTTAAAGATGGGTGATATAAAATAAACAGTGTAGTTATAGTGTGGTCCTTCATAAGAAAAATGTTATAACCTTGATGCAATCATTGGTTATGAGATACATATTAATCCTATCTGAAGCTTTTATGCTATGAGATATTCTACAGCAGTTCATAGTACATGCTGAGCTTGTCAACTTTTGAATTTACTCTTCTGGAATTCAACATTAAAAACAAGCATTCAGCCATAGAGAAAAATTACCTATACAGTTGTTAACATGATGCAAGACAACTACAGTCTCCAGAATTGTATTGGTCTTGCAATATGGCAACCTTATACAGAGGCAGAAAATGTACATTAGGTCAGACAATACTCCACTACATTATAACAAAATTGAAATCGTTAGACCAGCTTAATATCAACGTACTAAACAAATCAAGCTCTCTTACTTTTCCTTAGATATTTCTGGTCAATTTATGGAGACATGTTAATTTTAATATCTCCTGAATAAGTGCTTTGTCACACTCCTTTGCTATTTGTCAAAGTTTCAGGTTCTTAAGGGGACAAGGTAGTCTGAACATACTGAAATTGCACCTTAAGTGAGTTGGATTACCACTGCTCTTAAAGTATTCAATTGTTTTTCCAGAAATTTGTATGAATTATTCTATAAATCATCAAAATTATTTCAAGTGTTTGTTTGCATTAATAGCTTATTTGGTTGGGTCTATAACGTGTATTTCATTCACCAGAAAATTAATAAAACTTAATCTTAAAACGTGTGAATTCATGTACCTTTCTCTCCGATACTACAGCAATACACAGTCACACTTTGCATGCTGGTTCTTAGTATAATCAGGTAGCTTCTGAACTTCAATTATTTAGTTATAATACAATTTCAGTAGAAATTAAAAAAGAAATATATTTGCAAATTCAAAAAAGTAAACATTTGGAAAATTTGCAATGTTGTTGCCATCTTAATATGATCAATATAAACTATAACATCACGATTGTGGCTCAGAAAGTTCAAATATGTGCTGAAAAGATCAGCTTTCCAGCTTTCATAGTTCCTGAGAAAAATTCATAAGTATCCAAAAATGCTGTTTTGAAAAAATGAAATTATAGATACAAATGTTCTAAAAATGGGCATTGCATAACAGCTTTAAAGAAATGCAGACTAGCATCTAAATTATTTTTAAATTGATTAAAATCATCTTAACCCTCCTTAAGTATACATTTTCTGAAACTAGAAATAATAGAGGTTTTATCAGTGTCTAAAACAAAAAAATGTCATTTTTTGCCATTTTAACTCTCTCAATGTGAAAACCAGAGCATATCTTAGATACATATTCGGTTTTTAATTAGTGAAGTTTGAACAATTTTTCTGAAACGGTAATTACAAGTTGCAATAAATTTCTACAAACGATTTCAATTCTTTATTTCATAAAAGTTTACATTTTTTCAGTTGATACAGCATATGTTAAACCAAAAATTCTGACACACCTTTTACAAATGATGTGTGTGTGTCTGTGTGCATGCGTGTGTAAAACGCATAAATAAGAGTTGATTACAAAAATTAAATAATGTCCATCCTGTTAGCACAGTGGTAGTCCTCATGCTCTGGGGGTGCGAGTCCTTTCATCACCATAAGGTAAATGGCAACAGCACCATGGCATCATCCTTGTTTGAACACTGAAGTCTGATTGTGGTCTCTTCCATAATTCCATCCCGACCATTGACCGACCTTCAGGTTGAATACTTGTCATAATCACAAAATAACATCAGGAAATTTCAGTTTTTTATTATAAGATACATGATTTAAGACAGCTTCTGATCACTCTTAAGTAGTTGTAAATCTCTATGTCACCATGGAGAAACTTTGCCTCAACATTATGTTCTGTGTGTTGTCACTAACTTAAACTTATCTGGATACATTGAAAAACTGGAGTTTTGACAGAGTACACCTTATGAACCTGTTTATTTTCAAAACCCAGTGATAAGAAATACAAATTACAAACATTTTTCACCAATTAAACATGTAATATTATAATGTAGGATGTCATCTTAACACATCACTTTAATTGACTTATTTTTAAATGTATATTTGTCATCATTATGTTCATCTACAGTAGCAGAACCCAAATGAATTTTCTAACTGAAACCTCAAGGTTATCTTCCACAGTATATTTTATGTTCTCATGAATAAAAGGTGGGTGATTTTGATAACTGCACATTATTATATTCCTGTTAAAAATGAATATAATATGAAATAAACAACAAATTTCTGTTAGAGAATAAGAACAGTCCTAGGGGTCCAAAAACAAAGCACAATGGTCGCAATTCAATGCACAACTTTTACTAAAACGCATAATACAGACGTCTATAATTTTTTATGAATAAAGCTGCTATTATTATTATTATTATTATTATTATTATTATTATTATTATTATTATTATTATTAAGCAAACATTGACATTGCACTATCAGCATAATTGTCAGTGCTACCAACTTATTGCGTAATCAAGTATTGTCAGGTTCCAATATGAATTTTTATTTGCAGAAAATGTAACAGCTCTTGTGCCCATTATTGCTTCTATAATCTTCTGTGTAAACCAGAAACTGACCGCGCAAAGAATAACACAGGTTCAGAATGCAAAAATTCATACAGAATATAATATTTTAATTCATATTAATTGGTTTGTATTGCTCGGTCTGTATACATGGTGATTATAGACAATTGGTTTGCAACTTATGGTATACAAAAATATGCAACACATCTGCCAACATATGTAAAAGATAAGATTTCTTAAAAAAAAAAAAAAAAAAATATATATATATATATATATATTTATTTATTTTTTAAATTTATGCTGGCATCTTCATTTGTTTGAACAAAGGATAGATAAAGTTTCACAGCTTAATTCCAAAGAAGAAATTTGGTATGCCCACCCAACTGTAATAGACAAGAAAAAAAAAGTTTTAGTATTAACTGAAAAAGAGGGTTAACGCTTGTGTACTGTGTAAACAAACAAAACTTGGATATAAGTGATGCATACAGAACTTAAAAGAGCAACACAAAAATAAGCAAAAATAAGCAAATAAGGAATGAACATAGAAGTAAATAAGTTTAAAAATGTTTCCCATTACCATGACATGGGTGACATGTTTGGTTTCCAAATCAGAAGGCTAAACTTCTTATTAAACCTGGTAATATTTTTCTCAGGTTTTTAACTTATATTTCTTTGATAAATGTCAGATAATTCTCAGCTCAATGGACTGATACATTTGATCATTATTCTATGCATTCCAATGTCAATGTAGACCTGAGTTACTAAAAAAAAAAAAAAAAAAAAAAAGCTGAGTGAATAAAACAGCATTTGCAGAAATATTTGTTTTTCCATTTTTTTTTTTTTGTAGCCAATACATTTTTACTATAACCAAGTCTTATTCCAACAATGTTAAATTACCTCCCATAGCTAGCACTACTGAACTGATGATATTATTAATTTCTATAGATGACTGTTTAATTGTGATCTGATGTCAGTGTCATAATGAAAAAGTACAAGATCCTCGCAACTAGCACTTATATATGGTTAGCATAGCATTGTGTCCAATCATAAAAGAATTACTGAAAATTCTTTAAGTCTATAACTCTTGTGCTGTACATCATTATTCCACCCTCAATTACATTCTGAAACATTTTAGGAGTCTCAAATATCTATTGAAACAAGAAGTAGATTTAAATAATATGTATTAAAACAGTATTAAATGGTGTTGGCCAGAGAGTAAATTGCTGCCCACTTGGATTAGGAATAGTTTTAAATTAATGAAAGATGGTTATAATTTCGAAATATCGGTAATAAAAGACTTAATGGAATTTCAAAGAAAACAATCAATAAGATAAAGCATAGAAAGCAAATCAATACTATAAGTAAGTATTTTATTTATCTACGCTATTCATCACTGATTGAAACAGCGACAGTTCAAAATCTGTGGTGAGTATCACAAAACATATGTATATTAAGAACATTTAATAAAAGAAATGCAATTAAAATTCTATAAATCATTCTGTCTCTGTATTTTTATGGCTTGGACGAGAAGAAAAAATACACAAAATTGAGCAACAGAACTTAAATTTTAGCAACGATCGACGAGGAAAGATAGATAAGGAAGCTACAATGTTAGAGAGATTAAAACTGTTTGGCATAGAAAATAAAACCAAATCACTTAAGAATCATATACACAAATTGGGATTATTTTATTAGACTGGCTTTATATCATATACTAGAACTTGCAGGGACATGTTTCAAAGACTGTTGTCTCCAACAGCAGCACAAATTCAAGTCAAGCTTGAGCAATAAAATAATCCCAATTTGTGCTATAATTTTAAAATAAATAAAATAAAATTTTCATATTAGATAAGATACTTGAAGCTATTCAGATTACAATGCAAGAATGTAAGAAGCCCGCCTGGGTAGTGTGGTGGTAGCGTGTCTGCTTCACATTCAAAAGGTCGTGAGTTCGAATCTCGCTTAGGGTGAGTTACCCGGATAAGGTTTTTTTTCGGGGTTTTCCCTTATCCTGAGAAGACGAATGTCGAGTAACTTTAAGCTCCATGGACCCCGAGATGATTTGAGCATCATTTCACCAATCTCATTCATTGTCCGATATGACCAAACTAGGTTAAAGGACATTAAACTACCAAAAAAAAAAAAAAAAAAAAAAAAAAAGAATGTAAGAGATGTAGGTAGATCTAAGAGGCTATTATTATGAAGCTAAAACAGATATAAAGTTTGCAAATATACTTAACACTATTTACATTTGACAGAAAAGAGTTTTAAATACAATTAAAAAATAATTCTATCATCCTAAGTCGGCTACAGCATCAGAAGCCAATAAAATAACCGCAACGAAATAAATTCCATTAAGATTATTTAGGATAACCTGTAGTGAGACTCAGAAAGGCATAAGCAGTCAATTTCACAAATTATGATGTTTATTATGTAAATAAGTAAAGAGTAAAAAAATATTTTTTTCTGCTGACTTAAAAGAAAATAGCAGAGAGAAAAAGTATGTTTTCAAAAGCTTGAATTATTTCATTTCGAAAAGAAGCTATTCTTCAAAGAATGAAATGTGCAACAACAAGAAATGCTCAGATTTTATTATTCTTTGTTAATTTTTACTGGAATACATTTTTAAGCTATTTTAAGAAGGGATGCCAAAAAGAACAACTAAAAAAATAGATGTTTATTTTTGAAAATAGTAAGTACACAATGGATTGCCAACTTTGATTTTTAAGCATCATAACCATAATTTTTCTTAAGATAAATAATAAACAGCAAAACATTGTGTGCTTATTAAGCAGTTACATTTTGGTAAGAAGATGAAGAAAATAAACTTAAGTTTTTTTTAAGGCAAATCAATATAAATGTAATGTAATAACTACATACCACAAAATGTATTGTCTCTGGAGTGCTTCCAAGGAAAGAATAAAATTATGTATGATCCAGCAATAACACCCTTATCTCAAATTTGGGCTCCCAGAATTATCAATACAAATGACTTTAAAAATCCTTATGCTCAAGTAATATCACCCTCTGTATATTATAAGCACATAATAATTAGTTACATATGATATGAAACAAAACGAAACTGCAACTGTCATAACATAATGAAAACAATTTGGAATTTCATATCAAACTTTAACTAAAGCTTTTTAAGCATCTTTTAATATGCAATTAATGAGCAACAGCTACCTAACACTGCTAAGAAAACAAGCTAAAAATTATTTTCAAAATAATGACATATAATGTTGCTCAATAATTTATGAAAAAGCATAAAAATTGACCATGGATAGTGCCTATAGCAATACATGATTTGGCAGCCATGATAAGCATGTTTTTGTAATTCATATATTTTGTCTAGGTTATGCTGAGCATGTCAATGGATTATTCTTAAACCACAAAACAATACGTAATGCTCAAACGGGTTTTCATTAACATGCCAATAGTGTTTTAAATTAAAATTTGGGAGCTGTCAAAACCTGTCAGATTTTTCAGATATTAACAGAAGATAGGTATGCAAATGTGATTTTATTTGGGATTCCACTTAAACGTATATTAAACAATGCTGAATATATTACAGATGATTAAAATCTGATAACATTGTGTAAATAATTTAAGATATCACACAAACTGCACAAATGTCAAATTCGGTAACTGATATAACTTTCTACGCAAGCCATCCCATTATAAACGCCGGTAAAGTTACTATCGAGCACATAAATCAATATTTTTGGAATCTGACGTCCCATAGTTATAATTTTCATTCAGGTTAATGCGATTTTTTTCACTACACGGGGTGAGGTCTACACAACCAAGTGTCTGCTGTCAACTTGACTGCTACGGCACCGAGTTCACCACATTTAAAGCGTCTGGTGAAAGGGTTATATCAAACGAATTGTTTGGATTTGAAATAAAATTTCACTTACCCCATGATGTCCTTTCCCGTCGTCATTTACACCAATTACACATAAAAAATCACAAAATTTACTACAACCATTTTTATAGAGGGGCCACTTTGCCGGAAGTATTACTACGTCATAAGCAACCGAGCAGGAAGGCGGAGTAGGAAAGCGCGATGACCGTGTTCCATTGTAGACAGCTTCAGATCTCAATGTCAAGATTGGCGCAATTTTTGAATTGTCGTTTAAAGTGATGATATATACAGCTGGTTTTGAAGCGTTAAAATGTCATTCGTGCTCATGAAAGATAATTGGACATTAAACAAAAGCATACCCCCTAAATCACAGCACCAATTTCTCTTAATCAAAACTAATTTTCAGAGTGTTTTATTCAGCTATTTCTCAGAATTAATCTTTACCATCCAGCACTGCTGTTCTGCTGCAAATACAGCAAATGAAGTCATTAAATTACATATTAAATTATATAAGCGACCATGACAGTGTAGAAATAATGTTCTTAGATCTTGCACTATGGATCTAAGTTTGCATCCTGTTTGGAAAACACTGCTTGCTTAAGGTTATATTCAAAATATTTCCTTAGACCTTAGGACTTATATTAACTTTAGTGCTTTAGCTGATTCCCAACTTAATTATTTATTTAATTTACCATCCAATGTGTTATATAGCAACAAATGTTGTCATAGGATGTATTATTATTGTTGTTGTTGTTATCCTCAGTAAATTGTCTATTTTCAATATTTTCCCATTTATTGTAGTGGTCAACATTCAGTTTTTCTTTTGATATCATGAAAAGTGTAGCAAGTTCAATGTCAGCATATAAAGGTTTGACTATCACTTCTGCCTCCTGTATGCCTTTTGTAATTACCTTGAAATGCTTAATACAGTAATGGCATTGGGGAGAAACAGAGCAGTTACTTTTCCCCTTCCTGGTTACCCAACACCTGTGACATAGATATTGGTATAAAGAAGAGCACTGGGAGGATTCAGTGGCAGACTAATAAAATATTTGTTATACACATTTCATAAGCTCAATATTTATTAAATTCCATTGTGAAGTATATGGTTAATAAGTACATATTAATTGTTATTTTGGAGCTTAGTTTGATTTGCTATTCTTCTTGGCGATTAGCTTATCAATGATCAAAAGAATCAAAATACTGGAAGTGGTACACAGTGAAGCATAATTACACATTGGGAAAAATGAGTCGAATTTACACTTGAATTGAAACAGAAAGGAGTGCAGACTTACCTCAGTAGCCAATGACAAACACCTGTTCGCTGCATGAGACCATGCCACTAAGCAAAAGGGGAGAAAAAAGGAGAATAACCTGTGGTATAACCTTTTGGCACCTCTGACTTAATGTAACCATTTCTACAAACATTTATTTTAATTAACATGAATCAGAGAAAACTGAGTACTTGTAAAAATAGTTTGTAGAAGAGATTTAAAAATCATATGAATGCAAAATATCAGATATTTTAATTACCAAGTCATCATCTGTTTGTTTCTAGTAGTCATTAAAGAAGTGGAATTTCATACTTCAGCTTTATAAAGATGTGACTATCTTGTGCCATGTATCCCCATTTTACCTACAATAAAAGGACATTATTTCCAACAATCTTATTTTCATTAACATGAAATGCACAGAAAAAGAACTAATTTGCAAGAAGAGGTTGTCAAAGAAATGTAAAAATAAACAATAATTATTTGAATGCAATGCACTTTTGATTTTTCTTCTTTTTTCTCACTTTGAATGATAAAATAGATAATTGTGGTTTGTGACATGCAAGCTTAAGCAATTCAGCCAACAGATGTTTATTTAGAGGATAATAATTGTACACTTTATGTACAACTCATCTTGATGTAAAAATATGTATGGGACAAGTAAATTGTTTTGCAATGTCATTTTATTTCATACTGATTTAGTAAAATGATGTATTCAACCTGTAAACTATCTCATGCAAGAAGAATGAAGAGTATCTTAATCAATTAAATCTTTATTAAGTGAACTTTCCTCATTGATACACCTTGTAGATCTTAAATAAAATATGTTGAGTATCTTTAAACTTGTAAGTCTAATTTTATAGTGAAATAAATAATAATAATAATTTATTTTAACCAGTATGTATAATGCTTTCTTCTGTCATTTCTCCTTATGCATGTACGACGACTAGAAAGCAAAACGGCATATTATGGAAATAAAACATTCATATTTCTGAGTGCCAACAGTATGTTTAAAAAAGTTAACCTCTCCCATTATGCAATACCTGATTTATCATTGTACCAAGCCTCTACATGCACAGACCAGTGCAAGTGTTGGGAATTGAAGAACTGGAGTGGAGACATCCAAGGTCGCACACAATACATTGGTTGTAATGGGAAAACAATGAAATTTAACACAGCTATAATTGATCATAAGGATACCTGAGTTGGAAATAATTGCGACAACATGTTCTTTATGATTGTCAGCATCTATGCACAGGGATTAGAACTTGAATGTCCTGTTCGGAGTTGCATAAAATCACTCTATTGACTAGACGGAATTTCATTCCACAACTGAACAAAACAGAAATACATATCATTGAACTTGAATATCGTATACCTGCATTTAAAGTGGTTTACAAACGAAATGTAAGCATCACAGATACATATTTCAGCTTTAATTCTGTTTTTGCAGTTTCTTCTCAGTGATTCAATGTATGCTTTCTGCTTTTTACTTTAATGCACAAAGTCGTCAACAAGAATTATAAAGAGAGCTTGTTAAGAGTGTCTCTTCAGTAAAACTGTCAAAATGCTGAATTAAAAATGCAAAATATGCTGAGTTCGATTCTAGGCTGATGATGAAGCATTTCTTATTTCATGATCATTATTCCCCACCCTCAAGAGCCTGGAAATCTGACTGCGATACTGAATGTTTGTTAAATTGATTGAGAAATACAGTTTTAATGTACACCTCAACAATTTAATCAGTTGTTTTAGAAGGTCAAAGTGGTAATACGACAATATAACCTAAGGCAGTATGAAAATAAAAACAAACAAACAAATAAAATGATTTAGCAGGAGAAAAAAACCAAATATCTATGCAATACTGGATTTTCAGAGATGGTATATACAGTATAAAAATAAAATAAACATGAAATTAGATACCTGTATTCCTCTTCAGTAAACTATATTCAAAACGTTAAGTAAACATTTTCTATCAGTATTTATGGTATATTAGAGTTAGATATATAAGAAACATATATTAATATGTTCACCACAGGAGAGCATGGTCTGTGCTTCCTGAAATAATTCATAAACAAATCTAAAATTAAAATTATTACTTAATGAACTTTATAATCTAATACTTTTGCAAAATTTCTTTTTAGCACACTGTTGGGTTGTGTTTCAGTCTGAAATTATAGATTTGAATAACTGAGATTTGTGTAATTTTTTAAAGTTAGGACAAATTATAATATTGAATTTGATATTTTAGCACTGCCTTCTAATGCTAATGAATATATACAAAATAGTTATAAGAGTGAAATTAGCATTCTCATTACCTTTGTCAGATGAGAAGGGAAACTAAATATTGAAGGAGCTGTGTCAGGGTTTAGCATCATCTTGTCTTTATCTCATGGAAACAGTTTTTTTGCAAAATACATTGAGTATAGTCTGTGGTATTTTGATGGCACAAATTTGTCATGTCTCAGAGCAGCTAACAATTTACTCAGTAATTCTGGTTTATGAATTGGAAACCTAAAATAAATTATCATTCGCTTAGTGGCCGAGAAATCCCACAAGAATAAATCGGAATGAATTTGGAACACAAATCACAAATGTTACAATTTATACATACTGATGGAAAGTGATCTCTGAATAATTTTTGCAGCGGTTGGTACAGTTCTGCAGCATAGGAATGCACCATAGTAATAGTAGTATTAAATTATCTCACTTTTAAAGCCTTTTAAGCATACTGAACATATAGCAAAAAGCACGTTCTGCCCTCCAGATGCCTATGCACAAGAGGTTTCAATTAGCGACTGCAACACTAGTGCCAGTAGTTGTGCAGGTAATATAATTCCAAGGTCTTTGTGCTGTACAGAGGAGTTCAGCTGTACATCATCCACATCTAATAACTGCCACTTTTTCGCATTTATCACATAGACCTTTCAAATTCTTAAAGCAATAATTAGAATTGGAAATGGTGTTGGTTTTTTTCTGATGGCAAAATTATGTGTTAAATGTGGTAGTTATTAGGTGTGGATAGTGCACAGTGAAGTTATATTTTACACTTTTTTGTGGGATACCATTATTGCAGGGTATATGTTCAGGATTAATAACTGCATTTGGAGATATGTAGTACTCCTGAGAAGCTTCTATTAAGGTAAGAAAATTGATTTCTTCTCACATGAAAACAAGCATCACCCCCTTCCCCACTCATATTAATATGTAAATATCTTGTGAAGTAATTGCATTCACATTATAACAATTTGTATAAGCACTTGTTTTGATGTTATAAACATGTTGGAAGAAAAAATAATTTTATCTGCCCCATGAGAATGTTTGCTTGTCAGTGGTTACAGCAACTAGCCAGAGGTCAGGATGATCCATGGTTCAAATCTCAGCTATAGCATTGAATTTTTCAGTCTAACTCTACCTTTCTAATTATTGCTAGTGTGGAAGAAACAATTAATTCAACATTTTTATAACTCATAATTATTTAAAATACCTATGTCAGTTTTTAAAGTGCTCTTGCCAATTATTTATTGTGATATCCTAAAAAGAGTTTGGAGTTTTATATCATAATATAGCAACTATATTTTAAATATCTGCTTATCAATTGTTTCCTCTATAGACTTGAGCCTTCAACAAAATGTGTAATGAAATTACCTTAACAACCAATGAGAAAAATAAACTTTTATAAAAATAATTTGTGGAAACTACATAGAAATAAAGAACAATAGATAGGGAAAGCGATGAGAATGTAACACATCAGATTAGTTTTATACAGTAAACATAACAGTGACAAACCATCTATAGAAATTAAATGCAAAATGCAAGCAATGTTGTTGAAAGCTTATGGGATTAACTAATTAAAATATAATTGTAATAAAAGTTGTATTGAGAGTTAGATGAATTTATAGGTTATTAATTTAAGGGTGTTACCTAGAATAAAAACTCTTATGTGCTACATTCACACAACTTTCTCTGCTTATTTGACACAAACTATTCTTGTTTATTCTTCCTATCATTGAAATGGTTTTATTTTAATATATTTCCTTGTACAAGAGGAATAAGGATATTTAGTACATATATAAATTAAGAAAAGAAAGATGAATAATAATTTATGGAATGTTAGGATTAACAATTTTTGCAGTTTTTGGAGGAAGATTATTGAATTAATAATTTTTTTAACTTCTTATTTTATTTGTTTACCATTTATTTAATAATGATCTTTTAAAAGCTGATCTCTATGTAATTGTGTTGTAATTCCGTTCTCTTTGCTTGACCAGAATAAAAAAATATATAAATATTAACTTCTCACTTGAAAAAAAGTATAAGCATTGTAAAATTTAAACCTATAATAAATAGTATTTTGGAAATGGTTAGCTCCACAAATAAAAATGTATTTGACATAAATTGTGGGTTTTGATGAGACCTACATATTTTTGTGTTACAGTTTACCAGTTATGCAGCGTCATTCTGAATGAAGAGTACTTCAGAGGTTATCCCCAGGAAATTTAAGATATACATTTTGACATGTAAATATGTTTAATACGTGACATTCTATAAAATCGTTAAACCATTTTTGAGAAAATGTTCCAGAATACTTCCATATAAAGGATTGTTGTAGTGCTGTGATTTTCTTTAAAATCTTCACATCACACTCTTGGGAAGCATATCAAGTTTGGTATTCAACCAATTTTTCGTTTGTGAGTTATGATGCTCTCACACATAAGTGCACGCGTGTACACATACAGATCTTTTTCTAAAAATACATTTTTTTATTCAGTGGATCTTAAAACATGTATTTACAGTGAAATCTCAGTATCAAATTTTTGGGTGGAATGCAATACCTTCTCTATGTATATTCTATGTACAAAGTAGAGAAAGCAAAAATCAAATTTTGTGCATGTTATACTTCAAATATTATAGCTCATGAATCGCTGAAACACTTGCTATAAGCTTGTAGACAGGGTGGAGGGTGGTGATACACTATATTGCTTTTAAGGGACAACTTTTTGCATAATATTAAAGATTAAACATTTAATACTATCGTATGTAGATTTTATGGTCATAGATCAAAATAAATAATCAATGTATTTCTGCACCTACCATAAATCACACAGCAACCATGCATTGACACTGTTGAGGCTTTTTGTCTAGGATGGGTGTAATACATTCCTCCAAATAGGATTGTATGTTTCTTTCTTCTTTTCTTTTTCCATGGAAATCAAATTCATACCTGGGGTAATTTTACCTAAATGCAAAGATGGAGTGCATGAGAACTGCTAAAACTATGAGCTGTCATAGGAGCAATGATCTGAGCCTTTTCCATGCAAAATTCAACTATTATCCACTAGCTTCATTTAAATGGTTTTTCACAATAGCTGCATAAAGAACAAAGCCTTTTTATTGAAAAATTCTAATGTACCTACATTTATGTGAGGATAGTAATTTAGACAGTCTTTATAATAATAATTTGCAAGTTAATTTTTACATAACCAATTCATAATGTTTCTGTAATTATTCAGTTGTTATGTCTCTTTTCCTTAGAATTCATATCATTGTTTACTTATACCTATACAATATATACATAATAATATATCAGATATCAGACCAGACTTTTGCATGTCTCATATGTTCATAAGCAGTTATTGTCTTCGTGATTCACTAATAATAGCACATTCCAAGATCCCAGTGCATCCACCATGTTGGCTTCCACCATCATGTTATATCTCCTTTGCCAGTGACTGCTGCAGAGTCTTCGTAAAACTTTTGAACAGCACTGTCAGGTCAGCAATCATGGTTTACTGGTCATTCTGTAGCACAAGGTCTGGGCATTACCCTAACCCGCAGGTTGCTTAGTTCTTGAACACCATCTGGTACTTCTGGGTTGCTACTTTCTTCACTTAATCCACAATGACATTGGGTCGGCAAGTAAAGAGCTGTGCATATTGCATGCAGTAGCATATGAATGCGGAAGAGTCTCCAAAGCATACCAGCAAGCCCTGTGTCCTGTGGGTTAAAAGGAGCTCCTGGTGAGTGGGAGGAGGTCCAAACGTGCCTTGTGAATGAATCTCCAGTAGCAAACTCTCCAGGGAAGGTAAAGTACACCAAGCTTTTGTTCAGAGAGGCATTGGAGAGCTTTTCCTTGCCTCACCATAACTCTGAGCTGCTCATCATGCTTTTGTCTTAATTTGGCTCTGAAGCAGCAGAGAACTCTGCATTTCTCTCTTTGATGTACCAATGTTCCCCCCCCCCACCCTTCAAGCTCAGTGCATTGCCATCTGTTGTCCACACAGCCCCCTCTCTCAAGAAGGCCAACCTCACCCTCATCCATATATTCCTGCTGGTGACGGAAGGGTTGCCCGGGTTGTCTGCAAGGTCCCTGTTCACCTTGTACAGTCACATACCTCCTATTTTGAACTGTGGCTCCCATCTCCTTGTACTCCAAAATGAACATCTTCTGGTCAGTGGAATTGAGTATCTTGCAGGCTGTGTCAACCAAGTTAGAGTCAGCCATAGTGCACGACATCCTCTGTACTCCCTTGTTCTGACTACTGTACAGGTAGTCAAAGTTGGAGTTCCTTGCCAGGTAGAGTAGCCTCCTCAGCCTGTTTACCAGAATCATGTTGATCCCTGCCAATTGTGTTTTCATGAAGATCCCCCCATTCCCATAAAGAATAAATAAATAAAATAAATGAAAAGTGATGGAATTCAAAGAGGAATAAATCTGAGGAAGGAAGCTGAGAGTCAAAAGCTAGAAGTTGTAAGGGAACATGCTTACTAAGTTGTTTTTTGAGTAAGAACCAATTGTGCAAAGTGTTTGCACTGACTGGTGTCAGGTAATGCCAATTCAAGGTCAGCCACTCTCAACTACTCTGCTAGAAGTTTCAAATCTCTGGCAGTCTTGATTGTTTGTATGCTGCATGATTTGCCACCATGTCAATTAATAACTTTGCTGAGTGTGAGGTGTGTTAGTTTTTACATATAGAGAAGGTTCTCCAGCTGAAATCTTTCAATTAATTGTTGCAGAGTTGAATGACGGAAGGAAGAATGTTCATGGAGAGGATTGATCTGGATGGCCTATCATCATCAGTGAAGAGCAGACACAAAGTTGATGAGCAGATTTGGGAAAACATGAGCTTCATCAACTTTTCCTTCACGTTTCAGTAATTTATACAATTGTGTACAATAAAATGTGTGCAAGATTTCCCAAAAGTGTTGATGGGCAAACACATTTGCATTTGGCACATTATTTGTCATTTATTGAGTGCTATGCCAAGAATGTTGGTAAGTTCTTTAGTCACTTGTGATTGGTGATGAACTGCATTCAATACTCCAGAGATTAAACTACAATCCAATGAATCGTATCGTTCAAATTCTTTGACAAAACCATGAAAATTGAAACAATAACCATCAACACGGAAAGTCATGACCTCAGTTTTTGGGACTGAAAAGGCATTCTTTTGCTAGAGGAATGACAATAAAAACACAGAGGTTTATTGTCATTAGGTGCACCATTCAAAACTGCTGGTTGAGACTACTATCAAAGGGCATAATTCTGCTTTGACAATGCTTTGTCTCACGTTTGCTCAAGGACAAGGATGCATGGACAAGTTTCAGTGTGAACTAATGGATCACTCACATTACAATTCTGATCTGCACCCTCAGACTTTAATCTCTTTCTAAAATTTAAGGAATTCCTTGGTGGACAATGATTGGAGAATGATGGCATGTTAAAAGCAAGTGTAACTGATTGGTTGAATGGACTGCAGCAGAGTTCTGTGATGATGGTATCCAACAGTTGGTGCCACAACTGAACAAGCGTTTAGACATTAATGGTGACTTAAAATAATGTTCATATTTTCGTTTTCTATAAAAGTCATGCTTATTAATAAAAATGTCTTGTAGAGTAACAAAAAAGTACTTGCTTTAAAAAGACCCTCACATTTACAGTAACAATGAGTAGAAATGGGGAGTGGGAAGCATAAAGTGGGAAGGTAATTTCAAAAGGTAATAGGAATAAGAATATGTAAATACAAACTAGAGATGAGAACTATATCACTGGAAACGTGTACGAAACATTAGTGGAATCAAGATTGTTAACATGCATTGGAAATATTAGAGGCAAGAAAATTGATCATATGTTCTTGTTCTGCAAAGGACTATTAGGATTGCCAAAATCAGCATCAAAAGAGTAGCATTAATAGAGTTTGGGGGGAACAAGGAGGAAAGGAACAGTTTTATATAGAGTATTGAAATTCTAGCATAAATGTGTAAAAGTGGAAGAAGGAGAACTGTTAAAGCAGTGTATAATAAAGCAGTTGTTAAATAGTCAAAACAGTTGGTGGAATAGGATAGAATAGGTAATGGAAAGAATACGTATGGGGAATACATGGAAGTTAGAACAGAAAAATAATAGTTTTTGGACAGAAGTGAAAAATAGAATGCAATACATAGAAAGGCAAGAAATTTGGAGAAGTTTATAAAACAAGAAATCATTAAGCCTTTACAGGTAAATAAAAACGGATTGGGGAAGGGAAAAATACTACTTTTGTGTATGTATGGAGGAAAAAGAAGGTATAGTATGAATTAGGATAGGAGTGGTATATTTGAAATATTTTTAAGAGCAAAAGAGAAAGAACTTTGTGTAGTGTGTGTGGGGGTAAGAGAGCATAACACATTATCTATGGAATTTAGGAATTGGCTAATTGGAGGGGGAAAATATGGGGGGGGATGAGACAAAATGAATGAAGAAATAGTAAGTAGTAGCAATAAATTGCTAACTGGAAAGGAAGAAAATAGAAGTAGAAGTATAGGGGAATTTTTGAGCACAATGAAAGAGAAAACAGACAAGAAAGGTAAAGGAAACAAGAAGCTGAGAAGGTCATAGAGAGGTAATGAGGGTATACAATGCTATTGTAGGTATAAAGCTAAAGACATGGATTTTTAAAAAAGATGATTGCTAAGCGATGGCTTTGAAACTTCATGCTCTCTGCATGTCTACAAGAAATAACCAGTAACAACTTACATGCCACTTGAGAAACTTAATATTTTAATGAAATAACCTAGAAGTTTGAGACAAGTAAATTAGTTCAAGTATAATAGCATTAGTTGGGATAGTACTCACCTCACTTAAAATTAAATGTACAAAACATATATTTCACGGGCCTTTACCCTCTTCTTCGGTTGAAGTCCGACTGATGGCTGGGGATTGTGCTTTGTGGTCTGTTATGCTGGAGACATCTGGTGTTCTCAGCAGAAATTTATACTCATGTGGCAGTATTTCAAAAGTGATGAGCCAGTCTTTGTGTCGGGTGATGAAAATATTCTCCCAAACTGAGTGCTGCCGATTTCTTTACAGGTTTTAAGCACTTTTATGTCATTTTCTGTTTCATGGCATGATGTCCAAAAATGGTGCACCACTGTGATTTATCCGTCTGTTTTTGTTTTATGTGACTGAAATGTTTAAGTGTTTAGCCTTGTTTCCAGTCTTCTTTTTGTTTGACCAATGTAACAAATTTGCAGTCCTTACAATCAATTTTGTAGATGCTTGATCCCTGGCTCGTAGGTATGGGGCTTTTGATGTCTGTTTTCAGTGCATTTTTACTTTCTCTACATGTACTATGCATTTAGTGTATAGAGAAAAAATTTGTTACCGAGATTTCACCGGAAATACACGTTTTGGGTCCCCCCTGAATCCAAAAAAAGCATTTTTTGAAAAAGATTTGTGTGCATGTGTGTCTGTGGACAGCATAGCTCAAAAATGAAAAGACACTGTTAAATACCAAACTTGGTATTTAAGTGTGGTATCTTCCAAGGATGCGACACAAAGATTTGCAAAAAAATCCCCCCACCCCCAACTACCCTTTACATGGAACTTTTTTCGAAAATTTTGATTTTCTCAAAAATGGCTCTAACGATTTTGATTAAAATATTGTATATCAAAGATATTTACCTGACAAATAATATATATCTTGAATTTTCTGAGAATAGCCTCTGAAAATTACTTTATTCTGGAGGAATTTTGCATAACTGCTAAACCATAAGAAATGGACAAAAACTTGCCTCACAAAAAATGTAGAGCACATTAAAACACACACTTTGTTATATAATTTTTTGGAGTTGATCGTTTTTGAGATATTCCTTGTTTTTGGTTTCAGCTTTGAAAAACTTATGCTTTTCTCATACAGGAATTTATCAATTCGTGTCCATACAAACAGTAACAAGCTAGTAACAAGTTTTTGACTTCACTTTAACCTATGATACTCCCATATTTCGCTTCTACTTATAAGGAAGCAAGTAATAATTCTGCTAATTTTTTCTTGATTAACTTGAAATAAATAGAAGAATAAGCTTATTAACAATAATTTGTTACACAGAAAAATGAAGTGTTCTGTTATTTATGGGCGCTCTTTAACTGCTTTGGTTCTCAGCGTCCCATTCTATATTGGGCGTGAAAGATCGCTTAATTTTGCTCAGAGGCCTCTCTTATCAGGCTTGAGGTTCTTTTACATGCCGTAAATCTACGACACGGGACCCACAGCTTTACTTCCCTTCCGAAGGAAGCCATGCTAAGGATTTTTACGCCCAAAAAAATCCATCGTCCTCCGCCGGGTTTGAACCCGCGACCTTGGGTATATGAAGTTAGCATGGTAACCATTACACCATTACAGAAGTAGAGAAAGTCATGTGAATGGAACACATCAGATTTTTTTAATTTTTTATCTGATGTTGGATAACTGAATTTTTTATATGTAACTTTCAGTTTTTGTACGGATAGAGTGGTGATTTTTTGCATGCAGTCTTCACAAATAAAATGTATATCTTGAATTTTCTGGGAATAGCTTCTGAAGACCTGTTTATTCTGGATGAATAAACCATACGAGATAGACAAAAACTTACTGAAAAAAAATTTTGATCTCGATAAAATACGCAATACGTCATATGCATTTTTTTCGTGGAATTGACCATTTTCAAGATATTCCTTGTTATTGCTTTCAGTTTTAAAATATTTATACATTTCAACTTCTGGTCATGCAAAGAAATGGATTTCAATCCTATAGCAACCACATCTCTGGTCAGCTAGGTGAGTTAATGACCCGGACTGATATTTCTTCCTTTCCACATATCAGATGCCCTCTTTTACTTTTCCTATCCAGTCTTGCTTGACTTAACTCTTGTTTTCTTTGACCCCAATGGTATTAGAGTATTCAAGGCTTAGGGGATCATTTCATTTTCTTTCCTGTCCATACCTTTCTTAACTTAGGTGATGTAACCACTATTTATGGTGCCTAATTTTAAACGGTTACAAAAAGTTAATTTAGTCAACATGATAATATAACATAAAAATACTGGAATGCAAGAGAGCGAATGGCTACACTGCTCACTACTCAACATTAGATATCAACCACCAACCAACCAACATTTTAAAACTTTTGACTGTCAGTTTAATCTAGTGTATTCCCTTATTTAGCTTCTACTTACAAGGAACTAAGTAATAAGACTGTTTCTGCTAATGCTTATTTCAAATAGCATAAAGTAGATAGAAGAATAAACTTACTAACAATAATTTGTTACTATGATGTAAAGAAAGTCATGTGAATGGAACACATCAGATTTTTACTTTCTGTAGCTCACATGTACAATGGATAGAGAAGGTACTGTATTTCACCCAAAAAAATGACAAAAATGGTCTTATTATTTACTTCTAAGTAGAAGGGAAATAAGAGAATACACTAGGCTAAAATAAGTCAAATCTTTTAAGTAGGTTGCTATATAATGGTACTGAAATTCCCTTCTCTTTGCATGACCGGGATGAAGAAAAATAAATATCATGGAAATAGTTGTACAAAATGTATTTGTATGACGGAAATTGTGTTTTTAATGAGACCATATTTTTTGAGCATTAAGTTTTAGCCATCTCTTACAGTTAACCAGTTATGCAAAAATATTTTTTTCTTCTTCATTTTACAGCAGAATATCTGTAAATCTTGCAAAACATTATATCTGTGGGCAACACCAAATTTAAATTATATACTTAATCCTGTATTAAGGACAAGATTAAATTGTTGGGTAAATGACATCACACAGCTCACATCTAACACACATAAAACATCTACTACATATACAAACAACTGTAAAGGTAATATACACATTTTTAGGTAGAGAGACACAGAAAGATTTGGGTGTTATGATTTCAGAGATATGCAATGGCTTTGCCATTCCAAAGCATCACCCTGGAAATAGTACAATCAGCAAATTTCAGCCTGCAAGAAAGTGATGACACGGGAAAAAAAAGGAATATGGACAGTATGGGTGGTATCATACTTTTACAGTACTAGGCTAGTCTCATAAATGTTGCTATAAGGAAGCAGGTTTTTATCAATCAGGAAATTCAAATGCATGATAGTTAAGACTTAGATTTATTGCTTATGTGAGTTTGAATTCATTTATCAAGCAACTTTCAAACAAAGAATAGTTAAGAGGTGTTAACGACTGGCAACAGTTAAAGATAAATTTCAGAAATATACAAAAATGTCAATTCTTCCTCCCTCCACCTCACACACAGATCTGCATAATAAAATTAATTGTAATAAGTAGAGCCGTGGAATGTATTGTTGCAGAAAAACGGGGAATAGGTGTCAAGAATATTGGCAGCACCACAGAAGACACAGTAAGTTTGAAGGAAAAGAGAAGAAGGAAAAAAAAAAAGTACGCAAAATATAGAAAGATATATACATTATACATATTTTACATTTCTTATCAAAAAGAACTTTTTTTACTAACAAAACCAAAAGAAAGTATAAGGACCCTTTAAAAATTTTTACAATGAACAACTTCTCAGGGACATATTTTCAATTCCCAGTCAACGACAGCAAATCCAGGAACCCCCTCCCCCCTTCCTTAAATATTATTGCTAATATACACTATTTTACCAGCTCAGTTCAGCTATTATCACAAGTGGAAGAAGAAAAAGAAACAGCCAAAACATCATTTTTACAATCAACAGAAGTTCTGCTACAGTCATGAGGAACTATTGATGCACAATGCACTGTCAACAAAAGTGCATCAAATAAAGTTAATGCATTCAACACGAATGAGACAACTGAATGGCATGCATAGATAAGGAGATACAGTTCCAGTAGCAAACAGCCTTCTTACAACCCCCTCCAGAATGAGAAGACATTTTCAAAGCTTAGGTTCCAGTGTACCACCATTGAGCTTCAACAGGCTACTAAGGGACTTCCATACCTTACCTATCCCCAGAAAGTCCCACTGGAAAGCTATTCCTTACCACTTTATTTAACCCTGTTCCACCTTACACATGCTGGCTCTCCCATCAGTTATTGAATTTTCTCTCCCTGTTGAAAGCTTATTGAAGTGACTGTTTTCAAAATTAGGATACAAGTTCACTTGTTTCTTTTGATCCACCCTGATAGCATTATTTTAAAGGTCAGGTTGACCAGTGAGAAGACAAAAGCATGTGTAATGTACCACCCTGACTTATTAGAAATGTCCAGATTTTATAAGTAGGAAGTCTTAGTAGCAGACTTAATAATTAGGTAAAGTGTTGAAATACAACTCAGCAGAGTTTTGAGGGCACAGTATTTTAGAAGGGCTGACATTTCCAAGAAATGCTTTATAAGCAGCAGACGAACTAGTTTTTGCCCATTGACACTTACAATTCTGTGGCTCTTGGCTTTCAACGATGGCAATACCATATAATTTATTTGATGCTAAGTATTGCTGTAACTTCTGAAACAGTACATCAAGCCATAACAAGGTCCCTTTCTTAACCCTGCAATGGGTACATTGGAAAAATTGCGTGACTTAGCACTTGAGATCTTTCAAGTCCCCAGGTCATTTTACTTCAGCATATTGTTGGGTTTTGTCACAATTTCTTTGTTGTAACATCACATTGTTATATTCTCCACAGATTTTATTATTAATTTATAAAATATAAAATTGAAAATTTGTGTTTAATGCTGTATAGAAGAAAATTCAGGGTTAAATATTTTTCAACATTTTGTTTTCTGTTGCTTTTTGTTACAAGAAGTTTGTTTATTTTTTTACAATTTACAGTTCATGCTATTGTTACTTTTACACAAAATATTTTGATGACATATAATTTTATTTTGTACATCATAAGACAACAGAAACATTTTTATTTCACAGTTTTTGTTATTGTAGCAATAGTAACAAATAGTAAACAGCAATACCAATCATATCATAGAAAAGCACAAGGGAATAATAACGTTTGGTGTTGCGTTTCACGCTATAGCTGCCCACAAGTTGATTGATGGTGCAACACCCCTTTGTGTTTATTGCAATGTTCTATTATTTCTTGCTTCTTTGCATCATCAACTGTAGTTCCTCATGAGTGAATGGAGGACACAAGTATAACTGCTGATGATTTCTTTGGTACATATGATACTAACGATAAAGAATCAGAAAATGCAGAAATAGATGAATTTATTTCTCTTGAACAATGTGGCTGCATTTCCTTAGAAATTTTAAAATTTGTTTTTCCTTAGAGTTCCAACATGTGGTTTATCACTGCCAGAAGTTCCCTTACTAATGGTATGCTAATAAAAAAATTGTCAACTACAATATTTCAGCCCTTGTTGGACCATTAGGTCTTCTAGGACTCTAGAACCCTGATTTACTTCTGTTGCCGGTTTGTTTTCCCAAGTTATTCTGTCCATTCAACAGGAATACATTTTTAGCATCACAAGCCCACATTTTATACCATGTTTTGCAGTTTGCTTTTCATGTACTGTCTAAATAGACATTTCCCTCTAAACGCAATAAGCTGCTAGTCAATAGTCATGTCAAAGCCTGGACTGTATATGAAAGAAAGCTGTTAAATACGCATTTCCCAAATGTCTCTAAATGCAGCTAATTTATCATGAATTCTACATCTGCCCTTGTCTCCTTGTTGTCAAATCGGAGGAAATGTGTGATAGCTTGAAATATTTTAAGGCACATTTTTGCCCTGAAAATAGGCCTACCTTGTTCATTTCACTGTTCACTCAAGTCTTCCTGCCTTGATCTATAAGCTACAGAAGTCATAAGTATACCAATGTAGGCTTCTAATTTCTACTTTCTCTACAAGTACTATGTACATAGTGTATAGAGAAGGTATTGCACTCCACCCAAAAATTCAATACCAAAATTTCACCGGAAATATACGTTTTAGGGTCCCCTGTATCCAAAAAAAGTATTTTCAGAAAAAGGTCTGTGTGTCTGTGAACACGATAACTCAAAAACGAAGTCAGTAAAATACCAAACTTGGTATTTAAGTTTAGTATCTTCCAGGGATGCGACACAAAGATTTTGAGAAAAATCCCTCCACCCCAAACTACATGGAAAAAATTTCAAAATTTTTGATTTTCTCAAAAATGGCTCTAACAATTTTGATTAAAATTTCGTGTATTAAAGATATTCACCTGACAAATAAAATGTACATTATGAATTTTCTGGGAATAGCCTCTGAAGACTACTTTATTCTGGATGAATTTTACGGAATTTTGCACAACTGCTAAACCGTAAGAAATGGATAAAAACTTACAACACAAAAAATGTAGAGCACATTAAAACACACAATTATGTTATATACATTTGTTTCATGGAGTTGATCGTTTTTTAGATATTCCTTGTGTTTGGTTTCAGCTTGGAAAAACTTATACTTTTCTCATACAGGAATTTGTCAACTCGTGTCCATACATACAAAGGAACTTCAGTCACTTGAACCTATGGTACTCCCTTATTTCGCTTCTACTTACAAGGAAGCAAGTAATAAGACTATTTCGCTAATTTTTTCTCAATTAGCATTAAGTAAATAGAAGCATAAGCTTTTTAACAATAATTTGTTGTAGAGATGCACAGAAAGTCATGTGAATGGAACACATCACATTTTTCATCTAGTTCTTTCCATACCTTAGGTGGACTATTAGGATAATCTTCATTCCACTTGGTGTACTCTCATCTAGCCTGTCTTTTAGTTACCCTTAGCATGACAGATGCTATTTCTGGAGTAGTAAGGAGGTTTAGGGCTTCTTTATTGAGCCAGCTGGTGCCACTTTAGGACTAGGTTTATCCTGAATTAGGTATAGTATGAGATGGAGTTTAGCACCTAGTTGGAGGCTCTTTGTACAAAAACATTCCATTTTTGCCAGTGAAATGATCTTTTATAGCTTTGTCATTCCTTACTATTACATCATCACTATGAATGACATCATCTTCATTATCTTCTATTGCATCAGTCTTCCTCCTCTTCTCTTTTTGGAGGTAAGTATTCATCATCATTCAGGTCAATAACACTTTAATTATTGACATCTGCACTATCCCACATCTGAACAAAAATTTTGTCTCTTCACTCCAAACAAGTTTTCCATTAACGCTAGAGAAAACAATTAATCCTATATTTAAATTCCAACCTAATTTATTAGAATCTAGTTTTGTTTTCTATCATTCCCATAATTTTCATAATTTATGTGTTACAGTATAATGAACTGATATATCTTCCTTTTTATGCATTATATAAGTATATGAAATATTGTAAGATTTGAACACACAAACTGAGCTAACCTAATAAGTCACCCATCATCTGTTTCCCTCACACCTACAATGCTATCTGAGTCTCTACAGATGAGTAGCCTTCATTGTTAGCAAGTTTTACAAACTTCAGTCATTTGCTGGTAACTTTGAATTAGTTATACCAGCTGGGGTCTTTCAAGACCCCAAGTGCCCATTTTTGTTCACTTTTAAACTAGGTTATCATAAATTAAACAAATAGTTACTTAATGGTATTTTTTCATAATAGTCCTTTAGATTAAAAGCACATCGTGTATAAGGGGTATGGTGTCCCAAAATACCCCACGTGCCCAGCGGAGAATTAAGTAGCTTGGCATAGCTGATATTTCTTAATCGCTCAGTTGTGAATATCATGCTTCTTTAATTTTCAACTTCTGATCATCTCCTAAAAAGATGGATTAATTGATGCAGTCATCAATGGATTTGTAACTGGTCTTTAAAGTATGGATAGTAAGGCTACAGACACCCCAGAAAGGAACAGGCTGCCACTGACAGTTCTGCGGATGTTATGGAATGAATAGCTCCGATGGTATATCAATTTCAGGTGTGTGAATGAGAGGTAAGTATATATGCTGTCTTTGTCTAAAATTTTATCTCAAGTTGTTCCTCACAGATTATAATTACTGAAAATGCTATTTTTTGAAATGGAAAAATGTAAATATACTTAATGTACTAAACACTAGAAGTGTCCTGTAGCAGAGATATTACCATTTCTAGGAAACAAATAATCTGTAAATTATTTTTGTCGATCCGGACTTTATGTCTCTTCCATTATTATAATATTTATGCAACTTTTCTTCATTCAGCTCATCTTTCATCTTGATTCTAAACAAATTTAAATGTGGCCCAAGTTCAAGCAGAACACTACATGTATATAGGCAACAATGACGGTTTTGAATATAAATGCCATAATTTATACATTATTAAGGTATTGAAAGATCAATTTAGAAAATATTAAATTGATACCATTCCTCAGTTAGCAGGCCACACAGTAATGCATCTTTCCCTCTAACATTGTAATTTCATTACAACTGAATTAATTTGGGCTCAAGAAGAGAAACATTTTGCACGACATAATATTCAAACCCTGTTACGAACAGCTTTTATTGAAAATGTGCTATCAAAGGTGACAGCTGACAATTCAACAAAGGTATGTGGAAAAAGAGGAGCAATTTTATTGAGAAAAAGATGGATTAAAAATTATTGATCCTATTGATGATACAATATTTCATGAAGTGTAAGCATCTGGATAATCTGAATATCGTCGAGGTATCCCTGCTAATCCTAATGGATTTGTAATCGGTCTTTAAGGTATGGATAGTAAGGCTACGGACACTCCCGAAAGGAACAGGCTACCACTGACAGTTTTGAGGATGTTATGGAATGAATAGCACTGATAGTATACCAATCCTCTAATGGTAGGTGTTTGAGTGAGAGGTAAGAATATATGTTTCTTTGTCTAAAATTTTGTCTCAAGTTGTTCCTCACAGATTATAATTTCTGAAAATTCTAGTTTTTGAAATGAAAGAATATAAATATATTTAATGTACCAAATACTAAATGTGTTCTGTGACAGAGATATGCAGCATATTCCTAGAAAACATATAATCTGTAAATTATTTTTGTCTTGATCTGGACTTTATAAGTCTCTTTCTTTATTACGTATTTATGCAACTTTTCTTTATTCAGCTCATCTTTCATCCTGATTCTAAACAAATTTAAATGTGGCCAAAGTTCAAGCAGACACTACATGTATATAGGCAACAGTGATGGTTTTGAAAATAAATGTCATTCTGGAAAAAGGTGAGGTAAGATTGTACTGAAGTTCTAAGCACATTGAATAATCCAAGTTAGATTTTTTAAAAGTGATTTTTCTTATACAATAAATGGTAATTAACGTTTCTGTCTGCTGTGAAAGGTGTGTCACCATGCGATTCAATTCATTCTTGCATCCTTGGATTCTGAACCATGTGCAATAGCTACTCTGTGTTCTATTAGAATTTTTCTTTGTAAAACTATTTTAACATTTAATGGTTTATAAATTCATTCATTTTTTTTTTAAATATAAGATTCCTGAAAGAGGAAGGAAAATCTCTTGCAAATTATCTGATATAACAGAGTGGTTATGGACAGCTTATGAGGAATATAAAAACAGTTCAAAATAATTCAGGCAAGCACAGACTACATATACAGCATCAAATACATTACTAAGACATATACGCCTTTCCTTAAATAGGAGCCACTAAATTGCTGGAGTGTACCCCAGAAGGTATTTATTGCTGATATTAATCAAGTATAAGATAAACAAAATGTTAAGTTTCTTTCTCATATTTTTACAGCAATAATTAGTATTACATACAACGGAATTACTATGAAACATATCCACCTATAATTTTTCTCATTCAAAATTATCATGCCTTTAATCTATATTACAAAATGACAAGTTCTTTCAAATTACAAAATATTCTGAAACCCCCCTTTTCTCTTTATTTTCCCCTCTCATCAGGTGAGAATGACTAGACAATATTTGAATATTTCTGTCAACAACATACAACTTTTCATTCACATCTTTTATACATTTTATTGAAAATAAATAATATATAGTTTTCTTTACATAGATTAGGGCAAGGATTTGGACATGATCAGCATAAGATGTATTATACATTAGTAAGAGTTGCTTTTGTTGAAGTAAATTATAGAAAACAAGCAAATAAATACCAATAACAAAATAAGTGATGGACTATACATAACAGAAGCACTGATGGAATACCAAAAGCATTAACTTCATAGCAACATCTATCATGAGAAAAGGACAGAAAATAAGTAAGGATGGAACATTTTAACAGTGCAAGAAATAAGAACAGTAATCAGTGGATAGCTTGATAGTATCTGCTTCTTTATGGATATTCACTTAAAATTTATAATTAGCATTCTTGATAATAGCTTTATAGGTCAATGTGAAAGAACATTGCATTTATATTAAAAATCAAATTTGCAATAAAAACACAACTATTTATCAACCAGTGAAGTTTCCTCAATGGTCAGCTAAGGAAGTATTAAACAAAGTACTTCCTGAGAATGAAAACAAACTATAAAATTGTGTCTGGCTGCTCACTCATATACAGTTTTTAAAACTGTTGTTCCTTAAGAGCAGACTTAAAGCAGAATCACCATTTCTTTACACATGTTCCCAAGTGTTACAATTGCAACCATCATTGCACAATGTCAAAAGTTTCTGACAAAGAAACTTAAACACAATTTCTGGATCCAACACCCTTTTATGTATGTCCACTGAAAACATTTCTACAAAGCACACAGTCATAATATATATTACAATGTCTTTGTCATCTGTACAGTTTAGGTTCTGTAATTTTACTTCTGTTATGTACAAAGAAAAACAAAACTTGTCATCACAGCATATATTGTCACCATCACTGATGCATGCACTTTATACACGCATACACTCATACACATACACACACACACACACGCACAGATAGAAACATTTATTTGTCTTAATACTGGAACACTACTATGAATCTGTAGGTCTTCGATCATAATCCCTACGATAGTCTCTTTCTTTGTTGCCCCTCCATTCTGAAAAACCACTTCCTGGAACATTTGGACCTCCAACACCCATTGGAGGTCCAGGGAATCTTTCTCTTTGGAAGTGTGGGGGTTGAAGGTTTCCTTGAGGGTAAACAGGCCCTCCTGCATATGGTGCTCTATACTGCCCATAATTTGAAGGACCTTGAAACCTGAAAATATGGATACAATACAAATTCAGACATTATCCTTGTAACACTCGTAGCAGACAAATGGGTAATGTCATGCAATGGAATACTTTCTGTGTACCATAACACCATCATTTTAATTATAATACCCTATTTTAAAAGCATCATTTCTTGTCAGGGTAAAACATTAAAGTTCTAAATCTTTTATTGCAAAGAATTAGTCATGTAGAATCTTTCTGAAAATGATACAACCAATTCAATTTGGAACAGAAGTAAACTTTCCTAGTATATACCTCAGAATTATTTAGCTATTAAGGTGCTTTCCTTCCCCGATTGCTTTTGACATTTTCTTCACATCCTTTTTCATCGCAAAAAATTGTCAATAAAGTTTTGTCATGCTTTTGCTATACTTGAAAAATTAAGTCTGTTGTTTTATACTCATGTTAGCAAAAGAATCAGTTGCAACATATAGCCATACTAGTTGGTCACAATATGAGTGCAAATGGTGGAAACGGAAACTAAACAGTTATATAACAAGTGGGCAAGGCATTGGAAATTCACTTGCTTTTGAGACAGAGGCTTGCAAATGTAGTATTATTTTCAACGTCCAACTGCACATTCCCACTATCAGCTTGCCTCTCACTCCCCTCTGATCATCATTATCAACAAAACATTATCTTCCAAATGCTCTCATATCATGCCCATTTCTTCTCATAGCAGTTAGGCCAATTCATCCTATTTTATAGTTACCGTAAAAAAATATAGTTTCCTTCGAGGAATAATAAAGTATCAGAGATAATCTAAGTATAAGAAGCTCAAAATAAATATGTATTATAAAAGAGGTGTACATGACCGTAACAATTACAAAGAAATGTATGTAGTAAAGTACTTTTTTCACACTAAAAGAGAAAAGAGAGAGAAAAAAAAAATTAATACACAGTAATCCTTGATCCTCCTAATATTAAAACACAACACATAGCATGTCCATGGACAACTGATGCAAGCATTTTCTATTATTAACCCTTTCAAGCTCAGTGTCCAAATTTGCAAATTGTGGCATTCTTAATTTCCAGATTTTATGTAGGAGATGCATGATACTAATAAATAAAATAATGCATTCCATTCACATGGCTTATTCTACCTATTCTCTTACAGAAGAATATTCTTTGTTTACTTCATGCTAATGGTCTTACTCCTTAGTTCCTTGAAAGCAGAAACAGGGAATACAATAGGCTAAAGCAATAGTAAAATCTTTTAAAAGTCAATTCTCTTTGCATGGCCAGGAGAAGAAAAGATAGAGAAAATGACAACTTCCCCTTGAGAAAAATATAAGTAACTATTTTAAAATTGCAACCAATAACAAAGAATATCTTGGAAATATTGACTCACAGAATAAAATGTAGCTGACATAAATTATGTTTTAATGAGAGCTACTGTATTTATCCAAGTACATGACAAGCCCCCTTTTACAGAAGTTAATTTTGGAATTTAGTGTCTCAGCTTTTTAAAAAGAAGACATGATAATTTAATTTTGATCAACCTAAGGTTCAGTTAACTCAGTGTTTTTTTTTTTTTTTTTAGCCTAATTCAAATTTGCGCAGAAATTCATGAGAAAAAAGAGAGAGAGAGAGAGAGAGAGAGAGAGGGAGAGAGAGAGAGAGAGAGAGGGAGAGAGAGAGAGAGAGAGAGAGAGAGAGAGAGAGAGGGGGGGGGAAGAAATGGAAATGTTTTGGTATGTAGGAGATGCTGGAACGATGATGATTGAAAAGATTTTTTATTTTGACAATATACCTAACATAACACGTCATTGTTAACAGTTTCACCTAATTTGAATTAGTTGAGGAATTCTTGTAATAGGTAGGAGAAGGGAGAAAGGAAAAATACCACTTTGTGTGAGATAAGAGGAAACTGTGGTAATGGTAGTGCACTGCAATGACGAAGATGGATAAGATTTTCTATTTAGATAACATAATTTAACACATTGCTATAAAAATTTTTACATTATTCGAATTTGCATGGAAATTCATGCGTGGCTGGAAGGGAAAGAGCAGAATGGAAGCAAACCCAATAAGCTCTGCAGTGAGAGGAAGGAAATGCAACAAGCAAACCTCTCTCTCTCTCTGTTAGACATATTGGTCTCAATGCAACTTAGGTGCACCACAGATGTGAAAGGAAGTTCTCTAATTTTATTTTAATCTCAAGAGAAATAATTTTTTCAGTGTGAATGCTTACAATTCTAGATCCACAGCCCACTTTATGGTGTGACTGAAACACATAACTACTGAATAAGTATCGCTCTCCGTGGTGTAATGGTTACCATGCTGACTTCATATACCCAAAGTCGCGGGTTCAAATCCGGCGGAGGACAATGGATTTTTTCAGGTGTAAAAATCCTTAGCATGGCTTCCTTCAGAAAGGAAGTAAAGCCATTGGTCCTGTTTCGTAGATTTACGGCACGTAAAAGAACCTCAAGCCTGATAGAGAGGCTCTGAGCAAAATTAAGCAGTCTTTGACGCTCAGTATAGAATGGGACACTGAAAACCACAGCAGTTAAAGAGTGTCCATAAATAACATGCCATTTACATTTTTACTGAATAAGTAATGGCTATGGCAATATTATTTACCATTTCCTGCTTCCTTTGCCACTGCAAAATATGAAACTTACTTTTTTCCTGCATGTTATTCAGAAAACATATATCATGAATGCAAGACAATCTTCAGTTTTCAATATTAATATTTTAGAGCAAAAAACATTGTCTTGTATTCAGATGAATGAATAATAAAATTTTACCTATCTCTTACGGCTTATCAGTTATTTAAAAGTCCTCTGGCCTGGATAGGACTTCAGAGACTATTCCCAGAAAATTAAAGAAATACATTTGCTATGTAAATATCTTTAATATGCAGCATTTTAATCAAAATCATTAAGTGCCATTTTTGAGAAAAACAAATTTGGTAATGCATAGATTGGATGGGGGATTTTCCTGAAATCTTGTCACATCCTTTGAAGATCGTAAACCTAAATATCAAGTTTGATACTTGATTGACTTTTCAATTTTGAGTTATGCTGCTCACAGTCATGCACAGAAACCTTTTTCTAAAAATCTTATGTATTAAATTACATGACTTTCTCGACTTATTCTGTAACAAACTATTCTTAAAACAACTTATTCTTTTATCCACTTCATGTATATCAATATAAACATTTTCAGAAATACTACATACTTCCTTTAAATAAGCAGAAATAAGGGAGAATACCAGGCTAAAGCAATAATCAAATCTTTCAAAGCATACAAATATTTTAAAATTGAGGCCAGTAAGGTATATCTCTTATGATTTACCAATTTTTAGTTTTTATTTATTTGTATTAAGCAAATACATACTTGAGTATGATGGGCATTCTGTCCAAGCTTTTAGCTCGTCATACCCATTCATCATCTAAACACATTTTAGTTCCTAAAACTATCAAAACATTAATAGATAACAGAAAATTACATTAACTCTAATTCCCCTGAGCACGAACAATTACATTTCTTGTTAACTTTGCTTAAAAACTGACCTAAGCTTCTGCCATCCTTTCTAGAAAGCCCCCTTCACACTGTTCTCTTAACCACCTGTCCACTTCTGCTCCAGAAATTCTTTCCTCCCTAAATCCATTCCTTGGCATTCAAATATGATAGGCTCTAGAGCTTCGCTCGAGGAGCCTATCTAGCGCTACCTCCTTACCACCAACACTCGAAACCTCAACCTCCACCTCATTCCTGTGGTTAAACCCTTACCAGGGTAGGTACACAGCAACAACACCTAGGCTCATCACAAGCCTACTAGATTCGCACGTACACGCTCTAGAGCTTCCTCCACAAATGTGACTGTTGGATGCCTTTTCTTATCCCTCCTAATCTTCAAATGCCCATTCTTAAATATGCTATTCCCTCCCTCTGTTTGTTATTTACCTTATCAATGAATGTTGCCTTTACCCATGTTTCCTTCATTGATATATAATATTCCAGAGACCTTTTTACCTTATCTCATCAAAAAGTTTTTGGATTTCTATTGCTTTCAAATCTCTTCCTGATTAGTTTCCAAAATTTATTATGACTATTTCATTCATGACATGTGATTGTAGGAAGTGGCCAATCCAGCACAGGGTGCATAAAATTCCAACCAATTGGAACTCATCTCTGCATTTTGATAGTTTTTTTTTTTTTATCACACCCACTTGCAATTGTTTTTCTAAATGTATCGCACCCACATACATTTGCTTTCTCTCTGAACTAAAGTTTGTCTCATAATAATATTAGTGTGCAGTGATATTCCTGCATAATGGCGGAAGTTCCTTAACGTTTTGGGGAAAAATCTATCGCTGAAATAGACATATTAATTGAAAACTCAAAGCCGCAGAATACTAAAAACAACAGAGAGAGTGTGTGGAACCAGTTCAATGAATCCTGTAAGCAATGATCTCTTGCCAGACACTCCAACTCAGGAAGTTGCCACATTTTTGAAAGATTGGGCAATGAATATGAGGAAGTGTAATGGAGACGAGTAAAAGGAATACTCTATCAAAACGATGTGGGATGTGACAGCAAAAATGATTCAGAAGAAATACCACTCAGAACACGGACACACAATGAATACTTTTTCAGATACGGAATTTAGATGTACAAGAGATGCAAGGAATGCCAAGAGGAAGGAGCTGCAAAAACTATCAGAGAAATGAAAGGTTAGTGCTGTAGCATTAGATGAATATAATGCACTAATACCTACATGCGATAAAAAGACCCCAATGGCGTTACAACTGAAATTTTTTCATTTTGCACCTTTAGAACTAGTGTGGAGAGGAGGTGTAGGGGTGAGATGTTTAACACACTACTTTCAAGAACCAAAAATGATGGTACTGCATCAGGGAGAATTGCTTATAATCCAATATTTTCTAAAATTTGTCGAGGTGGAGATAGTAAACTAACAGACAGTAAATGGCTTATACCTGCCTCACAAATTTTGAAAAGTGTCCTGTATGTTTATACAGATTGTTAATGAGCAAATGTCCACCACAACTAAAAATAGATGGTTTCTTGCTAACTGCAAACCCTTTCTACCAGAAATCTGGACTGTGATGATTTTACAAAATGGACCAAAATATCTGCACAAAAAGCTGGACTTAACACTAAAAAAAGAAAAATAACTAACCACTCAAGTCGATCCATAGTTGTATCACACAGCTCATGTTGGAATCGAAGAACAACAATTGATTAAGATAACGGGGCATTCCAACACATCCTCCTTGAAACCATATAAGGAAATTAACGAACATCATTCGGCAATGGTCAACAAACTACGCAACTTACCTTTTACATCGACCTCTACATCTTCCATTTCTCATACATCTGTTGACTCTAAGGAAAATACACCACCTGCTTCCTTTAATTTTCAGAATTGTGTTTTCAATAACTGTGATTCATTTCATTTTGCAATCATGGACTATATAAAAATATTGTTATTCCAATTGGCTTTACAAAGCCTCCTTTCTTCAACACCTTTGTTTATTGTAGGCAAAAATAATAGAATGTAGCAATACAAAGAAATCTGAAATTTATGATATGGACATCAAGTTGCAGTGATTTTGATGCAAATATACATCCAGACAAATGGGATTTTAGGAATATTATTCTTCTTGACCATATATGCAAATCATGGATATTTTATTCAAGAAATAGTCTTATTAAATACAATTCGAGCTCCAACTTTTCTCCAGATAAATTTGCTCACAACAAGTTGCTCCTGAATTTATCGATAAAAGTTGGAGTTCTCGTTATATTACTTATGATTAAAACATTAATGGGAATGCACAGTGAAATACCTAATCAATAGAGTAAAAACACAGCATCACACTCAAAAACAAAAAAAAAACCTAAGTGATGATGACATGTTGGTTTCATTTGATGTATCGTTTTTCCCGGTATCCTGAAAAAAAAAAACTACTTTCTGCACTATAAAAATGGCTAATACCACAGACACTTTTGGTGAAATAACAGAGGATTTACTAAAGCTTACCCAATTATATATTGACCAAACCTACTTCACATTCAGAGGCAAATTTTATTCACAAAAGCATAGTTTAGCCATGGGAATTCCATTATCTCCAATACTTGCAGAATTTATATGAGTAATTTAGAAATCCACGTAACCACAGCATTTCCACAAATATACAAAGCCTGGTATAGATATGTAGATGACATATTGGCAGTAGTAAACAGAAAAGTAGTCAAGGTCAGCCTTAAATTGCTAAATCTTCAGGATAGTTCCATAAAATTCACATAGCATGCTTCCCTTCTAGGACCTAAAAATAATCAAACATAACAAACTAAATTTTGGAATCTATATGAAAGAAACACAGATAGAAAACAACATAATAAACCACAACTACAACCCAATTTCACACAAACATGCTATGATCAACAGCCTCCATGTAGACTGGTAAACCTACCATTAAACCAAAAGGAATACAAATTAGAACTTAATTGGATCACAGAAATTGCACAAAAGAATGGCTACACAGAATATCTGGTAAAGAAGAAGATTAATAAATTTATGAAATGAAAGAACGCAAAAGAAATTATCATTCTAAAAAGAATAAAATCAGAAACCTGCTACAAAAAATTACTTACCACTCTTTGACACACCAAAAATTTCAAAAAATTTTCAAAAAATGTAACATCAACTTAGCCCCAATTAATGAGCACAGTTTAAAAAATCTTCTCCATACAAACACGAAAGATAAAATCTCCTCATTGAAACAATCAGGGATATATGAAATCAAATGCAAGGAATGTGAAAAGGCATATATAGAGAAAGCAAAAAAGAAACATTGCACAAAGGTTTAAAGAACACATGAGATATTTAAGGCATAAACAGACACATAAGTCAGCTGCAACACACCATTTTTGGACTTAAAACCATAATTTTCACAGTGAACCCCAGTTATTAAAATTAGTGCAGTATCCAATTGGATTAACACTTTGGGAAAATTTATTAATTCTAAAAAACAAAGTCATAAATTTTGATATATCACAAACATCTCAAAATTCATCTACCCAGAAAAGAAACCTTTACAGGCTGCTACCACGAGTTCATCAGTAAAGGTCTGCTGAAGATGGCGACAATATCCAAAGGTAGTTACTTATTTCGACTAGTGAAGTTTGAGTGTGGTGCTGTGTTTTCACTCTTTACTGATTATTATGATTATTTTCTCTTCTCCTTCAGTATTCCTCATCCCATTCACTTCCAGGTTCATTTGGATGCTACTAGTCCTTCCAAAGTTCCTAAAACTCTTTTTCTGATATTCCACACACTGCCTTAACAGATTATCACCTAAATTCAGCACCCTAAATCAATGTTTCAGTGCCCTTTTTATAATCATACCCTTCTTGGCACTCATCCCATCTCCATCTGCCCTACTTCTTTTGCTACTGCACTTGGTAAGCCCAATACTTCTCTACAACACATCCTATAGACCATATAAATGGGTTTTTCTCCTCCCCATTCAGTCCCCATATCTCTATTCCATACCATATTTTTGGTTCCACCACATTATAAATTTTTTCTACCACTTAACTCCAGTGTGCAGTTTTCTGTACTTACAACTTGTAATTGCTGATATGGTTAGCGGTGTGCACTCCTTGTTGGCAGTATTGTACCGACCACCAACATGAACAGGTGATTGACTCTAGAGCAACACATTTTTATGTGTAAAAATATTATAAATGGGAATCACCAAGCCCTGTTTGCACAGAGTATATTCAAAAGTTCCCTGGTGAAGTGCCTCCTTCCAGATTTACAATTCACGAGATTGTGAATAAATTCGAAACCACTGGTTCTGTGGCAAACAAAAAACGAAAGCGTAAACGTACAGTTTTAACAGAGGAAACATTAGTTGACATAGGCGCAAGTCTTGAACGTTCATCAACAAAATCCGTCCCAAAATTAGCATAACAAGTGGGAATTTCAGTCTTCTGCACATAGAGCAACTAAATTATTAAAACTAAAACCTTATTAGTGTCCATTCTTTAAAACAAGTATCACGAATGCATTATTGTGAATGGCTTCTTTCATCAGTGAATGACGGTTTAATTGATCCACAGCTTCTGTTCTTTTTTGACAAGGCGTGGTTCCACCTAAATGGTGGTTGTGATAAGTCAATACTGGGCCTCTGAAAATCCACATCGCGTTCAAGAAGTCCCTCATTATGATCGGAAAGGTGGAGTTTGATGTACTGTTAGTGCTAGATAATAATCAGTTCAATAATTTATGAGCAGACTGTAAATGCAGAGGTACTGAAATGACATTTTGACCCCATTTTATCATGAACTGACAGAAGAAGAGAAATCATATGGGTGGTTTCAACAAAATTCTGCTACTGCTCATACAGCAGAGGAGTCCATGAATAAAATTAGGTAAGTGTTTGAAGATAGTGATTAGTGCTCTTGCTCCTCTGATCTAACAGTGTGTGATTTTTTACTTGTCGGGTAACCTGAAAGACAAATCCTCATAGACTGGAAGAACTAAAACAACATATTAGAAATGAAATCAGAAACATTACAGTGGCCCAACTTAATCGTGTAAATCAGAATGTGTTCTCGTGATATAATGCCGAGGGTGGACAACATTTCCAGCATCTCCTATAAAGTAAGAGTGTAATACATGCTTTATGCGCAGAGTTTATGTAGGAACAAAGCCAGCTATGACACACCCAATCGTGCATAGGCAAAATGCTGTACACCCATTTGGCTTTAAATGAAGAACTGTGTATTTTAATGCCTAAGTAAATACATTCTCATATTGCTTTATATCTCTCACTCCCCTTCTTCCAATTCTCCTTCTTAAATATGGGGTTTTACCCCCAATTTGCTGTTTCCATTTACTCCAGTATTTATCCATCTTCTGAAACACTTGATCCAACCCATTAATTGTAATTGATCCTACTACCAGATCATCAGCAAACAGTAGCCTAGGAATTGCTATATTATTTATCACTGGCATACAACTATTATTCCTGCTTATCCCTAATAATATGTCAATAAATATGTAGATTAAAGATAATTGGACTTAATGTACAATCTTTGACTTAAACCTTTCCTTGTGTTATCTCTCTAGATAGGTGTTCTCCTTATGCAGGGCTCTCAGTATAGTTGCCAATCTTTGACTCAATTGTTAAGTTAATAGTTTATGCCACAGTAACTGTGTGTCCACCTTATCATATGCTTTCTCTAGGTCAATAAATCCATGTATAATTTTCCTCTTTTTTCCTTAAGGTTTTTATTATAAAGATATTGACAATCCTGCTACCAGTTCTAAAACCCATTTGAAATTATGGAAGAACATTGTTTTCTTCTACCCAATTCTGGATCCTGTTTGCTAAAATTCCAATAAAAATATAAGATATATTTGATAGCAGTGCAATCCCATAACTGTTTGGTTTGGATGTACTACCTTTCCCCTTAAAAATTGGGTATATAATTGCCTTTCTCCACTTCATCTTTACCATTTAAACAAAAGTCATCCAGATGAATAGTCTTCGGAGGATATTCTCAGGAAATTCAAGATACACATTTCATTTAGCATTAAAATATCTTAAGCACATAATATTTTAATCAAAATCATTTGAGCCATTTTTGAAAAAATCAATTTTTCAAAAAATGTTCCATGTGAACATAATTAAGGAGGAGGAGTTTTCTTGAAAATCTTTGTGATACATCCTTGGAAAATGCTCAATTATTTATTATTATTATTATTATTATTATATTGGTAATGTTATAATATGGATGAGAGAAAATGTTTAAATGATAAGACCGAGAAATGTTAAAATCATGAAAACATGGTGGAAATATATTTCGAACATCCAAAAATGGCAGATTTCCAATATTAAATTGCAAAATAATGCAGAAATTGGGTTTTTATGTGAAATACTGTATCTAGTACAATTTTCTAATGATATGAGATTTATTCAGAAAAAAAAGTCGAAATTTTGACTTATAGTTGGTTTACCAATGTGAAGGATTCAAGTTTGGTGCTCATATAGTACTACAAATACTTTATAGCAGAATAAGTAGGTGCTGTATTTATCCCAATACAAAACAAGGTTTTTTTCCAAAATATTAATGTCCAGAACTGTGGTTGTCTTGCATTTGCGATTGTTTTCCGAATAGCATGCAGCAAAAAGTAAGTTTCAAACTTCATGGGTATGAAGTGGCGAACCCTGGGAGAAATGGTAATGCTTACTGCTAAGGTCGTAACATATGCAGCAGATTTTTAACTTCCTTTCACACCAAAAGGTTTGCTGTTAATGGGCCTATAAGCATTCTCATTAGGAAAAATATTTCTCTCCAAGACTAAAATAAAAAGAGGTCTTTCTTTCACATCAGTGGTTGCACATAATGTAATTAGGAGCCAACAGTCAAGCACAAAGAGTGAGGTTTAGCTGTGCATTTCCCTATTCCCTCTGCAATGCACTAGGACATTTCCATTCGCAGCTGTTTCTCTCTGCCACCCACACACAAATTCGAATTAGGTAAAACCATAGTAAAACTTATTACAACAATGTGTTATTTTTGGTTATGTTGTCTAAATAGAAAATTGTATTCATCATCATTACACTAAGCTGTCGCTGTTAGGGCTGTGCGCAGACATAGCAGTACATTTCCATCCTTGTTCGTCTCTCTCTCCTGCTCACAATGCAAATTTCTGCACAAATTCAAATTAACAGATACGCTGCCACTATTGCAGTCACTGTCACATTCTCCCACCCACAAACCATACATTTCTGTATTCCCCTCTTCGTTTCTCATGCACCCAAAATGTCAATTTCCATACAAATTTGAATTGTTACTTTAGGTAAAAATTTTTACAATGGTGTGTTATTATTATGTGTGTTTCTAAATAGAAAATTGTCTCCAGTACATTGTTAGCAGTTGTGCTGCTGTTACCTTTGCAACCTCTGATCACATACATAAGTACCAGTATATAATTTCTGTTCTGTCCTCTTCTATCTCCTACCCACTGTGTGAATTTCTGCTCAATTTTCAATTATGTAGAAAAAGAAAAAAAAATCTGATGTGTATCATTCACATGACCTTCTCTCTCTATAGCTTATGCCTCTATTTACTTCCTGCTACTCGAGAACAAATTAGCAGAAATAGTCTTATTACTTGTTTCCTTGTAAGTAGAAGCGAAATAGGTAATGTTGCCGTTTAAGGGTCAGTTGGCCGCACAATGCCGCAAAACCATACCAACTTTAGACATTGAAAACCACTGTAGAACTCATTACATAGTGCCAAAGGAACACAGCCAGTTAACAGCCGCAAGATGGCAGTAGTAGTAGCAAGGTTATATGTTGCTAAATGGCACGAATATAACGTAGCCGAAGGGCATAGCAATGCTAGCAGACGTTGGCATCTACCATACTCCACTACCCCTATTTATTACAGATGTTGGCTGTTTGAGGTTATGTGGTACATGAGCTAGCTAAAGGTGATTTCGTCAAAACATAAAGATAACCCCATCTATGTCACACTGCAATTGCGGTATTCTTCATATGTTTGATCAAGTAATATTTTGGGTTAAATGGAGAAATTTAATACACAAAGCTACTGTTAAATAAGTTATTGATTGCTTTGTATCCTTTTAACGAAAACAGGAGCATTAGTAGTAAATAAAAATTATTATTAATAATATTATTAATATTACTATTATTGGTGGTGGTGTTGGTAGTATGATGATTATTATAATTCTTATTAGTTGTAAGAATAACTGGTAATGTTGCCGTTTAAGGGTCAGTTGTCCGCGCAATGCTGCAAAACCATACCAACTTTAGAAATTGAAAACCCGCTGTAGAATTGAGCACACAGTGCCAAAGAAAAACAACCGATTAACAGCCGCAAGATGGCAGTAATAGCACGGTTATATGTTGCTAAATGGCACATATATGGCGTAGCCGAAGGGCGTGGCAATTCCAACAGATGATGGCATCTATCATACACCATTAACCCTACTTATTGCAGATGTTGATTATTTGAGCTTATGTGGTACATGAGCTAGATAAAGGCGATTTCATCAAAACATAAAGATAACCCTATCTATGTTACACTGCATTTGCAGCGCTCTTAGTACGTTTGATCAACTAATATTTTGGGTTAAATGGAGAAATTTAATACACAAAGCTACTGTTAAACTGATTTGAAGTTGTGTCTTCTTAGCTTTCGGAGAAGGCCGCGTTATCTTGCATGATAACGGCCTTCTCCAGAAGCTAAGAAGACACATCAAGACACAGGTCGTGGAAGCCTACGCATCCATTTGATTTGAAGTTATCGAATGCTTTGTTTCTTTTTAATGAAAACAGGAGCATTAGTAGTAAATAAAAATTATTATATATTATTGTTATTATTATTATTATTATTATTATTATTATTATTGGTGGTGGTGTGGTGGTGTTGGTGGTAGTGGTGGTAGTGATGATTATGATGATGAGTGTTGTTATTATTAGTTGTAAGAATATCTGTCAGCCCAACCAGATCTACTTGTTCTTTAGTTATGTCATTGGAGCCTTAAAAAGGCTATTTTGTCATTGAAGAAAATATGAGAGGTGGAGAACAGTAGGAGATATTCGGAAGAACAGTATATGCGCTCCCTGACGCAACATCATATTTCAGCGTTTCTGCACCTTCCTATGAATGTGCTGCCTCATTGTATATTTCTGGGTTTCACCGCCTTGCTATGGTTATGTTTCCAAAGGCATGTACTGTTAATTGCGAATTTCACGCTTTCCACACTACCCTATGATTGAGCTGCCTTCCCTCCTTTTTGCAATACCAACTATATATGATCCATTACCTGAACATTGCACCTTTCAGATACAAAGGTTGGCTGCCTGGCGTTACGCAGCCAACTGACCCTTAATGGCAATATTCCCACGAAATAAGAGAGTACCATACGTTAAAGTGATAGTCAAAAGCTGGTTGCTATGTGATTGAAATTCCTTTGTTTATATGGACAGGAGTTGACAAATTCCTATTTGAGAAAAGTAAGTTTTTCATAGCTGAAACCAAAAACAATGAATATCTCAAAAATGATCAACTCCATGAAAAAAAATGTATATAGCATTAATTGTATGTTTTAACGTGCTCTACATTTCTTGTGTAGTAAGTTTTTATCTAAGTCTTACGGTTTAGCAGTTATGCAAAATTCCGTAAAATCTGTCAGAATAAAGTAGTCTCCAAGGGCTATTTCCAGAAAATTCAAGATATACATTTTGTTTGTCAGGTAAGTATCTTTAGTATATGATATTTAATCAAAATCATTAGAGCCATTTTTGCAAAAATCAAAATTTTTGAAAAAAGTTCCATGTAAAGGGTTGTTTGGGGTGGGGGAATTTTTCTCAAAATCTTTGTGTCGCATCCCTGAAGGATACTAAACTTAAATACCAAGTTTGGTATTTTTTTTTTCTTTTCTTTTCGTTTTTGAGTTATCGTGTTCACAGACACACACACACACACACACACACGGACCTTTTTGTGAAAATGCTTTTTTAGGATATAAGGGACCCTAAAACATATACTTCCGGTGAAATCTCGGTATCAAATTTTTGGGTGGAGTGCAATACCTTTTCTATACACTATGCACATAGTGCATGTAGAGAAAGTAAAAATACTTAATCAGCTTAAATGTCCCTTAGTTTGTTCAAAATATATGGTAAAACTTAAAAATTCAGCTGGAGACTTCTACAATATGCAGAGTAATTTTAATTAGTGTTAGGTTACTACATTGACAGGGCAACGTTTTGGCTTTCTAAATTTTATTTCTATCTTATGGTGATCAACTTGGTTAAATTATTGTTCTTCTGCCTGGATTTAGTGAGAATTTTTTTTTTTTCCTGGTCCAAAGTTTATACATGTTATAATAATTTAAAAGCACTGTGATATTGAAGTGAATTTGAAAATTTTCTATCCTAATGATGACTTCATGGGATGACTACAGAATTAAATTGGAGTCATAAAAATCCAAGGTTATCATCTTAATTCTGTGATCTTCATCTCATCCTGTAAAGTCATCATTAATAACCAATACCGAGATAGCTCCAAATCTTTAACTTTCCTTCCATTTGCTTATTTCATTTTAAGAAAGATTTAAATGCGAATATATTCACTTGACTACTCGGCTGTGTTATATGAATGTTAATACTTGATTGATGTTTGGAGGAATTTAGTAACAATGAAAATCAAAATATACGTGGAATTAATTTGTTGAGTCAGTATTTTTAACACTATGTCACTTATATTTTTATTATGAGGTACTAGTTTCGGAAGTCTGTGCTTCCATTTTCAACCGCACGGGTCTAACTATTTATTACTGTTATAACAAATGAGAGTTGGGCTAAGGCCTTTCTTCCACACTTGTAAGTACTGGTTCAAAATATTCACCTTCAATCCTCTTTGTATTTGATCCTGCATGACATAACTTGTTTAGAGATATCAAATCAAGCAAAAGATACACATAGCAAGTTACAGTATCTCATAACTAGGGTCCTGGAAGATTCTAATATACATTATCATATTCATGAGTATGGTTTCATTGAAATGTAAACTGCCTAAACTTGTATTTCATTACTAAAAATGCACTTTCTGCATGAAAGAAATAAGGAAGGAGTTCTTGATGTCCATAGTAAATGTAAATGTCGTGTTATTTATGGATGCTCTTTAACTACTGTGGTTCTCAGCGTCCCATTCTAAATTGGGCATGAAAGACCGCTTAATTTTGCTCAGAGGCCTCTCAATCACGCTTGAGGTTCTTTTACGTGCCGTAAATCTATGACACAGGACCAAGGGCTTTACTTCCCTTCCGAAGGAAGCCATGCTAAGGATTTTTACAACTGAAAAAATCCATCATCCTCTGCCGAGTTTGAACCCGCGACCTTGGGTATATGAAGTCAGCATGGTAACTATTACACCACGGAGGGCGACTGATATCCATAGAATAATATACTTTGAAGCACTAAAAAAATTCCAACAGATAAGTCATCAAAACTATCAATTTCTGATGTTTTATAATGTATAGCTAATAATGAATGCATGGTTTCATTCCATTGCAGGCAGCAGAGGCGCAATCTGAGTGGTGGTCCACAGCAACTTTGAGAGTTACTCACTTCTACATCTGTAGGCTATGCTTTAGTATTGGCACATGCACACACAAACTCCTTCCACCACATGCACATAAAATGTATTTCCATTGTGGAACCTAAGTATCAAATTTTTGGGTGGAATGCACTGCTTGCATAACATATTACGTATGTGGTAGACAAAGTGAAAACAGGTCAATCATATAACATAGAAAATGAAATGGGGTTATGCCCAAAAAATGCAACAATATATGTGTATCATAACATGAAGTTGTCTCCTTAGTGCAGTGGTAGCATTGCTGCTTGCCAAGTGGGTGACTTGGGTTCGATTCCTAGTACCAGTATGGGGATTTTTTCCCCACTGGGAGACCTGGACCGGGGTGCACTCAGCCTCGTGAGGTCCCTGGAGGAGCTAATTGAAGAACTACTTGATGGAGAGGTAGCAGCTCCAGGTCATGAAGACTGCATTAACTGGCTGGGGGGGTTCAAAGCGCTGATCATGTCTCACCACCCACTCATCCATGATGTCTTGTCATGGACCGAGATGGGGGATGCAGCGGCCAAGGCTCTTAGTGAGCTGTGCCATGGAGTTTTTTTTTTTTTACATAATATGATGAGATGGATTCACCTGTGCAGAAGTGGTTTATTTTTATGAGAGTGATCTGCTGTTATATATGAAAGAAAGGTCTTTAATTTACTGCTCCTAATAAATGGATTGATTGCTTCAAAATGTGAGAATATTGTGTATTAACTATATGGAGAAAAAAAAGTGTCAACATGGAAACTGTAAACCTTTAAAACAAAACTTGATGGCTATTATTAAAGGTTACCATCTAAATAATATTTTTCATGTTAACTCTACAACTGTAGTTTGAAGTTGTAGGGTTAGTCAGATTCTGTAGTTTTTGTTTGTTACTGCGCATGTGCACCACACACACAGCCAAGTACCACTGCCATAAATTCAGTATTGAGTATGTCCTAGTAGAGGAGAGATGTTTGAAGTTGTGAGAAATTGTTGTTAAATTAATTTGAAAGAAATATCTTTTGAAGAGTCACTGTGACCTTGTACACAGTTTTTGTAACTCAACTTTTCTGTTGCTGAGTGTGAACTACATTTTACGTGAAAATGGCAGAAAGAAATATACAGGAAGCATTGTTAAAAGAAATCAATCATGAAAGTGACATTTGATTTTCCTGATGGAGGTGATTCTGAACCTGATGTTTCTGCAGAAGTTATGGAAAATGCATATATTGATCAGTCTGCTGAACCTTCAGACAACAATGAAGAAAATGCAGCTTCATGTATCATCCATGGTTGGAACACAAATACCCATAAAAGAAGAGGTTGGCCAGTTGCCGATAAAATTGTAGTCCATGTTTCAGGTGTTAAAGACAATGCAAAGAATGTGAAGTCAGAAAAAGGAGCCTGGAATTTACTGATAGATCAGCAAATGTTGAAAAAAAATTGTGATATTCACCAATCAGAATATCCAAGGTACAAATCTACATGGTTCTGGTCAGAGCTTTACTCATGTGATGAATAAGGATGAGATCCTTGCTCTTCTAGGCTTTTACTATGTTGGAAGACTACTCAAAAGCAGTAAACTGACTTTAGAAGATTTATGGTCCTATGATTTTGGAATTGCATTGTTTTGAACAACAATGAGCCTATAGTATTTCCAAATTTCTCAGAGCTTACCTAAGAGTTGTGATAAAAGTACAAGTGTAGGAAGGCGAGAACTAGATAAACTGACTCATATCAGAGATGTGTGGAATACTTTTGTAAGTAATTGTAAAACATTATACAATCTACATTCTTACTGCACTATAGAAGAGCAACTTGTTGGTTTCTGGGGTCTTTACCCTTTCAAAATCTATATACCACAGAAAGAAAAAAATATGGTATGAAAATAGTGATGGTAAATGATGCCAAGACATATTATATGGTAAGTGCTGAAGCGTACACTGGTGCTATACAGAAAGAAACAAATGAATCTGCACCGGAATACTATGCAAGAAAACTTTCTGTACCTATACAGATGATTAGTTGTGCAATACATATTCTGTGACAATACAAACAAGACATGGTTGCTTTGCCTGTGGTTCGCCATAATGGATCACGCAGGTATCAATGCAATAACCCTGTATAGAATGGTCAACAGTCAAGATCTAAGACTGCAATTTCAGGAATCTCTCTCTATATCTATGCAAACCATTCATGGAAGAGAGGGTTTCAATTCCATGTATTCAGTATGGAAAGAGCAGAATTGTTCAAATTCTTCAAAAGCCTCCGGTTGTGGACACCCCCAGAACTTCACATGACTCAGTTGTGACTTCTAAGTGCAAGAGGTGTTTCTTATGCCCATATTCAAAGGATAGGAAAACATATTTGATATGCAATAAATATAAGTTGTACTGCCCTCAACACAATGGTAAGTGTAAGAAAGTGGAAATAATGAACAAATGGATTTATAAGTGAGAACATTTCAAAATATTTGTATACAGTGCCTATACATTAATTAACAGCTTATTTATCTTAATTAAACTGAAAACAATTAATCTGGATCATTTTCAAGTTTCACGATTGCAATGTTTCCATATAATTTTTTTCGTTATTTCAAATTTTAAGATATTAATACTAATATTGGTTGCAAAAGTACAAGATAGGGCTGAAATAAAATGTGTTTAGTATTTTAGAGTACAGTTTCATTATACAATATTCCACAATTTCTTCAAAACAATTGAGGCTCAATTACAGTTTATGTTTCAGAGATGTACAGTAAGAGAAATTATAATATTTTATGTCTGCCAGGCAAAACTGATATGGTGAAAAACTCAGTAAACAGGCTAACTGTTTTGTTTATAGTCAAGGCTGATGAATTAGTTTCCAAAAGTTAACAGTTATTTTGAGCTAATAAATGTGCAAGTGTAAATTACCTGATATACATAATACCTCCTACAAACACTTTTTACAAAATTTTTGCAAGAATTAAATTTTTCCATTCATTTCTGAGTTGCAATTTTTTCAAACCTGTGTTCTCACCTTCTTTTATCCATCATGCGATGGTTTCTATCTCTATCCCGATGATAACCAGATCCAGAACTTGAGCCACCCATACGCTGATATCCATCAAACCTATCCCCTCGTTTATGGTCATTACTGAACCTGCAAATAATAAAACATAATACACATTTGCTGAACAATTTTTAACATGATTAAAAATCTATGAACAACATTAAAAATATGAAAGGTGCTACACAACATGAAAATAGCATCTATAAAAATTGCTTGAACACAAACCTATCCCTTGGTGGTGCGCCACCAGACCAACGGTCACCTCCTCCTTCTGAAGATGGAGGTCCACTATGTCTTGCATGTGGGCTTCCACTACTCCTAGAGTCACCAGGTAGAAATTCATGCCTCTGCATGTTATAGGAAGACTGCTGACCAACATTTCTCAATGGCGTTGATGGACCATTACCATCTCTCATTCTCTGGTGTGTAGGAGTAGGTGGTAAACTGCCTCCACTGTCCTTTCGCACTCTAACACTGTTGTCCTTACTGCGTTCTCGTTCTCTTGATGAATGTTCACTCCTGGGATCTCCGCCTGACTTCTTGCTGCGATCCTTTTCATGTGTTCTCTCCTCCTTGTCTCGACTTCTCCTAAAAGAGTGCATAAAAATCACTTGTACTGCACTTTTGCAATTACAATCTTACATCATGATCTTTATGGAATTTTGTTAGTTGTTGAGCTAAGTTTTAGTCTGAATTTCAGTTTAAACTAGAGTTTTTGGATTCAACACATATCTAAGCCTTAAGTTAATAAGTTGAAACATACAAATGTAAGCGTAATAAGCACAGTAAGTAAATGATGAGTAAAATTGAAGACATATTAAAACTGAATAAATCCCATAACATTATAGATTAGGGAAATGCTACATATAACTGGAATTTTTAAATAAGAACCAGTACGCAGGCTATGCAATGAAAAAGACAAAACTGCTACTTATATAATCTTTAAATATAAAGGTTTAGGTAGGAAAAGATACAATCTACTGACTGTAAATCCAGACGAAGATAGTTTTACAAAGCAATTAGTTAAAAATCTACAGCTTCTTATTATAGAAAACTATTACTGAAATTATAAAGATAGTAGAATGATGCAATAAACCTCAAATATATCAGTATTAAGGGAAGATATAACCCACCTCCATCTTTATAAAAATCAAATTAAAATCTTAATATCTAATGATTTTGGAGTTTTAACTTGACTTAAACAGCAATTGACAGTGTTGTTAGCAGACAATTTCATAAGAATTATAATATCATTAATAAAGAAGTTATTTATATAATTAATTACAAAGTCTACTAGGAGAACGGGAATTTTCTACTATTAAATTCATCATAGACTATATATCCATAGTAGAAAATATGTTACAAAGCAATGAGTTCTCAGAAATCAAAATGGATGCACTTAAATCTTGCATAAAAGTCTGTCGGAAAAACTATAACAAAAGTACATGCATTATCAGACACACAAAAATCCAAAATTAAACCTCATTACCCAACATTACCTATACTATATGCCCTACCGAAAATACATAAACCTGGAGACAAAATGAGATCCACAATCAACAACATAGATGCACCCATCTACTAGTTAGCAAAATATCTAGTACAGATATTTACTCATTACCACAGTTCAACAGTTTAGCCATCAAAAATTAATTACAACTAATAGACAATATTACCACGTTTCCCTTAAATGCAGATGATAATTTGGTATCATTTAACGTAACTACTCTTTTCCCAAGCATCCCTACAGATAATATCATTCTCACTCTGAAGAAATGGCTAGGTAATACCAACATCCCTACACATGAAGCAGAAGAACTTATAAAACTTATACAGCTGTGCATAAATAAAAACTTCTTCACATTCAATAAAAAATTTTACCAGCAGACTTTTGGCCTAAGTATGGGCAATCCACTCTCACCTTTCCTATCCAATCTTTTCATGAGTTACTTTGAAATACAAATAACATCCTCCTTTTCACACATTTTCAAATGATGGTATAGGTACGTTGACAATATTTTTGCCTTTGTTTCCCACAAATTACTACAAGACTCATTAAAACTACTTAATCTTCAGAATGGAACTGTAAAATTCATAATGGAAATAGGAAAAGATGGCTACTTACCTTTTCTGGACTTAAAAATAATCCCGGATCAGCAAAACATGTAATTTGCCACTTATAGAAAACCGACACAGTTACAGTCATACACCTCACAAACATGCAATATTAAACAGCTTATACTGGTTAATATCCCGATGAGTAAAATAGAGTACAAAAAGGAATATGACTTCATAATCAAAACTGCCACAAATAATGGATTCAGCAAACAATTAATAGACAAGAACAATTGTAAATTCAAAAGCCAAAAACACATAAAAGAGAACACAAAACTGATACACAAAAGATAAAACACAGTATAGAAAGTTCATATATTCATCTCACTGGAAATTTGCCAACATCTTCAAGAGATTTAACATTACTCTTAGCCCCCAAAAAAAGTGTCCAAAACCTATTGTGCAACAATTTATGGAAATTTGCCAACATCTTCAAGAGATTTAACATTACTCTTAGCCCCCCCAAAAAAGTGTCCAAAACTTATTGTGCAACAATTTAAAAGACTCCATTTGGAACATACAAAATCAGGCATATACAGAATTGATTGTTCAGATTGCAATAAGTTTTGCATTGGAAAAATGAAAAGAAGTACACAAACCAGACTACAAGAACACCTGAGATGTGTGAAATACAAACAAACAGAAAAATTTGCAATAGCCCATCATTTCATGTCTACCAATTATAAATCATACCAAATGTAAAAACTAATGAAACCAGCCAGATATGCAGCTGAACTTGGCACATGATACTCATCATAAAAAACAAATCACACATGTTAAACTTTGATTTACCGCCAGGAAATTCACTATGGAAGTTCAGCTCACAACCACAAGATGCTACTACAGACAGTCTACCTACCTCAGCAAACCACAGATCAAACCAGTTGGATAAATGCTGATGATGGAAACAAACCATTTCCGAAACATGTCCAAGTAAGAAATACAATTAAGTGATGTAGTGTTAACAAGTTCAACTCATTACTTCTAATATTAACACATCACTGTTAATAACTTTCTACTTAATAATATTATAAGATTTTTTTTGTTTGGTTTTTCCTCAAAATCTTAATATTGAGAACTGGAGGTTGTCTTATTTGTCTTTGTAATATAGTTTTCTGAACATGTGGAGAAAAAAAAAAAGGAAATTTTAAACAATATCAGTTTGATCACATTATTATGATTAAAATAAGTTTCAACATTAAGTTATTATATGCTCTTTTTATAAAGATATGCTAAATTCCAAAATTAAGTTCTGAAAAGAAGGGGCTGTCCTGCATTTGAGGTTGTGTTGTATTCAGATAAATCTATGAAAGACACTTTTATTATACAAAGCACAACTTAACATGATTTTTTAAAGACTTTTTTTTGAGTGCTTGTTAGCTTCTTAGTTATATTTACACTTTATACCTATTAAACTTCTGAAGTCTTCATGTGAAAGGATACAAAAATTATTTCATTTGGAACCACACCTACATTTCTACTTTCTTACTGTAGGTAGGGGCAGGTGCTTCTTTGAATATGATAATATATTAAACTACACTTTAAGGTGAAGTATATAAGAAAAGGATTTTCAAAGGTGTACTTGACAGCTATTTCCTCCAAGAGACTGGGACACTTGGTTCAATCAGCCATCAAAATTGAAATTAATCAGCTCAGAATACACAAATACACACAATATAAGCAGTAGCCAGAGTAGCCAAGTTTTCTGCGAGGTCCATCCCACCGTAGCATACAGTATATATACAGACTATTTTATCTGATTAAGTCATTCATCATCTAGAAGATGAGAGAGATGCACGCTCCCAAAACGTTGATGGCTACATATCACCTCATCTGGCTAGAAGTACCGAGAATGCCTAACGTATGTTCATTACCAGGAAAGCTTCAGCTCTTATTTAATCGGACACAAACCTACCAAGAACTTTACCAGATTTCTTTCTTTCTTTTCTTTTTTTCTCCTCTCCCTTTTTTGTGTTTGATTATTGAAAGAGGGTTGATATGTTATAAAAAATGTAATACGTCACATAATTGAAGAGTTCTGATCAATAAAATGCTACATATCTGCAAGTTCTATACGTGAAATCCATGACCTATTACAAATTTTGGTTGGGTGAGCTAACTACCTTTTTCTGGTTTTCATTAGGTTTTCTTCCCTAAAGGGAATAAGCCAGTTGAAATTGGGTCAAAATATAAACATATAATTTTTCAATCTTTTTGCCTCTATAATGTCGTATAAACACCATAGTGAAAGATGGAATATTAATTTGAAAATTAAAATTAAAACTTATTAATTTCTAAAATGGCATGAACATACTAACAGGTTAACTGTAAACTTTAATGCCATTTTTCTCAGTTCAACATTTCTATACTTTATGGTGAACCACACTACTGAAGATAAAGATTTCAATTTAATTAAAATGTATTTAAAAAAAAGTGTAATATGTGTACATAGTTATAGAATTATAGCTCAGCATCACTTGAAATTTCATTAAATCACTCTCTATTATTATAAATCAAGATACAAATTAGACATTGAAGTTATCTTATTTCTAGTTTTGAGAAAAGTGCAAAATTTGCTGGTGCCTGGGGAAAATTGCATTTTACACATGTCATATTATACTCAAAATGAAGCCAAGAAAAGTCCAATCTTTGCTGTGGACAACTATCAAACTGATAGTTAATCTATACCTTGATGTCAATAAAGTTATTGAAATGTGAAACAGCTACTTGTGAGAATTATCTAAAATGCTTGACTATTTTGGATTTTTACCCCTTTCCCCCCAATTCCGGCAAATTACCTAGTTCAAGCTAGCGCAGGTTTACTCCCCTTAATACAAAAACACAAATGAGGAATCCCAGACTAATGCACAAATTCATCACTTGTCATTTCTGTGATGTTAAGATGAATGTAAAAACAACATGTCATCTTTGTGATGTGGACCTGTGATGTGAATATAAAAACAACTATGGTACATAGCTTACCCTGGTTCATTTTGTACAAATGGCCTCTTTGGTTGGGAAGCATGTGTATCCTTTTCTTGCTCTTTTTCATCCTCAGCACGTCTTTTCCCACTCCCTCTGTTGTGACTACTTTCTTTAGATTCACTTGCTTTAGCTTCCTCTTTTTCTGGTTTTTCCACCTTTACTTTTTTCTCTCCTCCTTTTTTTTCCTGGTCCTTTTTTACTGCATGTTTATAAAGTTTGAATAACTTTTTTGCATCAAATTCTGTGAACTTGGACACAAAATACCAGAGATTACTGAAATAAAAGAGAAAACACATTTCTTATTACAATAACCGAACAGCTGATTACCATATCTATTAGCTCCTTAAGAAGCTAAGATTCAACATTTAGTTACTAATTTATTGAATAGTTCTTAAAACTTGTAAAAATATGCATAAAGGAAATTTTTCTTACACTATCTTATGTATATCTAACTTCCACAACTTGATTTTAATTTTTCTGACCAAAAGTGAGATTTGTAGAGTAGCTTCAGCAGATTTCCTTACTCTGGTTTCTCTTATTAGTTTCACTCCATTGCACTCATTATAGCATAACATTATTGTACAACCTCACAAACAAATAGACATTAACATTTAAATTACACAAACAGCCCTAATTCCTCTGCTAAATTCAACTACCTGTTGTGAAGTGCCTATTCTTCCAGCTCAACTACAATTTTGACATCAATCGTTTGCAAATTTAAAAGTATAGAATACTAATTTGATCAGTAATAAATCTATGAACTGACATAATGGTGGAATCAAGGGGATTTGCAATTATCTGCTTTATACTAGATTTGTTGAAAGCAGATGCAAGAAAAGAGAAAAACTCTGTAATTACTAAGCATATCACAGGTCCAACTGCCATTGCTGGTTGCATTTGCTTGTGTTCTCTTCTCTGGTGGTGAAATGATGAACTTCTTAACTAAGCTGTCTACTGGTAGGATTTCAAAGTTTATTAGGTGATCTTTGTTTTTCCATATGAGGATGTTTCCCCAGGTGCTGAGTTCTATTTGTCCTGACATAGTTTTTAGCAATTTTGGATTTGGATAGAACTCACAACCTGAGAAAACATCCTCATATGGAAAAACAAAGACCACCTAATAAACTTTGAAATCCTGCCAGTAGATAGATTAGTTAAGAAGTTCATCAGAGAAGAGAACACAAGCAAATGCAACCAGCAATGGCAGTCGAACCTGTGAGGTTGAAAATGGAAGCATAGGCTTCCGAAACTAGTCCCTCATAATAAAACTGACGTACTGTTAAAAAACCAACTCAACAAATTAATATCACATCTAAATGTTAAACTGGTTTAACATAAGTTCTACATAGATGAAAGTTCCTATCTCACAATTTTGTAAATATGAAAGAACAGCAAGGGTTTTAAATGAGGCAAGAGTAAAAATTGATAGATCACTTATAACTTAATGTTTTTAAGCATATCCATTTTGCCAGAAATATGGAAAACAACTTTCTTCAGAATATGGTTGTGAAATGTACTTTTCAAATGGATAAACTGATAGTTGATAGCAATTGTAGAATACAGAATATAGTGCATTTGAAATGGCAGAAGAAGTGAAACAAGAAAATTAAACATTTTCTACATGTTCAGGAATAGACTGAAACAGTTCAAATATACAAAATAAACTAAACAGAAAAATGTAGCATGATAAGTAAGAAAAGAATTTTAATGCTAAAACACATTTCTTCAGTGCTACCCGAGAGTATTTTCGTTTGATATGTGAGTTAATTACTAGATTTCCAATTTTAAACAATACTTTATGTTGCATATAGTGTATATTTTGCCTGTTTCATTAATAAACTATTCCAATTGTTTGCAAATAATGCTGCATATTTGTTGTTTTACGTTTTATTTTTATATTAGTAATTTTATCTTAATAATGTGTAGGTGCCCCACTGCTTTGGAAACACATTAACTGGTGTATTCTTAAAAGAGCATCTTCTAGAAGTTCCGGGGTTTTCCTGTCCCCAAATGTGACTATTATGTGTGTTAAACTTGTGCTCTTGAGTAAAACCTTCTCATCCATTATAATACGCATAAAGAAATCTTGGTTGATCAATACATTTATGAAGAAACCACTCGACAACTGTAGTGATCTGATTACAGTGCTTGAACTGATACTTGAGATGATACACATGTAATTAAGTGTTCATACAGGAAAAAAAAAAAAAAAAAAATATCTAAGGTCCCAGCATATGGATCAGCCCAATTCTAATTAAATAGTTTTATTATGCAGTTGCCAAATTTTAACTTAATTTTTCTTGGCTTATAATTTTCTATCATATAAGTATGTTCGAAATGCCCCTTGTGTAATAGTTGAGTAGACATCCTCTTAAAACTTGGTACATATTTTGTTTAAACCATATTAACTAAAACTTCTGTAAAAGCTTTATTGAATTTTAATTAAAAATGTTTTATTTTAAACAGAAATCTCACTTGTAAAATTTTCAGAAATTGGGGCATTCAATAATTTTTTTCTTCTAAATGATATAACATTCAGAAACAAAAATAGGTACCTTCTGAAGCCTTATACATCATAAATTATTATCACATTTTAAATGCCCTGGTGCAAAAATAAGTTCCAAGGAGTGTTTTTACTATAGGCTTATAAAACTTTGGACTTTTTTTTCCCTCAAAATTATTCACGATAAAATGTTCAAACTCATAATTTTATTTTAATTTTGAGCAAGACATCTATCATAAAATTTGGAAAATAATTGAACAACAATTGCCAATTTTTCAAATTTCACAAATGGATTACAGTAAAGTATAGTATTTTAATCAAAATCATTAAAGAGACATTTTTGAAAAATAAAAGATGGCAAATAACACCATACTAAGGGAAGCTGGGGCTGGGGAAATTTTATTACAAAAAGGTGTTGCTTCTTGAAGATACTGGCCTTTACTTAGCCAAATTTTTGTTTCTGAAAAGTTCAGGCACATATACAAAACCTTTTCTAAAAACACATTTTTTGGATTCAGGGTTCCTCAAAATCTGTATTTCCAGTAAAACCTTGCTATCAAATTTGTGGGTAGAATGCAACATCTTCTCTACCTACTATGTATGCAGTTGAGAAAATGAAAAGTAAGTATGTGTAAGCCATTTCAGAAATATGACAAAACCATTATTGGCTACAGACAGTTTCATACAGGTTCATAAACACACGCACTGCAGGTAACAAATTGTAATCAGTAAATTAAGTTAAATTAAAATCAAATTAATGAGTAACCAAGTTAAATACATGGGAACATGTAAACACACAATAGCAAGCAACACGACATACATTTCCACCTGCACGATGAATAAATAAGTTTCATTATACATCTCAGAATTTAATTCCTAAAACTCTTTGACAGCTTCAATAGTAGGAACCATATCTTTAACCCACATTTCCTCACTTCAATAAAGGGAACACAAAAAAACAATCCAAAACCATCCTAAATAGATAAGAGGTCATCTATCTGTCATGCCAAGTTCAGCTAGTCAGTGCATCAATCATTCCAATGCAAACAATTATTGACAACATATAACTGATATTGTCAATAATGAGTAGGGACACTCAAATTTCGCGACTCGCGAAACTCGCGAAAATTTTTAAAATGCTTAAAATTAGGGAATAAATGTATACGAAGACATATTTGATTAATTTAAATAGTTTTTGACACACCATCTACTCGCGAAATTTATCGCATATAGCAAAAAGATCACACATTCTTGTTATCAAATTTCGGTTAACGTTTTTTGCTTCCAGCTTAAGCTTTGTTAAGTGCAGTGGGAGTCTGTTAGCATGGTATTGGCTATCTTGTCAGCGTTCGATCGATAACAACAGCAGTCTGCAGTATCGGCGGACCAGCGAAGCTGTTGAACCAGCGAGATAGGAGCGCTCATATCCGGTATGCGCTGCGCACGCATTCTGTTACTACCCTAAGTAACTTCTTCTACGCGTATCCCACTAGTTCCTGTTCACCCATGCGTTCAGTTCGTTTTAACTAGCAGTAGCGTAGTTCTGAAATATCGTACAGCATGCCACCGAAAGTGAGCTTAGATGAGCGGGTAAAGCAATTCTCGCAGGACGGAATGAAGAGGTCGGGAGAAATAATGCTTTGCAGCTTTTGCAATAAAAGAATTCCATATGAAACTTCGGATGCTGTAAAAAAACATATTGCTAGCCAGAAACACGTGGATGCAACGAAAACGCGTAAGCGACAAAGAACAATGTTCGAGGCGGCTGAATGTTCAAAAGGAGCAAAGGTATGTAATTTCCACATTTTCTGCATTTATCTACTTCAATTCTGTGACAATTTTTATTTTGTTACTTAGAGTTTGAAACTTGTGTGTAAAGAGGTAAAGGTGTATTACCTATTTAAAATTAAATGCCAGTTTACTTCCTTTTAAAGCACATGTTTTTAGAAATCAGAACATTATTTGGCTAATAGTAAAATATCGTGTGTAGTTGCACTCTTCGCTTAATCGCATATACTTATTTTGCTCAGTTATATGTTTTACATGATTTTATATCATATTTCAAATTTATTTTGGTTTATAACTTGACATCGGGTGTATAACACAACGCTGCTTTAGGTTCGCGGTGATTTAGCCGGTTGTATGACGCACGTTGAGGGACATGCGAGCACGCTCTCACAGATATGAAGTGTAGCATACAAAATACGCGGGTAGGACATAATTTTTAGTTCTGTTAGGCCTGTTGCCGTTGAAAGTTAAAGCCTCCGATATCACCAAAGAAGTTAAAGGGGGCTATAAAAATGAAAAATAAGGCAACAAAAGACATGTTATAAAAAGGAACATAAACTGCAGCATTTTAATCTCAAAGAATCAATCTTAGAGATTCGCTTTCAAGATTTAACACATTTAAAAAGACATTTTGCAAAAGTTCTGGTCTATGCTTATATGTTTTCTTTTCTACTTTTACCAGGCTGCCAAACTGGATTTTGTCACTTCCACGGTTGAAATGATGATTTCAACCAATATTCCATTGGAGAAGGCAGATCACCCAGCCTTCAAGGAATGGGTGAAGAAGAACGTTATTGGCGGTGGAGACCTTCCAGGAAGCAATGTTCTCCGTAGAGAATATTTACCTCTCTTGGCAAACTCCAGGAAGGAAAAAGTTGTTGCAGCCCTACAGAACAAGAAGGTTGCTGTTATGGCTGACGAAACAACAGACAAGATGGGCAGGGCAATTTTCGTTGTTCTGCTGTCTACAGTGGAGCCCTCCAGATCGCAGGAGCAATATGTGGCTGCTGTCACTTCACTGGAGTTAGTGAATGGACGGTCCTGTGCTCGAACAATTACCGAGGCACTACGGAACACAGGGGTAAACTTTGACCAAGTAGTGGCATTAGTAAGTGACTCAGCCAGTTATATGACCTCCTGTTATGCTGGGTTATCACTTCTCCTGCCAGATGAGTCCCTACATATTCAGTGCTGGGCACACAAAATAAATCTGATTGGTGTGGTGATGAAAGACTACTTGTCATCGCTAAATAAACTAGTCATTTCAGTCAAGCAGACTTTTCTGCATGCCCGGAAAAAAAGACATGCATTTCGGCAATTCATGCAGGAGAAAGGATCTGCAGCAATTCCAGTGGCCACAAGATGGAATTCCTGGGTGGAAGCAGTTGAGTGGATGGCAGATAACTGGACCGTTCTTTTTGATTTTTTTCGCTCCATTGGTGGCAGAGAGTCATTTACTGCAGCATCTTCACACCTGCAGAATATTAATGATTCTGAGCTACAGATGCTTTATGTGCAAGCTCTGTTTGTGAAATCTTTAGCTTCAGTGATGAAGCAATTGTTGCTCAACCTGGAAACAAATTCCAAACCGATGGCTGCAGAAGTGTATCCCAAACTTCAGAATTTGAAGAAGCGCTTACAAATAGTTGCTGCCGGAACTTTCAGTGACAGAGTTCAGGAGGAGCTTGATGCCCTGAAAGGAAATCTCAGGGGAAGTTCGATGCAGGACATAAAAATTGCAGCAGGCCATATGCACACCAAGCTGGACAATCTTATGTTGGGGGACCCTGCCCGTGCATTTTTGGAGCCTGTGGCTGCACTCTTCTACAGGCAGAATGTGCTGTCACAGCCTGCTGCAGGAGACGAGCTGAAAACCCTTTTCCACAAAGTACCATCAATGAAGGGTATTCCCATCGATGAAGGACTGCATGCTTACAGGGATCTTCAGGATATTCTGAAGAGCAATGTAAATATATCAGTAGAAGATGCTCTTCATGCAATGCGTGATGATCATCAACTTTTTGTTGATGGTGCCTTAAGGGCGCTGTGGGTTCCTGTCTCAAACGTGAACTGTGAAAGGTTTTTTTCCAACTTTTCGTGTGTGTTGACGGACCTCAGAACAAATCTCACAATCACAAACTTGGAGATGCTATCAGCTTATAATTATGAAAGTAAACCATAAGAGTGTGTGTAAATTATGCTTGCTATTAGCGTTTTTATATTTTAGATTGTATAAATTAATTATGCATTTATTAATTATGCATTTATTTCTATTTTTGTAGGTGAGTAAGTTAATATCCAAGAATTACCGTATCCAAGAATTTTTCTTTCTAACTCAAGAATTTTACCTTCTCACTCAAGAATTTTCTCTCTTATTACTCAAGAATTTAGCAACATTTTATTCAAGAAATTTGAGTGTCCCTAATAATGAGTGGCAACGCAGAGAAGTTCAATACAAGGTAACTAGCAATTATAGAAAATACTTAAATACATGAAAGCTGAGAAGATGAGAAAGAAATATTTGCAAATACTATACTCATATTCTTAGTCTAAACATTTCAGATTGACTTTTTGGAAGCTATATTGTGAGGCTCCCAACATAACATACTTGAGCATAAGAGACAGAGCTCTAGGCTATCTAGACTGAAATGTTACAAATTTTGCTAATGTTGGCATGGCAAGTTCTGGCATAGAAAGCATTGTAGCAAGTAAGTAGAATTCTTGTACAACGTTAGGTTTGAGAAATACACCAATGCATCATTCAGCCTTCCATTAGTATTGCCGTTCTTAACTTTATGTAAATACTGTAATTAAACACACATTGACAGTTTGCAAGCAATAAGTCATTACCCTGTGAATAATCAAGTCATACTCTTATTACAAAAGAAGCAGTGCATGCATCTCTTACAACATCTTGGTAAATATCATAAACTGCTAAAAAAGTGTCCTACTTTCTTTCATTGCTAACATTCCCACGCACTCAAAAAACATTATGCAAAATCTTGTAACCTCCTGACTATGGCTTACAAGGCCTTGATGCAGGAAATCTGAAGTTAGGTAAAGCTGCTTTAGCGTACCACAACTCATTGTTGTCCATTCTCCAAACTTATGGAGTGACCTCATATTAGACAGTATAGAACAATTGTGTGAATCCTGGAGTCAAAAATTAGAATTGCTAAAGTGCCAGTGGAGTATCTCATAAGGCATATGAATATCTTAAAAGAGGTGGCATTCTAGTAATTCAGTTCTTAATAATGTAAATACAAATGAACCTCCTAAATGGCCATCTTCACTTAATGGTCACCTCAATAAACACCCATTTTTCTGTGGAACCAATTTTCCCATTGGGTCTGTGTTGTTTCAATTTTTCTTAAAAGTCCACCTCACACCATTGTCAGCGGCCACATAAATTTTGGAAATTACCTGAATTAAATGGCCAGTAATAACTACTATGAATTATTTTTCACCTTGAAACTATTGCACAGGCTTGCCTTTGATTATTTGGAAGTGGTTGAACAGCAAAGGATCAATCCTTTGTCTATCCCTTTTTACTGTGTAAGGGCAACATGTGGTTATCACTTCTATAAAATCAGGGTTGACTGTGGCCTTCAATGATAGGGAATAACAGTTGCCCTATGGGGTGGGCTGATTTAGAACAGTCATTAGGCATGGATGGGGGTGCTTTTCCTTTGTGAAGTAACTGCACTGGTGTTTTATTAATTCAGTCCTACTTCTTAATGTAAAAGTCACCTTACAAGCACCATTTTAACAAGACAGATGAACAGAACATTTAAGGAACATATATATTGCTGAAAAACCTTACCTTCTCCATTCTTTGACCTTGTCTGGGTCTTTGTACTCATTCAGGCATTTATTTATTTGATCCCCTATTTGTAGCAAGCATTGCCTAGTATGATTTACTTGTTCTTGTTCCGAAAGGCTCTGATCAGGGTTGTCCAAAGCTTTCAAGGCTTTCTTCACAGGTCTCATTTTTTCTTTGCACTGAAAACATGTTAATAAAAAGAATTAACAAAACTGCTTGAAATATAAATATATTATTGATTAGAACATGTATTTCTAAAGATTGAATGGTAAAACAGCAACAAATCTAGCTTTAACAATAATTTATTGCAAGTTTATTTATGACAAGGGATATTAGGAACATGTCAAAGAAGCAGAAATGTAACTCAGTCACAGAAGAAGCACGGCAGTGAATCCAGGTTGAAATAGAGAAAATGGTTTCTGAAACATATCCCAGTAAGTTCTGGTTAATTGAACAAAGCTAGAGTAATAAAATAATTCCAGTTATGCATATAAATGTGATATACCTAACTTCACTGTTTCCTAATTAAGATTTATAAACTATGTTTGGTATTTGCAGGAAATTTAAATGCTGACTGTTGCTCCTTCCTGCATTTCTTTGTTGGCCAGTTTCATTCAATTCCTCTGTCATTTTACCCACATCAGAAAGGTATGCTCTCTAAATTAACTGAACTGTCAAGCAACTTCCAAGTTTGTTGGTACAGGTTACTTAAAAAGTGGCAGAAATTACATCAACCTATTATATCATCACTTCAATTATCCTCACCTTTAAAGCAATCATTCAAGGACTGAGTTCTGCTCAGACTAAAATTTCTGATCAATAATATTGGAATGCAAAACTATGAGGGACAGTGAATGCTGGTTTGATTAAAATGTATTTTACTAAAAATGTTTCTGGATTACATAACCATGTTGATAAATCTGTATTAATGGTTGTTTTGTTGGGAATAACAGATCCGGGTTAAACAATATATAAAATATTTCATACAAAATTATTTAAATCTTTTACAGTATTTTAAAACAGTATTTCTAAAATTTGACAACTAATTTTTATGCTTCTCAACTTTAAGCTGTATCTCCTATACAGAAATATTTTATATTTTTTGATGCAAAATAAAATTGCAGTTTTGATCTACTTACCTCATTGAAGATAGAAGGCTCCAAATCTCCAATGATTTCAAGTGCACGAGGTTCACTGTTGGCAGTAAAATGCATTGGACCTGTAACTTTTTTCTTCTTCTTTGATTCTTTTTTTTCTTTCTTTACTTTTTTCTTCTTCTGATGTTCATCTTTGCTAATGCTGTCATCCTTTTCCTTATCATCTGGGACATCACTCTTGATGTCCTCTGTTTCCCCTTCAGTTTTCATTTTCACTTTATCTGGTTTAGGCTTAGGCGGCCGCTTTGGTGGTATTGGTGCAGTACTGATGGGGGTAGTATTTGTAGCATTATCATCTCCGGAACTCATGTCATCTTCTATAATTTCCTTTGTCAATACTGACTTTATTTCCCGAGTTTTTCTCTGTCGTTTAGGCTTTGCCTGAAACAAGAGTACTGCAATTAGAATGATGCAAATGTGATGATGGACAAAATAAAGACAGAAAATATGCAATAAGAATAGGTTGAGAAGATTTGAAAGCTCAGTGTTTTAATGAGTGATGAATGAATGTGTGTGTGTGCATGTTTGAGTAGCAGGGGGAGAGAGAGAGAGAGAGAGAGAGAGAGAGAGAGAGAGAGAGAGAGAGATATTTTACTATAGCCGAGTAAATTTTACTGGTAGCAATTAACTTGCATACCACACAACACATCACAAGAAGAAAATAAATACAATATTTGAGCCTCCCATATGCCATTTCATTCCTTCTTTATGGTGTTTTGAATGTTTTTAGCAATTTTCTTAGTCATATGCATTTTAGCCTGTGCTAAAACTGACAAGGGTCTATAATTTGATCTGCTTAAGTTTCTCTTCAGCAGAGCAGGAAAGGGTGATCAAATATGTGTAAACTGATATAATGACATTGATTTAAATGGCATTTATGATGAGTAGGCTTTATTAGAAATGAGGCAAAAATTTAAGGTACTTGATAATCAAATTCTGCACCTTCCAAGGATGCCATATGAAGAGTATCTAGAAAATATCCCACCAAACTATCCTTTCCAGGAAAAAATTTGGAAAATTCTGATTTTCTCAAAAATGGCTCACAATTTTGTTTCTAATACTGTGTATTTGATTTATTAAAGAAAAATAGAGTTATTTCTTGTTATTGGGTTAAATTTTAAAATATTTAAACCTTTCTCAAACAAGAATTTACATTTCTGTTTCTTTTGTTTTACCTGGCATGCAAAGAAAATCAAATTTCCGTCACATAGCAACCTGCTTTTAAAAGATTTGACTACTGCTTTAATCTAATGGTTTCCCTTATTTCCCTGTGATTCTGCTGCTTTCCTGGTTTCATTTTGTTTTATATACAGTCATCATACATTTACAAGCATAAACACATAACCACTGATGTCATGGTGCTAATCATCTGCCAAAGAATGGAACTATTCAATTCTTGTGAAACAAAAACACATTTCAATCTTGACACATCATATTGCTATGGATGCAATACCTTCTTCACCTGTTCGATGAAGTAGTGATTGTACACAACTAGTTTTACCAAGCTTCATATATACCTTTAGGTTAACGCTGTGAGCAAAATACTTTTTTCTTCAAGAAGGTAAATGTTGTTAACATAGGTGGTTGCTCTTTTTCTGTTCCATTTAATGTCTATGGTCATATAGTTTATTTTTAAATAGTGTTTAATGCCAGTTTTTACTACATGTGCCACTACAGGTGATGACACTGATAATGCATGAATGAAGATGGAGCACCAGTGAAATGCAATGGCAGGGGAAACTAAAGAACCCAAAGAAAACCTGCCCCTGTGCTGCTTGTCCACCACAAATGCAGTCATGGAATGGCTGTGAGTATACTGCTCACCAGCGAGAATTATACTTATTTACATTTAGTTCCAATTCATGGTTGTTTTTTATAACTATTTTTGTTTTAAACATTTAGACTCACTCTCATTTATACTTTCATGGAAGAATAGGAAAAAAATCAAAATGAAGGACTTGAAACTTTACCAGCGGTGGTTATTAATGATTCTTCTGGGTTTTCAACATGAGCATTCTCAATTAACAAACTTTGTGCATCAGAGTAACAGGAACATGAAACTTGATAAAGTTTCAATCAACCAGTTCCTGTTCTAGCATAATGTATTCTTAGTATACAGCTGCCTGTACTATAGCAATACTTTAAAGGAGCAATGATAGTGCTGCTTCTCTATAGTTGCAAACTTGCAAAAACAAAACCAGAATCACTCTCATTCAGATTTATGGTTTCATCCATTTCAGTTCTTCTAACAACAGTGGTATATAGTTTAAACATCACAAATGTAAAATATATTGATATTAAAAAATGTTTAGTATAGTAAATTGCAAGGAGATAAAACAATGTAATTTGTTGTCATAAGCAAATGATTTCTTAATGGACAAAATCTATCATTCCATATTATTGCTTTACATTGAAGTATATGAATATTCTCCTGCATATTAAAACCCCTGAGTTGAAGTATACTGATATTTATTCTATTCTAGTTTCCACTCTCAAAATATGTGAAACTTTTAAGAAAATGCTTTTCCCTCTTGCTGGACAGCATTGGCTCAACAGACTACAATGATAGTCAACAAAATCTTCTTTTTCTATGTGTAAGTTACCTATAAAAGAATGCAAAACTGAAATGATAGTGGCATTGGATCATAAATTAAGAGATCCTCTCAAGAGGTATTTTCTTGGCAGAAGAAAAGCTGTGCTATTAATGAAGTTTCCAAGTATATTAACATAAAAAGCACCTCAGGAATGAATTACATTTCTGCCCATACGAAAGTGAAAGTGATATAGAAAATTAGAATTTATTTGCATATATGGAAACTTGCTTACTGTCTGTCCAGAATCTTAACAACTTTTTTTTCCAAGAAAGACTTTGCTTAACCATCCGCTCCACTTTTCCAGTGTAAAGTCATTGGTGAACATGATAGAATCATCCATTCTGAGCAGGTTTAAGAAAAGTCCAGGTTGAACCAGAGGCTGCCCTAATTTAAAGTGTCGACAGACCATGGGATGGAGAACCAATGTTACGAATTTGGACAAACTATACATGCACTTACCGCATTACTAATACAGGCAAAAAGCTTTATTATATTTAAGTTAGCATTCTGACAAATTTTGGTATAATTATATATCATCACATTGAATAACTATAAGACAAAAGTTTGATGGAACATTCACAAACTACAAATCTGATGAATTCATCCACTCACATAATTTTCTCTGTCTATTCTGCAACAAAGTATTTTTACAGAAGCTTATTACTTTCTGTATGCAAACTACGTACATAGTGTATAGAGAAGGTATTGCCTTGCACCCAAAAATTTGATACAGAGATTTCACAAGAAATACATGTTGCGGGACCCCCTGAATCCAAAAAAGAAAACATTTTTAGAAAAATGTCTGTGTGTATGTGTGTGTCTGTGGGCAGCATAGCTCAAAAAAGAAAAGACTGTTACATACCAAACTTGGTACTTAAGTTTACTTATCTTCCAAGCATGTGATACAAAGATTTTCAAGACAATTTCCCCACTCCAAAATACCCTTTAGATGGAACATTTTTCGAAAATTCTGATTTTCTCAAAAATAGCTCTAATGATTTTGATTAAAATCCCATATGTTTAAGATATTTTTATGACAAATGAAATGTATATCTGAATTTTCTGGGAATAGCCTCTGAAGATCTCTTCATTCTGGGTGATTCTTGTATAAATGGCAAACCATAAGAGATGTACAAAAACTTACTTCACAAAAAATATAGATCTCATTAAAACACACAATTTATGCTATATATATATTGTATAGCTAACCATTTTCAAATATTCTGGATTATTAGTTTTAATTTTAGTCACTTAAACTTTCCTCAAATGGGAAGATATCTTTCTTCTGGTTTCTAGTTTGTTTACTCCTGGAAAGCAAAGAGATTGGAATTTCAATTTTTTCACACAGCAACCAGCTTTTAAAGGATGAGGCTATCGCTTTAGCCTGTGCATTTTCTTATTTCCTTCTACTTACAAGGATACAGTAATAAAATTAATTTTGCTTATTTTTATCTTGATAAGCATGATGTAGATAACAGAATAATCTTCTGAATGAAAGGTTTGCCGAACAGCTAGATGACATCATGTGAATGGAACACAATATTAGATTTTCCCTTTTACTTACAAGGGACCAAATAATAAGGACAATTTCTGCTAATGTTTATCTTGATTAGCATGATGTAGATAGAAGTATAAGCTTTTTAACAATAATTTATTATAGAGATGTAGAGAAAGTAATGTGATTGTAACACATCAGATTTTTTTATATCTGCCTCACAATAATCATGATAAAATTGCCAAAAATGATCTTGCATATTTTCTTGTAGGGACAAGAAAAATAAGGACTACATTAAGCTAAAGCCATAGTAAAATCTTTTAAGAGCTAGTCCTATGTGACTATTCCATTCCATTCTCTTTGCACAACTAGAATGAAAGTCAAAAAGAAACAGATGTCTACTTCTCATTTGAGAAAGTATAACTATTGGGAAATTTAAACCAAAAATAAAGTGCATCTCGGAAATGGTTAACTACAATCCCCCAAAAAGCAGTTTGTGTGCTTTTGTGAGATCTACATTTCGTGGTAAGATTTTGTCTAATTCTTACAGTTTACTAGTTATGTCAAAGTCATCCAGAATGAACAGTACTTCAGAAACTTCCCAGAAAATTCAAAATAAACATCTCATTTACCATGAAAATATCTTAAACAAATGCTATTTTAAACAAAATTATTAGAGCCATTTTAAAAACAAAATGTTCCATGTAAAGGACACACCTACACCCACAATCGCATCCAGCCCACATTCAAGAAGTAGCGAGTTTGAATCTTGCTTATAAGTTACCCGGAAAAGGTTTTTTTCAGGGGTTTTCCTTATCCTAAGACGTCGAATGTCCAGTACCTTTAAGCTGCATGGACCCCAAAATCATTTGATCATTTCACTAGATTCATTCCTTGTCCGATATGACCAACCAGGTTAAAGGATGTTTCTTTTTCTGAAAATCTTTTTCTTTTTAAATTCAAGGGATTTCAAAACTATATTTTCAGTGAAATCTCAACACTCAATTTTTGGGTGGAATACAATACTTCTGCTACTTATTATACATAGTAGAGAAAGTAAAAATAAATAGATAAAAATAGAAGAGAATACCTATTAATTTATGATGACATCTTCGGTACTGTAAGTTCTGAATTGATGCTTTGCACTCTTCCATTTCATTATTAATCAATACAAGATGTTGGTTGGTTGGTATCTAATGTTGAGCAGCTGGATTGAAGCTATTTGCTCTCTTGCATTCCAGTATTTTGATGTTATATTATCATGTTGACTAAAGGTTGGGCAGTGGAGTAGATGGTTTCTATCCATATCTTCTTTAAGTGTACAGAAAGGACACAGAGGGGATCTCACTATACCAATCCCAAATAAATGTTTATTGAGACAGTCATGGCCTGTTAGGTGTCTAAAAGTTGCTACAGAGGATTTTCTTGGTAATGTAGTGATTCCAGTTATGTTATTATATAAATTTTTCCATGGTTTTTCTTTTGTTGTTAATACATTATCTTCTTTAATTTTTTTTATTATATGTTAATATAATGATTCTTTTAATAGTGATAATTTATTGGATCAGATGAATTTGATGTAATTTTGCTACCTTTCTTGGCTAGAAAGTCAGCTGTTTCAATGTGCTGGTATCCATTGAAGTATTAATCTTTCACTTAAATTCATTAGTTGTTTTATGATTTTGCAGCATTCTGCAATATTTAGGTTATTAGGCGTTACATTAGATGTTATGGATATAATAGCAGCTTTAGAGTCACATAATAATATAACTTTTCCAATTTATTTATGATATAGTAGATTTTGTAAGCTCTGAAGTATTGCTGAAATCTCACCATCAAAATTTGTGGTATTTAAACTTTATCTTTTGTAGAAAGAGAAGCCAGTACCACTGTTATTTGGTAAGCTGGAACGACCAGTAGAAAAATGTAACCATTCATTGGTAGGAAATCTTAAATTTATTATTTCTTGTGTCATTTGTTTCAGAACACATGAAGAGATTTCAGATTTTGTAAATTCTTCAATTAAGTGTTGATAGAGTAGAATATCAAATAGTTCTAATGGGTTAATATTTGCTTGTATGTTTTCTTTTAAGTAAGGAAGTTTTAATCTATGTTTAATTTATTTGACTTTAGTAAGGAAACAAGATGTTAAATACCTTTTAATCTGATTGGTCATATTGGATGATGAATGAAATCGAAATGATGCTCAAATAATTCCAGGATCCATGGCGCTTAAAATTACTCTACATTCATGTTCTCAGGATAAGGGAGTCCCCTTCCCCTTGCCCCTATTATTCACATATATAAATTAATTTATAACTTTCTATGCATCAATTTTAACAAATTAAATAACTCTCAGTATTTATATTTTTTTTGTGATTATTTTGAAATTTTAGAACATTTTTTGTCATTTTATATGTCCTTTTTAAAAAAAAAATTGATGTGCTCCATTCACATGACTTTCTCTACATCTCTACAACAAATTATTGTTAAAAAGCTTATGCTTCTTTTTACTTCATCCTAAACGAGAAAAAACTTGCAGAAATAGTCTTATTACTTGCTATCATGCAAGTAGAAGGGAAATAAGGGAGTAGCATAAGTATTAGTCAAAAGCTGGTTGCTATGTGATTCAAGTTCCTTTGTTTGTATGGACAGGAGTTGACAAATTCCTGTATGAGAAAAATATGTTTTTTAAAGCTGAAACCAATAACAAGGAATATCTCAAAAACGGTCCAATACAAGAAAAAAATGTATATAATATAAAGTGTGTGTTTTAACAAGCTCTACATTTTCTTTTAAGTAAGTTTAGTGTATCACTTTCAGTTTGCCAGTTATACAAAATTCCATAAAATTCATCCAGAATAAAGTAGTCTTCAGAGGATATTCCAGAAAACTCAAGATATATATTTTGACAGGGAAATGTCTTAAATATACGATATTATAATCAAAGTTGTTAGAGCCATTTTTGAGAAAATCAAAAATTTAAAAAAAATTTTCCATGTAAAGGGTAGTTGGGGGTGGAGGGATTTTCTTGAAAATCTACATGTCGCATCCTTGGAAGATACTGAACTTAAATACCAGGTTTGGTATTTAACAGACAGCTATGCTGTCCATAGACATTCATATGGACTATTTTCCAAAAATGTTTTTTTTTAGATTCAGGGGGACCCAAAACATGTATTTCTGGTGAAATTGAATTTTTGGGTGCATTACAATACTTTCTCTATACATTATGTACATAGTACGTATAGAGAAAGTAAAAAAAGTACAGGTTATCAAAATGTGGTTTGTTTGTTTTTTTTGGCAGTGTTTAACACCTGCTTTAACTACTAATGGCACCGCAGGCGGTGACACTGATGATACATGAATGAAGATGGAGCACCGGTGGAATGCGATGGCGGGGGAAACCGGAGAACCCAGAGTAAACCCGCCCCAGTGCCGCTTTGGCCACCAAAAATCTCACATGCGGTCGCTTGGGATCGAACCCGGGCCATCTAGGTGAGAGACTAGTGGTCTAACCACTTGGCCACGGCGCGGCCGGGTTTCTGTTATTCACTTTACCATCACATAAGGGACGTATCAGCAAAATGAAGTTGGATGAAGCATAAGACAGTAATGAATTTATGGAAGGGTTAGATCATAAAGTTTATTGAAACGGACATTCTTCCGCAACTGCTACAAGTTCATCTTTAGATAAAATACCATTAATTCTATTCTTGTGAACTGTGTAATTTTCCACTGGTCTCCTTATCGAAACAAACTACAATTTTTAAATGCTTGAAACCCTTCTTAGCATCTTGATGCCTAAATCAACTATTTGTAAAGAGTATAAAAACAGAAGATGCCCAGAATTTATCCAAATATTGCAAATGAGTCATGTGAAAATAGGCTTTAGTATGTACATGTTTCAATAAAAAGACACATTTGTTTTCTCTTTTAAGGGGAATATAATATGTTTTATTTCAAGGTCTGCATATTAATAAGATAATATCAAAACAAATGCTTACCACACCACTCTTGCAGTCTTTTTGTTTTCTCAATATTTTGAGAAGATAATCTGCTCTTGCTTGAAGATGCTTTGCCTGAGGCTTTTTGTTCTCATTAACCAGGATTTTATCTCCTATTCCAAGTGAAGGATCCATCTTGATGGCTTCCCATGAGCCTATGCCATATTGATAAATGCCTTGAAGTAACTTTGAGTCATCTTCTATTTCCCATGGAACATCAAAATTAGATGGTTTTACTCTGTAAATAACAATTACATTTTAAAAGCTTATTTTCAAAACATTATTGTACAAAAACAGAAATTCATAAGCATGAAAAGTATAACTGGAGAAAGCTGACTGGCACAAACGTATTAGAAGTGAGCAGCTTAAGTATCAGGTTCCTAATAAAACCATTTTTTCACTTAATATACAAATCTCTCGAAAATCGAACATTTTCAACCACACTGAAAACCAATTTTTAAAAAGGACAAGGAGGATAGTACTATATTTATCTGAATACAAGATGACCTTGAATACAAGATGATCCCCTTTTTTCAGAACTTAATTTTGAATTTAAGATATATCATATATATATATATATTAAACAGAAGACATGTTTTAAAGACATATAAAAGAAGAATTTTTAAATGAAATTTAAAGGTTTGCCACATATTTTGAAAAACTAATGAATACATAAGCTGATTAAGTGCCTTCTTTATTATTATTATTATATTTAATTTTTTTTAACTGAATTTGAATTTGTGCAGAAATTCACGTTTTGAGTGGTTGACAGAGAGAGGAGTATAGAAATGTACGGTATGGGTGTGATGATACAATGTGATGGTGACAGCAGCGGTGGAGGCAGCATAACAGTAACGATGATGATGGATATGATCTTGTATTTAGACAACATTTAATGTTTTACCTAATTTGATTTTGTGCAGATATTTACATTGTGAGAGGAAAGAAGAAGAAAGGAGAACAGAAATACGTGTGTGCGATGATAGTACATGACTGCAGCAGTTGTAGCACCTAGTTATAATGAAAATGATGGATATGATTTTCTATTTAGACAACATTACCATAATACATGAAAACAAAAGAGAGGGTCTCAGGTAGAATAGGAGTGTTTATTATAAGGAAAAGAAATCTTGGAGCAAAGGAAAGATAGTGTATAGGTGCAGAGGGAGTGACATGGATCATATTACAAAGTGTGACAAGAAAGTGCCAAAACTTAAGTTTAAGTGCCAGGATTACATATCAGACTTTTAAGATGCAAGCTTTTACAGAAAGTTAGAGAATTACATGGAAGTTTTGTGTCAGAAGCATGGCAATGATGGATAAAACTTTCTATTTAGACAACATTTCTAATGTAATAACACATCCTTGTAAAAAGTGTTAACCTAATTTGAAATTGCATGATGGGTGGAAGAGATTGTAGAGAGAAGGGGAGAATGGAAATGCATTAGTATGTGTGTGGTGGGAGAAAGTGGCAGTGGTAATGACGGCAGCTCAGTTGCAATGAAGATGGATAGGACTTTCTATTTAGACAACATACCTGATATAACACATTATTGTAAAAAATTATATCTAATTTGAATTTGCACAGAAGTTCTCATGGTGGGTGGGAGAGAGGGGAGAACAAAAATGTACCAGTATGTGTGCAGTGGGAGAAAATGATGATAATGCATAAGATTTCTATTTCAACAATATGCCAAATATAATGCATTGTTGTAAAATTGAAACTTGCATAGAAATTCATGTAAAGTATGGGAGAAGGAGGGAAAAATGCAAATGTTCTGGTATTTGAATGGCTGTGGTGGAAAACATGTGCCAAACCTCTCTCTTTCTCTTTGACTATTGGCTCCCAATACATTTAATATATTAGAAGCAACCACCGATGTGAAAGGAAATATTCTATTTTTCACTTTTCTTAAAATGGAAATTTGAAAACAGCATTGTCATAATCATTCAATTTGATGAGTTGATTAATTACATCACACAACACTTACTTGGGATTTTTGTCAGAACATGTTTCGAAGAACTAGTTTCCTTCATTTTCAACCAGACATAACAAATGAAGAAAACCAGTCCTTTGAAACATGTACCGACAAAAATCCCAAGTAAGTGCCGTGTAGTGTAATTAAACAGCTTGTTATCAATTTAAATACTCTATTTTTATTTTAGTCTTGGAGAGAAATATATTTTTTAATGAGAATGCTTATAATGCCTTTAGGTCTGTTAACAGCTAACACCATGGTGTGAATGAATGATACAAAATCCACCACATATGTCATAACCTTGGGAGTAATCTTTATCATTTCCCTCATGCTTTGCTACTGCCAAACCCATAAAGTTTGCTATTCGAAAAAAATATTTTGTAATGCAAGATGACCCCCAGTTCTTTTTCAAGTTTTAATAGTTTGGAAAAAAACATTGTCTTGTATTTGAACAAATATGGTATATGTTGCTGAATAACCAACGAAAGTGTATTTCAGGAGCAGCATCATTATAAACAATGGGAATTCATACCCAATTCAAGTGAAGGTGCTGTTAACAGTTTCATGGAATTGTTCAGCTCAGTAAAGATACATGTGATTATGTATTTGTGAAATTGCAAAGCGCAAACAATAGCCTAAGTCTAGCTGCGGCAATTAGTGGTGTGCAGTCATTAATTAAAATTTGTTTTAAGCTTAACACTGTGAAACTTGGCTTAAATGTATAGAAACAATGCTTTACTCATTTCTGGACTTCATATTTGATTGCATAAGTGCAGAAAGTGCACAAGTGAAAAATGTATAAATAAAATAAAATTGTGTAGAAATAATAAGAAATCTGCCAGGACCTCAACAAATGATGCATAAGTGTAAAAAGCAATGAGAAATCTCAAAATAATATTTTGCTACAATGCTTGAGCAAACCAAGAATCTAACCTGGTTCATAACATGCAAATTAACCCTGTACCACCATTATACATTTTTCTACCTTTATCATCAGGCATAAATTGTTCATGAAACTAATTTATATATTAGACACTTTTAATTAAAATAAATTAAAAAAAACAAAGACCATACCTAAAGTCCAATATCCATTTTTGTCGCTCTGCTGGATCTGATGGTAGAGCTTCATCAAGCACCTCTAATTCTTTTTCTGCTGCCATAAGACTCTTGGCATTTACAGACACACCTCCAAGTTTAAACGAAGGACCACGACCTCTCTTCTTTTGTGCTGGTCCTGAGAGATTACTGTCTTCATTGTGTGTTGATTCATTTTCTTTCTGTGCCTGCATTTCTGTCATGGAAGTAGCACATCTTTCTCGTAACAGCTCTCCAAGTTTGTGTAATTCTGCAAGTGGTTTTTCTTGCAGCTCTGCATCACAAGCTACAGCTTCCAAACGCTTCAGTGGGGCTGAGAACTTCTTGTAGCTCTTTACAAATCTTCTTATCTGAAATAGATTGAACAAACTGTAATATTTTTTCCACACAACTGCAAGAAATGAGTGAACATCGTACAGACTTTGAAAGAATGACCAAGTATTAACAATTAACCATTAACCAATATCTCAGAAATGTCTTACACAACAAAAAATAGTTATTTAAAATAAATTACATATTTTAAAGAGATCTACGTTTTCTGTGCAGTAAGTTTTCGTCTTATCATTTAACATTTACCAGTAATGCAAACTTCCTTTTGAATGAAGAGGACAACAGGCTATTACTAGAAAACTCAAGAGCAACATTTTATTTTTAATGTAAATATATTCAATATATGGTATTTTAATCAAAACTGTTACAGGTATTTTTGAGATAATCAAACATTTTGATAAATCTTCCACGTACGAGTAGTTTGGGGTGTGAGCATTTGGTTGAAACTATTTGTGTCACACCTTTGGAAGATGCTGAACTTAAATACCAAGTGTAGTATTTAACCAACGTTCTGTTTTATAATAATGCAATCCCCTTCCTCCACACAATTTGTTGTCTAAAATGCTTTTATTTTTTGGATTCAAGGAGCCTGAAAATGTGTATTTCCAGTGAAATCTTGGTACCAAACTTTTGGGAGCAATACAGTTCTTCCCTTCATTACTATATGTAGTGGAGTAGAGAAAGTAAAAATCAGTGTGCAGAAATATTCTGTAACAGTTATACATACCTTATCACAGGAGATGTTGGAAATGCTGTCCCTCTGCATCTTCTGAGGAAATTTTCATTTGCACCCATTAGCTCAACTTTTGAAATAGTGTTAAATTCTATCCTGATATTTTGTTTTAATTCTTCTGATGTGTGGGGGTTAATTTTTTATACTTTATTTTCCAAGTTGCCCCATAAATAAAAATCACATGCCATAAGATCAGGGGAGCAAGCAGGCCATAAACCTTTACTAATGATTCTATTCTCAAAAATTTTCGCTGTACCGATTCATCAACTATGCGTGCAGTGGCAAAATCCTGCTCAAAATATCGAGACCAACATTCAATGTCCCTCAGCTATTCGAAACATGGTGTCAGTATATAATTTCTGTATCTTTCAGCATTTATGGTAGACTCATAAAAAATAGGCCCTATTATGCGCTATCCATTTATTGTGCACCAGACCCCAATTTTTTGATCATGCAAGGAAGTTTCATTAAAGCAATTGGGTTTGTCTGTAGCTAATATTAGTTGTGTTGTGATGATACATGACTATGTAAATGAAACAATGCTGCATCACTGAACAGTATTAATCGTGGATTGATTGTTCCATTATTAACATTCCTCAAAATCCAGTTACAGAAATTTACCCAACTCTAGTGATTACATGGCAGCAATTCCTGGACAACAGTAACCTTGTATGGTTTGAGTTTAAAAAGTTTTGTTGCTTTCCATGCTGAAGCTTTCAAAATGTCAGTTTCTTGTGCAAGGCACCTAAGAGATTTTCGAGGTGATTGTTCTAACCTTTCTTAGATTTCATATAATTTCTGCTCCATAAGCACACGCCTGTTTACCTTTCTTTTCCTATTACGAATTGATCTCGTCTCCCTGAATTTATTTACAAGAATGCATGCTCTACTCGGAGCATGCATAGGAGGAAGTTTAATTTCAAATTGCCTTAAAACTTCCCTTATAAGATGATGTAAGCACATAGGTATCGTACACAAATACTATTTGTGGTATACTGTATACTGAATTTTGAAAGCACTTCAAGCAAAACTCAACACTTCTAAACATTCCTAACGTTATTCATGCGTGAACTGGACTAGACAAGAAGTAAGACTGCCGCACATGTGACGATAAAATGGATGTAGTACGCACGCGCAGGGAAAAGCAGTGAAGGTCACATGGGTTGTGCACCTGGTGGCCAAGTTTTTAATAGGCATACTGTATTTGTCATCAATATGTACAGATTTAATACCATTTTCTTTGCTAATTTAATTGTAGTATGTGTGTAATTTTGAAACAGCAAAATACTTCAGGCTGTGAGGCAGAAGAACAATTTTTATTCATATGCCCAAAATTGAGATTTTTCAAACTTGAAACACAATAATAAGCTTAATTTTAAAAGAATATAAACATGGACTTATTAAATTAATTTAGGCTGTATAATGAATTGGCATTGGCTCTGAACTAGTTATTCACAAATCCAGAAGTCTTATAAAGTGAACAGCAAAGAAAGCAGAGTAACTTAACCTCAATTTATTAACTAATTTTTCCATGCAGTTTCTTAAATAGACACACATCTAATATTTATTGGTAAATAGTAAATGATAATATGAAAGATACCTCTTGGTCAGTGAATCCTTTAATACTCTCTCGAGGAGTGACACGTGGTCTGCCTCTCTTCCTTGGTCTATCATCATCACTGCCTTCATCACTGGATTCAGATTCTTCAGTCTTTTTCCGTTTCCTTGAACCACGACCACCACCTTCTCCTATTTCAAAATCAACAAAGCAAATCAATAATGCTTTATATATGTTCAAAAACATATAAGTTTGGTCAAGTTCATAAGTGCATTATCTTAAATTGTAGCTCACCAGTGCAAAAAGAATTTAATATATAAATAGTATTTAACAATTGTTCTTGCTTCATATTACACTACAATGCATAAAATGAAATGATAATGAGGAAAGCAAATGCTTCAGGCCTAAGTTTAGGGTACTTCTTCCCTTATTTGACATTTAAATTACAGTATGTAATTCTAGACAACCTCTATTTTAGATGGAGTACCTTAGGGTTTGGGGGATTTATACAGATTTCCTACCCCTCCAACTTCTTGACAAATCTCAATACTAATCCTGTCTGATCATCAGTTGTAGTCAGGTGACGCTGAGATTCCTTGAAACTAGTTCTGAGATAATTAACCTAATTTAGTGAATTTTTATTTAGGCGACCACTTCCAAATTCTTTTACTTAACACTCTTATTTTAAATTAAAGAATGTTATCCTTACCATCACTTTCAGATTGGTTTATCTGCTGCAAGGTTTTCCGACTACGTGGTGGCAAGTATAAATCATCCATTTCCTTCTGGCGCTCTTCTTCTTCAACCTTCTTTCTAAAGTTTTCTGGAATGATTTCATCCTGAAAATTAACACAATAAAGATTACTTAAAAACAGAAATTTTGGCATTTTTCAAGGAATAACACAAATTTAGCCCATTTCTAAGAACAACACAAATTCATCATTTTTTTTTCTTTAAATAATATGAATTTTTACGAATACTCCAAAATGAGTGTAAATAATGTATAACGATCTCATGATATGCTTGGACAGATACCAATGATCACCTTTTGGTGCTATGAAGCACAATGTAGAAAGGAATTATCTACTCTGCTTACTCCTGTGCATGTCACATGCACGTGAGCAATCACAAAACGGGTGTAAGCCAACAAATGTAATTTTAAAATTTTCCTCATTCATTTTACTCTAGCTTGTCTTGTTGCACAGTGATGCGTGAACATACCAAAGCCCAGTGAATGCATGAAAGTTTGAGAAAGAGAAAATTTGCGAGTGATGGACTATATTAAAGTGATAAAAGACACTAATGTGCAAAACATGTAAATGTAGTACAGTTTCTTTGACAGAAGAAATATGTGCAAGAGCATATTCAAAGTGAAAAAGTTTAAAGCTGATTTGAGCAAAGCAAATGAGACAAAAAATTAGTTACCAGTTTCTGTGCCATCAAAGAAAGAAGATAATGTAAATAGCACATTTGCAAGGGACACTGTAGAAGCATTCATGAAAGCATATAATCCCATGAATAAGCTAAATGACTCAAACTTAAGCGGATGGATACACAAATACTGCAAAGATTGTACTTTTAACAATGTATTAAAAAATGTTACAGTCCACTTTTCGTGCTGAAAAAGCTATAGAAAAAAGTATTCAGTTCAATTTGAATGTAACATCCATATTCTTTTCTAATATAAGTAAATAGCATTGGATCGATGCTATTACAACATTTAGGAGTACCGTACCCACATTGTTTTTCCATATTGTTTATAAATTTGGCAGGAAATTCAAAGTGTGTAAGTGTGAGTGAAAGAATGATATTCATTTTCAAAAAACATATCTGACAGAGTTTAACATACTGTACCCCTATTCTTATAAATTATGATAGCTGGATCAAGTACCATATCTGCATTTGGTCATGTAAAGAATTATATCCAAAATATTGAAACATTTATAAGCTGTGTTGAATGGAAAATATTAGCTACTATTGCCAGTTTCATGCATGCTGTATATTTATGCATCCGCATAACATAATGTTTTTAAATATGTGGAAGAAATTGAAATCAAACATACCACAGATTTTGTGGTACTACCATAACTTCCATACTTCCTATCGAACATGTACTACACCCTGGAAGTGAACATAAATACCCCCTCCCATAGTAACATGGCTTGCTGAAATAATCATAACTTCCATACTTCCTATCGAACATGTACTGTACCACTGGAAGTGAACATAAATACCCCCTCCCATAATAACATGGCTTGCTGAAATAATGATTACTCCAAACACAATTATTATGAAACATTTTTTGATATCTTTTTTTATTAATTTGATAAAAGTAGTTTTAACCCAGATTATACTATTTTAATAATAATAATAATAATAATAATAATAATAATAATAATGTTACAAAATTTCATTTCATAAAGAAGTAACCATTATTTTAGTGCAAACCACATTTATATGGGAGATTTGCATCTATTGATTGTTTTTCTCCATTTCCAGATCTCTATAATATGAAACATTGAAAAAATCTTAGCTTAAAGAATGTTCACAGTTTAATAAAAATGATTACAAAGTAAAATATTTCACTAAAGTGAAAGTTAATTTAGAGTGACTGTCTGAGGTTTGTTTTTTCTAATATTTTCTGCAGAAGGTGGATATCTGCTACATGCATGAACACTCAGAAAGAGATACATAGCAATTTTAGCCAACCAAGCTGAAGTTGTACTGACTGAAATTGCAATATCTGTGATGAGACCACAGACTGGATGGGACAAAGTATTTTTGCAGTAAAGTTTGGAATTGTATGATTCTGCTCCTGAATTAGTGGTTGCTGCCACTTGTCTTGAGTCTACAAATGCTACCAACTGCATTAGGACAATTCTTGGTGCCATCACGAAATAAGAAGTACATTATGGGAAAATGGACCGTATAATGAAGGATTCTGTTACCTGTATAAAAATATGTCAAGGGTCTAGAACTAGCTTTAGAAGATAATTTAATACCCGTTCAATGCTGGGCTCATAAACTGAGCCTTTTTGGCAACACTTGTCTTCAACAATTACCACAATTGAATGCTGCAGTGACTAAGCTTAAGAGTTTATTTCTGAACACCATTAAAAGAAAACATCTTTATTTCATCTTTCATAAGGAGCAGACAGAGCAAACTGTCCAGTATTCCCAATGCCAGTGGTTACTCACTGGAATTGATGGTTTACTGCTGATTATCTGCCAAATATTGTCAAGTTTAGAAGAATTAAAATCTTCTGCTAACAATGGTAAGAACTACCTTGTATCTCTAAGTACCACAGATGTCTGTCTTTGTTGCTTGTTCCCAAGCCATTTTCATCATGGAACACTTACAGTGCCTTGCTGAACAGATAACCAAACTAGAAAGATTGTCTACTGCTCATTTTCTTTATAAAGCATTGGGAAAATTGTAGATACAATTCAAAACCATAGAGCAGAGTATCATTTTTACAACAGATGCACCTACATTTCTTAGCAGCAAAAGCACAGCTGCTGTTAAAGCATCCTTTAAGGAGGTTGCTTCAAAAATGTTAGTGAAACTCAGTCTACAGATGTCACAAGGTCCTGCAAGGGACTTTTTAAAAAGCTTGCAGAATTGCATCCCAAAACTATTTTATTAAAAAAAATATATATATATATATATATATATATATATATCCAACCATCTCTCCTAACTTACGTAAGCAAACTTCCTTTTCTCAAGGAATTGGATCAGGATAAGTTCATTTCGGGTTATAATGAACTGAAGGACTGTGATTGAACATAGCTCAAGTTGTGAATTTGATATAAGCACTATGTTGAAAGCTGTATTTTGAAATCAGACTTTGCTGAGAAATCTATGCAACTAATAGTTTACCTTGTGCAAATGTGGACTCTGAACAATACAGTGTTCTGATATATATGTCGGCAAATCTGATTGAAACTAATGTGTACACATTGTCAGCTTTTGCATTTGAAAGCAAAAATGTAATGCAAGGAGACAAGCAATATAAGTCCAAAGATTCACCAATGTGAATGTGCAAGCAGACAGAAATGGCCAATGACTAGAGTACTATTGCTTCTCACATAGCAGGCAATATGCAGACCATTTGTCACAATCATTGCTAACCTCTGCAAATTATTTCTTGGGTTTTGTTTTATAAACACACGGATGCAATTGAGCAGAACTTATTGTAGTGCAAGACATGAAGGTTATATGCTCTTGATAATATTCTTGCAGGTTATAACAGTTTAAGAAATTGCTTGTCCAATTAATAAGTCAGATCTTTTGGTTTACCTCAATAATACAGAGGCATATAGTAAACATTTAACTGAATTTTTTTCAAAGTACTCACCCAATCTTTGCTTTCATCATCTTGCTCTGGATCCTTTGTTGGAATTTCCTTATCTTCTTCTAATGCAAAACTGGCAACTTTAAATGCAGACAAGAGCTCATCTCCTACTGTTGTAGGAGCTTCATCTCTAGTTTCAGCTCGGCGCAATATTTCATCAATGTCACACTGGTAAACAAAATAAGCATTAATGTGCGTAAGTGCATTTATTTAAAGTTATCTTACTGCATATTCCTCAACTAATCTCAGGGCCTTTTGTGACATTGTAAATAACATTTCTGCTAATCTATTTTGCATTATTGCCTGGTACAAACACAAAGATATTAGCAAAGGAAACTAACACTGATTATTATCTTAATTTAGATACTGCATTTTTTGTGGCTGTACTACTTCAGGAGTCCTGAATTTGTATTTACAGGAACTGCTATTTCTGTAATCTTAATAGAAGCTAAACTGAGCTGATTAATCCGAGGTAGACTTGGAACAAATAAAATACTTTTAAGAACTCTAAAATATTGTGTCTATTGTTGTTATTATTATTGTTATTATTATTATTAAAATGATGTATGGCATTTATGACATTTACTTGTCTCTCAGCTACAACAAGGTTTGCTCCAGAGTATATATTTCACCCTTTACATTTAGAGCCGTTCTGGTCAACTGCTCTTGCTATCCACAAACTATTCTCAATATAATTGGACCTACACACAAAATAAAAATAAAATGGACATTGGTCATGGAAGTCAAATGGCTTAATCAAAATTTTGGTTTGCAATATATATAATAATTGCCTAAGAGTCTTGAGCACAAAAGTGTATTACATTTGACTGGTTGAAACTTGGAAAAAGGTCAAATAAGAACATTTTAATGTTTAAATTTTGTTTATAAATGACAGTCTTAATGTGCCAGGGAAATGTTTCAAACTTTCTGCATTAGTAAAAATTGTATTATTGCTGATAGCAAGTTGCATTATATCATTATAACTTTGGATATTCAAATAATTATCTGAACCATACATTTTCATCTATGTTTCCTCCTGCAGCTATTTTATCCACTTACATCTTGTCCTTTATAAAAATTCCAATCTTTTTGTTTTCCCCTATCTTTGTAACCGAAGGCATTTTCATTGCTATTATAACTTGTTACAAATGTATTATTCTATACATCTTTTAACTATATCAAACTCAATTACCTGAAAAATCTGAAATGTCTCATTCAAATGGCTTACTCTAACTATTCCGCAACAAATTATTCTTATAAAAGCTATTCTATTTTATTATTAGCACTTCATGTTAATCAAGATAAACATTATCAGAAATTGTATTACTACATATTGTGCTTGTACATTTAACAGTAAGTTATTTTTGATTCCCATTAGTTGTTGAGAGCTTACTACTGGAATAATTACAAAATGTTTGGAATAAAAAGTACCATAATACTAGTAATTGGGGGTGAAATATGCATGCTTTGCATTTTGCAAGTTCGACACTGTCCGACTCAAAACTTTTGCATTTAAGGACAGGATTGTTGGTAACGCACAAGGAGAAAACGTAAACTTTCATGACAAGTACTCTACAAGCACATCTTCTGAGTTGTATGCAGCATCATAAATGCCTCATGGGCTGCCTAAACTCAAAATGATCCAATTTTCAATGTTATATAAAACATATCTAAAAGAGTTTTGAAGTTGCTACATTATATTTTGGATTAATTTAAATATCAGCTGTAAGATTGCTATATTCGTTCAGCATTATTTCGAAACAACCTATATACTCTATTTCAACCAGATTGCTGTATTCTTGATATTTCAGAAAGCCTGATAAAATCTAGAATGTATAGAAAGTCTATTCTGCATTATGATGGAATAAGTATACAATTAAGCCATTAACTTATTTAATTAACTTCTCTATAGAAGAAGAAATATTCCTAGGTGTATTAGAACTGGGAATAATTCAGCCAGTATTCAAACTTCTGAAATTGCAAAATTTTTTTTAGAATTAACAAATTAATTTCCTATCTTGACAAATACAATACAATTTAAAATTTCCAGCATGGCTTTCAGAAAAACAAATCCACCATTACGGACGGCTATCAGTCAAATAATTATAGAAAAGGTACAAAAGAGACAATAAGGTTAACACCCTATTTTTTGGTTTTCCATAACTTTACACTGTGTGGATCACAATGTGCTTCTCAGTAAACTGGACAAATATGGAGTTAGAGGTCTCCACAAAGAGTTACTTAGCACTAACTAGTTGGCAGGAAACATGACTAAAACTACATATAAGAATGGCAAGTTTGTTCAAAATGTAGAATCCAAAATAGAAACAGTAAAATATGGAATACCCTAAGTTGGACCCATTATTATTTAAATTATATCATATGTGAATGAACAATACTGCTATTGTTATTCATGTTCATAGTACTCAACTATTTAAAAGAGGATAAAAAGGATAAAATGCACAAAGAACTATTTAGAAATATAAAGAAATTCACAACTAGGCTTCTCAATTATTTTAAAACTTTGAATTTGAAATGGAATGTCCAAAAGACAAAGACATGGGATTCAGTAGATCAATTGAACATTTAAACAATGTCAGTTTGCAGGTTCAAAATATGGTAGTTCAAAATGTTAACACACACAAATTTCTAGGCACTCAGGTAGACAACTGTTTAAAATGGGCAGAATACATATATCATATATGCAGTATCATCAGTAGATCAATGTATTTGCTGTGGTATTTCCAAACTTATAGCCATAATCAATTTTAAAATGTATATACTTTGGATGCATCTACCCTTATCTAACATATGGTGAAAATATATTAGGGGGGAGGGGGGAGAGAGTGCCACTAAAACTAAGATGAATAAACATATTTTGTAAAAGAAAAGTATTAAATTGATATATTACATGAAAACGTGAGAATCAAGCAGAATTGTCTTTATCAACGATAAGCTTTTAAACATTTATTCTCTGTTTTGGAATCATACTATATATAACAAAGCAACCATCAACCATATTACAAGAAATAACTGCAACCTCTTTAGACATAAGCCAAATAAAAGTTTTACGGAAAATGATGTTGGTACAAAAGGGACAGTTTTATTTAATTTTTAGCACAAAAAATTTAGTCTACACTTCAAAAACATACTTTAAATGTAAGCTAACAGAATATTTTGTTCTGTGTGCCTGCCCTTATGGAGCGGCACTGCGAAACAGCAGACATCATAAAATCAGGAGCTTGATTGCAACAAGCATGAAACAAAAAGGTTTTGAGGTCCATGAGGAAGTGCATGGTTTGTCCAACAATGGTAGCAGCAGGTGCATCGAAATCATTGCTTATAAGATATCTGATGATAGCGGAGTGATCCTTGATTCTACTGTTCACTTTGAGTCCCACTGTGTACAGCCTGAAGAAGTGGACACAGAAAAAAAGGCAATTTATGAATCTACCATTCCCTTTCACAAGGACAAATATAATCTTCAAAATCTGATGTGTTACACTCACATGACTTTCTCTAGCCGTTATGTACTTCTTACATAAGATTATTCTTCTTTCTGCACCTTGTTAATCGAGGTATTCAGCACAATGTTCTTATTACTTAGTTCCTTATAAGTAGAAAGAAAATAAGGGAATACACTAGGCTACATCGATAGTCAAATGTTTTAAAAGCTGTTGTTATGCGATTGTCATTACAAATCGCTTCTTTTCTTGGCCAGGAGTAGAACAAAAGAAACACGGACATTCCCGTCTGAGAAAAGTATAAGTACTTCACAACTGAAACTAATAACAATGAATACCTCGAAAACGGTAAGCTCCACGAAAAACAATGTATATGATGTAAATTGTGTATTTTAACAAGGCATTCATTTTTTGTATAGTAAGTTTTTGGCTATCTCTTACGGTTTTTTAGTTATGCCAAATTAAGCAAAATTCATCCAGAATAAACAGATCTTTAGAAGCTATTCCCAGAAAATTCAAGATATACATTTTATTTGTCAGGTAAATATCTTTAATATACAATATTTTAATCAAAATCGTTAGAGCCATTTTTAAGAAAATCAAAATTTTTGAAAAAAGTTCCATGTAAAGGGTAGCTTGGGGTGGGGGATTTTTCTCAAAATCTTCGTGCCGCATCCCTGGAAGATACTGAACTTAAATACCAAGTTTGATATTTTAGCTACTTTTTGTTTTTGAGTTATCGTGATCACAGACACACAGACCTTTTTCTGGAAATGCTATTTTTGGATTCAGGGGGTCCTAAAACATGTATTTCCGGTGAAATCTCGACATCAAATTTTTGGGTGGAATGCAATTCTTCTCTATCCCTATGTACATTGTACATACGGGGCAAGAGAAAGTAAAAATATATCAGTCACCGGATTAATGACAGGGGCCAGAGGGACAATACCCAAAAAATTACACCAATTTTGTATAGATTATGGTCTGGATAAACGCCTACTACATACATTAGCGATCATGGCAATCAGAGGATCTATTCTCATCCTCAGAAATCATTTGTATTCATTTTAATGCTGGTGCTATAACAATTCATTAAATTTTGTTGTGTAATTTTGAAATTACTAAAGTGCTTTTTTGACAAGATTTGTATGTGCTATTTGTATTAGATTTGAAGTTTATCATTTATAATTTTATATGTTACCTGTACTTAGTTATACAATTTATTTTTTAGCATTGTAAATTATTTTAAAAATGTTAATTGTGTAGTTATGCTTTGTCTACATGGCAGCCCTCAACTGAGGAAAGTAATAAAATAATAGACAAATTGAGTGCAACAGTAGTATGTATAGTCATTAAGTGCAAGCAGTAGTATGTATGTTTATTTATTGTTCTATCAAATTGACCTGTCCAATATCAACTGTGCAATATACAAATTATTTACTGGATCAATAAAGTATTATTATTATTAATAATCTCTACTTTTTCTGCTCATCTGATACAGAGTAACTACATTTAGGGCTATGCCAGAGAAGTAGAACTTCACACTCCAAAAGAGAATGAATGATACAAAGCAAAGGACGGCTGACAATCAAACAATGATGTTTCAGAATAAATGGAGCAGCTGCAGCTTTATGTAGAGGTATTAGATGAATGTCGGCATTTGGTGAAAACAAAAATAAATTACACAATGTAAGAATGAAGAAACAAGTACTGCATAAATACGATGATATATTGTAGACACTCTTACATATACACAACCTGGGAGTTAAGGCATGTAGAGCCTTGGTACAGTAGTGCTAGATTTTTTAAAAAATATTTATGTGAAAACATATCATAAAATTTATTCACTCAGATTCAGTATAAGATGATTCAAAGGATTTATATCAATCTAGATAGTGAAATTGTGCTAGTTTTCTGTGTCCAAAGTTATGCAAAATCCATGCCTTCCCTGTACTTTACCACAGGCACATTTAACTGTAGTTGCTGGCAATTAAACTTGCAACTTTGGCTTTGAATGGATGGCCAGTTCAGTTTACCTCATCTGAACAAACACAGCCATTCAAGAATCATCTTGGTTATGGGCCTATGAAAGGAATATGAAATTAAAGGAAGAGGATTGAGGAATTGCAGGAAGAGCAGCATATGTAATAAAATAATTCCAGCATTAAGAGGTTAATGCAAAACATTTTATCTCCCAAAAAGTGCATTAAATAATTATTTTTCCTATAACACTACCAGCACTTTTAAAGCTCTTCATATCTTTTCATCTTACCTGAAAAATTTGTTACTACAATGATATTCTGATTCATTGTTCTTAGAAGCAGACCATTTGTAAACCGCAAACTCAACTTAATCCCAAAGAAACAATTGCTTTACACAGTGGTATTTAAAATGATTCCTGCTACTTAAATCCAATAGAAAATGAACAGATGACAATAATATTCTACTGCTATATTTGAAAGAAATGCCTCTTCATAGACACCATAATATATTGCTTGTGCATATTTACTGAAGTAATTTGAAAGTTTTATTATTTACAACACGCACATCCATAACGTATGTTCAACAATTCTTACACCAATGTGAAACACAAATAAATATTTAGGAATGCAAACTTACTGTAGGTTCTTCATCTCCATCTTCTTCATCTTTAAAAAGTTCCTCAGCACCAAATTTTAATATAGCTGTTAAGTCTTCTTTATTGAATGGAGTTGTGCTGGAAGCACTTTTTTTATCCAGAACTGTTCTTCCTGTGGTGTCCATTCGCTGAATGACAAGATGATCTAAGACCATCTTTTGCTTTGCTCGTTCAACAATATCTTCCTCAACTGAACTCCGAGTTACCAGCCGGTATATATTTACCTATCAAAACATAGGTTATAACTCATATATATATATATATATATATATATATATATATATATATATATATAAAAAAAAAGTACAGATTCCTCAACTACTAAAAGTTATCCTGAAAATATGAGATTTCAATTTTCTATTTTTTGAATTATTTCTTAAAAGTAGAAGTTGCATAACTTATGGAACTAAATTTTAATTTTATCAATAACCCATGGAATTGTCTTTGTGGTTAGTGTCTAGCTTCCAAATTCAGAGAAATCCAGGAAATTCAAATCCTGGCTGGAAGGTAAGAAGTTTTCTTCAGTTGGAATTATTTCTTATCTGTCCTAGACTTTTGAAGCATTTAAGAGAGCACAAATGTCTGCATGTACATTTAATCCATTAGCATGTGCAATAGTGTCCACAGATGTCACAATGTAAATAATTAACATGCAATACCATCAACCACACCAAGAGACCTTTATAATGAATTACTTTAAATAACCAAACATGAATGATTATACAGAATGAAAAATTACCATGTTTATGTAAGCTTATAATAGAATAAACATAATTTTCTATTTAAAAAAGTGTTCGATGAATTCTCTCTCTTAAAATTAAAGTTTTGAAAATGAATGCTCTGAATATTGAATATGATATATTCAAATCAGAAAGCTGAAATGTCTGTTTCAACTTTCCAACTTACTGTCTATACATGACTAACATTAATGGAAAATTAATGATCTCCTCCATTTTGCTTTTATGCTCTTCATCCTCTCACATCAGTGGCATTCAACATATAATTTTATTAAATATTAGAAATAGATGCACTATTAACAGTGAAGTATTCATCATCTTGGAGTAATGCTGAGTCACACTTATTTACATTCGCCTCCACTTACATAGCTGAAAAACATTGAAACGTTTTCAAGAACATTTGTCCTCGTCTTCAGCAGTTTGATGACCATGGTGCTGAAGACGAGGACAAATGTTCTAGAAAATGTTTCAATATTTTTCAACTAAGTGGAGGTGAGTGTAAATAAAATCCAATATAATTTTATACTTATGAGCAAATATCACAGCTAATTGGATATAATTTTCACTCAGCTTTCAGTGGAAGATCTACACTTAACATACACAAGTATGTATCTGAAGATTTTTGCCACAGTTTTTATTAAAGTAGAAAATGGTATTAAAAACCACCTTAAATATTGTCACATAGGCACTAGTATTATAACATAAGGTTACTGTAGTAGACATCACATTCAACCATCTCCTGGAAACCTGCCTTTCAGAACACATGTGTCATTGAAATTCTGTTTTCACAATGTACAATAATGAAATTAAATGCAAATTTATTCATTAAAGCTTAAAAACAAAAATAAGCCACATTATTTTTTCACAACTTCATTGGTTGGCAAATAAACTGTAATGATTCATGTTGTCCAGAAATCATTAGATATATTTGACCAGTGCAATATATATGTCACAAAAAAAAGTCAATAATACAGGTGCATCCAGAAGAGATTGGTAAATATTGAATTTAACGTCCACTACATCAACAGGAAACAAAGCATCACTGGCAAAAATCCTCTTCCTGTTATTTTTAACTATATTTACAGCTGAAATCTGAGCAGAATTGATGACAAGATATATGCAGGGCTAGAAAAAAAGGCTTCAACTTTTTACTGAAGTATTATATGGTATTATTGTTTAGGAAAAGTTCAATGTTCTCAATTAAAAACTGAGTCAATTTAACACTTAAAATTGACTCACTAAACCCTTGTAATAAGACATGCTTCCTATCATAAATAATAGATTTAATGATGTACATAAATTAATTCTTAAAGTAGCTTAAATGTTATTTTAAAAATCTGATGAGGTACATTCATGTGACTTTCTCTACATCTCTGTAACAAATTATTGTTAAAAAACATATTCTTCTATCTTGCTTCATGTTAATCAATGGTCTTATTAGTTGTTTTCTTGTAAGCAAAAGGCAATAAAGGAATGCACTGGACTAAAGCAATAGTCAAATCTTTTAAAAGCTGGTTGCTATGTGGTTGAAATCCGATTCTTTGCATCGCTAGGAGTTAGCAAATTCCTGTATGAGAAAAATTGTGTATTAAAATTGAAAACAATAACAATGAATATGCAAAAATGGTCAGTTCCATGATAAAAAATGTATATGATATAAATTGTGCGTTTTAACCAGATCTACATTTTAGTGTAGTTCGTTTTGGTTTATCTCTTACGGTTTAGCAGTTATGCAAAATGCAGCACAATTCATCCAGAATAACGAAGTTTTCAGAGACAATTTCCAGAAAAATCAAGAAATACATTTTATTTTTCATATAAATATCTTTAATATATAGCATTTTAATTAACATTGGTAGAGCCATTTTTGAGAAAATCAAAATTTTCAAAATTTTTTCCATGTAAAGGGTGGGGGATTTTCCTCAAAATCTTTGTGTCACATCTCTGGATGATAGCAAACTTAAATACCAAGTTTAGTATTTAAGGATCTTTTCGTTTTTGAGCACGCACGCACACGCGCACACACACCTATTTCAAAAATGGTTGTTTTGGATACAGGGGAAACGTGTATTTTTGGTGAAATCTCGTAAATTCTCTACGTAACATGTACTACATAGGTAGAGAAGGTAAAAGTGTATCAGTTTGCTTCAATGTGTAATACTTTTTATTACTTTCTCTACACGTACTGTGTACATAGTGCATAGAGAAGGTATTGTATTTCACCCAAAAATTTGACACGGGGATTTCACCAGAAATATATGTTTTTAGACTCCCTGAATCCAAAAAAAGCATTTTTACAAAAATCTGTGTGCATGCAGCATAGTTAAAAAATGAAAATTCTGATAAATACCAAGCTTGGTATTTAAGTTGAGTATCTTCCAAGTATGTGACACAAAGATTTTCAAGAAGATCCCCCACCCCAACTGCCCTTTATATGGAAAAATCTTCAAAAATTTTGATTTTCTCAAAAATGGCTCTATTGATTTTGATTAAAATATTGTATATTAAAGGTATTTACATGACAAATAAAATGTGTACCTTGAATTTTCTGGGAAAACCCTCTAAAGACATCTTTATTCTGGATGAATTTTGCAGAATTTTGCATTAGAAATAGACAAAAACTTACTTAAATTGAATTAATTAAAGTGGTACGTCTTAACACACACTTAAGATGTACCAATTTAATTAATTCAATTTGATTATGCCTTCACTGTAAGCAGCTTCAAAGTTATACAATTATAAGAACTTATTTAACAAAAAATGTAAAGCTCATTAAACCCACAGTTTATGTTGTATACATTTTTTCATTGAGTTAACTTTTTTTGAGATATTCCTTGTTATTGGTTTCAGTTTTAAAATACTTATACGTTTTCTCATACTGAAATTGTTATCTCCCGGTCATACAAAGGAACTTCACATAGCAACTAACTTTTAAAACCTTTGACTCACTTTAGCCTATGGTACTCCCGTATTTCCCTTTTACTATTTCATCTTGATTAGCTTGAAGTAAATTGAAGAATAAGTTTTTAGCAATAATTTGTTGCAGAGATGTAGAGAAAGTCATGTGAATGGAACACATCAGATTATTTTTTATACTAAAATGGATATATTTATGCTATTCATAATGATTACAGAAATTTGTTCAGTTTTCCATATTACGTGAAGTGTTGAAACTAACAACTTTTGCTTTTATTTACACATTGGGCACGTTTCAAGAACCTACATTCTCATCACCTCTATTTTAATTGATGTTTAGAGAGGAGAGCATCATAGTTGAAGTATTCATGCTGCCATTAGCATTCTTGTGGTTTATTTGACTAAATCATCTAACCACGCTTGAAAGTGCTTCACTTTATGAAATGTATTTATATAGATTCTCTCCATTCTTAGTTATGTTAGTTTTACAGAAATGATAGATTACTACTGATTTGTCTGTCTGCTTATGTTACCAATTCTTAAGGTGTTACTTCAGTCTGGTTTGGAGGTTCCTTTCTATTTTTATAATATTATCATGTGAGCAGTCTTCACATTTTATATGATAAAGACTTGATTTATTTTGTTTTGCTACTGTGCCTCTTAATGGATAATAAGTTCCCGAGGTTTCTATTATAAGGTGCATTGTTCTTGAAAGAGCTTATAAATACATTCTTTCCAAAACAAAAAAAAAACTCAATAGCAGCAGCATTCTATCTGAATATCACTTCATATAGAACTGAATAAGAGTATGAAGTTACTTGAAACATGGGAACTACAAATCTAAGAAAGTGAGACTAATATGTCAAAACTCAGCCTAGCAAACTTTGTTAAATACCTTTCTTATTTTTTATCCTAATGACACGTCTTTTCATGACCTAATCACCCCAAATACTCTTATTATTTGATATCTAATCAATGCATCAAGAGAATCTAAATATGTCTTCCTAGAAAATCTTGCGGAGCTGGAAAATCAATTTTGAGGTCTTTTCTGTTCCCAGTCTGTTAAGTTTGAAGTCAACCATCTAATTTTACATGGAAAAGGGGGTAATAAAAAACAACAAACAAACAAGCAAACACCTAATTTTTAGCTTGTACTAAGTCAAGACATACTAAATTGTTTCTCTTTAACAATTATCAGTGTCTTCTAGAAGATATGGAAGGAGCTGACAATTGAAATTAGTTGAGCAACAAATAACAGCCATTTAAATTTAACTTGTATTTAAACTGGGGCAGTAAAAAGTACTTCACAGAAGCTTTATTTATTTATATATATATATATAAATTGTTCCCATATATATAAATTGTTCCCTTTTTAAAATTAATAATCAATGATAATTTACTTTAAATTTCAATCCCAGATAAGTGTGACTTACCACAATAAGGCTGGAATAACACACAGCACTACACATTTAATCAATGAGTTTTTGGAATGCAAATCATACTAACCTGATTCTTCTGACCTATCCTGTGTGCTCTAGCTTGTGCCTGAAGATCATTCTGAGGATTCCAATCAGAATCAAAGATGATTACTGTGTCAGCAGTAGCCAAATTTATACCAAGCCCACCCGCTCTCGTTGAAAGGAGAAAGCAAAAGTCTTGTGAACCTTCTGCATTAAAGTGGTCCAATGCTTGTTTGCGCAATTCACCCTTTATGCCACCATCCAATCGTTGAAAGGGGAAATGTCGCAGCTGAAGATATTCTCCTAATATATCCAACATTCTAACCATCTGAGAAAATATTAAAACTCGATGTCCTGTTTCTCGCAATCGCACTAACAGCTTATCCAAAAGCACCAGCTTTCCAGAACCTCTTATCAACTGTTGAATGTACTCATCTGGTGATGGCTTTACCTCTATATCAACAGGTTTTGTTAAGAAAGCATGATTACAGCATTTTTTCAGTTCAATTACAATGTTAAGGAATGTTGTAGATGAGCCTTTGACACCTTTTCTCAAAGCGTTGTAGTTCTTCGTTAAAATCCATTTATAGTACTGCTTTTGAAGAGAAGTCATTTCTACTCGAAGAATCTGTTCTACCTGCAAAACAAATAATGGGTACATTAACACAAAAGTAAAGTTTACTGAAGCACTGCTAGGAATTATTAGCTTTTCTCATCATTCCATGCCGTAAAACCTGAGACTTTTGATACATTTTGGGGGGGAGGGATGTTTCCATAGCAATATCTCCTCTAGCCATCAATGTGCCACCATCCTCCTTTCCCTTCAATGAGGGGAAATGTGTTATCAGTTACACTGCACTATTGTAAATGGTTTTCTACTTACTGCTCGATAGCATTCATTTGTGTTCACTTTATTTTTGTAATTTATTATTTGCTGCTAAGCAACTGCATGCTTTTACAAATAGCAGCATGTAATAATTATTAAATAACCTTTAACATTCAAGAACTTAAAGTTGGTTGGTTGGTATCTAATGTTGAGCAGTTGGCAGTGAAGCCATTCACTCTCTTGCATTCCAGTATTTTTATGTCATATTATCATGTCGACTCAAGGTTGGGCAGCGCAGTAGATGGTTTCCATCTACATCTTCTTTAAGTGTACAGAAAGGACACAGGGGAGATTTTGGTATACCAATCCTGAATAAATGTTTATTGTTTATTGAGACAGTCATGGCGTGAATGAATAGAACTTAAAAGTAGTGCCATGTAAAAGCCAGATTATTGCAGCAATTTTAATATTCTGTTACAATGTCTCGTTTGCATGAAACAAAGATGGTCTATAACACAAGGTTATATGGTTAAAGTGGAGCAGCAATATAGCAAGTGATATCAGACAAGAGAGGCTGTCATATCACAGCAAGAGACCATCCAACAACAATGAGAAAAAGAAAGAATTTTATATGAGTGTGCAGATAAAATGTTCAACCATCAGCAGTTCGTGTTTTTTCTCTTCTTCTGGTGATGACTCGTCTCCTGGAGTAGTCCCATTATCACCATATTTGTAAGCAATTTAATGAATGCAGTAAGTAGCATTTTAGATTATTTTATGTACATAAGAAACAGACAGCCACAGGTAGCTTTTAATTCATTGCAACTAGAAAGTGATTGGAGCTAAATCGATCCCTACTGTAGATTATGAGAGTTGGTTCATACATATATTGTACGCTGTACATCTAGCTGTATGATGCACAAATTAGGAGTGACTGAGTTGTCTAATGCACTACAATCATAATACTCCAAATTTTAAATGCAAAATGCTTGCGAAGAAATAAAAATTATGTTCTAAACTTCTTTATATGCTCCAAAAGCTGCAAATTAGTTTACAATCCTAGCTCATTAGACTTATTAAATGCTAAATCTCTGAAACATGTTTTCTATTTGGTAAGCTGCTGAGCTACTATTAGATGCTCTAATAACCCTAGATTCAAAAAGTCTCCAGAATTGTTTATTTTCTTTTTAATATATATGAAAGTAAAGGATATTTTGTTTTTGGGTGTTGGTAATGTCCATGAGGAAGGACACTTCATTTCAATTTTAGGCTAATGATTGTTTATTTGCTTGGCAACTAGTTTTTATTGAGCATGCATGTTTGTTTATGGCATTTCATAATGTTGGCACATGATCACGTTTGAACATAAAGTTTTGTGTTTTGTTATACAAATCTCCCTCAGATATATTGAGAATAATGGAAGAGGGTTATGGTGAAGCAGTGATAAAGAAAACTCAGGTGTATGAATGGCATAAATGTTTCAGTCAAGATTTTCGAATACTGAAGAAATTACTGTACATGCGACAAGGGCAGGTATCTGAAAATGGATTTCAAGAGTGCTTCCAGCCTCTTTAAAGATGATGGTAGAAGTGTGTCATTGCAGAAGAGAACTATTTTGAAGGAAATGATTTGTAAATTGCCTTATGGTAACATGCTTCTGTGTTATTTACACATTCCGGGAACTTTTTGAATGTAGTATGAACATTGTGGCAAACCAGCTTTTTCACTCCTCTGCTTAGAGTAAGATGTCAGGAGTTCCAGGTTGTTTACATGGCAGTGTAGGAGGAAACCAAATTATAAGGACATGTAACACAAATATTAATAGGTAAACTGTATAAAAATGCAATATTTAAGATACTAAGAAATAAGACAAAATGAAACGGTTACAAGAAAATTCTGCTGACATAATTACAGGAAAGTTCACATTATGAAAACATTGTCTACAATAGTTATTAATTAATTAGTTACTGATACTGAAACAGAAACAAAATTTCAAAATCTAATGAAAATTTTTATCAAGGTTGCTAAGATGGTAATTTATTCTTAAATTGCAAATATGTCTGACAATCTCTGGTTTGAACACAGAAAGAATTTCAAATTTGAAGTGACTTGCTTAAGATTGTTTTAGTGTGATATGTTTAAAATCAGAACATAACATGTTTGTATTCATCTCATTTGTAACATTTCTATGATCATTTACAAATATGGATATATTTGCTTGAATCTGCTGAACTGGATAGCTTGAAATAATTCAAAATTGCACTCTTATTAATCACAATAGAGCATCAGGCAGCACATGACAAAAAGTGGCCTGTTTTGGTACAGAAGTACTGCAATTGAATTCTGAAGCATAAAAGCATAAGCTGTCATCAAACAATTTGGTCTACTTTTTGATGGTTGGTGAGGGAACCTAATACACACATGACTTTCTGAAGTCAAAATATTAATGCAGCTGTTTGTGCTGCTGCTGCTGACGCTATATGTAAAGTTTTCTGTGACCATTTGCTCATGTAGCTACCATGGTGGCAAGGTGTAAGTGTGCATTGGGCACATAATGACAATATATTTAACAAGAACTAAGGCATTTTAATAAATACCAACCATTCAACTATTCTGATTAATTCATTACAAGTGCTATTTTGAAATTTTATATTCATTGGTATATATTTTATGATTTTTATGAATTTTTTTTTGGAGGTATTACTATTTTGGAGGTTTTATTATTATTCTTTTCATTAATATAGATACTATTAACATGCAGGTGAACTGTTCACTTTTGTCACCATCCTGATCTTTTATGGCACATCTTTTACACTTCTTATTATGGTTACAATAAAATTGTTGGGACATTCATTTCCTTTGACAATATAAGAATTTACAATTTTTGAAATGCCTTCTATGGTTCCATACTCCTCCAATAGTTTTCCAGTAGTTTTGCTACGATCATAGGAAGCCACGTCAGGAGTTAAATTTGTGCTTCTCCAAATCCTCAGAAAATGTCACAGTAGAAGTTTCTTTTGCATCATGGACACTGACTGTCATCTGTCATATCCCTGAACACTGAAATTTTTATAGAAGCACCCTTTACATAAAAGGAACTCAATGAATTAGTGATACATAATATAATCCACTTTTAATACTTTATCCATTGTTTCAGGTGTATAAGCTTAATGACCACTATAAAACATTTATTATTTTTTTTTTCTGCTTTTTGTGTTCTATATTTTCCCAGAAAAGGTTGATTTTCATTTTCTCCAAGTCAAAAAAATGTTTAAGTCATGTTTCATTCAGGTCATTTCTAATTTTCTGGCATTTAAAATTTCATTAAATAATTTTTTACATCTGTGAAATAACATTAAAAATGCTGTTCCTTCCTTCATTTTAACTTCATAAACCGAAATTGCAAATGCTGCAACAGGCCCACCCCAAACAAACAACCTTGCACAACTATTTACCTACGCTAGTATCACATGAATGGGATGCACGAGGTATAGCTCTCTTTGGTGAGAAATTTTTATTCATACAAAATTATTGAGAGGTGTCTCAAATTTCATTTTCTACTCCTGGCATTCGTGTCATGCAATAGGGTTTTTCAATGGTTAAGAAATAAAAAACATGCATGCACGCATACACACACACACATTCTCTCTCTCTCTTTACATTATTAGTAAGTATATATATATATATATAATAATGTATTAATGTATTATGCAATCTATATATAATGCATTTAATACATTTCACATTCTGAATGTTAATCCAATAATTAACACTTACGGTGTATGGGGTCAAGTTAGACGTTGAAAGACTTGATTTGGAGATGGAACGACACATTGACCAATAAAAGCAAAATTTGCTGGTTTTACTTCATATTTCTATTAAATACTGTTCATCATTCTGTCATGATTTGAGATGCTGTCCATGTCTTTGTGTTGGATTGGCTATTAAGGATGGGTTTCATAACTCATGTATTTGAAGCAGTAGTGTCAAGTGGCTTAGCAACTTTATTAGATATATCACTAGGACTTTCCTGGTTTTAACAGTAATTATTTTTCATATTCAATAAGACATGGCAAACCAATCTGTCCTGTTACCATTTGTTTATTTATATGCTTTGTTTATGGATGGTAATTGACCAATCCATTCAGTGATGGCTTCACTATTAACATCATCCATTCAGTGATGGCTTCACTATTAAGATCACTTGATTCACCACAATATTCATTAAAAGCTATCTGATGTCTTTAGCAGAAGCCCCTAAACATTCATTAGATTCAGTCTTGCTTAATTTTTCTGCTAACTTTATTGCATATTCTTCTAACTTAGGATTTTCTATGCATGAATTTTAAGCCGTGACACTAACAAACTACTATTATACGTGTCTTCTTAGCTTCCGGAGAAGGCCGCGTTATCTTGCATTGGAATGCCGACGTTTCACTCATCTTGCCGTGAGCTTCTTCTGGGCTCTTGAAGCTCACGGCAAGATGAGCGAAACGTCGGCATTCCAATGCAAGATAATGCAGCCTTCTCCGGAAGCTAAGAAGACACATCAAGACACAGGTCGTGGAAGCCTATGCATCCAACTACTATTATACTTTCCAGTACTATCTTAGAATCTCACACACTTCAGCTTTACTATGATGAATAATTTCATGATATACTTTACATTCAATTTATCTTGTTCAATAGCATCAGACTTCTACTCTTGTGTTAAGATCAGGACACAACTCTTGTTTTTTAAGCTGTAATGAGTATTTCTGAACTATTATGAACAATTTAAATTTAAGAGGGATGCTATTAAAAGCTGAATTCTAAGCTAATTTACAAGTCATTATAGTGAGAAATGGGAAGGGCAGAGACCTGTGCATTAAAATGTATAAGGTAACAGAAAAACAAAGACTTGTAGACAAAAACGTGAAGTTTAGCAGTGTATAACTAAAAATTGATTTTAAGCTGGCTGAAAAGTTTACAAATCCTGTTTTCCATTAAAAGATGTATTTTTAAATCTGCTGTATGCATAGCACTGTTTCTGTTTAATGAGGGGAATTTACGTAGCATGCTTTTCATTCCTAAATTGATGGGACATTAAATATGTGTCCGTTGGATGCAGGTTTTACTGCATATATTGTTTTGCATTTCTATCCCAAGTCAGTACTGGAGTACCCCTAAAATATTTGCAAATTATTATGGATATTTATACAATACTTGCTCATAATTTCCAGGTCCAACCTCTCTCACCAGTTAAGCATGTGTGTACTACAGGGTCATAAAAAAGATGCAATGGTACTTGATGGCATATACTTTTCTTGTAAGTCTACTTCTACTGGGCATTCATTTTAAATGAATATTTCAATGAGTCATGGTAATCTTCAATGCCCACAATGATTATTGGTACCTGGTACTAATGGAAGGGTTGGGTACTGTTTACATGTAGGTTCTCCACTTTGATTCCTATATTGTAGGAACACTGTTTACCTTGTTTATCAGCACCTTATTCAAGATGCCTTTGACATAAGTATAGTTAGTTTTCATTATCGAATCCTACTTCAGAACATGGATTCTCTTTGAAGGGGTATATCAATTAAACATCAAGCAATATAAAATTGATATTGCACAGAAAAATCGCCAACTAAAATGGATATCTTAAATGAAACTGAAGAGGACAGCTACAAGATGAATTACCTAGTTTATCTAGTTTGCTGTGCAACATTTAAGCTAAAGTAGGACTCTGAAAAGTATTAAATAAAATCACAGAAAAGCTGTACAAAAATATGGATCAAAGCGGCTTTAAAAACCACTTTTTTGGTCTTGGCGGTAAATAGATATATCAAGTTTTTAAATTGAAAATTCTGTTTATGATTAGAAAAAAGTATGTACAGAGATGAAGCTACACATATGGAGTGAACAGAATGCCTTAGGAAAGAAAAGCTGTAGATACATAAGGAAAAAATGAATTGTATATGTTAAAATTAAACTCACATTGCAAAATACATATTTATACTGAAATTAATTTGTTGACAACAAAATCTTGTTTATGTTTACACCAAATACATACTCAGTTCTATTTTTAATGTCTCTTAAATATGTAAGAATGTTACTATAAAAAGAAATGCGTGTTTGCTATCCACATTCAAAAGAGGTTCCCACAGTACCTTCACAGAAAACACTCAACAAATTTGCTGTGGTCTTCCTTGATAATGAGATCAAATCAGGCATTTTAACAGTCTCTCCCTTTTTGATAATTTCCTTTACTATTCTCTACAAACATGGGTATCCTGAAAGAAGTAGCTGCTGATCTAGTTGCTTCAAAAGTGGTATCTTTGCAGTTGCTTCCAGGAAAGATGTCTCTCCATTTGTTACAATAACATCAACAATTTTTCCAATACTTGATAAGAAAACTTTTGTTGTGTCAGTCAACAGCCTGGTGAGTTCTGTTTCACAGAGGCACAAGCTACTGCTTTATTTCTGCTCTCTTTACTGTTGATTTGATGCAGTTGAGAGCAGCAGTTGTTTGTGGTTCAAACACTCCTTTGCTGGCCAACCTGAACCCATTTATCAGGTTAGCAATTTTACTTTCAAGCCAATGACATAAAGGATATGAAGTCCCTCTAAATGGGTGATGCAGTCAACAAGCTGCTGACCATGTTGTTTCATGTACTTAAGACATTCTTACGCTGTAACAAAATAGATAAATACTGAGTCTTCCTAGCATGCAGTCCCTCATGAAGAAATGCCTTGACCTCATGAACGAATTTTCCTAATTTCAACATTTATTGTTGTGACATTCGTTAAGGATTGAAAAAGGAAACATGAACAAAAAATGTAGATCTTGTTAAAACATACATACTGTAACACAAATTTAATCCAAAGCAGAGCCTGCCAACTGGAATAGGAACTTCTGGTGCCGAGTCAAGGTTCCGCAAAAAATTGGCTCGAAAGGTGACATTTCGAGCACTGCACACCAAAATTATCTTGTACTGCTGTCAATAGATGTCTTTTTCTACCAGAGCTCAGCAGAAGTATAAAATGGTTAGTGGTACCAATTGTCATTACTTACTATATTTTGTGATAGATGCACTCTTTGTTTATGGTAAACAGGTACTGTGTGATGGAAAAAGTGCAGAAAGAAAACCTGGCAAATGCTTTGCAAGACCATCATCAAGAAAGTTAATCTTAACATGGAATCATCAGCAATCCTCAAGATTCCAAGATTCCCAGATATTTGATTTTTTTTCTCTGAGATTGTCTGAAGCACCACGTGTCCTAGATACACGATGATCATGACCTGAGCGAACTGCTAAACTGTAATTACTCCGGGAGATGACAACTGTCACACCTGTAATGTTTGGGGCTATCTTCTGTAACTTCATCAAGAAGCAAGGATATGCTTATAATGGAATAGTTGATACATTATATCATTTGTTTAAAGTTTTGTTATGTCATTCTTGGAACATATTTTAGAATTTGACTGTTTTTTTGTGTTTCTTACAAAAAACGTGTAAAGTGATTTATTTTGTTACCTTCTCCACCTGTCACTCTGCAATTAAAGAAAGGTAAAGCCTCATGTAATGAAACCCTAGTTTAGAATACTTTTCCTATTTTCTTTCCACCCTATAGCCAATTCCTACAGCAGTTGCTGCCATCGCGTGTGTTTGAAGACCAATGGATCATCTGTCCATGCCAATGATATATCTTATCCAATATGCTGAACAACAGACCGAAATACAATGCATACTCAATGTAACAGATAATAGACATAGGCATATAACAAGATTATGTACTTGCCTCTTTTGAGATATTTCTTCAGTAAAGAACTTCTAAGTTATTAAATGAATGAAGATAATGAAGTCAAATAGTCAGAAAATATATTTTTGTTCAAAACAAATATAAAAATGGCAATTAAAAAAAAATAAACATCTGAAAGTGAAAATATAAACTAGTATGTAGGCCTGAAAGTGCCCATTACTTGCAAATTTCCAAGCTTTCTAAAATAGGTGTGGTGTTTTGCAGGTTTCAGTTTGCCCCTCCCCCTCTCCTTTTGCTTCTCAGCAAAAGTGGTAAGAATTTATTTTATGCTGTAGTTATTATCTATGCAAACAGTAAAGGGGAGGAGGAAAGATAAAAATAAACTCTTCTTTCAGTGAATGAATATAAACGATGTTTGTGTTACAAAAACTGACTCAAATTCTTTTATTTTTTATTAAGGTGCATTTTGTTTGCCATACACATTTAAAATGGACAGATGTTAGTAACAAATTAAGGTTCAGGCTGTTTAAAGATTTTTAATGTTCTTAAATATATTACTATGGAAAGAAGAAGGATTAAAGATTATATAATAGCTACAAATATTTTTCAAGCTTACCTTAGCAGGGAGGGACTTCTCAACATCTTTTTTAACCCTGCGTATAATAAATGGCTCTAGCTGCTTATGGAGTTTAGAGTACCCTTTCTGAGCTGCATTCTCATGTTCTTTCTCAAATTCCTCCCAGCTATCAAATCTATAAAGATATTCATTCATTTATATTGGTGATATATTATTAAAGGATTTTTATTTGTTAGCTTACTAAAAAATTCAATGCCAAAGACAGGATTTGAACACAGTTATCCCCCATTCCATATGGTTATTCCAACTGCTGAACTACTATGATTCATGCCACTAGAACATTAAATTCTCCAATTGATTTAGCTTTTTACCAGATACTAAATACTTGCATTAGTAAGACCCATTAAGGTATTATCTCTGAAGTGGGACATACTGGTTGGTTACTGTGTACATGAATCATTTGGAGAATTTAGAGTCCTGCTAGCATGTTGTCACAGTATTGTAATGGTAACAGTAACCATTCAAATCCTGGATATAGCATTATATTTTCAGCAGGTTCTAACAAGGTTTATTCATTATTTTAAAAGAAAGAACAAATAAATGTATAAATAGGAACCCTTATACATGCAAACACCTACTTTGATTTTTGAGTCATGTAAAATGAGAGCAAAATAATTATTGCTGTGTACAGACATGTTTTATCGTGTGCTAGACTTCCCATTATGTATACATTCATATTAGATACACTAATATTAACAAAACCACTTATTTCATATTAAAAACCTATTGTGAAAGTCATATAATTTTCATTGATTCTATACACTATTCATTTAAGAGTGTCTTTTTTGATACACTTTCTATTAACTACTATAAATATTTGAGTAGAAACTGTTTCAAATAGTAAAATTACCATAAAATAGGTTTTATTTTTAAAAGTCAACTGTTTTAAATTAGTTGATAGATGCTATTCTTGAAGTATCAGAAAAATCTGATGTGTTCCATTCACATGAGTTTCTCTAGCTGTTCCACAATTTTTACAAAATATTATTCTTTTATCTATGTTTTGCTAATCAAGATAAACATTAGCAAAATTGGCTATGACTGGTTTCCTTGTAAGTAGAAATTTTTTTTTTTTTTTTTTTTTTTGGTAGTGTTTAATGCCCGCTTTAACTACTAATGGCACCGCAGGCGGTTGTAAGTAGAATGGAAATAAGGGAATAAACTAAGCTAAAGTGAGTCAAATCTTTTAAAAGCTTGTCAAATTTGAAACAATTGAAATTCAAATCTCTTTGCAAGACCAGCTGTAAAACAAAAGAGAGATGAAAGGAAAGATGTCTTCATTTGAGAAAAGTTAAAGTAGTTTAAAATTGAAACCAAATAAGGAATGTTTTGGAAATGGTTAATTCTCTACAAAGAAATAAAAAAAAGGTATACTACATAAATTCTGCGTTTTAATGAGATTTACATTTTTTGTGTAGTAAGTTTTGTTTATCTCTTACAGTTTACCAGTTACACAAAAGTCATCCAGAATGAAGAGGTCTTCAGAGGCTATTTCTAGCAAATTCAAGATATACATTGTGTTTGCAATGAAAATTTCTCCATTTTAAAGGACAGTGGGGCTGGAGAAATTTTCTTCAAAATAATTTTTGTCTCATCCTAGGAAGAAGTACAAAATATGGTATTTATCAATTTTTTGTTTTTGAGTTATGATCCACACCCTTCCCCCCCCCCACACACACATTTTTCTAAAAAAGACTTTTTTTTTATTTCAGGGGACCCTAAAACATATATTTTCATGAAATCTTGGAATTGAATGTTTGGGTGGAATACAATACCTTCTCTAGCTACGATGTACATTGTATGTACATGAGTGTTACATAAAATAAAAAGTGTGAGCTCTTAAACAAAATATACTTCTTAAGATATGGAAAATATATAGCACAACTTCTTTTGTGCTTTATGGTCAAGCAAAATTGTACACAAATGAATGAAAAGCCATTCCACAGTCACAATAATGCTGTAAATGAGAAATGATTAATGAAATGGATAAAAAGCAGTTTGATACTATTTCTTATTAGATATACGAGGGCTGTAAGAATGATCTTTTGTTCAGGAATCAGCAGACACTGTGCACAAGTATAGCTCATGTGCAAATTATCACCAACATGTGAATGGCACCCAATGAAATGTTCACTATTTCTGAAAGTGTTCGTCAGAATATTCTTCTATCCTCTCTCACAATGACAGCACTGGTGTTGATGTTTTCTTTCATAAGAGCACTAACTGGAGTGCCGGGACCACCTTCCTTTGAAATTTTTGTATCCTCTCTTTAAACAATTTAAGTAATTATCAAATTACACTGTAGGAAAGAACAGAGACTTCCTGTAACATTCCATAAGCCTTAGCTTAAGATTTGTTGAGACAAAAGCAGAATTTTAAAGCTGCATATTGTCCATCGCAGGTCACCTCCATTTTTGCAGGTGACAATAACATGTCTCAGCTTCCAACCTGTTAAAGGCAGGAACCAGGATTGCCAATAATAAAACTAGTACAGCATGTTTGTTACACATTAACTGTCCCCATATTTTACTGGCCCACAGTTAAAATACAAAAAGTATATATGAGCTCTAAAAGAATCTTTGATTATTTATACAGAGAAGCTTTTAATCATGATCATACATATTTATACGGGAGGAATGGAAAGATGTATCAAACTGGAAAAATTCAATGCTTAGACTAGAATATGAATCAATGACAGCCAGAAATTGTTTCTGATCTCTGGTAACAAATTTCCATTTGAAATTTGTCTTACGGAATTCCATGTCACCATGCTCAATAGATGTCCCTTCATTAAAGCTATGTCATCCTCTGTGGTCTAGGGGAAATATGCTAACTTCTGGCTCCCAAGGTCACGGGTTCAAATCTGGTAGAGGGCGATGGATTTTTTTTGGGTACAAAAACCTTTAGCATGGCTTCCTCAGAAGGGAAGTAAAGCTGATGACACCATGCCATAGATTTATGGCATGTAAACGAACCTCAAGCCTTATAATTGAACCTCTGTGCAAAATTAAGTGGTCTTTCATGCCCAATATAGAATGGGATGCCAAAAACCACAGCATAGATAAAATTTAGTTTAATTAAATTTTTCACTATAGCTATAGCTCCGCAGCTTGATTTCCATTGCAGAGGACTATCTCTAGAAAATTGAAACTTGAACCTGATGTATGAGTGGAAGCTTTAACGTGGTGGATCCAGGCCTTATTTGTGTTTGTAAATAGAAGTCTGAACTTTCCCTGATAGCACTGGAAGTTGATCTTGATATGTTTAGCAACTTGGCAGATTGTCAATTTACCATTGTAACAATATCTGGCAGTAATCATGAATCCTTTAGAAAAAGATTAAAATTTGTTGAGATGGCATCAACTGAACACTCAATATTTTCACTCACACTACAATTAATATAGGAACATGTTTTTATGGGAGTTTCTGTATATTATCGACTGCTGTCAACTGGCTCAAGTATCCATTAACAGTAACAGCTTGGTTAGTGGTATATCACCTTTGGAAAAAGTTTCCTCACATTCAGAGTACCACATGTACTGAACTTCGAGCAGTAGTAAATTGCATGTGGTTTGTTGCAGTCACTTAGACATATGTCTCATCCAGTGTTACAACAAACTTCCATCTTTTGCCTGCCAGGTGTCTCTCATACAGTTTCTTATTGTTTAGCAATGCTCTGAAATGTGATGAAGCAACAATTTGTGAACTCTGCCTTTATGACACTTTCCAAGACCAAATCCCTGGTGATAATGGTGTGGTGTTAGCAGTTTTTAACAAGGGTTCTACCTTGCAGCAACAACTCGTATGTCTGGGTTACTGCCTGAGACAAGAATTTTAACTTTCTTCACCATGACAGTAGGTTTGCCTGTTAGGATTAACCCCATACAAGTTTTTCCTTTTTTATTGAGCACAGAACTTATTCCTTTCTTGGAAATAATGAAATTTCACTTCTTGCACATCTCAATTATAGCAGAATAGCTGTAGTACACATCAGAATGGGTGACGATGTAGCCTTCCCAAAATGGTTAGATTTGCTTTGGTATTGTTGCAGCTGACATGCAAACTCTAGGCAGGCAAAATTGTCAATGATGTATGCTTATCATGCAAAACGTAGTAGTTTGCATGATAAACATTTGTTTTATTTGGCTCGTAAACGGTAGTACACCATGTACTTGGAAATTAGTTTCCAGAGATAGGGAACAGCCTTCAGTAAATTTATACCTGGGTTTGTATGACTACATCTGATTGATTCCAATATTGTAAGGCAGTAAGCTGCCAAGAACTTAACTTAACAAGTATTTTAAACCTCAAAAGCAGCTTGCAGGTACTTTTATTACTGAAATTTAAGCTAATACAGGACTAGTTTATACTACCTTAAGAAGCCTTTCTTATTCACTCTAAATCTATGTGGGAACCAAGTTCTTTATTGCAGCTGCTTTGATGGAAATTCTTTCAGCTTGGAAAAGCAAAGATTCAATCACGGTTTGGTACCCAGTGGCAGCATTGTTATCTGAATAACCTTTCTATACAGGCATCCCAGCGTTTTATTTGCAGCTCTTGTACAAGGGTCCATGGTTTGATTTTGACGTAGGGTAGCAATTTTAACTCATTCCTATCCAGGTCTTCACCTCTGATTAAAGACACATAAAGTATCCTTAAGGCATGGTTTGGAATCCAAGCTAAAAGCCGTAGATCTTCTGGTTTCATTGCCATTCTCATTGTCATCCTATAATTAGAGGTACAGAACATGGCCTGCAGGATGCCCTTAGTAAATAATGGGTCTGGTCATTATTGGTGCAATAAGATTCCACTAAAAATCATAGACTATATAACAAGCATTGGAAACAACATTTTCTATTCAGATTCAGTAATTATTAACATCACTTCATATGCGAATGAAACCAGCCGTAAAAGAGGAAGGTTGTGTTTTGTGAGGTGCTCTTGTGGTGTAGGAAGAAGGATCTAAGTCATGATGGGAGTGGACATTACGGTGTATAGAGCATGAATTGGATGGTTTAGAAAAGTAAAATTGGTGAACTGTAAAAACAATGTTGGAGAGAAGATGACAAACATATTGGTTTTAGTAGGTGTTATAACTTTCTTGTTTGTGATAGGAGGAACTGAGGTAAACCACAGCCCTGCAGAAATAACAATGCTGGAAAACCTAACTGAGAAAATGAACAAAATAAAAGGCATGGAATAACGAATAGATAAACAATTGGAAAAGATGGCAATAGATATCAAAGATGTTAGAGTTGAGATGCAGGAAACAAGAAGGGAAGTTGAAATGGTTAAGGAAAGAATGGAAAGATTGGAGGAAAGTAAGAGAAGATTTAATTTAGTGTTCATAGGAGTTAAGGAAAGAAGGGATAAATGGCCAGCAGAAGAAGTATTAGAAATAATGAAGGGAAAGCTGGATTTGGAATTGTATAGATGGGAAATTATTGAAGCTTATCGAGTTGGAAGGCAACTTGGTAAGAGAGCAATCATAGTGAAATTTGTAACATCCCAATTAGTACATGAAGTACTTAAAAGAGCTAAAAAATTAAAAGGAATAGATATTTTTATTAATAACAATTTATCGCCTAAGAGAAAGCTCTGCAAAGAAATTTGGTGCAAAAAATGAAAGAAGCAAGAGCCCAGGGAATAAGAGCTTATATTAGAAATTTTCAGTTGTGAATTGATGGAGAAAGAACATCGCATCTGTACAAGAAGGAGCTAAGAGAGGTCCAAACAGGCACAGAGGGAATTACTCAGCGGATGTTAATGCCAATTTTAGGAAGCAACCGTTAGGCAGGTAGCACAAATAGAGCTGGGTAGAGTGACAAGCAAGGGAAAGATTATGGAAAGGGCATTGAAATTTTGGCATAGAATATTGAAATTGGAAGAAAGGAATTTGTTAAAACAGTTTAAAGAACAAGGGATGGGTAGACTCTCTCAGTAATAACTTAGAAAGTAGTGGGTTAGGGGAAATGTGGAGAAGAGAAAATAATGTGAATAATTTATGGAAGTTGGCAAGGAAAAGATTTTAGGATATAGAAATACAAAAAATATTTAGTGAGAGCTGAAAAGAGATCTTTAGTTTTTTATGTATCAATGAAAGACTCATGGGGAAGGGAAAAGAATATAAATGTAACAAATAAAGAGCAAGAAGGTATTACATGGTTGAAAGCAGGAGAATGGAGGTTAAAAGATTTAAGAAAAAGTATTCCACAGAAACCAATGTTCTATACGTAGCAGAAATGAAGATATGGAACACATTTTATTTAAATGTAAAGGTACTGAAGTTTGGGGAATGGAGTATATTAATAAGAAATGGTTTAAATAGATAGAAATGTAGCGGTAGTTGAAATGTTTCAAAAAGACAGTAAGAAGATTGGACAATTCTTATAAAAAGTGAAAAATAAATGGGTATGGACAGTAAATAGAAACAAAATAATGTAATAAACTAGAATTAATACACTATTGTAAAATATGAGTATGACCGGTAAAGAGCCAGGGCTGAACACTGGTCATATTCAACTGTATAAGCTTAGCATAAATAAATACTTATATAGCATCACTGTTGCATTTTTAAGCATATTTTATTGTTCCAAATGCTTTTTACATGGATATTTTCTCCCTCAGAGCTAATTTGTACAGACTTCCAAGGAAGACTGGTTTAGAAAAAGCAGTAACACTTCAGCACTTTCCGAGTTAAACATTAAATACAAAATGGTGGTCAATGACTGCATTATTAGATTTAAGGGTTGTGTGGAGAGACAGGTTTCCAGTTCATGGAATTTTGTAATTTAAACATGCTTTAGTCACAGAAACAGGTATCTTTTGCTACACTTTTAAAACATTACTATATTCTGGTTATATATATAATTTTTTTTTTTTTTTTTTTTTTTTTTTTTTTTTTTTTTTTTTTTTTTTTTTTGGTAGCTTAACATCCTTTAACCTGGTTGGTCATATCAGACGAATGAAATCAGTGAAATAATGCTCAAATGATCTCAAGGTCCATAGAGCTTAAAATTAATCGACATTCATTTTCTCAGGATAAAGGAAAACCTCAATAAAAAACCTTATCCATGTAACTCACCCTAAGTGAGATTTGAACTCATGACAATATTCTTTGCAATCTGAAGAAAGCACTAAAATTGGGATTTGGAGGTACATAATAAAAGGGTAAAAATATATCTATATATACATGGTATACAAACAGGTCATGTCATTAACTGGATTTAACCGATCATTTTACCTACCATGCTACTATTATTTGTGATACTTTTGATCAAGTAGTTGGGTAAGGGGAAATTCCCTGAAAACCTTTGCTATGCATTTTGAGAAGATATCAGTGTTGTTTTTAAAATCCTTCTGAGAGAAACAGTAAAGCTAGGAACTCAGAAGATAAAACTAAAACAATTTTAAAATCAAAGCATCTGTATGTACCTAAGAGATACTTACTTGTGTGGCATTATAAAATGCAGTAAACTCCAAAGCTCTTTTAAACTGTTCTGAAGAGGCGTTCCAGTAATGAGCAGCCTATGATTTGTATCAAACTCCATTAATGCTTTATAAAGCAAAGAGTCATCATTCTTCAAACGATGTGCCTCATCCACCATTAAGGCTGCCCAACTAAGACTTCCAAGGAAAGCTTTATCCTTAAGGACAATTTCATATGTTGTAAGAATTGCATTAAACTTCAGTCTCTTTGAACCACTGTAGCACCATTCAAATTGACGGATCTACAAAAAAGAGGCAGATTCATGTCACAAAATAAAACTTGGCACAAAAAATACAAATTTGAACAATCCATTAAATAATTTCTTACCAAAATGTATTCAGAGCATAAAAAGTTACAAAATGCACTTATTATCCCTTTCTGGTGTAACACTTTGATTTAGCATACTTAATTGTTATTGCAGTTCTGTAGCAATTTTGACATCATTTGATATGCAGCATTATTATGTCCTTAATTTTTTGAGTACCTAATTGGGATAAATATTTTTGTATCATTTGCAATATGTGAGAGACAAGATGAAATAGTCTGGATTTTTGGATTATCCAGAGATAATTATAATTACAATTATGATAATTTAAACTCATAGCACATTATGCAATAGTTTGAAGATAATGTAGTTATGTATTTAAAAAATACAAGCAAACTTGAACTCATACCTGCCTCCTTTCAAACTCCTGGCTTCAGTGCTATCTTAGGTTGGCAACCTAATGAACAGCAATATTACTTATTCCTACTAATTTTTTTTTTTAAATTTTTGGATAGACTGCTCTATGAATTTTTATATGGCCACTAAATAATATCTTAAAATAATTGTTTGCTGTATTATTAACAATAAACAACACCTTCAACAACAAAATACCCAAGGACCAGATTAAGTTTTAGAGAAGAAAGAAAAAATATTTTCTTAAGATTCTATACTTACAATATCACGAGATCTGACATCTCCCAAATAGGTAACTATGTTCATTTCTGGAGCCCACTGGAAAAATTCTCGCTGCCATGAGGTCATTGTCGAAAGGGGTACAACAATTAGGAATGGACCATATAATTGATATTGATGAAATAGGTAATAGAGTAGGCAAATAGTCTGAAACAAAAAAAGAGAAATAATGATTAATGCTAGTCATCATAGTCTACGAGCACTAGAAGTTATGTAAATTCAAGAATTCATAATAAACAGAAGAGAGAGAGAGAGAGAGAGAGAGAGAGAGAGAGAGAGAGAGATGGGGGGGGAGCTGTTTATGTGGGTGGGTGTGGGTATGTTATCTCAAATGCAACTCGACTGATTTTTATTGCTCTTAACGGTTGATGAACAAAGGAAAACCCAATTTCAGTTCGTAAATTACTAAAAGGCTGAATACTAAAATACAAATTATAGCTATAAAATAACATTCAAGTTTTCTTTGAGAATGATGGGGTAGAAAAGAGTAGTTGTTACTCCAAAGAAATACATATGGAGGTTTGGAATTTAGTAACTAGTAACTGAAGAAAAAGTTACAACAAAACAAAAGAAAATCTAATCTGTCTGTAACAATACTATTTGTATATGATACTTATGCCAACAATTTTAATAGTTTTTAGATATGAAAGTTCCACATTTTTCATAAAATCATAACATGTATGTTAAAATTAGTCCAGAATATAACATTTATTCAACCAATATTTATAATCAACAACCATTATAATTATTTTTCCCCATTGTTGCAGGTCATATGCCATCTCCAAAATGTTTAAACCTGATGCTCTGATAAGGTAACACCAGTTTTGCCCCATACTCCTTGTATATTGATTTTTAAGGGTTTCTGTATTGCACGAAAGCTGCATAGCCTTTATGTAATTACAGAACTGCAGAACCAAAGAAAAGGCACAACAGTTTTAAAATCAATTTTCTGAAATTATCTAAATAATTACTCCATCATTCTAATAATTACTCCATCATTCTAATAATTACTTCACCTCCAAAAGATACTTACTAGCAACATAGCATTTACAAAACCTGGAAGATGGTTGAAGTGAAGTAAATTAAAAACATAACTTCTTCTTATATTTCATGTCCATGAATATCAAGGGATGTTTCATATTTGGGAATATATGGGGCTGTGTAAATTCAAATTATAAGAGGTAGAAGGGAAGTTACACCAAAATCATCTATATAGGATACGTTTATTACAAAACTTGGCTGCCAGGCAAACGGCCCATGTGACCTTCACTGCATTTCCCTGCACATGTGTCCTACATCTGTTCTGTCATCACCCATGCATCAGTCTTACTTCTGTTCTAGTCCAATTCATTCATGAATAATATTAGGAATGTTTAGAAGTGTTTAGTTTTCCTTGAAGGGTTTTCAAAATGTAGTATACAATACCACAAAGACTGTTTATGTATGATACGTATGTGCTTAAGTCAACTTGTTGGGAAGTTGTAAGGCAATTTGAAATGAAATTTCCTGGCATAAGTGTTCCGAGTAGAGAGACTGTTAATTTGCTCGCAAATAAATTCAAGGAGACAGGATCAATTTGAATATGAAAAGAAAGGTAAATAGGTATGTGCTTAGGAGCATAAATTAGACAAAACTGGAGAGAGGTTAGAACTATCACCTCGAAAATCTCTTAGGCACCTTGCACAGGAAATGGACATTTCAAAAGCTTCAACATGGAAAGCAACTAAACTTTTAAAACTCAAAACCATAGAAAGTTACTGTTACCTGGAATTGCTATCATACAATCACCTGAATCAGGTAAATTTCTGTAACTGGATTTTGAAGAATGTTAATGATGGAACAATCGATCCACGATTAATACTGTTCAATGACAAAGCATGGTTTCATTTACATGGTCATGGGTCAACACAACACAACTGATATTATGCTACAGACAAACCCAATTTTGTTCATTAAATTCCCTTGCATGAACCAAAAATCGGGGTATGGTGCGCAATAAATGGATACAGAAATATAGGGCCTATTTTTTTTTTTTTTATGAATGTGCCATAAATGCAGAAAGATACAGAAATAATATACTGGCAAGATGTTTCAAACTACTGACACTCAAACACGTGCATCTTTTTGTGAAAATACTTTTTTTGGATATAGCGGACCCTAAAACATATATTTCCGGTGAAATCTCGGTATCAAATTTTTGGGTGGAGTGCAATACCTTCTCTATACACTATGTACATAATAAGTGTAAAGAAAGTAAAAAAGTGAGCATTTTTTTGTTGTTCAATGAAATTACCATAATTCATATATTTTAATTATTTTATGTGTTACACCATAAATGAGCAGCAATTTCAGCATTTGTAATGTGATTCCATTTTGTAACTGATAATCTGTGTTTCAAAAACAAGCCATATGCACAGTAAACAAACAGCTGCACTTCCTTCTATCTTACAACATTGTCATGCTGTGCAATCTTTGTGATTAACAATGTAGATTCAACTGATACAAATTTCAAAAGCATGTTAATAATCGTAGAAGACCATAAATTATTTTAATTAAAAATGTATCTTAACACAAAAAAATATTTATCTTTAAATCTCTTTCTAAGAAATATTTGTAAAATCTCCATTTAAAATAAAGTTAATATTAAGCAATTTCACTTTTTTCCTCAAAAACTACTTTAAAAACAGTAAACTGTATTAAGATTTTTTGTTCTATTCATTGTAAAGAGTCATCCTGTTCAAGGATAATAAGTCACATTTGGAGAAAAAAGTATATTAATAAGAAATGGTTTAAAATAGATAGAAATGTAGTAGTAGTTGAAATGTTTCAAAAAGATAGTAAGAAGATTGGACAATTCTTATGCAAAGTGAAAAATAAATGGATATGGACAGTAAATAGACAAAATGGTGTAATAAACTAGAATTAATAAACTATTGTAAAATATGAGTATGACCGGTAAAGAGCCAGGGCTGAACACCGATCATATTCACCTGTATAATGCTTAGCATAAATAAATAAATAAATAAATAAAATAAATAAATAAGTCACATTCTACCCTGTATTGCATCAAGTGAAGATATTACATGCATCTGATGTATTGTCACCAGATGTGAGACGCAGCAGAAGTAAAACTGTGCTACTACAATTTACCAATGCTACCAATTATTTTGTTATTTAACACGTGTTCACAAACTTACCAAGGAAAAAAGACTTAGTACTTGAAGCAGACTATTCATTTAACTAGATTCATAATATGCCAAGTTTAAATGCTCTTATGGCTGTTTTGCTGAAAATGTTAAAACTCTTTGTTAAAAGCTGAATTTTGTTCTGAATGAGACCAGTGGATTCAAGTGCCAACTTTATCTCAGCAGTTCAATATTTCATACGGTTCAATGTACAATATTGTGCATAACATATTGAGGTTTCATAAAGTTAGTGGGTACGAAGAACCTGACAGATCAAGGGACAGCAAATAAGGGTAAGCTTGGATAATTTATTGTGTCTCACTGCAGAAGGGCAGAGATTCTGAAGTGAATCATCACTGATGATGAGACATAGGCATACCATTACACACCTGAAACAAAGCAGGCCTATTTGGAGTGGAAACCATACTGCTTCCTGGTTAACAAAATAGTCAAAGAGACTCCATCTGCTCATAAAGTGCTTATGTGTATTTTGGACATGAATGATGTTTAGGCAGAACGATGAACACAGGACTACTGTGAATGTTGCAGCTACTTTAAAACTTTGGTAAAGATGCACAATGGGAGAAATATGTTGAGAAAGCTGGCAACTATATAGAAAAATAGACAAAAGATGTCAGTTCATATGTATCTTTATTTGTGAATACCAAACTTTTTACAAAAAAAGTGTCTTGTGCATTACTTTCTAATCCTCCTCACAGTATTTAAATTAAATGCCCATTTGGATAACCACTTATAGAGGTATTGATTGAAGAATGGGTTCAATTTTCTTAAGAATTTTGATAGACACCATGCACAAGAAAATGAGGTGCTAAATTTTCCTCTTATACCATGGTTATGGGTATGACATCTGCTGCAGTAAGCATGCACAAAAATCTGCATTCATTTTGAAAACTTCAAACATGGAGATAATAGAGTTGTTTTGGGCTTGCAAGAAAATATTTGAAATTCATTTGTTACACATTTGAGCTTAAAATCAATATATAATGTGACAGAGTGATTTTAAAAGTAAACAGATATTGACCACTAACATCTATCTCATATCTGTGAATGAATTTGATTTTCAGCAGTAATATTCTTTTAATGTCAACTTAAGGCACCAATATTTAAACATCTGGAACAGCAATACTTTTATGCAGAGGGAGAAAGACAGCTAAATTTAGGGAGAAAGACTGATAAATTTTTAAGTTATAGCTATGAGTGTGACAGGTGATTAAAGATATGTGACATGTGCAATAATTAATAAATCCATACTTTTTATTCTACAGCGTTTTTTTTAAGTGTTTGCATCCTGATTAATAAAATTAAAAACAATACTATGGTAACACATTATTAAAAAATTTAACAATGAATTTATGTAAACTAATTATTGTTGTTCATGTTCCTTCTATTTTTAAAATGCTTGGCAGCTGATTATTAACAAATGCAGTTGACTATAAAAAGTGTTTTAATCTCATGTTGCTTTTAGTTTTCTTATCTTCTGATGAAGGGGTAAAGTCAGATTGAACACTTTCCTGTATGATTGCATTTTTTATGTTTCATTCATTCTCCACATCTCTTCTTGAGCTTTATCTACTAATAAAAAAAGAAAGAGAGAAAAACAAGAAGTGCACACACACACACACACACACACACACACACACACACCCACATAAAAATGTATACAGAGTCATGAATATAAGTATTTGTTATATACAAGAATATGCAGCACATGCATTTACCTGGCAAAAATGAAAAATTATATGCAGTACTTCAAAGAATAGTAATTTAGAAAACAATGAGAAACATACCTGAATTGTTTTTCCCAGGCCCATTTCATCAGCAAGAATCACAGAATTTTCTTTACACCAGGAATGTATTAGCCAATTGAGGCCATCCAACTGATAATCTCTTAACACTAAAACCTGTGAAAGCATACAAAATATAGTATATGTAATGCAAATTAATCAACCAAAATAAATTTCACAATAATTTAAATTACTTATTAACCCAAATAATTTATACATTTATTAAACTCTATAGGGTTTCATCCCTTAACAACATTTAAGTCTTTTTACTTAAAATCTAAAATCAATTTAATAAATATAAAACAGAATTCACCTATTACTATATTTATTTATAGTGCTAAGTGTACACATGATTATGGTCTGACCTTAACCCTAGTTAGTTGGCTAGGCCATGTTGTATATTAAATATACAACATTTCAAGGTATTACTAAATATTCATTATCTTCTAAAATTAGTCTAGTTTCCATGTTTTTCAACTGACCATACCTTCTTCATTCTTACCTTCCATAAAAACTCCCCTAATTTAGGTATCTGTTTATGATCCTTAAAAATATTTCTAATAGCAATTTGGTTCTTCCTCAGTAGCCATTTCCTACTTATTAAATTTTCCCTCTGGTTATTTGTAGCCCTGTACTGAAAGATAATGTGAACTTCATCTTCCTTCTCCCCACAATTGGACGAACACCCAGGATAACCTCTCCCCTCATTCCCCTTAATTTCCAGATAGCTTTAATCTAAACCAGGCTATCCCTTTTCTTTCATTCTTTTTACAAATCAAAATGTACTTCTCTTTCTCTGGGTCATTTTTAGCTCCCTGTAAAATGCCAATGAACTTTTCTCTCTCATTTAAGAAAATAAAATTTGTCTATCCATGTCTTCCATCCTGGATCTCACTTCATTCTAAAAGCCTGTTCCAAAATATCCAATATTAGCCAAAAAATCTCTTAAGCCATTTATAATTAAATGTTCCCTGATTTTCTTCGGCCAGACATTAAGCAAAACACTCAAATTTTTTCTTGAATATCAGGCAATTTTCAGTAAGCCAGTAACAAGTAGCTCTTGGATCCTAAATACTATATATTCATTTGCTATCCCAAAAGAACAAAGAAACAAAAAATCAGTCAGCAAGAAGACAATGTTCAGGAAGTTAACATAATACAATGAAAGAAAAATATCAATAATCCCCTCATTAAGTTTCAGTGGAGAGAGAGAGAGAGAGAGAGAGAGAGAGAGAGAGAGGTTAACATAATATAATGAAAGAAAAATATCAATAATCCCCTCATTAAGTTTCAGTGGAGAGAGAGAGAGAGAGAGAGAGAGAGAGAGAGAGAGAGAGAGAGAGAAATAAATTTAAATTGCAAGCAAATATAAATGCTAGGAGCATTAAAAATAAAAATTTTGACTGATGAATTACCTCAATATCTGACACCCTATGCCACTTTATTGTCCAATAAGTTAAGCACAGTATAGCAAAACAAATTCACATAAAATGTTGATGTACTTCACATGTCATTGCTATCATCTCAATTTAGGGCAATACTACTACTGCACAGAAAGGTGGCATTTGATAAAATGCAAAATATAATTTCAACACATTTCCCTGTTGAAAATGATAATGCTGCATCATTGCAAGACTCAATATAATATGAGCCCAACATACCATGAAACAGTTTGTGCATATGTGTGTGTAGCAGATATAAAAATGTTTTAGACATCTGGATAAATTAAAATTTGAACTGGACTTGTTCATATAGATAATTTTCATAAAAATTTAAGTAAACTTTGCTCTACAATAAAAACGTTAAAAAGACCAACAGATATGAACGAAGTTTGAGTGGCTTGTTTTCACTCTTTTTACTTTCTCTAAACGCACTATGTACATAGTGTATATAGAAGGTATTGCATTCCACCCAAAAATTTGATACCGAGATTTCACCGGAAATATATGTTTTAGGGTCCCCAATATCAAAAAAAAGCATTTTCACAAAAAGGTCCGTGTATGTGTGTGTGTGTCCATGTGTCCGTGAGTCTGTGAACACGATAACTCAAAAACGAAAAGTCGGTAAAATACCAAACTTGGTATTTAAGTTTAGTATCTTCCAGGGATGCGACACAAAGATTTTGAGAAAAATCCCCCCACCCCAAACTACCCTTTACATGGAACTTTTTTAAAAAATTTTGATTTTCTCAAAAATGGCTCTAACGATTTTGATTAAAATTTCGTAGATTAAAGATATTTACCCGACAAATAAAAGGTATATCTTGAATTATCTGGGAATATCCTCTGAAGAGTAGTTTATTCTGGATGAATTTTACTGAATTTTGAATAACTGCTAAACCGTAAGAGATGGACAAAAACTTACTACACTAAAAATGTAGAGCACGTTAAAACACACAATTTATGTTATATGCATTTTTTTCGTGAGTTCGTCGTTTTTGAGACATTTCTTATTTTTGGTTTCTGCTATGAAAAACTTATACTTTTCTCATACACGAACTTGTCAACTCCTATCTATATAAACAAAGGAACTTCATTGACATAGCAAACAGCTTTTGACTATCATTTTAACCTATGGTAGTCCCTTATTTCGCTTCTACTTACAAGGAAGCAAGTAATAAGACTATTTCTGCTCATTTTTTCTGATTAGCATAAAGTAAATAGAAGTATAAGCTTTTTAAGAATAATTTGTTGCGGGGATATAGAGAAAGTCATGTGAATGGTACACACCAGATTTTTTTTAATTACAGAGTTATCTTTTGGGACTGTTCAAAGATGGTTAATAAGATATTTGAGGTCCAGAGTACACAAAGATGGAATCCATGAGAAGCATATTGCTGACAAAATCTCCTACAAAAATGATAGTTACCCAAAGGAGAGGAGCTCCATCGTGGATACGCAGAGGGGCATTTTTCAAAAACTGACATAACTTGAATGAGGAACTGAAGAATTGCCATTTAAATGTGTAGAAAGTAAATGCAATCTTAGAATCATGCTTCTTTTAGGACCAAATTTATGTTGGACTTGTTCAAATGTCTTTGTTGACTCAATAATTAATTACAAATAAAATTTTTGTCACTGATACAAATAATGCACTTGACGTTTCAAAACTTAAGACAGTTTACAGCTACACACCAATGCATGCTACTCCATTCACTCATGACTCCGTACAATTCATGATATACCCTGCCCTGCAATTCTTCCTTCTTTTATAGCTAAAAATAACATCACAGAACTTCCTGGAAGCTTCTGGAAACCGAGAAGAATCAAGAGTCACATTCCTGAAGGTTCCAATTACAGTCACACCACATTTCCTGTGTAATTATGCATTTCAAGTTCTCCAACTGTGACTCGGCATTCCAAAGCAAACTTGAGCAAGGTCATACACGGACAGCACTGTCATACTGCTCCTTCTTCAGAGCTGGACGTTCTATCCGGAACCATCGTAGCAGGCTAGACAAATCCATATGCATTACCTGCTTCTTCCCATCAAGTGTAGTGGACTACATCATTGACCCTTTCCAACACACGGCACGGTCCTGTCCATAGTTGTTGGATCCTAGGCCTATTACCCTTGGACAGCGTTCGGTGATACAATCATATCTGAACTTCCTGCAGGGAACCTTGCCTGTTGGGATTGTTGGTCATAACAGGTCTCCACCTTCTTGCTCACATTCTGTGAGTGGTAACAAATTGGAAGGTTCACGAGGTCCTTGACAGCTGGTCTACCAGATGTGCACAGCAGCCACCATACCCTCCTTCAGGGTCAGCCTATGGACTCCAGAACTTTGAAAAACCGTCTTTGCTAAGTCGTAGGATATTCCCGCCAATGTCCACCATTGCAGTGTGGCTCTTGAGAACATCCAGTCCCTATAATATCTCTTTAGCCATCCTCGCAACAAACACCACAGACTTATGGCACTACATCCCAGGGTCAATTCTAGTAAGATCCTCTTTTCCAATGGCAAGGTTTTGCCTGATGCTATCACTATATCTCATATAGTTGATTTAATTTCCTTGTCGGCAAGTCTCAGCCACATCTGGTTGGATTATAGTCATGGCTGTTCCAGTGTCCACTTGTGTCTGCCACCGCTTCCCTCGTGTCCAGCCATCTGCGATGAGGCTGTCTTTTATCCCTCTGTCTAAGGCACACAGCAGGAAGCGAGACAGCGATGATAACTCAAGTAAGCCCCTCACCATCTCAGGTCTTCTTCATATACTACTTGCCAGTCGGCTAGACAGCAGCCAGGATTTCATTTAGTGTCCTGATGGCTGCATACCCAACACACACTGCCTGGTGCTCAATGTCTCAAGTTACATATATTACTTCACCAAGTGCTCGAATAGGCCACATCCCAAGTACAAACCACTTGAAGGTTGTCGTCATCCTAGGTTGATCCTATATGACATCAAGCACAACCGATCTTGTAAGTCTGGGTAGCTCAGTTGGTTAGGCACTGGCCTTCTGAATTCAAGCTTGCGGGTTCAAACCCAGTCCAGAACGATGGTTTTGAAGTGTAGTTAAAAGCGACCACCCCTTGTCAGTAGATTTATTGGCATGTTAACTGCAGGACAAAATTCTGACACACCAGCCATTAACACATTAACCTTTTTTTTTTCTCATCTTCACTGTCACCCTGGACACCAGCTGCTCCCTCCTCAGACCTTCTTGTCTATGTGCAGACACTACCTGATCTCTGTCTTGGAGTGGACAGTTCCATGCTAGGTGTTACAGATGACCGCTATAACCTTGGCTTCCTCCATTCTAAGTGCTGCTGTTAAGGCTTTGTGGATTGTCTTATAGTTGGCAAGGAACAAGCACTGTTGTATCTTGGTGTCACATACCCCATCGATTAAGGAGCAGGCAGCTTCCTGGGACATGTAACAGGGAGGTAGATTCACCAGCACTTTGTTTGCAAGCGGGCGAATTCCTGGATTGTCTCACTTGGCTGTTGCAGTCTCACCTTAAGTTGACTGCAGTAGGCAGTAGCAAACAATGGTTTCTAAAGTGGTTCTCGAGGTTCTCTTGCATAATCATTTTTAACTCAACTTTCTTTGTAGCCTCTGAATTCCATGGTCTTCATGCTATTATTGGAACTACATTCCTCCCACATCTCCCTAGGCTTTGCCAATGTTGGGATTGCATTCAGTACTTCAGCCGCCCATCCCTGGAGCTTTACTATCAGCTGTGCAGCTTCTGCTGACCATCAGTTGTGGGTAGTGACAGTGGCAAACTGTCAACAGAACACTTCGAAGCTTATACTTCTATTTACTTTATGCTAATCCGAAAAAACTAGCAGAAATAGTCTTATTACTCGCTTCCATGTAATTAGAAGCGAAATAAGGGACAACCATAGGTTAAAATGATAGTCAAAAGCTGGTCGCTATGTCAATGAAGTTCCTTTGTTTATATGGACAGGAGTTGACAAGTTCCTGTATGAGAAAAGAATGTTTTTCATAGCAGAAACCAAAAATAAGGAATGTCTCAAAAACGACGAACTCCACGAAAAAAATGTATATAACATAAATTGTGTTTTTTAAGGTGCTCTACATTTTTTGTGTAGTAAGTTTTTGTCCATCTCTTACGGTTTAGCAGTTATTCAAAATGCAGTAAAATTTATCCAGAATAAACTACTCTTAGAGGCTATTCCCGGAAAATTGAAGATATGCATTTTATTTGTCAGGTAAATATCTTTAATATACGAAATTTTAATCAAAATCGTTAGAGCCATTTTTGAGAAAATCAAAATTTTTCGAAAAAAGTTCCATGTAAAGGGTAGTTGGGGGTGGGGGGATTTTTCTCAAAATCTTCATGTCATATCCCTGGAAGATACTAAACTTAAATACCAAGTTTGGTGTTTTACCGACTTTTCGTTTTTGAGTTATCGTGTTCACAGACACACGGACACACTGACTGACGGACGGACACACACACACACACCTTTTTGTGAAAATGTTTTTTTTGGATATTGGGGACCCTAAAACATATATTTCCGGTGAAATCTCGGTATCGAATTTTTGGGTGGAGTGCAATATCTTCTCTATACACTATATACACAGTGCGTATAGAGAAAGTAATAAAATCTCCCTCAATGGAAGAATAAAGTGGGCGAACATAGATTCTTGCGCCAAGAAGTGTGCTTTGCTTGAAAAACATCTGTGAAATAAACAGGTTTGCTAGTGTGAAAGAAATTAAATTCAAGCTTAAAGAGAGTGGCATTACTTCATCTGAAAAAATTATTGGGCATTAACGTTCAGAAATGAAATTAAAAGGCCACAGACCTGCCAAGAAATGAAAATTAACTCCTGCCATGGTTGCTTAACGACTCAGCTGGCCAAAGGAGCCCCAAATTTCTGGAAATCGATAAATATGAAAATCTTCATTGTAAAAATTATTAATGAGTTAAACTTCATATTTGAAATGGATTACCTGGAACGAAACAATTCACATTGGCCTCTTTTGTTTCAGGTTTACTTTAGTGAGGAAAGCACTTTTGAAATTCTTGCAAACAAAGCTCAGTTTGTGCGAAGGCATCCTGGTGAAATGTACCATTCAGATTGCATTGTGCAGACTATAAAACATCCCATCAAAGCACTGGATGTCTCTATGTTGTTCAAGGGACAATGCAGCAGGATCAGTACAAAGAAATGTTGAGGAGTAGACTGCTGCCTTAAATAGGAGACTGGTTCCCAAACGGAGAATCATTAACATTTATGCAAGATGAGGCATGATGTCACACTGCAAAATCAGTGATAGTTTTTCTGAAAGAGCAAAACATACCTTTGTTGCCATGTCCTGGGAATTCAATATTTATGAACCCAATTTAAGTCAGGAAGCTAGTGAAGAAAGAAGTGGCAAAGGAAATGATTACTACATAAAATAAGCTTATTGAAAAGATCATTAAGGTCTGGAATCAACAACCACATATAAAAGAGACAGTTCAGGCATGTATAAATAGCAAGCCTAGGCAAATTAGAGCATTGATAGCTGCCAAAGGCGGCTCAACTAAGTATTAGAAATTTCATAAAATTGTAGGCACCTGATAACAATTCCGAACTATATCCAATTATCACCATAAGCATGAGTATTATACTGCAAATTCTTCATCAGTATTTAGGAAAATGTAATGTTTAAATGTAAACTAGTAAAAATAAAAATAAAAACAAAATCAGTTGCATTAGTTGCCTTCCAATCTTGTTTTATAGTGAAAAATCCAAATGCATATAATAATATGGCCAGGTACTGTATTTAACTTTTAATATTTCTTGTTTTTATTCCGTTTGGAAATAATGAAAACAAACCATACTTTACATTTGGACTACTCATTATTACAGCTTCTCATTGTTTAACACAATTCTCTGAAAGCTATAATTTTTGTTACTAAAAACGTTTTATGATAATGAATAAACATTCCATTTTCAGTTGATTAGGACCAGTTGAAAAATTCAATGCAACAGCCAGGAATTGACCACGGTTCTCCCGCTCTCCATGCAGCTGCTCTAACCATTGAGCTACTGTGACAACCCGCCGGTATGGCATTCAATCTTCCAATTGATTATGTGTGCTTTACCCGGTTCAACCAACCAGTATATCTCGCTTCAGAGAACCACCAGAATGGCGACTTACCACCGTAGTACTTATTATCCAGGTAATATTTACTATGTTCCTGCCAACATATAAGCTATTCTACTATAATTGTTATACTCCTCTTTCCTACATATTATTGAAAGGTACAATGATATACAATTAGTTGATTAGTTGATCCATTTTCACTTCACTTTACCTTTAGGTTCCTATAAAAATTGCTATATTTTTCAAGGATATATCGACATAGCTGGCACATTACCTTTTCCATAGATACTGGCAATGTGTCTCAACACTCTCTAGATAGGCTATACAAGCTCATGATTACTGGCAGAACTGTGAAATTGGCTTTACCTCTTGAAAGTTTTGCTAAGCTTGCAGAGTACCAAGTATGTAATTAGTTATGGATCTTACAACACTGAAGTACTGTTGGAGAATCTGAGGATATTTTCATCCAAACATAGTCCATTTTTTGCATTCTAGATCTTTGCAATTTGTTTTTCAATAGTGCTCAGATATATGAAATAATTTTGCTGCATGTAGCAAACCAAAAGCGTGTTTCTTGTCTAGCAACTGCTATTACCTGGACCCATTCAAACAGTTCATGCACAAGGTGGTTTTTCTTCTTCTCTTGATCAAAAGGCAAAAGCTGTTCCCTGTGATTTGAAACTTTTGTTCTATGGATGTGAAGTACTTTAAGTTCAGTAGAAGCCGATAGAAAACTACTTTTCCAATTATTGTTCTAACCTGTACATCAATCTGATCAGGCTACTCATCTGAATTAGGTACTGAAAATTCAGAAGTTATATACTTCAGGAGGCAAGAAATAATTCCTGCTGATCCCTGTCGTGCTATAGTTTCAATCCATAACACACATCTCATTATGTATTACTTGTTTGTAGGTTGATAGCTGATGTTGATAGAATACTGCAGAGAGGTTAATGGTGGGAAATGGAAATGGCATGTTATTTATGGACGCTCTTTAACTACTGTGGTTCTCAATATATTCTAAATTGGGCGTGAAAGACCGCTTAATTTTGCTCAAAGGACTCTCTTTCAGGCTTGAGGTTCTTTTACGTGCCGTAAATCTAAGACACAGGATCAACGGCTTTACCTATCTTCTGAAGGAAGCTATGCTAAGGATTTTTATGCCTGAAAAAATCCATCGTCCTCCACCAGGTTTGAACCCGCGACGTTGGGTATATGAAGTTAGCATGGTAACCATTACACCACAGAGGGTGACTTAATGTTGGGACAACACAGTATCTGCTGGATATGACCAAATATGTTTAATTTGTTTTTGCCTTCTCCATATATTTTTCAGCTTTGTGTAAGCTGCTTCTGCCTGGAAATGGTGCAATTTGCTTTTTTCTTCAGTTTTCTTTCTGTTGGTTTCATTTTCACTGTTAACCAACTGAAGAAATAGCCTGTCACAATAACCACATAAGTCCAAATTGGTGCTCCAAAGTATTAACTATATTCTCCCCTGAAAATATTTCTGTATGCTCTTTCACTGATTTGTACTATAGGATTCTCTTCTTTAAAGAATTAGTAAAGCTTATTAACATTCAAATCAGAGTTTGGGCACAGCTTTTCATTCTTAAGTCTGGAGTAGTGACTTTTATGTTTTGGTAGCTTCTCAATGTGATATCAAACCCTTAAAGTCATCCTGCAGTTTGCCTCTTCTATCTTCAAAGGGTATGTCACCTTTTATCTTCTCCTGGAACATTTGCAGGATATCTGTGAGTAGCATATTCACGGTTTTTTGACACTCCTGGATTTGTTTTCTACTTTTTCTCAAAAAGTACTTAAAAGTACAGTGTCTGTGCAAAAAGGCCTCTTCAGTGTCCCTGCATTTTATATTAGTTATTTCAATACATGGTGAAGCTAAATGACTCGTTTGTGCATTGTAGTCCAAATTGTATAATTCTTGAAAAAGTATTTTGTTGTCCCATAAATTCCAATATGCATTGGTATTTGCATTTATAGATAGCAATGTGTAAAGAAGAACATTTACGTTGACTATAACACAGGCGATAATAAAAACTCTAATTTTGTATTAAAATACATTATACTCCCTTAATAGCATGCATCACATTGACTGTTAGATTGGCTTGTAATGTTTTTGCACCCAGCTGTTCAGCAAGGATGTTCCCAGGCACTGGCTTCTTATTGAGGGATAAATATGATTGCCACAAATTTTGTTTGTATTTCTTCTCATTCCTCTTCCATTTACTATACTTAATTTTGCATTTTTGTCTCCCATTTATATCTTTACATGTATTGGACTTAGCAACACAGAAAAAATGGAAATGGAGTTTTATTTATGGACTTTCTTTAACTGCTGTGGTTCTCAGCATCACATTCTATATTGGGGTGAAAGGCCGCTTAATTTTGCTCAGAGGTATCTTTTATCAGGTTTGAGGTTCTTTTACGTGCTGTAAATCTATGACATGGGACCAATGGCTTTACTTCCCTTCCAAAGGATGCCATGCTAAGGATTTTTATGCCCAAAAAAATCCATCGTCCTCTGTCGGGTTTGAACCCGCAACCTTGGGTATATGAAGTTAGCAGGGTAACAATTACACCACGGAGGGCAACTGCAACACAGGAATTTTCTCCTCCATTGTTACGTTTCTGCACCCGAATGACCTGTGACAAAATTAAAACAAAACAAAAAAGGTGCTTAATGCACATGGTGGCCAACACACTTCCATATATGTCTCAATGTTACCACATACACAAAAACCCAGCATTCTAAAAAATTAGGGTTTCAATACCTTTGCTAGCAGGTATTCAATTCACAACACCACCTGTACTGCAATTCTTCCTCCTTTTATAGCTAGTTATTATGTTACAGAACTTCCTGGAAGCTTCTAGAAACCAAGAATAATCAAGTCATGCTGCCAAGGATTTCAATTACCATCGCACCACACTTACACATTCCAAGGTCTTCAACTGTGCTGACTCTCATACCAAAGTGAACTTGAGCATGGTTACACATGGACATTTACAGCCATTGCAACTGTGCAGAAGTTGAAAGAGAGACCAGACAAACCTGAGGGGCACCTCTTCTTTAAAGGCCCATGTATGATGATGTATATAGGATTTCAGTGGCATTAAATGTGTACACCAGTAAAAAACCAGTTTCCCACAAACCACATAAGGGCATTTTGGAAGGTTGAGAAGAGGTAGATGTCTAATAAAGGATAAAAGGAATATATGGCTGTACAGATGCATGTCCTCTTACTTCCCCATAAATAAAATGCAATCAACACGTTTAGCAAGTAAAATGTATTGTACATGTTCTGGAGCAACTGAAAGTCTGCTACATTTGATACACAATTCAAATGTAATAAGTTAAGCAAAAGGAGTTAAGTATGCAGAGAGAGGCAATCATTATTAATGAAGCTATGTTAATTTCCAATTAGTTCATGAAACCAACATTAGGAGTGTCACTAATTTTCATTCCAACATAATTCATAACAGAGAGAGAACACACAAACAAAAGGTGACTTACAGAATTTATATTATCAACCTTGCAAATTTGTTTAAAGGTATAAAGCATATATAGTGTTTACAAGATATTTAATTAGTATTAGATTTTTCAGATATCAGGTTTTAAATCGCAACAGCAAGCAAATTTGGATTAGTGTAATGTCTAATTGAATGCTGCAACTGAATCATAAAATGTGCGAAATTAGTTGGTTTTTTCTTTGCAAGTTGCAGTTTACAATCCATCAAAATTTAGACAGGTTCCTCTGCATTTTGTATTGGAAAAAATTATCATATCTAATAATCAAAACCCCAATTGGCACCTTAGTGAAGAAGTTTGTTGCCAACATTAGAGAGAAGATTGTAGGCAACAACCTTGCCAACAATTGGCAAGGACAGTTGGACCTCTGAAGTTCAAAACAGAGCAATGTCTCCCAAAACCACAACATAATGATTTAAAATGATAAGTGTTTCCAGCAACTCCACAAATAAAATAGTATTATTTGGATACAATATTACTAAATCCCTCTAAATATTGTGTAAATTTGTTGGGAAAGTCAATAAACTGTTTGAAGTAGCCCACCTTCTACCAAAGCAGGTACAAAAATGCCTCTGTCTCTCCATCATACTCTTTGTTTCCATGATGAGCCATACAACTTTCAACTTTTGCTGAAAAGTCAACTGCTGACTTGTGATGCCATCTATGGAAGTTTCAACAAACCTTAGCATTCACTAGCACAGTTTGGACTTTGATTATAAAAAATTGTATTTTAATGCAATTAAAAGTTATGGAAATTCATGGAAAAACCTGTATTTCTGAGTATTAAGGGAACAAAAATGTCAGCTGGTAATTGAAGAAGACTATGATGATTTGACGCATGATATAAACTGTTTAATCAAGATATCACTGTTGAAAATTGGGAAAGCATTTAATAAAGAAAATTAACAGAATAACAGAAAATAATAAAACAGAAACATATTTTAAGAAGTTGAAAAATGGGAATGCAGATAAAATTACAGTAGAAAAACAAACTGTGGAAATGTAAAAACTGCATTCAACTGTACTAGGTATATGATCAAGATGTTAAACTTATGAAAACATAAGGGAGACTTTAAATATTGGCTATGTGAAATCACCTAGCTGCCATTATTAAAATTACTGCAAGTTTACTCAAGGTTTAACTTACCTCATCACCTCCCATGTATTCAGGTTGACTCTTAACCTGCACAAACTTTGGTCTGTGCTTTAAAACACGACAATGTTTGGAGGGTGTCCTTTTGGAATCCTCCCTTTCTCGAAATTCTTGAATTTTTTTTGGCCATTTCTTTTCAATGATGGATCCATCCTCCCAAGTTGCTTCTGCATAAGGCAAACTTTCCCATTTAATGTAGTAGTCTCGATGCGCTCCTTCAGGTTTTATAAACTCCGCTGAAGATCAGAAAGAAAATTTCACAAACATTTTCTTAAATATTTTGAGGTTGAATTACGTATCTATACTAACATTCCTTCTAGCTAGAAATTGGAGGAAAAAATTTTTATGCATACACAGTGTCCCAAAATTCAACCACACAAATTGGCAGAAAAATAGAGGGGCCCTAGATAAACAGTTTCAGATAGGGATCCTATAGTCCCTTTTGATAATTGTCAAAGTAATGGCATGTTTTCTGGATTGCAAATTAATGGTCGTAAATGTGGACTATTTTCACTCAGAATGCCTCATTTGACATAGTCAAAGGAATGCAGTATTGGTGGACAATCAATACAATATTTAAAATTATTGAAGTTGCAACTTTGGGAAAATAGCCTGTTCTTTGAGGGTGTGCATGCCACTGATAACAGTTCAGTTGATTTCAGATTATACATAGTTAGATAGAGCACTCTGCTAAAACATACTGGTGGTGAGTTGGTATAGTGCTGGTGATGAAATTCCACAATACAAAGAATCTTTGAATTTCTGTTCTTTTAATTTTTTAATTTTCTCAAAGAGGTACACGATTTGAGCAGCGCTAATATGCTTAGTTTATATTTCTGAAGCAAAGGTGATAAACCTTCCACTACAAATTACTTTCAAAAGACTGTGAAGATATTTACATAGTGTTCAATATTAAATTCAGTAATTGTCAAGGAACCTGTGTAGATTAATGAAATAAAACAATTAGGTTGTTAAAAGCATATATGTAGTGTGTGCTTTGAAATGTAACTGAACTATGATTTTAGCTGGAATAAAAAAATCTCTATTAAGTTCTAATTTGTATTCCATCTGGCTTAATGGTAGGTTTAATAAGATCATAGAAATTGCCCAAAAGAATAGCTACACAGAACATTTGGTAAAGAAGAAGATTAATAAATTTATGAAACAGAAGAAAGTAAAAGAAATTAGCTCTCTAAAAACAATAAAAGCAGAAACCAGCTTCAAAAAATGTACTTACCACCCTTTGCCACACCAAAATGTCAAAAGATTTTCAAAAAATGAAACATCAACTTAGCCCCAGTTAATAAGCACAGTTTAAAATCCTCCTCTGTACAAACACAAAAAGATAAAATTCCACTATTGAAACAATCAGGGATATATGAAATCAGCTGCAAGGAATGTGAAAAGGTATATATAGGGAAATCAAAATGAAACATTGGACAATGTTTTAAAGAACAAACCAGATAATTCAGCTGTAGTACATAATTTTTGGACTCAAAATCATAATTTTCACAGTGAGCACAAGTTATTAAAATTAGTGCAGAATCCAATTGTATTAACAGTTTGGGAAAATCTATTAATTTTAAAAAAACAAAAACAAATCATAAATTTTGACACACCACAAACAAATGGACTCATCTCAAAATTCATCTATTCAGAAGAGTGACCTCTACAGGGCACTACCACAAGTTCATCAGTGAATCTCCGTTGAAAATGGTGACAACAGCCCTGAAATATATCCAAAGTAAGTTACTTTATTTCAAGAGTGAAGTTTGAGTGTAATCTATGTTTTTACTCCTAATTGATTAGTTACTTCACTGTGCATTCCCATTAAAATTTTAATTATGTCAGACTATTCAGCAATTTTAATACTGTGACCTAAATAAAGCAAGCTAAGTTTAAAATGCTTATAAAAGTGATGGAAAATTAAACAGTTGCATGTATGTGAGAGAGAAAGTGAACTGGTATAGGTTCATATTGGATGAGCTATGTCATCACAGTGGAAAACTTAATGGGGTAAAATGATGCCTCTCTAGAGATAAAGAAAATACACAAACAAAAAAATCTCCTTCAGGACTAACTATAACTAAAATCTAAACTCAGTACTTCTTAAATGCAAAGAAGACATGCTATCCTAATACCATAGATGTGGCCATAAAAACATTTTAATGTATTTTCTTTGATGCAAAGCTTCTAAAATGTCTATGTATACTGGTTTCAGGGCTTTCGTAACTCCATTTAATCACTTTCAACCTAAATTATATTTGGGGTTGAATTCTTAGTTGTCATGATATAGAAAGATTCATAAGCACTTATTATTTCCTTTTGATAGCAATGGATTAATACTTACTCGTATATACTTCCCAACCCCCTCATGAGTGCTGTTGATATTGCTATAGGCCATGATTTCTAGGCATATCAGGCCATTTTAATGGTGAGAAGGATTAGCTCTCCTCTCTTGGGAAGTTGAGTGAATTGTTGGGTAGTCATTCAATACACAAGGAGGGAACAAAATTACTCACTCAACCCTATGGTGTTACATAATTTGTGCCAATAGGGTACATGAAAAATACACCATTAACGGAGTCTCAGGAATACCAGGTGGCCTCCTTGAGTAATTAGCTATGCATCAGAGATTGGGGCTCCTGTGGTTTGAAACTACATTTCCCCAGTATATTATACTGGCAACATGAAACTTAAAACCTATGGACTGAGGTAAAAGAGGGACCTGCTGAACAATATACCTCAAAATCTTGGCCTGTGGGAGTTAAAATGATGGAACCACACCCAGTTATAGCAACAAAGAATAAGACACTAGAGGATATTGCAGTGCAGTTAGACTTGGTTAAGAATAAAAGCTTAATAGGAGCTTAAAAAAGATACTCCTTAAGCAACAAAGACTTAAGGAAGGACAAGAATGGCTGCCTCAGCATGAAGGAAGGGTAAAGCAAGGGACTCTACCAAAGTCCTCCCAAAAAGGAGTCAAAGAGACTCCCACAACATCTACAGGGAGTAAAATTTTGAACAGGTTAGGACCACGGTCAAACTGAGCAATGGAGAGAAACTGTCTTTGAATAAACTGAGACAGGAAATAGGTAAATAACTCTACAGTACCACAGTCTCAACTCTTCAAATGGCAGGGATATCCATTGGCAACCCCTGAACAAAGAGGCACACCTCCAAAAGGCTCTTTTCTAAAAGAATGGGGAAGACAAAGGACCTGGATTCAGAAAAGTCTGTTTGGACAAAGGAGCAGTTTGTCTGTAAAGGGGTGGAGACAATGGCTGAAGAAAATAATTGTACCCAAGCTATTCCTATGGGAGGATGCTAAATTGCTGGTTAATACAGCATGGGTACCTAAATTACTAAAAAAAGCTCCACCAGTAATTTTGTTTAAGATTAGTAGCCAGAACCCAGCAACTTCAACAGAGGAATGGACAGTAGTAAACCACAAAGTGGAACCACAAAGTGGAGGAGAAAGGCCAGGCGATTGTGGTTAACATTTGGAAACTTAAAAGTGCTGTAGATAAACCTGCAACACAGTACAGGGGGATTAGCTGTACTGCAAAAGTTGTTGTTGAACAAGCAGGTGAACAGTTTGATAAAAGAGTCTTACCTAGTTATGGGATGAGTAGCAGGGTTAGGAATGATCGGAGGTTAACTTATGCCAGAAATACATGCATTGATGATGATTATGATGATAATAATAATAATATAAAAAATAAAAAACAACAGATTTGTATATTTATGAGTGAGTAGCATAACACCGAACTAGATATTTAAGTGTAGAATCTTCAAAGGATATATAATCACAAAGTTTTCAAGAAAATTCCCCCATCCCTTACTACCCTTTACATGGAAAATTATCTTTAACTTTCTCTCTGTGTGCATGTGCATGTGTGTGAGAGAGAGAGAGAGAGAGAGAGAG